>JAODUP010000013.1:1675000-2292500 GCA_025642065.1 Paralvinella palmiformis | reverse complement strand
TCTAGATATTCTGAAAAAATGCACTTCTAGAAGTTCTAGATAGTTATAAATAAAGACATATATAACAAGCAGTTGATTATTTCTGATTACATATCGAGTTGATGTTTGGGCCCTAATGACTGTTTGAAATGGGAAAAGGTAGTGGATATAATAAGGTGGACTATATTAATCAACAAAACTAACGATATTTTGATTGGATTCAATAGATCTATGAATCATATCATAAATGTTAGTTTATTTAATTTTGAGAGTGGTGGCGAATATATATATATATATATATATATATATATATATATATATATATATATATATATATATATATATATATAATGTCACCAGCGATTATTGTGGCAATAAATAAGGTTCAAACAAGAATCTAATTTAATTTTATGGATGAGCAAGCCTTTCGTCAACCAGTTTTATTGTACCTTATTATTAACATTCTCGTAAATATGTTCCTCTTTTATGTGGTCAGGGAAATCTCTGTTCAATATTGGACCAGCTCCCATGGATATATAATGACATTTGTTACTGTTTTGCTTGGAATAATGTGGCGCACTAACATTAGCATAAATACTTTTCTCAGTATCTCTCATTTCATCAACAAGTTGATAAAGACGTGGAGCCTTACACTGATACGACAAATTGAAGCTCGTTGACAGACGACAACTTAAATCATCATAGATCTTGACGATGTCGTACAAAAAACGATATTGTGCCTGAAATAATAGTTTTTGCGTCCTATTAACATTTTATTATAAACTTTGTGTGCGTAATATTAATAATAATAAAAGCGAGGTAGCAACAGCAAGAACAACAAAAACAAAACAACACCAACAACAGCAACGATAATAATAATAATAATAATAATAAATCTTAGTCAGATTTACCACGTATTGTATAGCAGATGGTCGTCGTTCACGAACAGCTTGCACGATAAGAGGCACATCAGCTTCCCCTAGTAGGTACATCTGGGCAGTTATATGACTAGCAGCTAACAACAAACTGCAGTGACTGACACCATCGCTGGAAATATAATATTATGAGTGAAATTATTCCAAGACAACGGATATAAAAGATTATTCTATTTGAAACAGTATCATGTTATTATATTTTTCTAAATCCGTTGTGATCGATCAACCGCCATATTACTTTGTCTCCTCAACAATCCGATTAATCCCGGATTAATCGTGGAAGTAGAATCATCTTTACTAGTTGCATCCAGTCTATCCTGTTTCTAGTTATTATTCAAGGGTAGTTTTAGTCTATTTATCAATAATATTATCAAAATCCATGATACTAATTGCTATATATATATATATATATATATATATATATATATATATATATATATATATATATATATATCCTAAATCTCTATATCTGGCCGAATTTCACTAATTAAATGAAGTATACCTTTGTAGTGAAGTGAATGAGAACAGACGACGTTACCCACAAATTACTAAATGACAATCGACTGAGCGATAACATCGTGTAGAATGTGGACCCTTCTTTATGTTTCTTCTATGTGTTTGTTTACATATTTTAAATACATATTTCAGGTGATTGAGTCAACTAATAAATGTCCTGCTGAAGTTATAGAAGAACAAAACTATCTAAAAGACCATTTCCGCTACGTATGCGTTATCAATATGTAAAACATATCGTGATCTCCGTGTTCTCCCGATTGGTAAAAGGAATGGTTTTATCTGAGGGTTCAACACGACAACTATATACTACCAGTGATTTAGCGCACAGTTGCCAAACGTTGTAGAGAGACCCATGAAACGCGACCCGCAAAAGGACTTTCGCTAGATGGCGCAGTCGATGCGGAAATCATCAATTCTTTAAACATCAACGTCTATCATGGAACACCATGTAACATCCTAATATGACTATTATTGTTTGTGACCACTGTTTAATAAAGTTCGGCTAAAACTGGTAGTTCGACATAATGTTTTCAATATGCAGCCTGAAAGCATTTGCTTTGTGAGAGCCGACTGCAATACTTATAGATTAAGTCATATCGCAAAAGGCTTTCTTTACTGAAAATTAGTTCTGTGACTTTTATCTTACATACTTACAGACATTGTATGACGATGTGTCTGGATAAAGACGTCGATTGTTCTAGGATGGGAACTAAATCCAGAAATTGTTCATGATCCGAAGGAATTAGTCGTTCGCTGCTGCAGTCCAGATACTGGTAAATTGTGACGCTTAGGCTGTTAATCGGTTGCTAAAAATAGAAACTAGAATGTAATCAGGAGGCAAGAAAAATAAATGAATCGGGAGAATAGATTAACGGACATAAAATGATAAGCAGAAACAAAAAGAACAAAACAAAAAGGATTAACAAACTCTAAAAATTAGACATAAACGATGTAAATAAAGGTAATTGAAATTAGACCAGAAACAAGATACACAAATAATGTAGGATTTATTAGCGTTTCTTAAGTGTGTTGTTCATTTCGGTAATATAATAATATTGTATAGAAACACAGTTCTGTCACTATGTACCTCTGTGAAGATCAGAATCTACAGAGACATATTAATACATGGAATTTAAATTCTGGACACGTTATCGTTAAATTACATTTAGATCGTTATAACAGATAGGGAAAGTACAGTGGGCAATAAGCAAAGGGATATAACTACAAGAGTTAGGTCAATTAGAGGTAATAACAGTGTTTGGGTATGCTTACAACATATACAATAGAACTTTGATATGAACGGAATTTACACGGAGGAAATGTATAAGTCATAAATTCCCGCTAAAACATCGCAATGCATTATACATTTGTGTCGTTACATGGCGATTAAACGTTGAAAATACTAAACACACAATCTGGCATAAACTTCTGAAAGACGTGCACCTGTCAAATTTGCCAAAATCATACAATGGCTACCGTTGAAAACAGCAAACAAAGCATTAAATTGCTGGTATATTACTAATATAACACGTAAATGTGATAAGTTGTGACTTGTTGCAACCTCGGGTAGAGACCGCTGGCTGTCGCCCATTGGGCACAGCCACCTCATGCTGACTTCCGTTGTGTATTTATTGTTGATAGTGATGTTTATAGGGGTCTTTCAGAAGAAGTGGGGTGATGGTGTCTGGTCGGAATGTTGATTTTCTTATAACCAATACTGCTAGGTGATGATTTGGGATTTCATCGTCTTCGGGGGGGGGAGATGTCCTTTTAGTTTTCTTCTGTACATCGGGTGGGCTCGGCAATTGAACAGATAATGTACCGGATTGTACGCTTGTTGACATTGAAGGCAGAGTACTAGGGATAACGGACAGGTGAAGTTTCGTGTATATGACCAGAAATGTAGTCGTCTGAGTTGGATGTCGGCCAGTCTGTTGTTGGGGAAGTTATATCATACTACAGTGGTGGTCTGGTACCAAACCTTTGATAATGATGTGTGGTCAGTGTATGGTCAGTTGAATGTGCCAGGGGTATGTTCACCATGTTCGATGACTTCTAGACGCGTGGCTTCGTTCGTTAGTTGGTCGGCTCGGTCGTCGCCCTCAACGTTAATATGGTTTGGAACCCAGTGGCGGATTACTTGGATTCCATGCTGCCTGAAGGTTGATGTCATGATGTAGATTTCTGTGATAATTTCGGGATAGGTGTTGAAATTAGCAGTAGTGATGATGGTTAGTGCCACCATAGAGTCCGAGTGAATGATGATTCTTTCGTGGATAGGCTGTCTTGATATTCATTTTAGTGCCGCTTTGACTGCATGCAGGTCAGCTAATGAGATTGGAGTGTGGTTTGAGTTTCTGGCTCTGATTTCTTCGTATATTTCTTAAATGAAACATGCCCTGGCTGTGGTTCTGTTTTCTTGAGAACTAGCATCGGTGTAGATGTTGATGGTTGATGTACTGCTTTTATTCAAGTGGTCAATTTTGGTAGTGGCTTCTATTGCTGCGCCTTCAGGATCAACTTCCTTCTGGATAGGGTTCTATATAATTACTGGGTGGTTCTAACCATGGAGCAGGTTCGTTAAATCTTCGTGGGAATGCCGATTTATTTCTGGAGCCAAGCTGCCTTGATAGACTATGAGGCGTCGTTGAAGAGTCTATTTGTATTTCTTCTTGAACTCTGTATATAATGTCGGTCTCAATTTAATTTAAAGTCGGATGGGCAAGATTCCTGATATACCAAGAAGAAGCGTGTATCACTGGAAAGGTTCAAGATGTAGCGTAGTGGGACTCTGTATTCTTTCTAAGGATTGCAAGGCTGAGTGGCAGGCCAGTAGAAAGACGAGGGCAGCGTCTAATAGGACAGATTATATTAAGCACTTGAACAGACTTGTGAGTATCTTGGTGTTGACACCAATCTTCAGATTTGTGATGGCTTTGTCGTGTTAAATCTGGAGTCTACTTTACGTTCAGTTTCTCCTACATATTGGGCGAATGTGAGTCTACTGTCGATAGTGTTGACCATTTCTAGATATTGTAGGCCGAGATTACATTTATCACTTTGTCTAGAAGTGTTGGAAGTCATGTTCTTCGTCTTAGCTGGGGAGAAGTATAAGTTGCCTTGCCAACTGCATTTAGAGCTTTTTGAGTTTATGTTCTGGGTTACTTCCGTGTGAAGTCAGAAACAAGATCGTCGGCATAAGCCAGGTTGTTCGGGGTAGAGTGACTGTCCGGAGTAGGGCGACAAGTCCATTGAAGATGATCGGGAATATTGTTGATCCCTGACGACATCCAGTGGTGAGATCATGTGGGTCAGAGATGGTTCCTTGTATCTTTACTTTTTACTTTTTGTTTGTTAAAAAGTCTTCTATCGATGTGATCATCCTACCAGATATGCCCAGGAAGATCAGGGAGTCGAACATGGAAAGATGATCAACGCGTTCGAATGCCTTGTCCAAATCCAAGAAGGCGACAAACACTGGTTTGATTCTTTTTGTTTGGGGGGGGGGGTTCTAGCAGTGATCTTGTTTACTAAATGAACGATAGTGTCTAGTCTTAGACGAATCTAAAGATATTTTCAGCTGGAGTCTTCCTAAAATGATTCTCTCCATACGTTTTGAAAGGGTGGACTATAGAGAGATGGGGCGGTAGACTTTACCTCCTGGTTTAGCAATCGAGATGACTATTGCCGTCTTTCATTGTTCTGGAAGTTTTCCCTCGATCCGGGATTTATTGAATACATTGAGGATTCTCTTCTAAAAGGAACATGGGGCTTTGGTGCAGAAAGTGTATGTAAAGCCATCTTCTCCAGATGCTGTCTTTCTGTGTCTTCTAAGTACAGACTCGATTTGTTGGAACATTAACATGCCGTTTGTGTCTGGATATTTTCTGTTTGCTTTTGCTAAGTTGGATTCTCTTAGTGGTAGTTGTTATTCGAGGAATGTAATCATGTTATTGGATTAGCCAGTCTGTTAGCTTCAAGTTGTGTTTCTTTCTGTTTGGAATTTGGTGAGCTGGCTTACTTGTTTCGTCCATTTTCTGATTTCTGGAGGGATGAAAGAATGAGGAGATTCGGTGGTGTTGGTTTTTCAGATGGGGACTGCTTCCATCGTTGCTATGTTTATGTCACGAAGTAGTGATTGAAGGTGATACTCAAAGGATGGATTGGTAGCCGGGTCTGGATCTGGACAGTTTATTCACTTCATCGCAAAGAGATCCCAATCTGCTTTCCCTGTGATCCATCTTGGGGGTATATGGATTCCAGGTTTCTTCTGGAATGAGCTGATTAAATCCATGCTGTTAGCTATTTGGTTCGAGGTGAGGCTTTCATTTTGGTGCCAGTTTGTAGCTGTGTATAAGGTGTGGATACAACGACTATATCCAATGAAGAGCTGTAAACTGTGGTTGGAATAGTTGGATCATGTATCACGATGCTTTCGGGTCTAATTAGTTGGTCTAATAGATCATGGCCTAGTATGGTATTGGATGATCCTCAGATGTCAGAATAGGAATTGGGTCTCCTGCTAGAAAAAAAGATGTAGACACCTGTTGTTGCTCGGTCTAAGTCAAACAAGTGTTGTGGAGAAACGTATGTGTTGATAACACACCATATGTTGTGTTCTTGAATCCTTGTACTGTTATAGGCAGAGTTTCCCAGCTATTTATTTACTGTGTATTTGGGGGTGGGATCATGTGGTACGTCAGCTCTGACTGCTGTGATGAGTTTTCTGTCAACTGTCGGCGAATTTTGGTTTGTGGTACACAATGTATCCTGGGAGTTTTGGTGTGGAAACATTCTAGGTGAGTGTCTCCTAAATCAGGATGATTTCTGGGTGAATGTCTTGGGTGGTGGCTAACAGGAGATTTATGTTAGATTGGCAAATGTGATAAGGTCACTGACAGGATTTAAATACAAGCAGTAAAATAAATTAACTGCCCACAGCGTTACAACCTTAACCACTTAGTTGTCCAAGTCGACTGCTGACCTTTGAATTAAACAGTGCGAGAACTCGATTGTTATCAAAACAGTCATAACGGTCACAACGCAAACGAATGTACATCAATATATGACATTTACAAAAAGAAACATGTTAAAAGCAAGAATATGAATTAATTGAAAAACTAGAGAAGCAGCCAATAACATATAAAATAGATGGAAAGAAAAAATTATAATGAAATATTTTTAGAATGCTGGAAAATTTACTTTGTGATCTGTTTAAATTAAATCAACAACGTTGCCTTAGTTGATTAGTAGGAGAGATTTAGCCTAATCTGTCGATATTTAAATAATTCAAGGTCTGCCTTGATGTTTTATCAGATAAATCACAGAATAAAAATAATTTGAAGCATCACCACATAGCTCTCTAGTATAACATTAGTCAGGGAGTGGTCAGTAAGATATCAAGAAATGAAAACATCTGACAATTTTCTATTTCCGGGAAGAACTGCTGCTAAAGTTATGGTCATCACCGGCGAAGGCTAAATGTGGCCAAAGGTCATTTTTATGACGTCACCACTATCTCACATGATTTGAATACTATCAAGAACAAATGGGTCGAAGGAACTCTTCATATGAATTACCTCGCCAATGAATCGACCAAGATCCCCAATTGACCCAGCCTGTGATGATAATTTAGGTAAATATATCACTGAACCCTTTCCCAGAACTCTAGTGAGAGCTATTCCTCGATGATTGGAGGTGCTGCTTACAACCAGTAGGGATCACAAAGGCTACTCATCCTTTCTTCGCTATCATAAACATTTGCGAACTATGAAAGCAAAGTTTCATGTCTGTACCATCCCTATTTTTGAAGACAAGACATGTCCTCTTGTTTATCTAATATTGTAAATAATTATATATTATGGGTCTACTCTTGTATTGTAATCAAAATAAACAATAACGAAAGTAATAATGCAGATATCATACAAAACCTAGATATCACACGATGAAAATATAATTGTTTACTCAAAGTACGCTTACAAAATACATATTCCACATTAGATGGCAACCATGTAGTTCTTGGATAGTGCTACTGCCTCCAATGCCTAACTGGCAGTTGGTTGGCCTCATAATATATATATATATATATATATATATATATATATATATATATATATATATAGCACCTGGCTTCAAACCCAGGCCGGGTTATGTCAGAAGAGTGTTTCGTCTTTCACTTCGTCTCATTACCATTGGAAGTCGCTCGGCCCATTTAGCCTACTTGTGCGCAAAACTGGCCGTAGAACAGCAACAAATACATTTTACATTTGGTCATAAAACATCATTCTTACCTTTTGTAATTTGATGTTGAAGTCCCAAACAAGTATGTTGTGATTGTTTGGATCAACTGATTTACTAAGACCTTCCACAATCAACGGACCATATACGGCTCGACATTCGTGTGGCCAGAACGCCTTTGTTGTTGTAATATGTAAGAGATTGAGTTAAATTTGTTGGAAGTTGACATTTAAATGTTCGCGGGTATTTTCTCCTTTGATATAATTCTCAATAGATATGATATTTTTATGACATTAAAACTTTTCTAACTTGATTATCTGCTTCATCCAACTTATCCAGAAGTAATATTGTGTTTACGTCATAATCGTAAATCATTCTCCAGAAATCTGCTACTGTATTTGTTAGAGGCACCTGGGTCAGTATGATCTGGTTTCGACACCAGAAACTCTGCCATAAAGAAGATAAAAATGGTTTTATTAAATGATATAAACAACGTTCTGCTGATTAATCTCACAATAATAATAATAATAATAATAATAATAATAATAATAATAATAATAACAGTGAGTTACAATAGTCTATACGAGATGTAACAAATGCATGGACTACAGTTACAACTGCTTCTAGTCATCTGTACTCACTGACGGACTGACTGATTAAACGACTGACTGACTGATTAACTGACTGGTTAACTCACTGTCTGACTGACTGATTAAAGTAGTGAGTGAGTGAGTGAGTGAGTGAGTGAGTTAGTGAGTGAGTGAGTGAGTGAGTGAGTGAGTGAGTTAGTTAGTGAGTGAGTGAGTGAGTGAGTGAGTGAGTGAGCGAGCGAGCGAGCGAGCGAGTGAGTGAGTGAGTGAGTGAGTGAGTGAGTGAGTGAGTGAGTGAGTGGTGGTGGTGGTGAGTGTGGTGGTGGGTGGTGAGTGATGTGGTGGTGGTGGTGGTGGTGGTGAGTGGTGGTGGTGGTGGTGGTGGTGGTGGTGGTGGTGAGTGAGTGAGTGAGTGAGTGAGTGAGTGAGTGAGTGAGTGAGTGAGAATGTGCGTGAGTGAGTAAGTGAATGCTTTATTCACTAACTAACTCACTTACTTACTGATTTATATTTATGTAACATACAGCTATAATGCAGTAACATATTATACTTACATCACAAAAGACAGCATTGATGTAGTTATTCCTATATTCGTAGATTTCCTTCAAATATGGCCTGAATACGTCATCTGTATTCAATGTTTATTTTCATGTTTTAATAATATTCAAAATGATATCATTAAATCATAAACAGTAATTTTTGCTTTATAATAGAGTCACATATAAGGTAGATAAACATCTCAACTAACCAGGAATGATATCCCTATTTCGGTTCTTCTCTAAATTTTCAGCCAATTTGCCAGATCTGTAACAAGTTTCCTTCACTTCATCTGACTTCAGATCCTGTTGCCATAAATAATATCGATAACGCAAAAATATATAAATCTCAATACTCCTTTAAGTTTGCTGATTTACACTTATTTTATATATTTAAAAAAGTTTTGATATGACACAGCTAACTCACTTGGAATGTATCTTCTACACTTCGTGGTGATGGACATGTCGAGGCTGGCGTCATGAACAGTTCGCCAAGTTTGAACGCCTTCATCAATAATTCGTGGATAAATATATACTGGGTCTGTAATCAAGACATGCTTAGCGATAGGCATAATTCCATAAAGGATGTGGCATCTTTCTCGTAAATATTTAAAATTCCGTAAACTCCTCTTCAAGCCTAATTTATTATGCCATATTCCGGATTCTATTAAGGGATAAGATCACGAAGCAAATGTAAACAATTATATTATTACCAATGTTTGTACCATCCACGGTCTTTCTCTTCGTAATCTATGTATTATGTCGTCTATGTCGACGGCGTGTTCTGTTGCTGCCTGATCTAACAACAAATCGGTAGCAATAAATGTTCCTGTACGACCTGCTCCGGCGCTGAAATCGGAATCGAGAACATTCGAGCCGTCGCGTAGTTAGCACTGTGTTATCGAATATCTATTGTTAATGCTGTAAAATGCTATTCATTTATCAGTTCAATATCACCTGCAGTGTACAATAATGGGCTTCTGACTTTGTTTGTGGCTGGTCCTGATTCGTTTTAACAAGGACAACATTGGAATTGGACTATCGGGTCTGGTCTTGTCACACCAACATGTCATCTGATAATGGAAAACGTGATGCTGATATCCCTGTATTTGATAAGATATTAAAAAAGTACAATTCCTAGAAATTTGTTTCAGAAACCGTATAGTAGTAGATTAGTAATAACTAGTTCAACATTTATAAGAACTCTTCTCACAATTACCTGATGAAGTACGGAGAATATTCGAATGCAGTAATGTGCCATAACAGTTTCACTTTGTAATCTTACAGTTATACCATTAAATGTCACCGGTTCTTCTTCTCGACTTGGCCAATAAAGTGTACACAGTTGCTGTATAGTATTATAGAAAATATCATTGTAATATATCTAATCACTTTATATTGAGCATACCAGGTTATTTCGTGATTTACAATACATTATTTTGTGCCCAGTTTATCATCACCTTACATTAATTAAATTTGGTGTAATTGCAATTGGTAAGTTCTATGCGACACTGAAAATAATTTGTTAAATATTTAAATTAACAGAATATTATTAATTAGCATAATTCTGTCTTGCAATTGGAATGTATTTTGTAATATCTCCTATTATTTTAGAGATCACCTGTTGTGTAACCTGAAAATAATATTTCATTTTAAAAAGTCATGATTAGTAAAGATAATATGTTACTAATTAATTTGATTTAATTAGAGGGGTCAGCATACAAATCAGTAACCACTGCTATTATTTGTTCGTTGCTACTCCACTATGCGCTGATGCCAAAAGCTAACAAAATAAAACCTGTCCATACAACTACCTGCCTTATGAGACATGCTATCTTAGAGAATCGCTAGAACTAACTGGATACTTCGGATGCTCAGTCAAGCACCAATCATACAGCCAATAAACCTGCCTTAAGTACCACCTTTATATCATAACCACCAGCGATTGTCTATAAGATGGAATCTTAGAAGCTTTACTCTCTGATCACATAAGTAGTTACCTTTCCTTTCTCGGCACATGTCGTCAACATTACGATACAGCCAATCTCATATATGACTATCATTCTCCAGAAATCGTTAACAGTCTCTTGGGTTGGTCCTAATAAAAAATTATATTATATATAGTAAAAACATAATTGTTTACATAAAAATATGTTAAACACATTTAGCCTAATTTCCTTTTATACTTCGCTTCTGAAGATTAACGGTTCCTTATATATTTAACATAAATATTGTTATAATCGATATTAGATCAATGCTGATGATTATTTTCAAACCTAAGTTACAACAACAAAATAGGATAATCAACAAAAACGACACCAAAATTGTAAACATTATGATAAATAAATAGTGTACTTAAAACAAAGTTTTAAAAATTGAAATTTTATTTTATTAAATATTAAATGTTTAAATATAACTTATATGAATGTCCTAGTATTGATATAATTTACAAAGTGGCAAAAGAGATGACCATTTTAAAAGGATGTATATTAATATCTCCTTAGTATCTTCTTAGTATCTGCAATATATAGGGCTATGTTGTCACAATTCTTGTTTGCACGCATTATATGCTAATCATAGTACTGTCTAGTTGGGTGATTGTACACTTATAGTACTTAATACAGCGTATACATCCATAATAACCTACCTTGGGCAGCTATATATCGCCTTTCCACATCAGGATAACCCTGTAGATAGGACAAAATCTATAACTACTGTCTGCATTTTATAATAAAATTAGAAGGTTTTAGTGCACATAGACAACATAATATATGAATAAATGCGTACCATGATGAAACTTGCATTGATGTAATCACAATCTTCTTGCCCATTAACTTCTCCTAAATGGACTCGATTGTAATCGTCTGTTCCAGATATAATACTCTTCGTCGTTAGTTTATATATTTCAAGATATATCCAACGATGTCTTTATCGGTATATTATATCATTATTGCTGGGTTCTGTTATACTTAAGATTGATTAGAGGTCACTTACATGGTAAGATATTCTTGTACCTGTTCTTGCGAATGTTTCTATTCAAGCGAGAAATGTCACAACTGTTTAGGCCTTCTTTGGGTATATTCTGTTCAGACAAGTTGGTTAGAGAAATCGATGATCTAATGACTTGAGGAATAAACGAATTAAATAGTTTAGATTTGTAAACCCTTCGTAGCTTAAAAGTTTAATAGCCTACGTGGAATTTATCTTTGAAGATATTATCGCGATTCATCATTTCCGTAAAGTATTCATCAAACGCGTGAACTTCAATCCTTGTGAAGTCTTTGTCTAAATGGTCGGATAATGTTCCAGGAACTAAAGATATGTCATCTGTAGTTAGTCTGTGATCTTCTAGAATGAATTGCAAGCATTTAACGGAGATAGTTTATCTTTATCCAACAATAATTCAGGAAATATTTAGATTAAGTCGATTCATTATATTGTCTAGTGAGGTTGTTTTACCTGAATGATGATTAATTCTTCTTTTAACGATAAGCCGTTTTATTCTGAAACACATTAAAGATAATAAACTTCATATCATAATTGATAAAAATAATGTATTACCAATCGTATTGATGTTCTATATTGTTAAGAGTATTAATGTTGACGAGGTGACATAACGCGTTCTTGTTATTTAATATTATAAACTCACCCGAGTACAGAAATTATTATGAAAAAAACTGTCAATAAAGCACCACAGGTTATCAGTATGTATGTTCTTCTTTGGATTGAGGAAACTAAAATATCTGAATAACAAACATATCAAATAAAGGTGAATTTTCTGGTTTATAATAGAAAGGTATTATTAAATATTTAGCAGAAGCTAAATATTTTAAATAATATTTTATTTTTTTTAATTCTAAAAAGGATGATCAATATCTACCACATCTTTCTAGCACATATTCAAATACTTTTCTTTCTGCTGAATATCTGCTAACTAGTATGTTTATTGAAGTTTTAAAACATACTCAGATATGTTGCTACGTTCAGCTGCTTGTATACAATCTCACTAGTCCGATTCTGTACACTAACAACCTGGAGTTCTATCTGGTATATCCCGGGAGAAGTCAGTGGAAAATCAATCGATGTCTCGTTTATGTATTTAGACATCTCATTATCAATATCTGCCATGTAATAGCTCACTCGAGTCAAAGAAATGGTATTACAGTCTGTATTCTGTGGTAACTAGAGAGAAACATTACAATAACAGATGTGATTCGCCTGACAAAGGCTCCTGAAACAAAACTCTCATCCGAATGATAATATAAAAGGTTATAAATACCTTCCACGACAAGCTGATTAACCACTGATTGCTATTGGTAACTCTGACGGGAGAAAAATTAACATCTTTTACTGGACTAGGGCCTACAAGAAAACAAATTGGTTTATTTGCATGCGTGATTTTTATTCACAAAATAAGTCTCGTAAGTAGGCAGACATTTAGCTGGGAAAGTAAAAGAACAATTATTCTTACGGGGACATCCAAGGGTTGACAGCGTTGCGTTCAGACTTATCCCAGTATCGAAGCCATTAGCAGTATTCCTGAATGGTACTATTTTACAGTCATACGTTGAATTATCCTGGAGATCCGTCATAACAAAATGTGAACGGTTAAATGGAACATCGTATGTGACCCATTCGGTCGTTCTGGACACCGTATACTGTATACGGTATCCATAGTACACTCGAAGATCTAGTGAGATAGTATTGTATAAAGGTTTCCATTCCAATCGGAATGACTTCGGCGTAATCATAACTAGTTTTATGTCGTCATTTGCCGAGAATGAAATGACATCTGAAATTATAGAAATATTTATTTCACTAATGACCTGGTCATTTTTGTCAAAGATTCTCAGTTAATGTTAATTAACCTTCTCACCTATGTATTTATCGCAGCGATCAGAAATCCATCCTGCCTCACATCCTTCGGCACATCGGCCTGTTTTCAGGTTACACAATTTACCATCAGCACAACGTCCACATGATCCAGGACAATCATGGATGTTTTCACACTCTATAGATAGATGGACAATCCTAACAGAATAAGCTACCGCTATAATTAATATAAACATATTTTATTTATTATCTTATATATTTACCATTTAAACAAAGGGTTGACTGGTTTTTTCCCCTTGGACACATATCAACACATCCATATTCCAGGATTGCAGTGACCTTTACAGTCTGTACAATCTGAAATTATAGAACATGGACTCAGTAACGGCTTCATTTATATAATACTAATAATGATAATAATAACATTTTGTATAGCACCTTAATCAACTTGAATTGCTCTAAGGCGCTTTACATTAAAAACATATTTAAAACATATTCTGAGCTCATATAGCACAAATACATTTAGTATATCATATTAGTTGCCACTGATTAACACCAACTGTTTATCATAATTACCTACATATAGGTGTCCAAATACCATAACCTCACACAAGGAGAGTGTTTTGTCTTTTCCTTTTTTGTACAAATCGACATAACGTCCAATGGTATGTTCATCGCAAAATAAGGTTGTATTATTTCTTGATGCCATTTCTTCCACTTCGTGGCAGCTTTTGCTATCTACGCTCTCACTATAATTGTTAACGGTAGCTGTCAGTTCTGAAGTAGGCAAGTAAATGACTTGAAGCTGACTACAGGTACGAGTGGTATACTGCACGTGTCAGTTATTCTATGCAACTCAACTGATTTCATCAAATGCATCCAAATACATACTGACATCTTCATGCATGGGACCAGCCTCGTGAAGTTAGTTATGTATTTGCTTAAAATGTATTGCTATGCTTTATCTCAATGCTTACCTTTCTCGTTATTGGTTGAATATATTACTATATTTGTAATTACGTAGAGTCCTTCAAGGTCTATGCTCCACCATATTTTACCATCGACTTCTGTTGGATGAGCACATCTACTCTCATTTAATACTATATTACCGTCTACTGCCTTGGCCGCATCACTTTTGTTCCCGCCACTTTGTTCGACATCTTTTCCTTTGGAAATATAACCTGAAGCAAAGAAAAGGTTGAGATGAATTATTCGTTTTGACTTTAGGTAAACTGTTCCATTAAGTATCTTTTTTTACTGAAATATCCCGCATTAAACTAGGTCATTGAGATGCTACTGACCTGTTAGACAGCCCCATCCAGACCAGAAAGAATTAATGTAACCATCAGTAGGACAGGAATCATTCTCTCCGCAGCTACCTGTCAAATTATCGCAGGATGTAGAACCAACACAGTGACACTCAAAAAGACATCCGTCGTCTTTACTTCCGAAGTTACAAGCTGAAAATTATTAAACTTCTTTAATACTGATTCTGAGTTACTCACTAAGTCACACCACCCCCTCCCCCGTTAACTCTAAAGATAGCAAAAGTAGAAGAAAGAAAAAACTGAATTAAGAAATCTTCTCTCTGCGATATGCTAGCATTAAAAATAATATTTGTCATGAAAAGACAAAACGTATTATGTAAACATATTTCATCATAAAATCATTACCCAGCTTTTAACCTGTCTGTTAGCAAAAGGATTGGTTCATATGTTCTATTTTAACAGGTCAACCAGTAAATTACTTCATTTAGACTTCAATAAAGCGTAAGAAATCTATACCACACGTACCTTGTATCAAGATGTGTTCAATTAATAGCCACCATACAGTTAGATAAAACAAGCAAATTTCTATCTTCATCTTAAATTGTTAACGTACGATCTTGTAAGTTGAAAATAGAATCGAGATATTTTAATCGTGTGTTTGTTTCACTTTAATGTCTACTATATATTGGTGTCTGGGATATCAATCGTATTAACATAACTGGCTTAATATTAATTAACAAACCAGGAAGTTTAATGTAGCGGACCAATCTATCGGGCATTAATTCCAGAATCATATGAGTAGAATGAACGATATGATCAAACAATAGGAAGTTAATTACTAATAGTTAATATCACGTGATAAGTGGAGATTATAATTACGATTGATGCTACATCCAGGTTACAGTCTTTGTAATTATAGTTTGAAGCCATTTAACTGTCAGATTCTGATATGAGATATTGAATAATATAATAATAATTAATAATTAATAATATGAGGAAATAAATTAATCTCTTCATTGTTGATATCTTTAGTAATGTTATATGTAATTATGCTTTGCTCACTAATTTTCCGGATTTGTGTACTTAATTACTTATTTACTCTAAAAAGCTAATCTCTCTAAAGTGGTGGTGTCTGGAAGTAAAACACCCAAGTCAGATCATGTCACTTGTGAGAAAGTTTACGTTTTTGGGGCAAACATTTATACGCGGATTTAATTGCCTAAGCAGCACTATGCATAGGCTTTTTTCAGTTGCTGTATTTACCCAGAGCAATAATATACACACCTATACACCAATTGCCATTGTTGTTTTGTTTTTCGGGGAGAATCCTCAGGCTGTCGCTTATTTGGTACAGCCTCTGCGTTGGAGTGGTAGAGAAACAGCTTCCCCCACCACTCACAGGGGGGGGGGGAGCAGTCAGGAAAGATGGAGCCGAAATATCCTGAGGGTGGTCACCGCCAGAGTGTTTTACGTCTTCAGTGGGTCTTTAACGTCCCCCTTTATTTTTAATAATTCGGTGAAGACGGCAGCGCCATTTAACGTGGCCAACCACCACCGTGTTGTGAGCCGAGAAATTAATATCTGGAAAATTTTCGATCTCTTGCTGGGATCGAACCTGTGACCCTTGACACCAAGTGTCGGGTGCTTAACCGCTAGGCCACCGGAGGTGTCATGAAGCGAATAACATGAAAATTGATGGCTTAATTGCTATTAGAAAACTCACATCTGTGCTAAAGATTTAAGATTTTCAAATAGATCTAATGCCTGCTATGTTGGCGGGAAGTATAACCGGCTCTCGATGTAATGGCACCGGAATATTTCTCGGATAGTTTAGCTTTTAGATAAGTTACACCAGTGAAACTGGTGTATTTTGCATATTATGTAATATAAAATTTATAAATATTTAAATTTTTATTTTTGTATTTCTTTTATTTTTTTTTAAACGAATTTGCGTTTTTAAATTGGTTTTTCCCAAAAACCGGGGTTTTTGCTTGTGTATGTTTTGTTTTATTTTAAATTTTTTTTTAATTTTTTACTTATTTTATTTCTATAATTATAATGAATTATAGTAAAAATCAGTTGCTTGCAAGACCCCATGGGGAAAAATTTTCGTTTAGCGATGGGGCCCACGTAGTGGAAAACATCCAAAGCAGTTTGGGGTCTGATCCCAAGTAATTTGTTGCCAATAACACCATATAATGGCACAGCTGTAAAAAATGTAAGTATGGTTTTTTAAATTGTTTCGATCTGTAATAAATCTGATGAAAATACCCGATTTTTTAAGGGATATGGTTTCCGATGCTCTTGTCTTTTTAAAAGAGATTTTTGGGACTGGTAATTTTCCCCAAAAAATTTTTTGGGAGGGACCCCAGCTGGATATTCATTCCACCAAAAAACCCTTTTGGATTCAAAAAAAAGGGGGGGGAGTCGGCATTCTTCTCCGTGATTCTTTAATGTAAAACCCATTTGCTTTTTCACCAAGTCTTTCGAAAATTACCAACTGACTTTTATATCTGGCGGGATAAGTTTTTGTGTAGCTATTATCTACCATTCACCCCACTAAAAAAAATGGCCTGAAAGCAGCAGATTTCTTAAAGGAATTTTCGGGATTTGTTGACTTCTTGCTACCAACAGTGGTCATCTGTTGATTTTAGGTGATTTCAAAAAATTGGGATTGCCAGAGGAATGCAGAAAACCAAACAATTGGCTGACATTCTTAGATTTAATCTAAGCAGCATGTCCAAGAAAGAAACACAACATGGTCACATCTTAGATCTTGTCATCCCCCGTGATGATGAAATTTTTGATTAAAGGTTTTCTGGGGTTTTCCAGCGCCCCTTCATTTTTGTTGACCTTTAAATCTTTACAGAAACAATCTGTTTCAGCTAAAGTTATTTCATATAGAAGATATTTTTCAAGGGCAAGGAGGGCTTTTTTTTTGGGGATCTGGAGTCTCTTTTTGGTATTGGATCCACCAAATGATGGATCTTGGGGATTCTATAAAGTACATTAAGAGACATTGTAGATCAACATGCCCCTTTTAAAGGGAAAAAGGGGAAACCAAGCAGACCAATGTTTCCATGGTATAATAAGAACATACAGGCTGCAAAGAGACACAGAAGGTATTGTGAGGGCTGTGGATCAGGCCCAGTTTGTGTGTTCATTTTAAAATGTTCAAGGTCAGTAAAATTTTTTTAAAAAATTACCCTTGCCTCTGCTAAATCTGAATTTTTAATAAAAAGATCAAAGACCCAAAGGGGAAAATCAAAGGATTTTTTTAGTGTTGTGAATAAACTATTACATAAAAGTCAAACTGTCCTCCCAAAAATATAAAATCAGATAAAGAAAAACCCATTGTTTTAATAATTTTTCTGTAAAAAAATATTAAAATACATAGGGGTTTCCCAAAGCCCAAAACCCCTTATCACAGGGTAACCCTTTTTAAGAAGAGTCCTGCATATCCATGAGGGATACATTTACCTTTTTACAAAACTGATATCAACAGTTGCGGGAAAAAGTCATCTAATGCTTTTTTGTGCAGTTGACCCTATCCCCTTACATGGCTTGTGAAAGATTGTCTGGATGTTCTGATAAACCCAATTAAAAAAATATAGTTAACAAATCATTTTTCTGGGTGTTTTCCCCAAAATCCATGAAAAGCTTTCCTTGTAAAACCATTAATAAAAAAAAAACTATGGAATTTAAATTTTAAAAAATTAAAGACCTGTTTCAAATCTTACATTTTTATCTAAAGTTATAGAAAAGTTGTTTTTTATCTAAACAAATATTTAATCAATAATAACCTTAATGAATCACTACAGTCTGCCCCATAAAAGTGGTCACAGACTGAAACAGCATTGGGTTTGGTTTTTAAAAATTTTTTTTATATGTCAATTGATGGGGTTAAACCCAAAATTAACTGTTTTACCTGTTGCTGCATTTGAAAGGGTTAACCCTAATGTTTTTTCTCTAGGTTAAAAAAACTTTTTTTGGTTTTGTCAGGTAGAGTACTTGAATGGTTTAGATCCCATCTGGAACAACGCTCCCAGAGAGTGTCTGTTCATGGTATTTTATCTGACATTCAGTTTTTGTTAAACTGGTGTACCACAGGGTTCAGTTCTTTCCTCTGGTATTCACAATATATACCCGTCCTCTTGGGATCATTGCACAGGATATGGGGGGTTAAAATCCCTTTTATGTTTATGACACACAGCTGTATATATCACTAGATCCCGACAATGAGTTAAATTTCTCCTCTTCCTTGGGGAAATTGTATTGCCGATATTTGGGTATGGAACTCAAAAACTTCTAAAACTAAAAGATAATAAAACAAAATTTTAATTTACATCACCACATTGTGTTAAATCCCTAAAGACACCAGCATTGCAGATGGGTGCATCTTCGATTACCCCTAATGGGTCAGTAAACAAATTATTTTTGTTGGGATTTAAAAGCATGAACATGTCACATCAGTATGCCGAGCTGCCTACTACCATCTTAAGAACATCCACTGTTTAAAAAATTCTTTACACAAGAATCACTTGTAACTGTAGTTCATGCCTTTTTTTACATCCGTATAGACAAATTTTAACTTCCCTTTTTTAAATAATCTGATTATAACATTAATCGCCTTCCCCGGGAAATTTAGAATAGTGCAGCTCGCATTTTAAAAATACTAGAAAAATGATCATATCACCCCAATTCTTCAAATACTACATTGGCTACCCTTTTTAGACAGGTTAAACCATTTTTTGATTTTTGTTAATAACTTATAAATCTATTAAAGAAAGGTGCCGGGAAAACCTGTGTAAAATGGTTTCCATTAGAAAGTCATCCCGAAAACTCGGGGCATCCAGTCAGATACTATTGCAGGTGCCAGTGTCTCGGGTCAAGTCATATGGTGATTGTGCATTTAGTGTTGCAGCCCCCACTTTGTGGAATAAGTTGCCGGCAAATATTAGAAATGTGTCGTCTCTTGGAAATTTTAAATCTCTTCTAAAACCACACCTATTTAAGGTCGCTTTCACAAATAAATAATTATTATCTTTTAAATCATTACAGGGTTTTTACAGACATATTATTTGGGGTATTATTATATTACATATTATTTGTACAGCGCCTTTGGTTCCCCCTTAGAAATTTTTAAAAATTTAATTTTTAAATTATTATTATTATTCAAACTATAATTATAATAACGTGTTTAAATGCTACTTATGACAAAAAGATTAGAGCTAGCTTTGTGTGACATAGTACAAACTGGATCGAACTAGACTAAGGAAATATACAACTATTCCCACGTACTAATAAGGCAAATTGTATATGCTACTAAAGTTGTTATTAGTAGTGCAGCAAACCCGAGAATAGTGGCCATATTTTTTAGTAGCCCATACCAAACATTAATATATGTATATAAACTTAATGAAGATTGGATTGTGTGATGCCTGGTAATCTGGATATGATATTTGCTAGTTTCAGAAACATCAAATAATTTCAAAAGAATCCTCCTGGACAGTAGTCGCCGTAGATTATACCCATCCACTATATTATCTTAATCGATTGTTTTGTTGTTGTTGTTTTTTCAATTGGATATTTGGAACAAATAGTAAGTAATACTAGAGATCTATATCATTGTAAGTAACTTTTGAGCAGTCAAATACATTTACCATTTTATGATGGTTCTGATTCTGAAAACATAACATCAGAGAATTTACTAATTTAATTCATTGCCATTAGAGCTAAGCATGCAATACTAAACCACTACGTGTCTTATTATCTCTGAAACTGGCATAGTATGCAAAACTAAAATAACGAAATAATTGAAACTTAATTTACAATTTTTGTGAATTATTGTTTGAATATGATTTAATATGTAAATAAGATCACATTTAAAAATATATATATTTAGGTGTACTACCCTGGTTTATCTTCATATAACCACCAGTTTAGTGATATAACCAGTATTTAAACAACATTTTATTTCATATCAATGCAATAAGCATGTCTAGAAAATAATAAAAATGCACAGCATATTGTTAAAGCCCCACGTTCAGTCAAATCATTGCCCCCGGTTCACCATTGTCGCTTTCACCAGTGTCACTATGTATAGCCAAAGCTGATATGGTAAAAGAGTTTGTGCACAATGGCTCGAAATAGGCCATCAATCTCGATTAGTAGAGTTGCCACACATTTACATGCTGATGAACACGGTTGATCATTGAGTACGAGATACATTTGGTATTATACATGTTATCAGTACATGCCCATAAGAGTCGTTTCACAACTCAGGGACAGACGCACCTTTGGTTCATCAACTTGGGCTGCAATTTGTTGTTGAGATCCATCTCATAACCATAACTGACTGCATCTGGTAACTGTTGGAAAGACATGTTTGCTTGTTTCCCTATCATGAGTTGGTAGAATGCACGCACAAAATGTAGAGAGAAACTATCTTCAGTTGGTGCCAGTTTCTTGCCGACAGGGACTTTCCTTTGACTCCTGGCTGTTTTACGCTGAAGTTCATTCAAGGATTAGCCTTGTTGACCATACATCCGATAAACGAAGATCATGCAGACTTTCATCTGATGTCTGTTGATTTCCAGCTGCTCACCCATAGATCACCATTAATCGGAATGCTGTTCCTTTGCCATGGCCATAGAATATACTCATCGTATCGTAACTACTAATGCAGTACATGGGAATTATCACTGAAAGGTGGCTAGGTTTCAACAAGTCATACAGTGTGTGTACTGGAATAAACCTCTTGGGTGATGTATGTTTTCCTTCGTGTCCAGTGGAAAAATAGATGAAATGTGCATACATATCTTGACGCTGATGCAAAAGAAGGACCAGTGCGTCTGTATCTGGACTGCAGATAACAACGGATGCTGCTCCAATGTCTGCCGCGTGTATTGCATGAAATGTTATTCTGGTATCGGCCTCCTCTTGGTTTGAATAAAATACAGGATACTCTTGTGATGATGTTGAATTGGATCCACTAAGCGCTACAACATGTGCTTTCTCCCCAAGTTCTCCTCCACCAAGGTACAAGTACTGATTTCGTGCAACAGTGTACCTCCACTGGAGAGGAATAGCTTGGAATAGCACTCCACAAGATTCGATTTATTCTCATTTCTGCTGGGGAATAATCTGCAATCCTTGGAGATCTCTAAATCAGGAAGAACATGATGAATATATCCACTAACACCATCAGTTCTCTTCTATCGTACATATTTGGGCTGTTCTATAAAAAAACCGGTGAAATACAATATGGACTTTCGATGAAGATGACTACATATGTTTGTACTGCTAGACAGTATGAACGACTTGTGCTAACTCATAATATTTACGTAGTGCATCACTGATTAAGATATTTCCTGAACAAACAAGATCATATTTCTCGGGACATGATATCTCAGGTCATTCTTCAATGAGTTGTTTCTTCAAGTGGCGAGTT
Source organism: Paralvinella palmiformis (assembly GCA_025642065.1). Classification (NCBI taxonomy): domain Eukaryota; kingdom Metazoa; phylum Annelida; class Polychaeta; order Terebellida; family Alvinellidae; genus Paralvinella; species Paralvinella palmiformis. The sequence continues at coordinate 2,270,153 of JAODUP010000013.1, read as the reverse complement.
GTCAGAATTTGCAATTTTATCATTAAGAGAAGCAAAATATTGGAAATGCCTTGTGAATGATGATGGCAGATACACCACATTGACAATCACAATTGCATCCCGATGTTCATGAATTATTTCCCGAATTATTTCTTTATATACAGTGGCCTGCTTTGTCTTCTCAGATGCTTGTGCAATGCATTTCGGATTTGCATAACATGGGTAATAACACTTCTTCCTGCATTTGGCACACCAAGCAATCTGCTAATCACGCCGTTCTTTGGTTGCTTCAAGTACAGTTTCACACATATTAGTAGCATCACAACCAGATGCTGGTACAGTTTCAGCCACTGACCACTTATTGGCACTGGAAGAATCCCTGTCATTTTTGAAAAATCGTTCACTAAATATAAAGCAGTTATTTTTCCAGTCAAAATTATACACCTCACACTTTGATTGGGTAAATATATTACATGCACTTTTACCACCACCTTGGTCTACACTAATAGCAAATGTTTGCTTTGGGCATTTTGCGATATAATGACTACTACAGAAGGTGATACGACAATCTCTGTGATACCTGATGCTTGTTGTACCTGATATAATATCAGCTTTATTAGATACTAGATGCTTAGCTATGGTTTTGATGAGCTCTGGTTGCTGCAAATAAAGACGCTATTTTGTTAATATCTGAGGAAGTAGCTGGTTTATTTCTGGTGAATATTTTATTACAAAACATACATCGATTTACATTAAAAATGTCAATCTTTGGACACTTTTGAGCACTGGATAAACTAAATTTGAATCCATCATTAGTTTCAATCAGATTATGAAAATAGATGAACATTAGTGGTCTTGTTATAAATATTAGGTGCCACGAAGCAGTAGTATATTACAATGCTTGTTAACATTTGGGCATGGGTAGTCATCTATAAGAAACCCGGCTGCTACTCCACTATATATAAAACAAACCAACTACCCGAGCTTTGCCCAAGGTCACCGCTCGATACAGTGGGGTTTGTATAAATCAGGAATAATGCTTTAACTTAGGAGGGTACTGTGCTTGATATAGCCATTTAAATGTTGAATTCGTAGGCTAAACACCTACAAGGCATCCTTCCAAAGATGCAAATAGTGCACGGAATATACAGCTCTACATCAACGTTTCTTAGAACTCGCGGAACTTGGAACATAGAGTCTCCACGCACAAAAAAAACATAACATCTCAACCGCAGATAATTAAAATAAACAAATTAAGCGTAGATTTCCTATATGTTTTCAATGGTACTCTTTGAGCAATGTGGAAATAAAGATAAGTTTCTATTTAAACACATTACAGGAACGATAAACGTTTATTTTTTAATATATTTCATAATAATTTAGCATACACCAATATATTGCTATAAGTTATATTAATTTATTTAATTTCTTAATTAAATAAAATAAGAAGGATATTATAATGGAGATTTTCGTGATTAATAAATTAGCAGCTCGAGGTATAATATACACCAGAGTTGCATTAATTACCACCCTAATTCCTCAGATCACATTCGTGGTATATAATCAGAAACTATAATAAGTTTAAAACACTAATATGTCTACTTATGGTTTATTTCTGTCTTCACACACAAAAAAACGTATTACTATTATTTTAAAGCTAATTTAAATATTTAGTAGTAGTAGTAGTAGTATTGGTGGTGATGGGGTGATAGAACTAGAAGTAGTAGGAGTAGAGGCACCACTACCATCACCACCACTATCACCACCATAATCACCATCAGCACGACGACGATGACCACTACCATCACCACCATTTCCACAATGACCATCATCACCGCCATCGTCATTACCACCATTACAGCCATCACCAAGACGACGATGACCACCACCATGACAACCATGACCAGCATCATCACCATCACCGCCATAACCAGCATCACTACCATCACTGTCGCCGCCATCATCAGCAGTAGTTGTTGTAATTTTTCACTGTTCCAATCATTTCCCTTTATTAACATGTTGACAATTATGGTTATATATCTATAGCTAATTGCATCAATTATTACCGACAATAACACCTTAGTAATGTTAATTAGCGTGACTGACAGACATATGGCTTCTCCAGGAGGTCAATGTTCATTAAATGAAGATGGAATACACGAGTTAGAAATCAATAACGAAGATTGTTTATATTGGTTGTTAAGGTGATCATATCCGGGTCTTCATCACGCACAGTACCATGAGAACTAGAATGTCAGACTACTTCTATTACTTTATAATCTTATCTTCTATCAGGTGTCTCTCTGTATCAAAACTTATTCTGGAGTTAGCCAGATTGTCATGCTATCTGCCTGATCTTTATCCGGAATGATTTATAACCCTCACTAAGAGTCTAGACGTCTTCTCTAAGGAGTTTCGGGCAGTAGTTAGTGCTAATCGTCTTATCCCTTGTTTGTTCTTTGAATTAGATTCTAAAGTGAAGTGACATGTTGAGCATCTTCTCGTTACGTCACAAACTCTGACAGCAGTGACCATCTTTAAGTTTTGTTGGGGGAATATTAATCCAATCCACGCGAACCACCATAAATGTGGGGTTAAAAGGAACGTCTAACTGTTCAGAATATTATATACTGATACACAGACATTGTGTGGTGTGTGTGTGTGTGTAGTGTGTGTGGTGTGTGTGGTCTGTCCGTGTGTTGTGTATTTTTATTTTTAGGGTACATATAAAGAGGCAACAGGCACAGAGCATCAACATATCTAAACATCCTTCGAGATCTACCTCCATAAATCTAAATACAACTAAATACATCGATCCAGACATTCTAAAAAACTATAGACCCAAATCGTAGACACACGTATTGAACGCCACTTGGTGGGAAATGGTCTTCACGAGGAGTTCCAGTCGGCTTAACGTAGATTTCACTCGGCCGAGACGGCACTTCTGAAGGTACAAAGCGATATCCCCGAGTCTCTTGATAATGGCTTTGTCACAGTGTTGGTCATGCTCGATCTGTCAGCTGCGTTTGATACTCTCGATCATGGAATCTTGTTGGGTCGCTTTGAGAATGTATTCGGAATCTCCGGAGCAGCTCTCAAGTGGATAACATAATATCTTACCGACCGCTTCCAGGTAGTGGTCATAGATAGCGAGCATTCTAAGCCAGTACTCCTGAAATATGGTGTACCACAAGGCTCGGTACTCGGCCCGAAGAAATACACCATGTACGCTAAGCCTCTAGGAGCCATTATCCGTCGGCATGGACTTTCTTACCATTTTTATGCAGATGACACACGCTATACATCTCATTCAAGCCGAAGGAAGACGCTGTGAAAGCACAATGGATGCGTACAAACAATGCTAAAACTGAACAGTGACAAGACGGAAGTTATGCTGTTCACATCTAAGCATAATGCCATCCATATGAAAAACGTTACTGTTTGTTTTGGTGACATTAATATAACACCAGTGAATACCGTGAGGAACTTAGATGTTATCTTTGACTCTGCACTAAATATGGAGCTACGGTTGAATAATATCTGTAGGGCTGGCTATCACCAATTCAGCAACATTGGGTATATTAGGCGTTACTTAACAAGTGATGCAAGTAAGTCACTAGTCAATGGGCTTATAACATCACGCTTGGACTACTGTAACGCTTTGCTTAATGGACTGCCCCAGACCTCCATTAACAAGTTGCAACGTATACAGAACACAGCGGCAAGGATTGTAACCCGAACTTCACGCCGGAGTCACATGACGCCAATACTGAAGGATCTCCATTGGTTACCTGTTTAGTATCGAGTGCAATTTAAAATCCTGACGCACACGTATAAATCCCTACATGAACAGGCTCCAAGATACATATCTGACATGTTGACTGTTTATCAACCAAGAACACTACGGGTTCGATGGGTTCAGTGACATTGGTGGTTCCAAGAGGTTAAAACATCTAGCTATGGCGAAAGAAAATTTCAGTGTTCAGCAGCCAAGCTATGGAATGCACTCCCAGCTCACATTCGTAAATCCAAAACACTGAAATTTTTTAAGATGTTGCTGAAAACGCATTTGTTCTCCAGCCATTTTTGATCTTTAATTTTTTTAAAATCTTTTTCTTAGTCAGTTTATATTATATATATATATATATATATATATATATATATATATATATATATATCCCAATTTAGCTTTATACATATATTGTTATGAAATAATCGTATTATATTTGTTATATCTTATATGGATTTCTTTCATAAGTTTATGTACAGCGCTTTAAGTATGAAAAGAGCGCTTTATAAGTTTGGTATTATAATAATAATATACATACATTAATCTAAAAATAAAATGTTCCATACCTCCACATACTGGAACATGTATGCGTATGCCTAAGCATGTTTCTGGTCTACTCATCAGCTTGTGGGAACCAGATAATTCGCTTTTCGTACGCGACAAATATGTCACGCCCACAGGAAAGCGGCTACATGCAGGCTACGTTCAAAAGCGGAAGCACGTAAAAACATACCATTTGATACCACAGCTCACAGTAAACAACACGTGCGTGTGGTTCAATGGTGACTTGCTACATACATATCATAAACTATTTTGACACCACAGTTTACATTCAACAGTAATATTTTGTGTTCCAAAAGAAACCTGTACATTAAACATTTCCACACCTCAGATGCTGACCTCAGCTTTATTCTGGGTTCGAATGACTAAATAAATCCTACCTATATGAACCATATATATCGATACACGTCCGACTAGTCTGGCGTCGAAGTTCTTCTCTAACCTAAGTGAAAAGTTAGGCCATTTATATACCTTCAGCGTGTTAACAAACATTACAGTTTGTTCACTACAAGAGAATGTACACTAACTCAGTATGGACTCACTGAAGTGATTTAGTTAAAATAAAAACAAAGTAGCAATACTGCATAATGGATTATTACTGGACTAGAACGAAATATCATCTCAAACCTGAGTAAATACTATGATTTACTCGAACCTAACAGCTAATCCTCATACGTTTCCGTTCATCACTAAGTGAACATTCATTCACGCCTAATTTAGCATCCCTAAGTATGTACAGTTAGGTGTGGTGGGATCTAAATTAAAGCGCCTATCCATTTGATCTATTTGACCCATGGTCGAGAACAGCGGATTTCAGGCAGATCTCCGATACTGCGAATGTTTTAGCTGTGTATAATAAGGCACAGGCACAGAGAATCTCGAACCGTGAATTCAAACTCTGGACGTTTCTTCAGGGAACTAAATCCAGAGTGGCGACTTTTCTTGCTGAGACATGTGTAATGTCTCACCAGTCCCTAAGCCGCCAAGCAAAATCAAAATGCGAATCACCTACAGCCGTGGAGTTTGGAAGTAGAACACCCAAGTCAGATCACGGCAGTAGTAAGAATGTTTAGCTTAATTGCTTGCTTGTAGTTCGGGGAGTATCCCCAGGCTGTCGCTTGTTAATTATCTAAGCAGCCCTATTTATAGCTATTTTTCAATTGCTGTATCTTTCTTCAAAGCAATACTATATAAACTATATAACCCAATTGTCACTGTCTTCAAAGATCAGTTTTTACAACGGGCAGGCGTCATGAAGCGACTACTATTAAAACTATTTAGCTTAATTGCTATTAAAAGACTGACATCTGCGCTGAAGCATACCGTAATAGCATGTCATGGCTTCCGTACTGTTTGAACTATGTTATCATTTTCATAATTTGACCTAATATCTGTTATTCTAACTATTGTAGTTCTTAAATGTTATTTATGACAATCAGATTAGAGCTAATGTCATAGTATAAACTGGACATAACTGGACCTAGGAAAGATAATTCTATTCCCACATACAACCAAGGTATATATAACTAACAATGCATCACTATAGAGACTCAGGCTGTGCCAAACAAGCGATACTCCCCGAACTATAAGCAAACTATTGAGACAGTGAGTTCCGGTGGCCTAGCGGTTAAGCACCCGGCACTTGGTGCCAACGGTCACAGGTTCGAACCCCGCAAGAGGTCAAAGGTTTCTAGAGATTAATTTCTCATCTCACAACTATGTGGGTGGCTGACCACGTTAAATGGCGCTGTCGTCTCCACTGAATTATTTAAAAAAGGCGGAACGTTAAAAACTCCCTGATGACGTAAAACACTCTGGCAGTGATCAATAGGCGACAGCCAGGGGTCTCTACCCCAAACTTCAACAAGTTACAAGTATAGAGACATGCTGAATTTGAACCAAGTTCTCTCCGCCTTCAAGTCCACTACACTATTCCACAACCATCATAGCCTATTTTAAAAGTATAGTTCCTATGCATACGACCTTGAACTTGCCTCCATCATGTCGTGTATGATGTAACTATTATTAATTATTCTTCCGGCTTATTACAGCACGGATGATGTCATAAAAAGAAAACAATTTAATAGGAAATTATGGTGTAACTTATATCTTATAACCTCGAGTGAATAACTGATGAAAATTAACTTTGCCCAACAATAGATTGTATTGGAGGTTAATATATGTAAGCCTGCGAAAACATAATTAAAATATATGCTGCCAATTGTCTCCAAAATAAATACGGCAAGCAAAACATCTTTACGCAGAATAGAAATTAACTGTTTCAGATACTGTTATTCTTCCATCCACTGTATTCAATGCTTCAGGTTTATCGTTATTCAATAACCTAAATCTATATTGGATTCTGTAGCACGCAGTTCGTGATCGCAGACGCTGAATTATTAAGTAAGTAGAAGGCGCAGACACGATATTATTAGCTCGTTGTTTAGTGGGAAATGGAAGGATAGTAATTGGCTGAGGGAGGATAATGTAACAGCTGAATATTTACATACTGCCGGGATAGGTAACATAGCTGTGGATGTCATATGTCTAACAGAAGGCGGCTTATTTAATGGATATCATAAAATTGGAGTTTTTGCTTAGATTTGCGTTTTTATTTATGTTCAACATAGGTAAGTTGCCACATGTATGCCATAGACGAATATGTATGCGCGCGCACTGTCTCTCTCTATTACACACACAGACACAGGCACGCAGATATATATAAACTCGCACACACATATATGCATACGCACGCACGCACACACAAACACACGCGGTTGCATGGCCATATATTCTTAAAGATCCCAAGACAACATTTATATGCATGATTAATTCAGCACTATGGTATTCCGTGTTTATTAATCTTCACATTTTGGTATGTTATTATTATAATATAATTTAGGAATTGTGAACATTGATAAACGAAAATTTATGAAGCCGATTTGCTTAATGCAGAAATTGACATGACTCGCCATGAGTTTTCCTTTTTCCATTTTCAGCCGTTGTGCTTATTTTAGCACAGAATCCCATGTCAGAAAACAATGGCACCCAACGGGAGGCATATCAACAAACAGCGGTCTATGACGTAACGGATCATTCAAAACAAACAGCGATCCCGGTTGCCAAACCAACACAATTTAATGAGATCCAAAGCTCCACGGAATATGACTCGACCACTTCCCTCAAACTATTTACACCTGATAAAGATGTCTACCAAGATGATGATCAAAATATCGAAGATAACAGCCAGATTAAGGTGATTATAATCGGTTGTGGTGTGGCAGTCGGACCTCTGATGTGCTTCCTCTACATAGCCATACGCGCATGCGTCGAATCAAATCGCAAAGTTCACCCGCAGACGACCGGAACGGAACGGAAGCCAAAGGATGGCCGCCAAATGAAGGTCTCGCGGAAGAAAACTGTCCTCTCTGTGAATCTAATGGATAAATATGATGTATCTAGTACATCCACTTCCTACACGACAATATCAAGTGTTTTGCCAACGTGAGGTATGTCATTGATGACACCATGTGTTTATTGCTGAATGAAACGATTAAGAATTGTCTTTTTTTAATAAATAATTTCTTTTATAACTAGTTCAACGTTGCGATAATGCTCAACCAATATTGATTGATTGATTGATTGATTGACTGATTGATTATTATCTGAGTGACTGTATGGTTATTTGGTTGTTCTGTTGATTAATTGTCTGGACGGTTGGATAATTAATTCAAATTTCTCCCAGTTTCACCCATGAGCTATTTATAAGTATTTGCATGCTATATTTATGATTGCACAGAAACCATCTGCAGCATTTGGTGAGGAACTGTAAAATTTAAAAAAAAACACTCAAGTGCATGTTGTACGAAATAACACTAGTCAAATGATTAATGTGATTCTACAATAACAAAGCTCATGCTAGAGAGATTGCATTTAAAACGCATTTAATCTACAATACATATATATTTCACACTACAAAATAGTTTACTTCAACTCAAATATTTCTCAAACTAAATTATCTGGCCCTGTTTCTCTCTAGATATCAGGCATTTTTACATGTTGGAATAAAATAAATATGGCTTATAAAACATATTTAAAAAAACTTCACGTATACATAAATCAAATTTTATATTGTTATAGATAAAATAATAAAGAATAAATAATTCGTTGTTCTATATCAAATCAAATTACTCATTAACATATACACAATTTTTCACTAATCTGGCCGCATCCCTTTCACTAACAGATCACTACCACCTGAGTTCTAATCTCGGCGTTGGCATATCTGTAGGGTGTTTAATCTTTGACTTCGCTTCACTACGTATTAGCCTAACATGTGCACAAAGGTGGCCGTAAAACATCAACATCAATCATTTCACTAATCTCGTCGTTATTACTAGTCAAAACAAACGCACCTCAGTGACGTCAAAGCTGGCCACGTGACGTGGTCAAGTTATATGCAAAGTCGCGATTTTTAATGACACTGGCTCCTGCTGAAATAAAGTGTTCAGCTCTCAGCGTTCCTCACCATGGTTATCAATTTCTTCGGTTGGCTGTGAATTAGAGGAACATATCATACATGCCAGTGTTGTAGAACACTATCACGATAAAAGTATTCCTCTTCAATCGATTCTTACCGATATTTTCAACTTAATCGCCAAACACCGGAACACTAAGCCCGTTACGTCTAAAGTATTTGAGGAAACAACTATCAGCCATTTTATATTCCTTGTTTACACGAATACATTCCTGGGCCGTTCAAAGCCAACTAACCCGAGCCTTCGCTGAGTGCCGTCTTGTTTTATACACTAGTTTCAGAACTTCTTCTGATGTAGAACTCCTCCAATCATATTTAGACCCACCATAAAGCCGAGAACACAAATCTATGACGGAATTTAACATTCTTAAGTGCCACCACCATTTACTTCTCCATAAAACGTGACCTATATACCTCGTGATGAATTCAGGGTCAGATTTTCGTCCCTTGCGTTACTAACCTTGGTGTCAAATTCCGCACATACGTATCCGGAGAGATCTCGCTGTTGTAGAATGTCCTCGACATTCTTTTACTGGTTTCTATAATAATAATAATAATAATAATAATAATAATATTTTATATATTGTCTTACTGAACTTCAATTGCTCTAAAGCATTTTCTATTTAAACCATAATTAAAACATGTTCTAAGTTCATATAGCACAACTACATTTTATCCATAAATACACGTAGGTTGTTTTAAGTAAGTGCGTTTTAAGAATCTTGCAAAATATTTATTTACCTGCTACAAGTATTATGTGATTAGACAATTTATTCCACAACCTAGGAGTTGATGTTCGGAAAGATTTATCTCGTACATTGTTGTGTGGCTTTTTGGGGCACCGTCAAAATTGAACAAGGCTCAGATCAGAACATTCTCACAGGTATATACTTTAGGATTAGATCGCTTAGGTAGTGATGTTGTTCCACTCAGTTGTTTTAATGTGGGAAAAGGGATCTTTTATAATGATCTTAAACGCATAGTGATCCAGTGCAACTGGAACAAAACCGGTTTTATATGTTCCCTTTTTACAAGTTAGTATCACCAGACGTGCATTACAGTTCATCACTCGCTGTAAGTGGTTTGTCAGAGAGAGAGAGAGGGGGGGGGGGGCTATTATATAGCAATGCATTACCATAGTCCAGTCAAGAAATCGTAAGGGCTCATCATTTATTCACTTAGGAGTAAGGTCTATATTTCATGTTTGATAATAACGGGACTTATAAATAGAATTCACCTACTTCTCCACCCCTAGAGTATTATCTAATATATATCCTAAATTTCTTACAGACATGGAATAATTTATACAACTGAATCCTACCTTAACAAGAAGATTCTGATTTCTTCAGATGTTATTTAGATGAGAAAACAGTGAATTTTGTCTTATTCTTATTCAATTTCGGCATGTTGCTGTTCATCCAAATATAAAAAATTTCAAAACAGGCTTCAATCGAAGAACAAATATTATCCATTTTTAATATGGCATCGGAACAATAATGATAGTTAATGTTATGCCGTTTAATAATTTCACGAACTCGTTTAGTAGACACACAGTAACTCTCTGATCCTAAAATGGATTCCTGTGGTACACCAAAATGAAGACCGAGTTCTGTCAGAGCCTCAGCAATGTCCCTGTGCACCTTCAAGAGAGGAGTTTCTGTTAAGCAGAGTGACAACTGCCATTGAGGTTATTGTGGTTTAAGTACTCTTCCATACGCCTTACTACTTATCTTTTTAATACATTTGGACATAAAAGGAAGGTTAGAAATATGAAAATAATTCTTCATATCTTCCTTATCAAACTCCAAACTGTGTTTTATGTTACATATAATAAAGGCGTGGGCTCAGGTTTTCGTGATGTTTATAATTCTTACAGAATTATGATCAAACGACTACTACCTAAATAGAAAACAAATTTTATATATTAGTACATATTAACGCAGCTATAACTGGAAATAAAGCATATATATCAGTACATATAATATATATTATGATAATAATTCTAATACCTCCGACAATAACAGAAATAATAGTATTTTCACTCAGCCCAAAATAGCACAACTAGTTTCGGTTATAAGAAACCTTTATCAAGTGCATGTGTCTAAAGTATTTACTTTGCCAGCAATATTTATACCAGAATTCCCTAGCTAGTTTTAAATTTCAAACCAGAATCTAGAAACTGTTAACCTTTGTAGCCTTTGTCTAGAACGAAGCGCTGTTACTATAATCAAAACAACTGTTTTTATTAGAGTAATTGAAAATAAACCAACTTTCCAATTTTTCTTTCATAGCTGTAAAGATACCAAAACACACATATTAATAGTAATTAACTGTGTGTACTGAAATCTGACTGCTGTCAGTAATGAATGTTTGTTGCAGCTTCGGTTGAGATCTACTTCAGGAAATATTGCTTTGTTTTACTGAAGTAATTACTAGGGCTGAGAATTTTTATAATTGGGTTTAAGTTGTTTTACTGGAGATGTGTTAAAGAAAACCTATTCAGAGCTCCAGGAGACATTGTTAAATATAACGTTTTCCTACATTTGCTAGAAACCAAGGAACCAGCTAGATTTTGTGTTTAGAATAAACTGTGATAATTCTATATTCATAATCATTCAACACTTCTTTCTGTTGGAGACTTTTATAATGTTTTTAAATTATTCTTGCTGCTATGTTAGCCGTTTTTGAAAATGGTACCACAAATGGGACAACGTCCTCATTTTGTATAGGTTTTATAACATCTTCATATCTTTTCTTATTAAGACCTCCCGGTTCTAATGTACCTGGGTATCTATCCAAAATGTTTCCGAATTAATCTATTTATCTTGTTTTGGGAGTGTATGAACCTATAGTAGGTAACTGCTCAATCGGAATTAAATCATAATCTTCTAGAGATGGTTCGGGCAAGTCTTTATTTACCCGTGTATGTTCTAGAAGATGCGTGAATAACCAGAAGACATCACTTTTGATTAATGCAAATCTGTGGCCATTCATTCTAACACGAAGTTGCCTTTAAACTTCCCTACATACTGTTTAGAGCAACGTAAACATTCACAGATATATATTATGTTAGATGAGCTACAGTTTAAATTGCCTATTATTCCATGTTTTTTATTGGTAACTGTACTTGTGATATTGTGACAAGAACACAATATCTCGCATGATCTACATCTGCTAATCCCACATGGTTTTGAACACCACTGACTATTTGTAGGACTAGTCGGATTAATACGACGTTGTTGTATTTGTAGTTCACGGACAGTTTTACTTTTAATATGGCGTAGCCATCTTTTTGAATAATTCCTTTTGCATAATGAATGAGACAATATCCCATCTTTATCAAAATCTGTAATTTTTGAACAAATCCTAAAAAAAGGGATCTGAGACTTCAGGATTCCTTGAAAGGTATGTTTAGGGTGAAAGGAATCCTTATGCAAGAGTTGATGAGTATCTGCCGGTTTAAAGACCATTGTTAATAATTCATTTTCATTTTCTGGATCTTTAAATATGGTTGTATCCAAGAAATAAATTTTCTGCTTATTTAATGTAGCTTTCTAATCGTTGGTTGTGATTATTTAAACTACCCAAAAATCCATAAAAACCTTTTTTCAGTGGGGCCACACAATAAATATGTCATCTAAATAACGATAGTATGTATGGGTTTTAAAGCTGCTTTATATAAGGCCTCCTTCTCAAATTTAGCCATGTTTGTGATAATGAGGACCATGGCCCATTGAAGTGCCAGTGGCTGAATATCCCAATTGCCCGTTAAAGAGAAAATCGTTATTTTTTAATGATAATTCAAGGAGTTGCATTATACCGTCATATAAGGGACCTCGAAATTGAAGTCTTCACTCACTGCATTAAGCCCTTTAGCATGGTCAATATTTTTATCATCTCTCAACATCTAATGTTATAAGCAAGCATCCATCAGGTATGACTAGCTTTGCAATTTTATCTACAAAATCATAGGTATTTTTTATATAAGAAGGGTGCTTCATTGCAGGTGGTTTAAGAATACTGTCGATGAAACTTGCAACATTTTTAGATTCACTATTACAGTGAGATACTATAGGTCTACCAGGTGGCATCTTATCTGGAAAAGTCCAGCTGTTAAATGCCTTATGAATTTTAGGAAGCATATAGAATCGCTGAGGCCTTGGATTAATTGGCGGTAATAAAAATTGCAATTGTTTATCTGTCATAACACCAGAATTTCTTAGCCTATTTAATATTTCTGCAACCTTTACTGGGGAAATAAAGGAGTTTTAATTTTTTTGTAGTGGTGAGTATTATTTAGTTGTCGCTAAATAATACTTTTTATCCATTATCACTGTTGCTGAACCTTTGTCTGCTTTTTTAAATAATAAACTCTTATTTTTGCGGATATTTCTGAGGGCTAATGATTCCGACTGGTCTATATTATTTTTTTCCTTCAGAATGGTTAAGCTTTTTATTTCTGATGTGAAGTTTGAAATACACTGAAGAAGATCTGGGTCTATTACTTTATCAGTTGGGATCCAGTTGGATTTCGACACAAACGTCTTACTGTTTTTAATATAGTTGTTACGGCAGCATCTAAAAAAATTTTTTTTAATCTTCTACCCAAGTTAAAAACTGCATTTGTGATTGCTGTTTGATCAATATCAGGGGTAGGGACAAATGACAAACCTTTGCTTATTAAATTAATCTCCCTTTTTTTTGTGTGTGTGTGTGTGTGTGTGTGTGTGTGTGTTTTAGCTGTGTATAATAAGGCACAGGCACAGAGAATCTCGAACCGTGAATTCAAACTCTGGACGTTTCTTCAGGGGACTGAATCCAGAGTGGCGACTTTTCTTGCTGAGACATGTGTAATGTCTCACCAGTCCCTAAGCCGCCAAGCAAAATCAAAATGCGAATCACCTACAGTCGTGGAGTTTGGGAGTAGAACACCCAAGTCAGATCACGGCAGTAGTGAGAATGTTTAGCTTAATTATCTAAGCAGCCCTATTTATAGCTATTTTTCAATTGCTGTATCTTTCTTCAAAGCAATACTATATAAACCATATAACCCAATTGTCACTGTCTTCAAGATCAGTTTTTACAACGGGCAGGCGTCATGAAGCGACTACTATTAAAACTATTTAGCTTAATTGCTATTAAAAGACTGACATCTGCGCTGAAGCATACCGTAATAGCATGTCATGGCTTCCGTACTGTTTGAACTATGTTATCATTTTCATAATTTGACCTAATATCTGTTATTCTAACTATTGTAGTTCTTAAATGTTATTTATGACAATCAGATTAGAGCTAATGTCATAGTATAAACTGGACATAACTGGACCTAGGAAAGATAATTCTATTCCCACATACAACCAAGGTATATATAACTAACAATGTATCACTATAGAGACTCAGGCTGTGCCAAACAAGCGAAGCAGACAGTAATAGCGCGTCATAGTCTGTTTGAACTATGTTATCATTTTCAAACCTGACCTAACGTCTGCTATTGTAGTTCTTATATGTTATTTATGACAAGCAGATTAGAGCTAATCTTGAATGTCATAGTACAAACTGGACATAACTGGACATAGGAAAGATAATACTATTCCCACATACAACCAAGGTGAATTTTATATGCAACTAAAGCTGTTATATAAAACACACCAACCGCGCGAGCCGTGTCCAATGCCACCGCTCGAGATCGAGATGCATCGTTTCTATTCCTGAGTCAGGAGTACTTATAATGCTTTAAGAGCGTATTGTGCCTGCTACAGTCATTTAAATGCTGGATAACCAGGCCAAACACCTAAACGGCGTCCCTCCAAAGACGCAAATAGTACATGGATTATACAGCTCTAGATCAACTTTTCTTGAATGCAGGGACCGGGAAATATGGTCTCCACGCATAGAAAACGGAACTTTCTCAACCGCAGCATAATATGCCTTGTGATATTTGCTGGAGGGTCAAATACCTCATAAACATACAAAATCCAATAAATACTCGTCACTATTATAACAATTTACAGGCGGAATTGCCGTTCTATATATTAACTTTTGTGTGTGTGTGTGTGTGTGTGTGTGTGTGTGTGTGTGCGTTATCCTGCTTAGCTAATACCGTTTCTTATACATGTTTGTTCTGCTAATGAAGATGAATCTTACATTCCTGTATCAACATCGATGTATTCATGAACTGAATTATACAATTTCTACATTATGAACTGTATAACCTACTATCATGGGGATGTTTATCGGATTATATGCTGCATTTAAGTAAAACGAGTGTTTTGTCATGACCTTGTACACATGAATACTGATAAAGTACACTTCGTGTTCTGTAAACATACATTCAGATGTGCCATTCATTATTTATGCCTACAGCTGATTGTAGTGTAACACGTGACTCGTTGTATTTAATGGGTTCGTCCCGTGTTGCTGTGTACTAAAATGTTCTTTGCCCTATTGCACATTATCCTCCTATACGATCGACTGGTAAATGAGCTGATATGCAGTAGTCATTTCACTTGACAAACCATCTATTCAAGTCATGTACCATATTATTTAAACCAAATTGTCACTATCCATTTATTATTTGAAAACATTAAATTATATGTCAGTTATTAACTGTCCATTAGGAAGGTAGATTTCCACACCATTTAACATAATTAATGCAGCCCCATTATTTTCAACTGTATATAAAACAATTTCTTTCAAATGCACAAACTACACGGCCGATATAGTGATTAATGTTCTATCAAATCTGCTAATCATTCCGCTTGGTTTTGCTGAACAAAGTACAGTATTATATCACAGTTTAATATCACATTTACCACAGAGTTTGTTAGTGCGCTGTTCGCTATCAAGGGTGACTTGGTGAACATTCAATATATGTGTGTGGTGGGAAGAGCGGAGGGATGTGGCGGAGCATGTTGGCGTCCTGTCCTTCACCATCTGGAGCGTGGCGTTTAATCAATCAGTAGGTACCCGTACAGTAGATGGCGTCGAAGTAGTTTAGCAGAGGTTCCATCCCTTCTGGTGTATTGTTGGGAAGGAACTCAAGACCTGCAGGCAGATCATCGATAGGAAGCAAAGCCAATGAATCCATCATACAACAGAACAGTTCGTCCGCAAAGTCATTGTACTGCTGAGTTAGACCCGCACCTTCCGCCATATAGACTGGATAAGATGGTAGAAACACCCTTGCACTGTTACATGGTCGCCCAGCACAGAAGATACAGCAAGCACCATGGCAATCTCAAAGTCTATTACTACAGTGATATGATCAGGGTCTTGGTGTAGTTCGAATCGCTTTATTGTGTCTTGCGACTTCATCTGGAGTGCAGCATAGAGCGTTGACACAGCAGTGTTCCCCAGGCGACAGTGTATAACATACAGCTGGAAGAATCCAGTAGGAGCAACATCATGGTTCCCACCCACGAACCAGGTCTGGGCAGTTGATAGGTGTTACAGAGCGTCACTGGTACCAAATATGGTGATCCTTAAGTCGGTGTCTGGACCGTTGTCGTAGACGAGAAACTGTTCAGGATCAGGTATCGTTGTCAGCGACTACTCTCCCTCGATGACGTGATCTTGAAGAGACTCAGGTTGAAGAGGGATGTGACCATGTCTTTGGTTACGTAGGGTAAGTTTTACTGACTCTTCCCTGCCAAGTTCAACCCTGGCAGTGACATCAATTTGACTCATGGCTTGAGTCATTATTTAGCTTGGCTTGTCGAAGTTTTGCTTGGCTTGCTGCTTTATCTGAGAATGGCACTTGACAGCTGCTTGATCAGATGGATCAAGGTTATGAACTGTAACTAACTTTGGATTATCACTAACCAAGGTTGTAGTTAGGGTAGACTGACAGTTAATCCAAGGTTGTGGGGAGCTCCTATTTCAGATGTGCTATTATGATTATTTTTGTAGGCAGGACTTAATTGACTATGTTGTCATGATCAAATACCAAGGGAATTACGTCTGGTAGGTAATCCAAGGATGTGGTAAGCCACTCCTTCAGATGTGCAATTATGAATTGTTTTTTGTAAACAGGACTTCACCTACTACCAATAACTAAATGTCAATAAGCAACAACATTTCTTCCAGGTGCCATTTTTACGGTACAATTATTTCTGGTGCCATATTTCCGGTCCCATTATTTCCGTACCCTGGTCTCTTGACCCGGTCCAGGTAGACAATAGGTATAACTTTATAACCCTATATGAATCGATGGATTATTTGGATGACTGTGGAGATTGCCCTCTCGGACAGGGTAATCAAGAGTGTAAATATTATGAACCAGATAAATATTCCCAAATGATCCAAGGTACCAAGATTGTTTTGTCAAACTTTCGTTTAAACTGTAGTAGCTTATCGTCTAACTGGGATTCGTTCCATAAACTCTTATGCGACTTACATAACGAGGACTTTTCATTTGTTATAATTGGAATCGTTCTTTCAGGATATCGCAATATTATAACGTGACGTAGAAAAGAAGATGATAGAGGCGACGTGGGTCTAATAAGAGAAGATTAGAATGTATTAATTCAAGATGTTTATGAATCACTATTTATCGAAGTGGAAACTGAATATCATAAGAAAATAATTGCTGGCGTCATTTATAGACCTATTACTCCACCACGTGCTGATATTGTTACATTTTCATCTAATATGTTTGATATTATGGAAATTATAAATTCTGAAGGTAAATAAAGCTTGATTCTTGATGATGTTAATATTTGTTTATTGAAATATGAAACTAATGATAAAACTAGCCACTATGTTGATGGTATTGTATCGCTAGGTTTTTTGCCAGTTATTCCCAAATCTATGTGTCAATAACAAGTATCTTTGTTCATGGACAACCTTATTTTTAAAATAAACTTCAATCTTCTGATCATCATATCAGGAGTCTATTATATAGAAATTATGATAATTAATATTCTTTGGTAAATTCCTAGCTTGTCTATGATGAGGATGCACAATAATGTTAATAATATTAAATCTGAAATCAGAAGACGTTGTATAAATAATTGAATTAACATTAAACAAAGCCTTCGCCTGCTCACTGCCAGTTACAGAAAAAAAGATTTCTGGTATTTACCTTTTTCATCTTGATAAGCACTTACATTGTTGCTGGCAGACAACAGTTAATCTAACACATTAATTAACTTTCTACCAGCCCGGATTCCTCGATGTTGAAACAGTGCGTTTCTCATCACACTTGTAGGGGCGCCTCCGTGATCTAGCGATAACGTGTTGGACCACAGATCACTACCACCCGTGTTCAAATCTCGGCGTGGGCATATCTGAAGGTTGTTTCGTCTTTGACTTCGCCTCATTACCTTTGGAGGTCGCTCGGCCCATTTAGCCAACCATGTGCACAAAAGTGGCCGTAAACACCAATCATCATCATCATCATCATCTCATCACACTTGTATGACGCCAGTTTTCCACAGACTCCGTACAGGTATTAGCAGCAGTGATGGCTGACTGCCCACAACATCTTACAGAAGAATAGTATTGTAATCCAAAATAAGGAAAGTGAAAACTTCATATCCAGCCGGACATAAATTTTCTTTGGAACATGCAAACTTCAGCTGACTTAATGTCGCTGTTATGGTACTGCCACCAATATGATCCAGTCACCCAATTTAGGATTACCTCGCTAGGGATGGTGCTATTACATGTTCTGGGTGACATACTCCAGGATTGTTCCAACCAGACTGGGATTTTCTTTCTTCTCCCAGATATAGCTCTTTGGGAGCTTCTGGAACAAAGTAAATAAACCATTATCCCGGAAGCCTTCATGTTCAAATCCGAGTGATGTCTGTATTTGAAGGATGTTACTATAGAGAGCTACCCTTTTGTCATATAGCCAAGATGTGAAGGGCGCCGATGCTAAATAAACAACTCACTAATTCATTCACTCACTCCTTCACTCATAAATGTGAGGTACGCGTGGATTTTCGTAGCTGTACATCGAGGCAGTTAGTGCCAAAAGGATACTTATACTTAGTTTTAAGTTAGCGATCATAGCCGCCAGAAACGGATCTGTTTCCCTTTTTATTGATAACAATGTACAGAGAGCACTCGATATAGTTGATACCATGACGATTTAGCTTAACTATATATTATAATTTAGCGAATAAGTAAGAGGCTGACGACTACACAACTAAATATTCACAAAATGTCAATAAACTAATTATTTTGGCGATTTCTTTTCTGCGTCTCTCTCTCTCTCTCTCTCTCTCTCTCTCTCTCTCTCTCTCTCTCTCTCTCTTCTCTCTCTCTCTCTCTCTCTCTCTATCTATCTATCTATCTATCTCTCTCTCTCTCTTCTTCTTCTCTCTCTCTCTCTCTCTCTATCTATCTATCTATCTATCTATCTATCTATCTATATCTATATATATATATATATATATATATATATATATATATATATATATTTGTGTGTGTGTGTGTGTGTGTGTGTGTGTGTGTGTGTGTGTGTGTGTGTGTGTTTTAGCTGTGTATAATAAGGCACAGGCACAGAGAATCTCGAACCGTGAATTCAAACTCTGGACGTTTCTTCAGGGGACTGAATCCTGAGTGGCGACTTTTCTTGCTGAGACATGTGTAATATCTCACCAGTCCCTTTTACATAGTTTCCATAATTTATGTTTTGTCTAACAGTAGATGTAGTTTTTATTGATTTATATCGATTTATTCCTAAACATACGAAGGCGTTTTAATGGCAAAGTGATTAAAGCAATGTGCTGCAAACCTTCTGGTTGTGGGTTCTAATCCAGGTGATACCGGTATTTGTGATATTTGTTTCCTTATACAGAGTATGCGCTCTCTCATCTAGACTATCAGAGGTGAACAGGCTAATAATCCTCAGGTATCCAATCTAAGATTTAAACAATTATTAATAATAGTTTAGAAATATTACCCTTGAAGATGGATTGCTTATTAATAAACAGAAACAATAATAGAACCAGAAACAGTCATAGAATTAGAAAGATTAATAGAACCAAAAATTCTAAAATTAATAAAATGTAACAAAATCCTTCTACCGTTCTTGTCTAAACATCAATTCCCTGATGCGTTTAGATCACAAAATAATAAAATAATAATTTCTACGATGTGAAACTAAAACAAATAGTGTTTGATATATTAATGTATTACGTCGTTTATTAACATTTATATACAACTTCAAACAGATTATACAAGACAATGTATATATTAGATAATGAGTTGTATATAATTAGGTGGTGATGGCCTTTTAGACAACCCTGAAATAAACAAAAAAATACTTCAATTTATTCACTAGCCTTGTTGGTTATTAGAACCGTGAATATATTAAATTATTAAAATGTTTTGTATGTCTAAAACTGGTATGGCTTTCACTATTTGTGCTTCATAATCATATCAAATAAATTCTGACTGACCATAAAGTGATCAATACATGATCTATGGTTTAGTGATTGATTAATATATATATATAATCACGAAGGGCATTACTGTTTTGCCACGCATTGAGTAAATCGTTACGATCCTCAAATTCCAACGAAGTTCTAGTTTCAGCATTATTTCGGGCGCGTAGATAATGAATTCGTTTTCATGCATTAAATATTCAATAACGTTAACATATTCGTCATTCACAGTCACATTAGAGTAAATATCACATGGCATATAGACTAATAAACACATATATACATATAATAATACCTGTATCGCCAACGATTTAAATAAGACTCCACAATATCTAAATAAGACTCCACAAAGCAATACGTATATTGACCTTCAAATGAGATCTGAACATAAATCAATCTGCTTTTCTAAATACTTCGAAATGCATAAGTAGTAAATTTAGTTGATTTTGTTGGGCCTCAATCTAGTTTACCATTTGATCAAACCTACCATTTAACAGCTCATTGTAAATAAAGAAAAGGGTAACAAAATATCACACTGAGGCTCTCACACACTATATATAATGTACCCTCAATTAACCATGTTTCATGAAAGCACAAAATATCGCACTCATTACCACTGAGCATACTGTTAATATAATTCAACGATCTATCCTCACCTTCACAGTTCAGCGAATACACTTTAAGCTTATTATGTACTAATGGTTGTACTTCCAAAATGTCATATTAAATGTCACATATGAACAGTAAATATATTTAAATATTATATATATCTAAAAACTGGTATGGCTGGCACTATAGCAGTGGATTTCGATTATTATTATTATTATTATTATTATTATTATTATTATTATTATTATTATTATTAATTATTATTATTAATAGTAGTAGTAGTAGTTGTAGTTGTATAGTAGTAGTAGTAGTAGTAATAGTACTAATAGTAGCCGCAGCAGCAATAACAACAGCAATTAATGGTATATATTTTACCAATATAATCATATATACCCCAAATATAGTTAGAATTTATTAGCTGAGACAATTCTCAGTTCGTGTATTTAGTTTATTTTCGTTATCATCTATATGTCTAATAACTGTGATTGTGTCATAACAAAACATAATTATATTTAAATTGTTTATATAGGACCGTGATTCACATCTAAATGACACGTCACCGTTTGTGTTGTCAATAATCCAGTAATTATCTACATCGCGTGACGACTGTAATGATGTCAAAATAGTCACATTTATTAATTGTGTTGTTAAAACGTTCTGAAAACGTGTCACCGACTGTACTATACTGTGATATAAAACACGACACAAACATTTATTTATTATCATTAATCAAAACTGGTCTTTTCATAAAATTCAGACAATCGAAATTTTTGAAATAATTTATGAGACAAACATAACTGTGAGCAATAATAATGGAATATTAGTTTAATAAGAAAACCATAAAATTAAAGTACAATAATGTCACGACAACTTGTTGACGTGGTCTCGCCAATAGAATTACTCGAATCGAAGGATCTTCTGAAGAGAAAGATCCGAAAGTTGAATTACGTCATCAGCCAGATCATTGTTGTAAATAGTCATTTGGAAGAGGAAGAAATTCGTTATCAGAGGACAAGAGGAGAGCGGAATCGATTGGGACACAGTTATAATATCCGTATCCGTCTTTGTGTATATCACGGCATCAGAGATATGTACAGAGAATATGCCGACAGACTTCGTCAACAAATACTTCATATTATAGAGAATTGACATCTGCGTTCTGACGCAATAGACGTTATAAATGTCGTTGTGTGGTCGTCTATTCAGTTCGGATATAAAATTTATACTTATATGTTACTGATTTACATGTATATGTTACTAACTTATTTACTTTGGTCAAACAAGCTTCAATAAAGTTTATAAAAATGGCATCAAATGTAGTAGTAGTAGTAGTTGTTGTTGTTGTTCATAGATGCTTAATAAATATTAAGTTACGTCCTTAATTAAAAGTAATAATGAATGAAGTGCCCTTACAGGTAAAAGCCAATTATACATATGAAAGATAAAACATTATCTACCGACAAAGGCAGTCTTGAGCAGGTGAGTTTTTAGAACAGATTAAAACTTTTCAAGAGACGACGCACTTTTAATCTCCACCGTCAAGCTGTTGCACAATGTCGGAGGCGCCTCATCAAATGCACACTCGGGACTAGCATTTAATCTCATACTTAAGTTTTTTAAATGAACAAGTGTTCACAGAAATATTCACGTCGAATACCACTGGTATATGTTTAAGTGATCGTTAATATCTCGAAATGAGCACGCTGTCTCACCAGCAATCGAGGCATTTATTTTGAGAATTCGGATGATATGATGATATGTTCTCACTATTGGTGTTGCACTAGTCTGAATTCGTCGAAATTGTTGGATGTTGTAATTAGATATTTTATATAATAGGAAATTATAATAGAGAATTCGACATGTGACGATGCAATGCATCTCTGTAACTAGTGAATCTTGCATCAAGAATGTTTTTAGACAGAGAACGTTCTAAACATGGTAGTAGTCAGCTCAACAAACAAACAAATGCGTCATTGTAAAGTATATTAATACATTTTTCAAAAGTAACCCATGTTTATTATTATAAAACGCTTTGCGTTATATTTTGTTCCTTCTGTTATAATTATGTAAAACGATCAATGCCAATAATTAGACTATTTCCTTTTCTACTTTATTCCATTCACAATCACCGAGTCATCAATGTGTTGATTCGGCTGCCACCTGTAAGCTATAAATAGCAACGACAGTCACGACTGATAATAAATACTATACACACAATGAAGATTCTTTTGAACTGTCGAACTCACTGAGACACAGATACCAATCACCAATCACAACATCCACAAGCGATCTACGTATTGCCATACTGTACCCAAAGTTTTCTCCTAAATACCTAAAGGGCTTAATAGTTTTAATACAATGCGGATCGAAACTTGATCTGTTGGTAGTTTCCTAATCAGATCTGTAAAAAAGGTTTTCAGCATTTTCTGTTATAAATCCTAAAATGCATTTATTTAATACATTTTTCCCAGTTGATAGCAAAAGGTTGTGATAAATATGTTTGTGTTAAGTCAAAAACGGCAAAACAATAGGAAGAATTGGAGAGATGTAAAAACTAAAAGAAAATTAGTTCCAAACTAACGGTGCTAAAACAAACATAAAGTTAAAAAATATTTAAAATAGGACTGATAGTTGAATTTTCCTAACTTAGTTTGGCGTGTGTAAGTGTGTGCGCGCGAGCGCGCACGTGTGTGTGTGCAGCGTCTAGAATGAAGCGTTCTTACCATAATCAAGAGACACTTATTTGATTAGAGCAAATGACAAACAAAAGTTTTATTTTCTTTCATATCTGTAAAGAAATATACTTTGGTACAACCTACACCTCAATAAAGCTATACATACATGTACATTGAGCTACATACAATTAAAAGCTAAACAATGATAATAAGTCTGAACTACTCATAAGCCTATGGAATCCCAGCTAATCCGCTTTTCGTACGCAATAAATGTATTATGCTCACAGGAAAACGGAAGTACGTACGTACAGGAAGCTGATACACATATCAAATGCACCATTTAACAGCAGAGTACATAGTGAGCAGCAAGTGAATGTGATTTAGTGATATGCTAATACACATGCTAGATAACTACTTTCATGCTCCTTTTACAGTCAAGAGCTATTTCCTGTGGTCCAAAAGAAACACACATACAAAACACATACACAACACACACACACACACACACGCATATATATATATATATATATATATATATATATATATATATATATATATATATATATATATATATTATGAAGCCACAGATACTGATATAAGCTTCATTCCGAGTTTAGAGCAAACATTATGATTTACTAATCGTCATTCACTTTCGTTCGTCACTTATCAAACTCTCATACCAGTCTAATTTAACTTCTCTAAATGTTTGCAGTTAGCTGTGGCGGGGTCTAAATTAAGGCGCATATCCGCACGATCTATAGAAGCTATAATCGAGAAAACCGGATGTCCGGCAAATATCCGATACTGCGAATTATAAGTAGAGATTAAAATAATTATACATTGAAACCATTTCTTATATCACTGTAATTGAATTTCTCACAATATGGAAAACAAATTCGGCCGGCGGTTTAAAACCAAAGGAGATGTTTTCCGAACATCAAACGTCTCAAGGTGTAAATATCTTTCAAGCAGTGTTGTATATATTTATAGAATGTCCTTTACCCAACCGCATAAAAGGAGAAAAGTAGGAAATAATACTAATACATCGGAAAGCTAAAGCAGTACATTGTAACATAATAACTTTCTTGCATTACCGTAATAAGGGATCTGGATCGAAATAGGCCTGATTTCTAGCACTGTGAATATGCATTTTAATATATATATATATATATATATATATATATATATATATATATATATATATATATATAAGAGATGGCACTGGCTCAGAGCATCAACATCATAGGATCCATTAAAAGCCTATTCCTCCATCTATCTATTCATAAATAAATATACACATCCAAAATCCTAAACATAACATAGACCAATCTAAGTAAGACTCCACAAAGCAATACGTATATTGACCTACAAATGAGATCTGAACATAAATCAATCTGCTTTTCTAAATACTTCGCAATGCACAAGTAGTAAATTTAGTTGATTTTGTTGGGCCTCAATCTAGTTTACCATTTGATCAAACCTACCATTTAACAGCTCATTGTAAATAAAGAAAAGGGTAACAAAATATCACACTGAGGCTCTCACACACTATATATAATGTACCCTCAATTAACCATATTTCGTGAAAGCACAAAATATCGCACTCATTACCACTGAGCATACTGTTAATATAATTCAACGATCTATCCTCACCTTCACAGTTCAGCGAATACACTTTAAGCTTATTATGTACTAATGGTTGTACTTCCAAAATGTCATATTAAATGTCACATATGAACAGTAAATATATTTAAATATTATAAATATCTAAAAACTGGTATGGCTGGCACTATAGCAGTGGATTTCGATTATTATTATTATTATTATTATTATTATTATTATTATTATTATTATTATTATTATTATTATTATTATTATTATTATTATTATTATTATTATTATTATTATTATTATTATTATTATTATTATTATTATTATTATTATTATTATTATTATTAATTATATAGTAGTAGTAGTAGTTGTAGTTGTAGTAGTAGTAGTAGTAATAGTACTAATAGTAACCGCAGCAGCAATAACAACTGCAATTAATGGTATATATTTTACCAATATAATCATATATACCCCAAATATAGTTAGAATTTATTAGCTGAGACAATTCTCAGTTCGTGTATTTAGTTTATTTTCGTTATCATCTATATGTCTAATAACTGTGATTGTGTCATAACAAAACATAATTATATTTAAATTGTTTATATAGGACCGTGATTCACATCTAAATGACACGTCACCGTTTGTGTTGTCAATAATCCAGTAATTATCTACATCGCGTGACGACTGTAATGATGTCAAAATAGTCACATTTATTAATTGTGTTGTTAAAACGTTCTGAAAACGTGTCACCGACTGTACTATACTGTGATATAAAACACGACACAAACATTTATTTATTATCATTAATCAAAACTGGTCTTTTCATAAAATTCACACAATCGAAATTTTTGAAATAATTTATGAGACAAACATAACTGTGAGCAATAATAAGGGAATATTAGTTTAATAAGAAAACCATAAAATTAAAGTACAATAATGTCACGACAACTTGTTGACGTGGTCTCGCAAATAGAATTACTCGAATCGAAGGATCTTCTCCTGAAGAGAAAGATCCGAAAGTTGAATTACGTCATCAGCCAGATCATTGTTGTAAATAGTCATTTGGAAGAGGAAGAAATTCGTTATCAGAGGACAAGAGGAGAGCGGAATCGATTGGGACACAGTTATAATATCCGTATCCGTCTTTGTGTATATCACGGCATCAGAGATATGTACAGAGAATATGCCGACAGACTTCGTCAACAAATACGTCATATTATAGAGAATTGACATCTGCGTTCTGACGCAATAGACGTTATAAATGTCGTTGTGTGGTCGTCTATTCAGTTCGGATATAAAATTTATACTTATATGTTACTGATTTACATGTATATGTTACTAACTTATTTACTTTGGTCAAACAAGCTTCAATAAAGTTTATAAAAATGGCATCAAATGTAGTAGTAGTAGTAGTTGTTGTTGTTGTTGTTCATAGATGCTTAATAAATATTAAGTTACGTCCTTAATTAAAAGTAATAATGAATGAAGTGCCCTTACAGGTAAAAGCCAATTATACATATGAAAGATAAAACATTATCTACCGACAAAGGCAGCCTTGAGCAGGTGAGTTTTTAGAACAGATTAAAACGTTTCAAGAGACGACGCACTTTTAATCTCCACCGTCAATCTGTTGCACAATGTCGGAGGCGCCTCATCAAATGCACACTCGGGACTAGCATTTAATCTCATACTTAAGTTTTTTAAATGAACAAGTGTTCACAGAAATATTCACGTCGAATACCACTGGTATATGTTTAAGTGATCGTTAATATCTCGAAATGAGCACGCTGTCTCACCAGCAATCAAGGCATTTATTTTGAGAATTCGGATGATATGATGATATGTTCTCACTATTGGAGTTGCACTAGTCTGAATTCGTCGAAATTGTTTGATGTTGTAATTAGATATGACATATGATAGGAAATTATAATAGAGAATTCGACATGTGACGAAGCAATGCATCTCTGTAACTAGTGAATCTTGCATCAAGAATGTTTTTAGACAGAGAACGTTCTAAACATGGTAGTAGTCAGCTCAACAAACAAACAAATGCGTCATTGTAAAGTATATTAATACATTTTTCAAAAGTAACCCATGTTTATTATTATAAAACGCTTTGCGTTATATTTTGTTCCTTCTGTTATAATTATGTAAAACGATCAATGCCAATAATTAGACTATTTCCTTTCTACTTTATTCCATTCACAATCACCGAGTCATCAATGTGTTGATTCGGCTGCCACCTGTAAGCTATAAATAGCAACGACAGTCACGACTGATAATAAATACTATACACACAATGAAGATTCTTTTGAACTGTCGAACTCACTGAGACACAGATACCAATCACCAATCACAACATCCACAAGCGATCTACGTATTGCCATACTGTACCCAAAGTTTTCTCCTAAATACCTAAAGGGCTTAATAGTTTTAATACAATGCGGATCGAAACATGATCTGTTGGTAGTTTCTAATCAGATCTGTAAAAAAGGTTTTCAGCATTTGCTGTTATAAATCCTAAAATGCATTTATTTAATACATTTTTCCCAGTTTATAGCAAAAGGTTGCGATAAATATGTTTGTGTTAAGTCAAAAACGGCAAAACAATAGGAAGAATTGGAGAGATGTAAAACTAAAAGAAAATTAATTCCAAACTAACGGTGCTAAAACAAACATAAAGTTAAAAAATATTTAAAATAGGACTGATAGTTGAATTTTCCTAACTTAGTTTGGCGTGTGTGAGTGTGTGCGCGCGAGCGCGTGTATGTATGTGCAGCGTCTAGAATGAAGCGTTCTTACCATAATCAAGAGACACTTATTTGATTAGAGCAAATGACAAACAAAAGTTTAATTTTCTTTCATATATGTAAAGAAATATACTTTGGTTCAACATACACCTCAATAAAGCTATACATACATGTACATTGAGCTACATATATATATATATATATATATATATATATATATATATATGAGATGGCACTGGCTCAGAGCATCAACATCATAGGATCCATTAAAAGCCTATTCCTCCATCTATCTATTCATAAATAAACATACACATCCAAAATCCTAAACATAACATAGACCAATCTAAGTAAGACTCCACAAAGCAATACGTATATTGACCTACAAATGAGATCTGAACATAAATCAATCTGCTTTTCTAAATACTTCGCAATGCACAAGTAGTAAATTTAGTTGATTTTGTTGGGCCTCAATCTAGTTTACTATTTGATCAAACCTACCATTTAACAGCTCATTGTAAATAAAGAAAAGGGTAACAAAATATCACACTGAGGCTCTCACACACTATATATAATGTACCCTCAATTAACCATATTTCGTGAAAGCACAAAATATCGCACTCATTACCACTGAGCATACTGTTAATATAATTCAACGATCTATCCTCACCTTCACAGTTCAGCGAATACACTTTAAGCTTATTATGTACTAATGGTTGTACTTCCAAAATGTCATATTAAATGTCACATATGAACAGTAAATATATTTAAATATTATAAATATCTAAAAACTGGTATGGCTGGCACTATTGCAGTGGATTTCGATTATTATTATTATTATTATTATTATTATTATTATTATTATTATTATTATTATTATTATTATTATTATTATTATTATTAATTATTATTATTAATAGTAGTAGTAGTAGTTGTAGTTGTAGTAGTAGTAGTAGTAATAGTACTAATAGTAACCGCAGCAGCAATAACAACTGCAATTAATGGTATATATTTTACCAATATAATCATATATACCCCAAATATAGTTAGAATTTATTAGCTGAGACAATTCTCAGTTCGTGTATTTAGTTTATTTTCGTTATCATCTATATGTCTAATAACTGTGATTGTGTCATAACAAAACATAATTATATTTAAATTGTTTATATAGGACCGTGATTCACATCTAAATGACACGTCACCGTTTGTGTTGTCAATAATCCAGTAATTATCTACATCGCGTGACGACTGTAATGATGTCAAAATAGTCACATTTATTAATTGTGTTGTTAAAACGTTCTGAAAACGTGTCACCGACTGTACTATACTGTGATATAAAACACGACACAAACATTTATTTATTATCATTAATCAAAACTGGTCTTTTCATAAAATTCAGACAATCGAAATTTTTGAAATAATTTATGAGACAAACATAACTGTGAGCAATAATAAGGGAATATTAGTTTAATAAGAAAACCATAAAATTAAAGTACAATAATGTCACGACAACTTGTTGACGTGGTCTCGCAAATAGAATTACTCGAATCGAAGGATCTTCTCCTGAAGAGAAAGATCCGAAAGTTGAATTACGTCATCAGCCAGATCATTGTTGTAAATAGTCATTTGGAAGAGGAAGAAATTCGTTATCAGAGGACAAGAGGAGAGCGGAATCGATTGGGACACAGTTATAATATCCGTATCCGTCTTTGTGTATATCACGGCATCAGAGATATGTACAGAGAATATGCCGACAGACTTCGTCAACAAATACGTCATATTATAGAGAATTGACATCTGCGTTCTGACGCAATAGACGTTATAAATGTCGTTGTGTGGTCGTCTATTCAGTTCGGATACTTATATGTTACTGATTTACATGTATATGTTACTAACTTATTTACTTTGGTCAAACAAGCTTCAATAAAGTTTATAAAAATGGCATCAAATGTAGTAGTAGTAGTTGTTGTTGTTGTTGTTGTTCATAGATGCTTAATAAATATTAAGTTACGTCCTTAATTAAAAGTAATAATGAATGAAGTGCCCTTACAGGTAAAAGCCACTTATACATATGAAAGATAAAACATTATCTACCGACAAAGGCAGCCTTGAGCAGGTGAGTTTTTAGAACAGATTAAAACGTTTCAAGAGACGACGCACTTTTAATCTCCACCGTCAATCTGTTGCACAATGTCGGAGGCGCCTCATCAAATGCACACTCGGGACTAGCATTTAATCTCATACTTAAGGTTTTTAAATGAACAAGTGTTCACAGAAATATTCACGTCGAATACCACTGGTATATGTTTAAGTGATCGTTAATATCTCGAAATGAGCACGCTGTCTCACCAGCAATCAAGGCATTTATTTTGAGAATTCGGATGATATGATGATATGTTCTCACTATTGGTGTTGCACTAGTCTGATTTCGTCGAAATTGTTTGATGTTGTAATTAGATATTTTATATAATAGGAAATTATAATAGAGAATTCGACATGTGACGAAGCAATGCATCTCTGTAACTAGTGAATCTTGCATCAAGAATGTTTTTAGACAGAGAACGTTCTAAACATGGTAGTAGTCAGCTCAACAAACAAACAAATGCGTCATTGTAAAGTATATTAATACATTTTTCAAAAGTAACCCATGTTTATTATTATAAAACGCTTTGCGTTATATTTTGTTCCTTCTGTTATAATTATGTAAAACGATCAATGCCAATAATTAGACTATTTCCTTTTTACTTTATTCCATTCACAATCACCGAGTCATCAATGTGTTGATTCGGCTGCCACCTGTAAGCTATAAATAGCAACGACAGTCACGACTGATAATAAATACTATACACACAATGAAGATTCTTTTGAACTGTCGAACTCACTGAGACACAGATACCAATCACCAATCACAACATCCACAAGCTATCTACGTATTGCCATACTGTACCCAAAGTTTTCTCCTAAATACCTAAAGGGCTTAATAGTTTTAATACAATGCGGATCGAAACATGATCTGTTGGTAGTTTCCTAATCAGATCTGTAAAAAAGGTTTTCAGCATTTGCTGTTATAAATCCTAAAATGCATTTATTTAATACATTTTCCCAGTTTATAGCAAAAGGTTGCGATAAATATGTTTGTGTTGAGTCAAAAATGGCAAAACAATAGGAAGAATTGGAGAGATGTAAAACTAAAAGAAAATTAATTCCAAACTAACGGTGCTAAAACAAACATAAAGTTAAAAAATATTTAAAATAGGACTGATAGTTGAATTTTCCTAACTTAGTTTGGCGTGTGTGAGTGTGTGCGCGCGAGCGCGTGTATGTATGTGCAGCGTCTAGAATGAAGCGTTCTTACCATAATCAAGAGACACTTATTTGATTAGAGCAAATGACAAACAAAAGTTTTATTTTCTTTCATATATGTAAAGAAATATACTTTGGTTCAACATACACCTCAATAAAGCTATACATACATGTACATTGAGCTACACACATATATATATATATATATATATATATATATATATATATATATATATATATATATATATATATATATATATATGAGATGGCACTGGCTCAGAGCATCAACATCATAGGATCCATTAAAAGCCTATTCCTCCATCTATCTATTCATAAATAAATATACACATCCAAAATCCTAAACATAACATAGACCAATCTAAGTAAGACTCCACAAAGCAATACGTATATTGACCTACAAATGAGATCTGAACATAAATCAATCTGCTTTTCTAAATACTTCGCAATGCACAAGTAGTAAATTTAGTTGATTTTGTTGGGCCTCAATCTAGTTTACTATTTGATCAAACCTACCATTTAACAGCTCATTGTAAATAAAGAAAAGGGTAACAAAATATCACACTGAGGCTCTCACACACTATATATAATGTACCCTCAATTAACCATATTTCGTGAAAGCACAAAATATCGCACTCATTACCACTGAGCATACTGTTAATATAATTCAACGATCTATCCTCACCTTCACAGTTCAGCGAATACACTTTAAGCTTATTATGTACTAATGGTTGTACTTCCAAAATGTCATATTAAATGTCACATATGAACAGTAAATATATTTAAATATTATAAATATCTAAAAACTGGTATGGCTGGCACTATAGCAGTGGATTGCGATTATTATTATTATTATTAATTATTATTATTATTATTATTATTATTATTATTATTATTATTATTATTATTATTATTATTATTATTAATTATTATTATTAATAGTAGTAGTAGTAGTTGTAGTTGTAGTAGTAGTAGTAGTAATAGTACTAATAGTAGCCGCAGCAGCAATAACAACAGCAATTAATGGTATATATTTTACCAATATAATCATATATACCCCAAATATAGTTAGAATTTATTAGCTGAGACAATTCTCAGTTCGTGTATTTAGTTTATTTTCGTTATCATCTATATGTCTAATAACTGTGATTGTGTCATAACAAAACATAATTATATTTAAATTGTTTATATAGGACCGTGATTCACATCTAAATGACACGTCACCGTTTGTGTTGTCAATAATCCAGTAATTATCTACATCGCGTGACGACTGTAATGATGTCAAAATAGTCACATTTATTAATTGTGTTGTTAAAACGTTCTGAAAACGTGTCACCGACTGTACTATACTGTGATATAAAACACGACACAAACATTTATTTATTATCATTAATCAAAACTGGTCTTTTCATAAAATTCAGACAATCGAAATTTTTGAAATAATTTATGAGACAAACATAACTGTGAGCAATAATAAGGGAATATTAGTTTAATAAGAAAACCATAAAATTAAAGTACAATAATGTCACGACAACTTGTTGACGTGGTCTCGCAAATAGAATTACTCGAATCGAAGGATCTTCGCCTGAAGAGAAAGATCCGAAAGTTGAATTACGTCATCAGCCAGATCATTGTTGTAAATAGTCGTTTGGAAGAGGAAGAAATTCGTTATCAGAGGACAAGAGGAGAGCGGAATCGATTGGGACACAGTTATAATATCCGTATCCGTCTTTGTGTATATCACGGCATCAGAGATATGTACAGAGAATATGCCGACAGACTTCGTCAACAAATACGTCATATTATAGAGAATTGACATCTGCGTTCTGACGCAATAGACGTTATAAATGTCGTTGTGTGGTTGTCTATTCAGTTCGGATACTTATATGTTACTGATTTACATGTATATGTTACTAACTTATTTACTTTGGTCAAACAAGCTTCAATAAAGTTTATAAAAATGGCATCAAATGTAGTAGTAGTAGTTGTTGTTGTTGTTGTTGTTCATAGATGCTTAATAAATATTAAGTTACGTCCTTAATTAAAAGTAATAATGAATGAAGTGCCCTTACAGGTAAAAGCCAATTATACATATGAAAGATAAAACATTATCTACCGACAAAGGCAGCCTTGAGCAGGTGAGTTTTTAGAACAGATTAAAACGTTTCAAGAGACGACGCACTTTTAATCTCCACCGTCAATCTGTTGCACAATGTCGGAGGCGCCTCATCAAATGCACACTCGGGACTAGCATTTAATCTCATACTTAAGTTTTTTAAATGAACAAGTGTTCACAGAAATATTCACGTCGAATACCACTGGTATATGTTTAAGTGATCGTTAATATCTCGAAATGAGCACGCTGTCTCACCAGCAATCAAGGCATTTATTTTGAGAATTCGGATGATATGATGATATGTTCTCACTATTGGAGTTGCACTAGTCTGAATTCGTCGAAATTGTTTGATGTTGTAATTAGATATGACATATGATAGGAAATTATAATAGAGAATTCGACATGTGACGAAGCAATGCATCTCTGTAACTAGTGAATCTTGCATCAAGAATGTTTTTAGACAGAGAACGTTCTAAACATGGTAGTAGTCAGCTCAACAAACAAACAAATGCGTCATTGTAAAGTATATTAATACATTTTTCAAAAGTAACCCATGTTTATTATTATAAAACGCTTTGCGTTATATTTTGTTCCTTCTGTTATAATTATGTAAAACGATCAATGCCAATAATTAGACTATTTCCTTTCTACTTTATTCCATTCACAATCACCGAGTCATCAATGCGTTGATTCGGATGCCACCTGTAAGCTATAAATAGCAACGACAGTCACGACTGATAATAAATACTATACACACAATGAAGATTCTTTTGAACTGTCGAACTCACTGAGACACAGATACCAATCACCAATCACAACATCCACAAGCGATCTACGTATTGCCATACTGTACCCAAAGTTTTCTCCTAAATACCTAAAGGGCTTAATAGTTTTAATACAATGCGGATCGAAACATGATCTGTTGGTAGTTTCCTAATCAGATCTGTAAAAAAGGTTTTCAGCATTTGCTGTTATAAATCCTAAAATGCATTTATTTAATACATTTTTCCCAGTTTATAGCAAAAGGTTGCGATAAATATGTTTGTGTTGAGTCAAAAATGGCAAAACAATAGGAAGAATTGGAGAGATGTAAAACTAAAAGAAAATTAATTCCAAACTAACGGTGCTAAAACAAACATAAAGTTAAAAAATATTTAAAATAGGACTGATAGTTGAATTTTCCTAACTTAGTTTGGCGTGTGTGAGTGTGTGCGCGCGAGCGCGCGTGTGTGTGTGCAGCGTCTAGAATGAAGCGTTCTTACCATAATCAAGAGACACTTATTTGATTAGAGCAAATGACAAACAAACGTTTTATTTTCTTTCATATATGTAAAGAAATATACTTTGGTACAACCTACACCTCAATAAAGCTATACATACATGTACATTGAGCTACATACAATTAAAAGCTAAACAATGATAATAAGTCTGAACTACTCATAAGCCTATGGAATCCCAGCTAATCCGCTTTTCGTACGCAATAAATGTATTATGCTCACAGGAAAACGGAAGTACGTACGTACAGGAAGCTGATACACATATCAAATGCACCATTTAACAGCAGAGTACATAGTGAGCAGCAAGTGAATGTGATTTAGTGATATGCTAATACACATGCTAGATAACTACTTTCATGCTCCTTTTACAGTCAAGAGCTATTTCCTGTGGTCCAAAAGAAACACACATACAAAGCATTTCTGTGAACACTTGTTCATTTAAAAAACTTAAGTATGAGATTAAATGCTAGTCCCGAGTGTGCATTTGATGAGGCGCCTCCGACATTGTGCAACAGCTTGACGGTGGAGATTATATATATATTATGAAGCCACAGATACTGATATAAGCTTCATTCCGAGTTTAGAGCAAACATTATAATTTACTAATCGTCATTCACTTTCGTTCGTCACTTATCAAACTCTCATACCAGTCTAATTTAACTTCTCTAAATGTTTGCAGGTAGCTGTGGCGGGGTCTAAATTAAGGCGCATATCCGCACGATCTATAGAAGCTATAATCGAGAAAACCGGATGTCCGGCAAATATCCGATACTGCGAATTATAAGTAGAGATTAAAATAATTATACATTGAAACCATTTCTTATATCACTGTAATTGAATTTCTCACAATATGGAAAACAAATTCGGCCGGCGGTTTAAAACCAAAGGAGATGTTTTCCGAACATCAAACGTCTCAAGGTGTAAATATCTTTCAAGCAGTGTTGCATATATTTATAGAATGTCCTTTACCCAACCGCATAAAAGGAGAAAAGTAGGAAATAATACTAATACATCGGAAAGCTAAAACAGTACATTGTAACATAATAACTTTCTTGCATTAGCGTAATAAGGGATATATATATATATATATATATATATATATATATATATATATATATATATATATATATATATATATATATATATATATATATATATATATATATATATATATATATATATATATATATATATAGAGCATCAACATCATAAGATCCATTAAAAGCCTATTCCTCCATCTATCTATTCATAAATAAATATACACATCCAAAATCCTAAACATAACATAGACCAATCTAAATAAGACTCCACAAAGCAATACGTATATTGACCTACAAATGAGATCTGAACATAAATCAATCTGCTTTTCTAAATACTTCGCAATGCACAAGTAGTAAATTTAGTTGATTTTGTTGGGCCTCAATCTAGTTTACCATTTGATCAAACCTACCATTTAACAGCTCATTGTAAATAAAGAAAAGGGTAACAAAATATCACACTGAGGCTCTCACACACTATATATAATGTACCCTCGAACTATATATATATATATATATATATATATATATATATATATATATATATATATATATATATATATAATGTACTCGAACTTATGGCCCTCTTTATAACGCTTAACTGCAGGGACGATTTGCCACCCACTATAATGCACTCTTCATAACATTGCTCAATATTCGGGTATAAGAAACAAATCCATTTAACTCTTTTTTTCCCCAACAAAACGCTGAATAAAAACATTCCATGCGAGAATTTACAGGTGATTGTCCACACGGTCTTCTCAAGGCCTTAGAGTGTTTTTGCTCGTCATAACATTGCATGGGTGTTTGTGTTTGTGTTTGTGTGTGTTGTGTTTGTTCCTCGTATTATTACATGAAGTAGAAACGGTATCCCACTAATTATGATTACAGCTGATTTTACTGGTGTGAGGGGCTTCTAATTTTCAATTAAAACGAGCAAAGGTTTGTGTCAAGTCATTGGATGGATTGAGGAATAAAGGGGTTATACGACTATTGTTATTGGTTTTTTTATGGTTTAAACCCCAGGAGTTTAT
This sequence comes from Paralvinella palmiformis, assembly GCA_025642065.1. Classification (NCBI taxonomy): domain Eukaryota; kingdom Metazoa; phylum Annelida; class Polychaeta; order Terebellida; family Alvinellidae; genus Paralvinella; species Paralvinella palmiformis. The sequence continues at coordinate 2,233,463 of JAODUP010000013.1, read as the reverse complement.
TCATACCATTATTCATTAATCAAATTGTTCTATCAATACGCTATCATGCTATAAGCAAACAAGTGTATCGTATTACAGTTAAATCTAGTAAACGTAAACCGGCAGCTTTCTCTAAAACTCAGAAGCTAGAATTTGTATTTCAAATATAACTAATAAGAAAATATAGTAGTATTGTAAACTCCTATGGGGTTTTCATCGAAGTCAGTGCTCTTTAGAACACTACTTTGTTACCAACGCCATTGTTTCTATAGGTCCTATCGATTGCTGCAATATAAAGAGGGTGTACTGTAACTAGACAGTTAATAGTTAAAACTCTTTCGACCTCTTCGTGGAACCGAATCTGTGATTTCTGGCACCAAATAGTAAGTGCTTAACCACTAAATATGACTAGGATACAAGCATGCAGACAGACAAATAGACAGATAGGCGCAAGCATGCATGCAGAGAGAGAGAGGGGGGGATAGAGAGAGAGGGGGAGAGAGAGGGGAGAGAAAGAGAGAGAGAGAGAGAAGGCTGTGACTAGATCAATGCGATGGAAATCTCCAGATTAGGGTTCGGATCCAAATCTTACATGGATTTGAGGGATGTCGGAAGTCCTAGGTGTCACCAATTTTACCCTAAACCTATCTGTGTTCGTCGACTTAAGTGGTACACGTAGCTAGAATAATATACCTATAAGGCACAATATGAGAAACAGTATAAGATAGTCGTTTAGAAGATGGTAACAGTGACGCGATAATTTCAACAAACAACTTTGGAGACATCATAAGACATGTAACCATCAACCTTCGACACCACCGTCTTTGTTATTACGAGCGCTTAACATTTTTTAAATGATTATAACAGTGAAAATTGTGACCTAAATTGAACTTATATTCCATTGTCTATGTTTCCAGCTCTACGTGGAGCGTGTCAGTGTCAACATATCCATATTGTCGCGGGTTATCGTTCCAGGAGGCCCACGTTTTGTTACCACGTTGGATACACACGCCTGCACCCTGCCACCATTTATGCAGATTGCTGTACCAAACTTTGGCTCCAGTCAGCTTCGATTCGTTCAAAAGGGAACAGAGACGGCACCAAAACTTCGTGTTTATGTAGCTACCGGAACCTTTCCACCGGAAGTACTCATTATAGAGATCGTCGTTCAAGTCGAGCCGATGTAGATAAGTGGCGAGATGTTTCGGGGTTTCGAAATGATCGACGTGGATATAGCTGCCAGGGGGCGCTATCATGTCATAATCTTCTGGTGGAGCACCCATTACAATCGGTATGACGTCATTCCTGTAAGCATAATGTGCATAGGTAGAAGTAACAAGACTAACAGCAACAAGAATAACAACAACAACAATAGTAATGTATACATTAGCTGTAAATATCTAATTATTTCTTCACATTGAAAGACACCCGGTGGCTGTACCAATGGAACATTTTCGGAATATTAGAAAAATTCAGCCATTTCATAGGCCTCCCTCGCCCTCTTCAAGCGTTAGTTCAAATGCAGATACAAAGAATGGTAGGGTTTTTTCTTCAATTTATTCAGTCTGAATTGCAAATAAAAAATCCTTATAATATTCTCTTATTTTTGTTGAATATTAATCTAATAATAAATATTTGTGATCGTATGTATGTATGTTTGTTTGTTTGTTTGACTCTGATTGGTCCAAGCTATCTAAATAGTATTTATCATTCGAGATTCCATGTTCTGGATTATCTGGATTTTTCCTATCAACTATCCCGATAAAGTGTATATGGATCCAATCTAGATGTAACAAACGCGTGGTAATTACTGACTTAATACTTATTGAATTATTGTATATGCTCATGTCTAGACATGATATAACACTGATTACCTTGTGTGTTGTATTAAGTCTTTCTAAAAGCAATCGAAACAGGTCGGGTCATGCTCTATGTTCCATGCCGTCTCTGATTGGTTGTGTTTTCGGTTGGGATCAATGTCGCTTAGCGCATATGATTATTATTATTATTATTATTATTAACCATATTTATATAGCACTCTTTTCATAAACTAAATCATGTTCAAAAGTGCTTTACAATACAAGACATATAAACGTAAAATGTTAAAATGACATGGAATCAGACCTGGGGCAGATACATTTCAAATGTATCTAGATAAGTTACATTCCAATTGTATTCAGATACATTTACAGTTACATTTTCTGTGCGGTGTATGTTGTAATTGTGTGTATATTTTTGTGTGCAAGAAAAGACAAGACTAGTAAATATTATTCAGGTTTAATCATTTTCAGTTATAACATTTGTATGGTCATATTGATTCACATATTGTTAACTTTAATAGAAACATAATATTGAGTCCATTCGTATGAACATAGGGGTCTCGAATGTATGGTCTTTCAGTGAGTATCTGTCCGGGATACCTATCCACAGTAGAAAGCGCCAGAAGGTCACCAGCAATGTAATTAACGAGTGCGTCGTCCAATTCCTTCTGACGGGTATCAGTAGGTGTGTATGATGTCATGGTATGTTGTTCACTGGGTTTACAAACAACACTCTTCTCCAACAGAGCTGGATGTTTCCTCTTCAAAGACAAAAATATAACATGTATTAATGCAACAAATCCACATAAATAATTTTCAATTAATGTATTAACCATTCACTGCATGAACTATTATAATATCACAGCTCATGCCATTAATGTGTATATATTTTGTCATATAAAAACAATACAGGTTATATTGGGTTGGGTGGTCGCCTAGGAACCAGCAGAATTAGAGCTATGATTTATAGACTGTATTATAGACCTGGGCTAATTGTAATTGCATCATTGCTTAGTGAATGTTTTTGTTAATTGACCCACTTATATAAGTTTGTCTCTTCTTGTTTGTATAAATCATGTTGGACACCATGCTCATTGAGCGATGGCAGATTTATATTGAAATACTACAGATAAGTAATATGCCTACCAGGGATTTACTGGTTGTCAATTGTAACTAGGTAGGGCAAACTGAACAGTGTTGGTTTATTAGGCTTGCATATAGGGACAAACTATCACTTGACAACTTTGATCGTGTCTGATTTGAAATCCGGGACGCCCCTTGAAAAGTACCGAGGTCCGGGACGCGGCCGTCCGTCTGTCCCGGACCTCGGCCTTAGCTAAGTTCTCTCTTTCACAACTCCGAACTCATGTGGTCTCGAATCTACTTTATTTCTCTACTCAAAACTGTACAAAAACTAAACACTCCTCGAAACTCTTATCGAAACTTCCAAAATCTACTAAAATCCAGATATTTATAAGGAATTGTCCCCTCAGAACAACGTTATTGTCCAGTAGACCCCGCATAGTCACCTGGTCCAATCTTGGCCGAGTCGAGAACAATCCCCCACTAAAACTCCTCCCACACAACCAAACAGGTACATAAAGGGGAATTCTCCCCCATCACAATCAGCGTGTTGTCCAGTGGAGACTCGCATGTCCCTTGATCCAATCTCCGCTGACTTGGCTGTACCATTATAAACATTCACGAACGGGCGATTATTAATTCTCCCTACATAAATTAATTCGACAACCGGCCATGACTTTACACCCGGCCCATGATATATATATATATAGATATATTAACGATGAATAAATATTTAAAATTAAGTTTTGTTTTTCTAATTATATGATACTAGATACTAGTGATGAGAGTGACCCACTAACATATAATACTAATATCATAAGGAAAATATTATAATAATAGTAATAGCAAGAAATGTAATAGTAATATATTACATTCAATATCAAGTGTAATAGTAATGTTAACAGCAATACTCGGAAATAATAATAATATATTAAATTACAAAGTAATTGACCCAGATCTGGTGTATTATTCAGTAGCCTAGCACTTAACCATGTTATATATTAGGTTATGTTAATCAGTTGAACAATGTGCCACTTATATATTGATTTATATGACCGACCAACATTTGCCTGTGAAGCACCAAATACATAATACTATACAATTAAATGTTATAGAGATAATAATTACCTTCATGTGAGTGTGGAAGTTCCCGGTTGATTTCATCTGACCAGATATCAGTGCTCGACAATATCTACATTAGGCCTTGAAGTTTCCAGTGACATCCCCAGGAATGTCGAAATGGTCAAGAATAGTCATAGTGAAGGTTTATCCGATATAATAATATATTTGTTCAAGCAATGATATGTTGAAAACTGTTTATGATGACAATGACTTGAAATTCTTGGTTTATAAATGATTTGGCCAGAACACATCAAACAAACACACTCTGTGGGCTATTAGTGTCGGGACACGAACTGTGATGGCTTCACTGATGCCTTGGTGATTAGCATAAGTTATTAATGTTGATCATATTTCTAAATTCACAATTGCGATTTAAAACATGAAAGATGCAATCAAGGTTTATAAATGATTTGGCCAAAACACATCAAACTATTTATGTTTCTATGAGAATAAGTGTCATGACATGATCTGCCTGATGGCTTCAAGATGGCTTTCATGATTAGCATCAGTTATTATGTTGATAATATTTCCCAGTTCACCATTGCAATTTAAAATATGAAAGATGAGACAATTAGCATACCTCTCCTAATAAGTTTTAAAGGTCACGGAATTAATTGTCAGGGTGTATGTTAAAATTATATATGATAATGACAATATTTATTAGTGTTAAAATATGCAATTACATTATATGAATATTTAAAATAATCATGTATCTAGAATGTATCTGAAATGTAACTGAAATTCAGATACTTTTGCAATGTATCTAGATTACAGTTACATTTTGAAAAAATTGACAAATGTATCTAGATACGTTTCAGTTAGATTGAAAAAGGTATCTAGACACAATGTATCTAGATACAAAATGTAACCGCCCCAGGTATGCATGGAATAATATATATTAAATGTAAAATAAAATATTACAATATGCTGGCGATTAAATTTTTTGGGGGACGTAATAGTATGATTAAAAAAGGTAAGTATGGTTCAATAGTTTATATACGTTTTGTTTTCTTTCCAAACTATCAAGTATCGGACTATTCAGAAAAATGTTAGCACCTGTATTAATTTCGGCATATTGTTATCGCAATTCATGCTAATAGTCTCAGTATTATATATAATCTTAATATTCACTGTCGGTGTGACTATTTATCAAGGGACGAACATTGCCTCGCTCACTCACTGACTCCCTAAATGAATAATTGACCAGCTCACATATTTTCTGACTGACTCACTCACTCCCTCACTCACTCATGTAGCTATCTAACATACATTATTGTTTGTTTTAGTATATTCTTTCATTGTGATATATGATATGTCCATTCTACTTTTACATTAGTACCTTGTAGAGAGATATCTAACTCGTTACCGAGAAGCTACACCCACCCTCCCCACCCCCACCCCACGTTATACTATTAGTGGCGGTACTCACAATAGTGCGTTCCAGAAGAACTTCTCGGTTATATAATGTCGACAGTTCGAGTTCTCGAAAGCCAAATAGAACTTGTACTCGTTCCTCAGTTTCTCGTAGCACGGATCCGGTTCGATGCGATTGCGTGGACAGTTCAGCGGACCACAGGATCCATAGACGTCCACGTCTATATAACGACCCAGCTCTCTGGCGTAATCTAGCCGACCATTACTACCACGACAGTTAGAGATAAAGGCAGCCGCCTTCTTGGTTTTGTTGGCGGCGAAGTTCCTTTCCGGAGCAGGAAGTCTGCCGGAGAAATGCTTATAAAACGTGAATCGTTCGTAGGGCGTGCTGATTACCGAGTCTCGTCGGTAGGTAGCCGTCCAGTTGATGATATCGTTTAGGTAGCTGAAGTCTCCTCGGTTGGAAGGTGATTCCAGCATATGCCAGACGACGATAGGAGACTCGGCGGACAGTCTCTTAGGATAGCCGCCAGGTGGCTCTAGTCCTTTAAGGCGTCTGACGGTCTGGAACAGCGACAAATCGAAATCATGCAGAAGTATGAGATCCGCTTTGGCGATGTTAGACCTGGACACTCGACAGTTGTTTACCGGACAATCGCCGTTCGCGTAACTCTCATTGGCCGCCTTAGCCGCGGCCAATCCGGGCGCGTAGATCCAGTAGAGTTCGTCTGTTGACCGATCCAGGTCCATCTGCGGCAGGATCCGATCTCGAGATTCGTTCAGCCGGGGCCAAATGCACAACTCGTGTCGCGTCTTGCCGTACTCGACCGGCACGCCACCTGACACGTAATGTCGGCGTAAGCTGACCGGACAGGTACATGGCGCACAGTCATCCGGATTGAACCACCGTTCAGGATGAAGGCGGTCGTTGTACACAGTCTCTGATAATCCATCTCTTTTAGCATCCATGCGGAGTAACCTGGATGCTAGATGTACCATTATGAGAGTCCAAAATCCCCCAAAAATCGTCAACAACTGTACCGTTCTCATAGTATTAAATGCACTAACTTAAACACCAATTATTAAACACCAACATAACAAGAATGCTGATTATTGTTTCTTATAATTTACCACACACAAACAGAGAGAGAGAGACACACACACGCTGACTGGCTTATGCTACCAACTAGAAGAGGACGAATTTGTAATTTAATAAAAAACCTAACACCTTTTATGCTTGTCATATGCAAATAGCCCACTTTTACGGCCCATTTTTTTATACAGATGGCTCGAATTTTAACGTATACACGACTGTGAAGATTTCAACGGCACAGATGTGTTTGATTTAAAGACACTCGGGGGTGGTTTTCTATCCACCAGATGGCGCGCGCAATTCCGTGCACCGCTTCTTCTGCGCACAAAGCGTTTTGTAATCCGAAGATCTGTAGACTACCGAAGCTCCGTATGTCATAATTATTGATCGTATAAGAATAATTTCCCGTCTAATTTTTTATTTATATCGATGTTATTAATTTAACAAATATTTGCGCATTATATTTCTACTACGCGGAGAGAGACAAATGACAGTAGCTGTGATTGATCCGGAGTCTGAGCCTTGTGCGTACACCAAAACAGTTACCACCTGCAGCGGACGATGGATTTGTCATTCGTTTTCAGAGAACCATTACTCCGCGTCGTCTCGGCGCCGCTCTCATCTAGAACAGATGGCCGAGAGGCCTACTCTATCGGGGAATGAAATATTTCACACGCACGTCCTATACTGGGTATCAAACCGTCGTCCTGTAGGTCTGCGGTGAGCTGCGCTACCGGGTGCACCGCGATATTATCGATCGGGTATCCCCTACTGTCATAAAATGACATCGAATCCATGTACAGTAATATGCTCTCTGACAACAATTATAGAAAAACTCACAAAAATCCGAGCTCGCAGATCATCTTCAATGCGGAAACAATTGATCCGAAGTGTAATACATTTATATTAAATATCTAAAACTTCGAACAAAATGTTATTTTCCGAGGTATTGGACATATAGAGTAACGCCAGCTCTGATATCATATTGAAAAAACAAAAACGACTGGCTGATTATTCGTGTGGTTCTATTACAACGGAAAGCCCAGCTGTTAAGACAGCTAATATGACAGCTGGTTTTGATGGCTAACGCGTTTTAGTGCTTACCATTAAAGTGATCGTGAGTGGTATGGGTAGCGCTAGGTTAAACAAAACAAGTGAAATTTCCTATTTTTGTTTTAGAAACATACATGCTGTAAAGGGCCTTTGAATGACTTCTACCAGTAAGGCTGTTTTATTAAATCTCTATTATTATTATTATTATTATTATTATTTATTATTATTATTATTGTTGTTGTTGTTGTTGTTGTTAAACATTGGTTATTATATTCATTAAACCTTTATGAATAATAATAATGATAATAATAATAATAACAACTACATTTAATTTCATTTTTTATTAAATTATATTTACTTTTTTACCAAAGTAACATGTAAGTCAGTAACATATAAATCAGCGATATATAAATCAGTAACAGAGTATATATTTTATATACGATAACAAGTATATATTTTATATACGAAGTCAATAGACCATCCCATAACGAATTTTATAACAGATATTGTATCACTACACAAACGTGATTTAGGATGCCGAAATTAACTATGTTTTGTGGATATTTCATCAAATATCTCACGTCCATATAACGTCTATCAGAAGTGTACCATGATCAACCAAAAAGGTATTGTGATCTTGCAGAAACGTACTGTGGTCTATCGGAAAGGTAACGTGGATTATCAAAAAGGTACTCTTGTCTATCGGAAAGGCATCGTTGTTTGTCAGAAAGGTACCGTTTTCTACCCTGACCTTGCTGATATCTGTCAATCTGAGCTAGATGTCAATTATCTATAATATGACGTATTTGTTGACGAAGTCTGTCCGCCATATTCTCTGTACATATCTCTGATGCCGTGATATACACAAAGACGGATACGGATATTATAACTGTGTCCCAATCGATTCCGCTCTCCTCTTGTCCTCTGATAACGAATTTCTTCCTCTTCCAAATGACTATTTACAACAATGATCTGGCTGATGACGTAATTCAACTTTCGGATCTTTCTCTTCAGGAGAAGATCCTTCGATTCGAGTAATTCTATTGGCGAGACCACGTCAACAAGTTGTCGTGACATTATTGTACTTTAATTTTATGGTTTTCTTATTAAACTAATATTCCCTTATTATTGCTCACAGTTATGTTTGTCTCATAAATTATTTCAAAAATTTCGATTGTCTGAATTTTATGAAAAGACCAGTTTTGATTAATGATAATAAATAAATGTTTGTGTCGTGTTTTATATCACAGTATAGTAATTTTGAAGTTTAAACCCAAATAAGGTTTTTTTAAAACCCCGGGGGTTTTCAAGAAAAAACGTTTTAATCACGGTCCTATATAAACAATTTAAATATAATTATGTTTTGTTATGACACAATCACAGTTATTAGACATATAGATGATAACGAAAATAAACTAAATACACGAACTGAGAATTGTCTCAGCTAATAAATTCTAACTATATTTGGGGTATATATGATTATATTGGTAAAATATATACCATTAATTGCTGTTGTTATTGCTGCTGCGGCTACTATTAGTACTATTAGTACTACTACTACTACTACTTATACTACTACTACTACTAATAATAATAATAATAATAATCGAAATCCACTGTTATAGTTCCAGCCATACCAGTTTTTAGACATATATAATATTTAAATATATTTACTGTTCATATGTGACATTTAATATAACATTTTGGAAGTACAACCATTAGTACATAATAAGCTTAAAGTGTATTCGCTGAACTGTGAAGGTGAGGATAGATCGTTGAATTATATTAACAGTATGCTCAGTGGTAATAAGTGCGATATTTTGTGCTTTCATGAACATAGTTAATTGAACAAATGCAGCATAAACAATATTACATAATGAGTATTTGTCGTACGGTAAATCTGGTGTTGATTGTATGTCAGAAATCATGGTTGGTAAACCAAGTGGCGGTGTCGCCATATTATACCATAAATCTTTGGCGATATATCTTCGCGATATTGATACAGGTATTATTATATGTATATATGTGTTGTATTAGTCTATATGCCATGTGATATTTACTTTAATGTGACTGTGAATGACGAATATGTTAACGTTATTGAATATTTAATGCATGAAAACGAATTCATTATCTGTGGTGATTTCAATACATGCTACGCGCACGAAATAATGCTGAAACTAGAACTTCGTTGGAATTTGAGGATCGTAATGATTTACTCAATGCGTGGCAAAACAGTAATGCCCTTCGTGATTATATATATATTAATCAATCACTAAACCATAGATCATGTATTGATCACTTTATGGTCAGTCAGAATTTATTTGATATGATTATGAAGCACAAATAGTGAAAGCCATACCAGTTTTAGACATACAAAACATTTTAATAATTTAATATATTCACGGTTCCTATAACCAAGAAGGCTAGTGAATAGATTGAAGTATATTTTTGTTTATTTCAGGGTTGTCTAAACGGCCATCACCACCTAATTATATACAACTCATTATGTAGTATATACATTGTCTTGTATAATCTGTTTGAAGTTGTATATAAATGTTAATAAATGACATCATACATTAATATATCAAACACTATTTGTTTTAGTAATATCACATCCTCACATCGTAGAAATTATTATTTTATAATCGATTTAAATTTTCCCATAAGAAATAATGAAAAACCATTTAATCCGTTCTATGTGTTGGAAACGTTAAATTATAAGTTAAAAGTAAAATAAAAACAGTGAACCCTCGATTAACGAGCTTAATTCGTTCCGAGAAATCACTCGTTAATCGACTTCCTCGTTATTCGATTTAAATTTTCCCATAAGAAATAATGAAAAACCATTTAATCCGTTCTATGTGTTGGAAACGTTAAATTATAAGTTAAAAGTAAAATAAAATAAGCACACAGTAAATTTATTACGAAATCATCCTGAAAAAGACAGATTTATGAAGTATAATGAAACAGTAAACATCAACTTACAATGGCTGGAGTAACGAACTGGCATACTGGAGACGAAAGGGGGTTAGAGTTTGGGAGGAGGATCCTCTCCAGAGGAGGGAAGCTCGTCTGCTTCCTGTTACTCGAGTTGCACCTTTAACCAAGGGTTATCTATTGGTGTCAAAGCCAATCCGCCACTACTTTTGTGCCCTTTCGCAGAACTTGCGTTGGGTCGTGACACTGCAGAGCCAGAACTCGAGCTAGACTTACTAAAATAAGACTCAAACGACCTCGTTTGAGACTTAGCACATCTACACTTTTTTTCAACTTTATGGCATAGTCTTTCTGTGGAGAGGAAAACATCTCTACATTCACACATAATGAAACTGGTCTTTGTCATGAGAAATATCCAAGTAATAAACAATCTGATATAAATAAAAATTAGACTGGTCTCCCGAGAATGGTATAGTCACGTGAAATAACTTTTATTCTAGTAATAAACAATCAGATATGAAGAAAAAAGAGCAAACACTTTAGGGGATATATATTCTGTACAAGTCTTGTGCACTATGAAATTTATAAAATTAGTACGCAAAGGTTTCCTAATCACATACACAGTCTACGAATACAAATTCAGCACGGTACAATCTCAGCACGGTGCAGTTTGTTTCGCGCATGCGCAGTTACGAGAATACAAACTCAGCTACAGTATTGTTTCGATGATAATTGATGTTTTACAGAGCACGGCTACAAACTGACCCCGTGACTCCGAGCTGACTCACTACCACCCGACGCAAACCGTTGGAATTTACCGATACATGTACACGTTTAATTATCGCTCGCTATTCAATATGGTGCTCGTTAATCGAGATTTATTATGAATAAAAAAATTGCTCGTACTAAGAGTTACTCGTTAATCGGGACTCTCGTTATTTGAGGGTTCACTGTACTTCTAATTCTATGATTTTTTCTGGTTCTATTACTGTTTCTTTTAATAAGTAAGCATTCTGTTTTGGTCTGTCTTCAAAATTATTAATATTAATAATTTAAACATATATTAGAAAAGCTGAGAATTATTGGCCTGTTGACCTCTGATTGTCTAGATGACAGAGCGTTTGACACTTTCGTCGATACTCATTGTTTGTATGGTACACTATAAACTTGAAGGTCAACTGTTCGAATCCATAAATTTGGAGTTAATCTTTCACGTATTGAGACTGTCTGCTTGACTGGCTTTAGGGTGAAGATCTTGTTAACGCAGCACTAGTAGTTTCCAAGTTATAAAGAATTAAACAACTCGTTTAGGCTTACGAGATTCCATTATAGCCCGATGAAAGACATTGATAGAACAATTTGATTAATGAGTAATGATATGAATAAACTTATGGTATTTAAAGGATTTGCAACAATACAAATTGGTTAATGATTGCAATTCAACAAATCAATTCATTGATTATATGAACCGTTCATCCCTCGCAACGCTTCAGCCAAGCCTTAGATTATTTGAGGATAATTAGAACACATTGAATGATATCTGTAATTGTACAAACCTTCTTATCGCCGATATTAGGCTCTGTATAGTATACGTAGAAATAGATTTGTATATTCAGTTTAATAATAACTTTTATGGAATGCTTTTATCTATTGTGTAATTGGAGAAATAAAGACGAAATGGTAAATTGGGACCTTCTAATTGTTGGCGTTAACCGAATAACGAGGAACGTTATATATATATATATATATATATATATATATATATATATATATATATATATATCCTCAGGAATAACATGGTGTCATACGTCTCCTGTGCTACCCCACTGTAGTTTCAGTAATAGACTACAGTAAAAAAAAGAAACTTTAATATTTGAACACAACTTATATAACTAGTTTGACGGTGAACCGAGTAGAAAAGCTTGTTAAGACGCGGCTGAGTGATAATAAAATATATTTTAAAATATTGTCTGCATGTTCAGGATGTGGGGAATAATAATCGATGTCATATCACCCTTTCCTATTTTTAATGCCTGCCTTTGTCCACAGCCAAACAAAAAATAACCTTCCCGGACATTTAAGTTGAAAACTCGCACAATTCAATCGTGCACAAAATTAACTAATATTTGTCAAGTTGGAGGAATTCAAGCAGTTCTCAGACCACTCACCGCCTGGGGGAGCCACTAGGGATTCCATTAAAGGCAAAATTAACTATATTGTAGTATCTTTGATGTAACTTTTTCAAACTTTGTTTTCATGATTTCTTACTATATTAAAAATAATTGTTGCAAGGAGATGACTAATTTTTGTCTGTCTTTTGTCATTATCTACAAATTCAAGTTAAGCTTAGAAAAAGACTGTTCCGCAAAACTTGGAAGTTACTGGATTTTGTTCGCTTCCGTCAGTTGGCAGTTAATATTTCACGCACTGATCAGAGTTGTTTGATATAAAATCATGAATAAAATAACTGCAAAAAGAAATTATCCGTTTCTATTTTTTTAAATATATACTGGTGACTAATTGGATTTTTATGATTATTGCATTTAATTTTATTAATTATTTTGTGACTTGTAGTACAAAAACTGAAAGGTTTTAAGATTATTTGCTGCTTATGCTGGATAATTATTTTAGTTATATTTATAATTGAATTGCAATTAGATTTCAATACCATCTAGTCTAACAAGTCATACTGCTCAGTAACAATTCCACCAAATCTATGGTTGGGATGACCTTGGAAGATCAACAGAATTGAACATAATATTACGATTTTCAAGTTTAAAGCTTCAATAAAAACATTAAAAAGCTTTCATTAATTTTGTGTTAGCAAATGTTTGACTTTTTTTAAATCAACAATAAAAAACACCGATTTAAATATTTAAAAAAACATCTGATTTTTGTATTCTTTTGCAACCCTAGCGTTGAGATTGGCAAATTGAGTGATAATATGGCTATAGTATGATTTTTATGTTAGATTTATAGCTGGATTACTATGGAGATAATTGGTAGAGGGCAACGGTACACTCCCGTTAGTGGCCGTTGGTACAGATATAATAATATAATAATATGTTAGATTTATATAGCTAGATAGCTGCTCTAAGGCGCTTTACAGTATTATTATCTCTGACCCGGACCTGTTCCAATCCAGCACACATCTCAACTCCCAAGGGAGCATACAACGTATGCTGCCACTATAGGCGCAAAGCGTTACTCAAACACATACCGATCACGTCCTGTCAGGTTCTCATTTTTATGGATGAGTAAACCAGTCGCCACGTGACAGCACCCGGAGTCTCGAACCCGCGACCCTTCGGCTACGAGTCCTATGCTCAAACGAACTGTGCTATCACGGCTGTGATGTGTGGAGGGGGGGGGGATGAGGTCAAACTGTTAGTCATAATTATAATGGAAAGTCCTCAGATTAGAAAAGCTCGCTTTGGAGTAAAAATCGATAAACAAAATAAAAAATCGTTGATTTAATGATCAGATAATTAGAAGATAAGATATTAATATAATGTTTCAGAGTTGATTTGTTTTGAGTTTGAGTTATTTACTCTCGGCGCTCATCGTACATCAGATATGTAGACGTGGGGTGTCTGTCAAAGGGAACAAATCTCTCAAACACGATTATGATAATAATAATAATAGCCGAAATAGCAGCTTTTAACGTGGGCTGGCAACCTCAAATGAGGGAGACACAAATGGTCTGTAACATACAGCTTACCCACGGAGACTAATTCTAAATAAATTTATAATTTAGAGTAACTGGCATGTCCGTTGGAGAAAACCTTGCCAGTTGCCTGGTTGGATGAAAAACTGCGAACCTGCGACCTCCCGCACAGAATTACCGTAGCCATAGGTAAATAGTTTCGAACTCTACCCATGCGGCCAAAGAGGCGGATATGAATCGGACTAAAACACACAACCTAGAGGTTTGCAGCCCAGTGCTCTAACAGCTTTGCCATGGAAACGTCCTGGTATGTTTAGAATGATTGACGCTTTACGGCCACCTTTGTGCACATGGTAGGCTAAATCGGACGAGCGACCTCCAAAAGTAATGAAGCGAAGTCAAAGATGAAACAACCTGCATATATGATCACGCCGAGATTCGAGCATGGGTGGTAGAGATCTGTCATCCAACACGCTACCGCTAGACCACGGAGGCATCCTTGTTTAGGAACACATCGATATAAATTACTATAAACACCATCTATTGTTTAGTAAAAATATAAATTGTGCAAACTTTGTAATAATGCACACAACTAAACATGCACCAAACATACACAGAGAGAGAGAGAGGGAGGGGGCAGAAAAGAAGTAGTCATAATCATTAGTTTATTGACATTGTTTGTGAACATTTAGTCGTGTAATATTCTACACCTCCACATCTCTATATATACGTAAACATATAGATGTGTCTGGTCAACTCATCAGCCTGTGGGGCCCAGCTAATCCACTTTTCGTACGCGACAAATATGTTTCGCCCACAGGAAAGCGGCTACATGCAGGCTACGTACAAGTAACGAAAAGCAGAAGCACATACAAAAATACCACTTGACACCACAGCTCACAGTAAACAACACCTGCGTGTAGCTTAATGGTTACTACATACACAAGAAAACTGCTTTGTCACCGCTGTTTACAGAAAGCAAGTTGTTCACATTGTTGAAATTATAAAACAGTCCATTTATCGTAAGTTAACGCGCCTTGTAACCCGAGATGTTGGCCTTGGAAGGTCATCTACCACATATAAACACTAATAATTGATTCACCCTTCATCAAAATGAAACATGTAATGCTTATAAATTACATAACGGCGCAGAAAGGCTCGATCAGTTATGATAAGCCAGAATGTATCATTAATTCAGATGCACACCTGTAGAATATGAATGTTTAGGGTAGTAAACACATCAGTGTGTGGTTATAAAATTTGATCAGTTTTAATCCTGTTTTTAAGGTAACTCGATGATCTTTTGCGGAATGATAATAATATTTCTGAGTTGAGTGCCAATAGTTTTAAGTGAAAATCAGGTCAAAGCGGGAACTGCTGCAGTTCCTAATATAACCGAGTTCATAAAGTTAGTTTTATAAAGCTGACAAGTTGTCCATCACAGAAAACGGTTCTTGTTTTATTTGTCGTTTCTCGACTAAGCCATACAACAACAAAAACAAAAACTCAACAAAAGGAATGTGTACGTATGTCTATTCTGCTAAATCTTCGTAATTCATTTCACTTATCCCCCACTCTGACTAGTCTATCTGTTACGTATATTGATTACAGCTTAGCACATATGGGTCGCTTTTCTTCTCCTTCTTCTTCTGTTAGCATTGCCACCGGCTGTTTGATGTGGACATAAACATTATCTTGTAAGTGAACACAGTAAGAGCACCATAAAATTATTGGCCCTTAGCTCATTTTGGCAACGAAATTATATGAAAAGAAATATGCTATTTGTAGGGATGAAGAAAATGTTCTGCAGATTCTCCTCCATTTAGGCCCGTTCTAACTGTAACTGCTCGGGTTAATTATATCTTAACCGAAACACTGCAAATGTCTATTGCATAATGCCTGTGAGACGTATTTAATAATAATAATAATTATTATTATTATTATAATAAATAGCAATAATAATAATAATAATAAATAATGATAAATATATTTATAAATCGCCAAAGGTTGTATGAGAGAGAGAGAGAGAGAGCGAGAGAGAGAGAGAGAGAGAGAGATGAGAGATGAGAGAGAGATGAGGAGAGATGAGAGAGAGAGAGAGAGAGAGAGAATGAGAGAGAGAGAGAGAGAGAGAGAGAGAGAGAGAGAGAGAGAGAGAGAGAGAGAGAGAGAATTAACAATTACAGGTTTTTTTTGGCAAACAGTTAATGATTCTCTAATGTGACTAGACAACTTATTTCATTATGTTGGCGCACTAAAACACTACACGTATTCAGTCGATAGTTTTTGAGTTTGTATTTAGGCACAGCACGGATCAGTTGACCAGATGATCTCAGTGTGCTGGTGTTAACTTTCTTGTGAAATAGATCTGTCACATATACTGGAGCCTGACTATTTGGTGCCCTTTATGTGATAATAAATGATGAGTGTCTTGAATTGGATCCGCTTATTTACTGGAAGCCAATAAAGTTTCTTCAATATCGGAGCGATGTTGTCATACTTCCGACACCCCGTCATTATCTGATATTTGGGATTTGTTGCAGCTTTTGGCGCAATTTATCCGAAAGAGCAAGATGAAGGGAATTGCAGTAATATAACTGTGAGGTAATAAAGACGTAGACCACAGAGGTAAGTGCACCATTGGTAAGTATCAGCTTTAAACTGGAAATGTTCCCCATGTGAAAATATGACGCCTTGCAGATACCAGCCACATCAGTCTCCATGTTCAGATCTTGGTCAATGTGTAAATGTCACTCGGTGTAATATAATCATTATCAATTTTCAGCTAGAAATCAATAGCGTGTTTACTGAAATAGAATAACGCCAACACAACCAACTTTGTTTTGCTACCGTTTAGTTGTAGTTTTTGTGAAGATCCAGGACTGTATGTCACTGATGCAATTTTTCAGTCACGCAATAACTTCTTGCTTCTGTTTCATATCGGCAACATCAGATGCATATCATCTGCATACCTATGTATCTGCATTCCATATTTGGTGTGTTATTCTGTACAATGCCATCGTGTAGATGATTTGCATTGTCGGCTCTAGGACAGATATTTGCGGCATCCCAAACAGCAAGTACAGCACTTCAGACAGAGCCTCCTCAACAAATAAACACTGGGAGCGTGCAGCGAGATAAGAGCGAAACCAGGTCAGAGGTTTCCCGTGTCGTTTGTCAAACGTAAAAGTCACGTCTCCACTCCATACGTTGTCCACTTCTGTATGATGAATGCATCTTCTCGTCAAGTCCAATTACCAGCATATGATATTTTATTTGCATGGCTACCGATTTCTCAATGATCTTGGTTAAGCGTGGTTAAGTTCGGTATAGATCGATAGTTTTCAAGCGTTCCGGATCCAGATAGGATTTCTTTATGATAGGTTTAACCTTCGCAGCTTTCAGACTAATACAGAACTTAACGAACGGATGCATTCTGTTTTCAGCATTTCGGTCGGTGTTGGGAATAGCTGGTATAAATCACCCGAAAGTTTAGCTACCACTTTCTGCATCTCTTCGTCTGTAACTGACTGAAATGTGTCGAAGATACCATCTGTGATGCCATCGGTGTCAGTGACAGCGTCTTCAGGATCATCGCGCGATTCTGATTTTAGTTCATTTCTAATGTTGGGCCAAGCGTCTGTGCCATACCCAGTTCGAGGCATTAGTGGTAACGACAATTGATCTACGATGTAGCATATTTTCCACTCCCTGGAAAATGGTACGCCGATCTCCAGCACACTGTACTATCTTATCATTATAGTACTCACTCTTTGCACTATCGAGTTCACTCACTCGGTTTCTAGTCTCCTGATACACATACTGGTGTACCACGAGAACAGTTTTACTCCATGATCCTTCCAGTCGTATACTATCACATTAGCTTCTCCTAAAATAGATTTTCAAGACACAGTTACGGTGGAAATGAATTAAATTTATCTGTATTTTTAGTATAAATAAGTACATATTTTTAGTATAAATAAGTACAAGTTTTATATTATCAAAAGTGATTAAAACTAGATAAGAATTAGACCTTTCAAAACACAGTATTAATTAGAAGTACAAATAACCAGTCAGAAATTGTACATTTAACAAATGAACTATTTCTATAGCATCGGTCATCCTGAAAGCAAACCGTGCGCTCTGCAGTCATTAACGAGGGAATCGCGTCATAACGTCGTCATGCATGATGAGATTGGCATGGTCAGATTTCATCAAATGGCTAGAAGAAAACCAGCTGGGGGAAAGCAGCGACCATAGCAGACTTAGGCCAAGTGAACAGGGTGGCTAAGGACTTGTACCAACGAACCTTTGCACATTTCAGCGTTAGTACAGTTGAGGAACTTCTCGAATTAATTCCACAAGTCTTATGTGCAGATGGTATAAGATATATTGCTTGGCCTTCTGGGTGAATCTTGTGAGGGTAACTGGGAATTGCGCCTCAATTCCATCATCACGGTGATCTCATAGTGCTTTGCGTATGACAAGTTGAATTACGCAAGGTATCTGCCAGGCTACTATGCACAAATCACTAACCTTCGAGAGGATAATTCTGATGTGTATGAATTCTTGAAGACAATCCTTCAAATATCTGCAATAAATCCATTCAGGCTCTTTCCGGTTGATCAAATCACTGAAAGCACAGTGAAAAGGGACAAATGGACACCAGGTACCAGAAATCCGGTACCAGAAGGAGGTATTATATAACTGCTGAACATAGGAGTGTACTCCTAGGACATTTGAGAGATTCAAGAAGATAGCACAACCATTTGTCATTCAGAACTCCAAAGGGTTCAAAAAGATGAAGATGCTGTATCAACAGTTGTCAGCCTTCTAGAAAGTTGGATTAATCCAATTGCTTATAATCAGGATCTCATTAGCATCTCTACAACAAAGACAGTTCCTCGGAACATTGCTGTTCAACTGATTGACCTGAGCAACGCTATGCCACATTCTGAGAAGAGACACTAGAGAAACTCCTGTCAAAGAAGAGGTTTCATGATTCATTGAAAACGATGAAGCTGAAAACTTTCAGCAAGATGTGCAAAAATAAGGAAGTGAAGTTCATTGGAAGAGCAGTAGTTTTGAAATCAGACCGATCAATCTGGCTGCGTCATTGTGATGGCACAAGGAAGGTCGCAATGGACTTTGTCAACACCGTCAGAACGGCCAGTAAGGGGAAACACATGAACACATGCTTCCCAATATCACAGCCTCACACATTCTTAGACAGTGGAGGACGTTTCTGATTCAAGTCAGTTATAAGACTAGTCTGATCATTCTCCTGATCAACGAATGGAAGGAGACCGAATACACACCGCAGAAGGCAGCGAGGACGTTCCATATTTACAGTGTATGCAAGAATAAACCGATGGACTCTTACTGATACATGCAGCCCACGATGCTAGAGAATTATTCGAACACGTGCTAATAATAATAATAATAATAATAATAATAATAATAATAATAATAATATATGATTTGTATAGCACCTCATTCAACAAAGAATATATATGCATATGTAATAAATAAACAGCTAAAAATACAATAGTATGATAAAACAATTAGGAATAAGTAATATTAAAAAATGAGTTTTTAGACTAGATTTAAACATATTAAATGAGGAACATCGTCCAAGAGCATTTGACAGGTGATTCCACAGGTGAGGTGCAGCATAGTGGAAGGATCTCTGACCAGCAGTTTTTAGTCTCACACGTGGTACCTTTAGCAAGTTACAGTCGGTTGTTCTCAATGTACGTGCGGGCCGATACTCTTGAAGCATGTTTGATATATATGATGGCGCTAATCCATTCAGAGCTTTATATGTGAGGATGAGGACTTTGAAGTCAATCCGTTGGAGTACCGGTAGCCAGCGGAGGGCTTTAAGGACGGGAGTGATGTGTTCATTCTTGTGGGTTTTTGACACCGAGCGTGCTGCCGAATTCTGTAACAGCTGATAGATGCTTCATGAATCCCATACAATATGGAGTTGCAATAGTCAAGACGGGCCGTAACAAAGGCATGTACCAGTCTTTCCAATGCATCGGGCGATAAAACCTGTTGAACAGTTCGAATTGTCCTCAGTTGAAAATAAGCCAGCTGACATTCACGCTTGATATGAACATCCATAGCCAAGTTATTATCAATTATCACTCCCAGATTCCTAACAGAATCAGCAGACTGGTGGGCTACAGTACCTACTTTGATGCAGAGATTTGGGATTTTGACACGGGGTGGAGCAAATATTATCATTTCAGTTTTGCTATCATTCATTTTCAATCCGTTTTTTATCATTCATATCCTGATACCATCAACATACGCTTCCAGCGTTTCAACAGCCTTACTGATACTAGATGGATCATTGTGATCAAAAGCAATGTAAAGCTGTATATCATCCTCATAGCTGTGTAGAGTTACACCATGTCGACGGATGATGTCAGAGCCTTAAAGCACACCGAAAAGGATTAATTAGCTCAGAAGACACAGATGGCACTCAATGAGAACAGCCCAGCCATGTTTTCCAGTTAATAATAATAATAATAATAATAATAATAATAACTATTGTTATTATTATTCACGGTTTATTCTGGTTGTTGTATACAATGTGAATAAAATCGATGATTATATAGGATATAAATATTACTTCATTGCTTTTTTAGAAACGATATTAAAATGACCTATACACATTGTCTAAAATATTGAGTAGCCAAACTTTCCTTGAATATTGTCGCCTTGTATGTTGCTGGGTTTTTTTTAAATTGTGAGTATATATTCGATGCTAAATATGCAATGCTATTTTTATGCAAAACTTGGAAATCCTAATTCTGCTAATAAATATATCATTCATGTATTACTTCTTGGATATGGTAGCAGGGTCTAGATGTTTAAGGAGTGAACTGTTTTGAGTAGGGTGGTTCAGAATCAAAGGTGGCGAAATGTCCAGTTCCACGCCAGGACGTTTCTTGGTTATGTGCAGGTTTCTAGATATGTTGGGGAAATATAATATTGCTTTAAACGTGTGAAAAATGAAATAAAACTTTAGAACAAGCTGAATGTTCCCCTCCATCCTGGCAAAAATAAGGTGACGGTCATGAAGTCGGCAACGATTTCAGATTTGACAAGTCGTAAATACTACCCGGAAGTTGCTCAGAACATTATTTCCTTGTCTGAAACACGGCATATGTCAACATTTTTGTGGGACGTCACCTTATAAGCAATAGATGATGATGATTGATGTTTTACGGCCACTTTTGTGCACAAGGTAGGTTAACGACCTCCAAAGGTAATGAGACGAAGTGAAAGACGAAACAACCTTCAGATATGCCCACGCCGGGATTCGAACACGGGTGGTAGTGATCTGTGGTCCAACACGCTATCGCTAGACGACGGAGGCACCCTTATAAGCAATAGAAAATGTTCTTATAAGCAATAGAAAATTGGCATGTTCTTTGGTGAGTACCAGATGGGAAGTAGTGAAGACAACTAGAAAGTGTATGACTTGTTATCTGAAGCAGAATGCGGTAAATAATCCGTTTCAACGTTTCTCAAGAGAAAGTTGTTGATTTAATAATAATGTAAGCTCCGTCGTTTAAAATATAATGCTGTTAGTTTCATCAAGACGGTCACCATTGCTGTGACTGGTTCTAACTATAGTGTCGACATCTATCGAATAGCAATTTACCATCTGCGCGGAATGACGTCACCGGCTGCGCAGTTGTGGAGGGGCGTCATCGTTCGCCATCTTGGTTACAGAGGTTTGTTTTGATGCAGGGAGTGGAAAAAGCTGTTAATATCTTAACCATCTTAGGAGCTAGCAATTTTAGATAGAACCGATTGAACATAGAAATAACAACCCTTAAATTTTCACCGATATTTCCATTCAGCCTTCATATCGGATTTCCTCTGAGCGCTCAGAAGTGGTTGGTGTATTTGTGAGGCTGTCGCTTCAAAATGGGAACGAAGGACGATGAATATGATTATTTGTTTAAAGGTAAACCAGGCAGTGTATCGCATTATATGTTTTGTTCAATGGTTCATGATATGTCGTTGGTAAGCACGAGAACTATAAAGCTGTCGAATATTTGGTGTTAGATACAGCCAGATAATGTGATAATGCTTGACAAAATCTTGGAAAGGTGTACCTGTCAAATAGATCTAGACAAGTTGAAGTTCGTTGCCCGAATTCTGCTGTTGATAGTAGAAAATGATATACGTAGTTAATGTGGCGTTATATATAAAGTTCATATGATGTGCATTTTCCACATGTGTCTTGTATTGATTATATTTATCGTTGTGAAAGTAAAACGAACTTTGACACAGGAGACGAGGAGTCATACGATAATGGTAGTCTAACAATATGACATAGCCAATCATATGTGATTTGGTGATTTAATTTTTTGGCATACTTATTTTCGCCTAATAGTTATGTGGTATTTACTTATGATTCCTCCAGGTTATAGTAGTTTTATATATATATATCAGTTTCTAGGTCATATTTTAGTGTGGAACAACAGGTGTTTGGTATAATATATGTCTGTACAGACTGGTTATGGTGTGAATATATTTTTTACATATCTTTGTCTGGCTGTCATTCAGGTACAGCTGTAGTTATGGCAATCTGTACAAAAGTCTGCATATATGTATACAAGTGCATGTTAGAAGATGTGCAGTTAGACAAAAATACCCCGAAGTAAACAAAATAATATGGACCTCATAATAACGAAAAATATTATGTTAGATGACTCAACTTCTTGATAATTGGAGCTTTTCTTTTTGTTTCCCGCTTGATATAAATCATTGCTAATTTGGTAAAAAGCTCACCTTTTAAATTGATTGGATTGATCCTTTCTAACTGTCAAGGCTGTTAATTTTTTTTTAAATGTACCAAGTCTTCCATATATATATATATACCATTGGTGGAAGCACATCTTTTCACACTAATCGGTGGTTAGATCACTGAGTGCTATACTTCTGTGTTGGGGTTTGAATTAAGTAAAATGTGTTTGTGGGGTGGTTTCTATGGAGTCCCCTCTCCCAGTTATGTGTTCAGTACAGAGGTTAGACATTAACCTGTGTCAAAGGGATATAGAAACATGAAGTAGTTTTGTTTTTGGATTGATCTGTTGTAGTGGCTACTACAACTGTTGACGTGTTAATTGAATTACACAGAATTATAGTTATTTTAAAGATTTAATTATATTTTAGTTAACTTGACAGTTGCGTAGAAATATGTGTACATTATTTAGTATATATGCAATATAAAATTTGTGTCAGCGTTCAGTTATTTTATCATCTCTAATATATTAAGCATCCTAGTGAGCAAACAAAGATGATATGACCATCTTTAAAATGTGATTGATAAAATTAGGGGATGTTTATGGAGCCTGATGTGGTAGATTCAACAACTTCTGTTAGTACTCTCCATGTGGTCTTAATAAAGCATACTGCTCCAGTTTCAAATACTGTGCTTTGATCTGGGATAGTATGCTCTTTTG
The DNA here is from genome assembly GCA_025642065.1 of Paralvinella palmiformis. NCBI lineage: Eukaryota > Metazoa > Annelida > Polychaeta > Terebellida > Alvinellidae > Paralvinella > Paralvinella palmiformis. The sequence continues at coordinate 2,209,841 of JAODUP010000013.1, read as the reverse complement.
TTGGTAGGATGTATTTCTCATCAAAAAGCACATCATGCAAATGGATAAAGTTGTTTACTTATTTTAATATATCCCAGATCATCTCATTTTCTATGGTTCTGCTGTATTTCCTAAATGTAGAATTATGTCTAGTTTCTGTTGTGGTCATATTGGCTATGTAGAAATCATGGGGAGGTAATAGGACATGTTATGTTTGGTTCTTGAGAACCACAGTTTTACTTTACTGAGATGCCAGTCAAATATGATTAATAACAGGTTCAATTTTTCCGATTCCAATTAATGACTAACATTATAGCAGTGTTGCCAGTATGACTAAAGTAAGCCATGGGACACAAGTAACAGTCATCCCCTTTGCATTACTAATTGAAGATGCAAGGACAGCACCAGAGAGTGAGAGATGTTACTGCAGATATCACCTTTCTGAATACATTATTTACAAATACACATACACACATTTGTGAAGGATATTTTATAGTGTACTATTTAGAACATTACACTGCAAACATCCAACTAACACACACAGTAAGGTTCTGGGGCTGCCAAGAATGCTGTAAAATACAACTGAAAAGTAGGTGCAGGGTTAAATCTAGGTTACACCATTGGCATGGTTTTTCATCAGTTGGCCCCCATAAATTTACCCCTTGCGTCATAATGGCACCCATCTCAATCATTTGTCCCACTACAAATTTATTTGATGCACCCAAGATTATGATTCATTCTAAGCCCATATCATTCTCTTAAGCCGAGATTCCATATACACAGTATGCGTTATGCAATGAAAACATGTAACCATATGAGTGTGATTCCACGTTTGCAAATGCAACAAAACGGATCGCTCCATTTAACAATTGGTGTGAATCAGACGGTTGAATCCCTAATTTACGACCCAGATCATAAAATTCTGCATTCAACCATCCAATTCGAGCGTCCAGACAGGCATTCCCAAGAAAAATAGGTCAAAAGGTAAGAGGGCTGTCCAAAACACATGGATATCACAGTGTTAGATTCGCATGCCACATTATGTATACACACAGCATATATGGAATCTCGACTTTATGGTTCACTAAGTTGACACACACACTGTTTTGTATGCAGTAATTTACAAATATATTGCGCATATTTTTATTGGGTGTTGAAGATTAACGATATTGTTTGCATGAATCCAATTTACCACGAATGCTTCTCAGCTGTTTCATTGGCTGTCAACCATCGACGATGATGGTGATTAGTGTTTTACGGCCACTTTTGTGCACATGGTGGGCTGAGTAACCTCCAATGGTAATGAAGCGTAGTCAAAGATGAAATGCCCTTCAGATATGCCTATGCCAAGATTCAAACACGGGTGGTAGTGCTCCAACACGCTACCATTAGACCACAGAGGCACCCCTCGCTAGCAGTGAAGCCCCTCCTACGATAGATGCAGATGATACAAAAGCTGAATTAAAGGCACTGAAATATTTGGTGAGAAATGAGGGATACCCGCACCATGACATGGCATCCTTGTGGCAACTGATACAAAATTTAATTCCAACTCGTATCCAAACTTGCTTAATTTGGCACCAATTGCCCTGGTGCTTCCAATTCGCACAGCAGATTATGAAAGAGGATTCTCTTCACATAACAGGATCAAAACCATAATGAAGAACTGTAGCTCACCAGAATTGATGTCAACTTTGTGTATAATCACTATTGAAGGACCGTAGTTGAAAAATATGGAAATTGTGAGAGTAATCAATGTGTGGAGAAATACTAAATCCAGAAGGCTCTACCTATTATATCTCCCATGCCATTTCTGTACTTCATGATCTGGTATTGATCATATCATTATGTATACAATATATATATATGTGTGTGTTTGTATGATAAAGTTGAGTTGGTTTAAATTTGGATGTTCCATGCAGATTTGTACTAGATTTATTTTGTATTATGAATGACAATAAAGCTATGTTATTCCACTAGAACTCGGCAAAGATACATTACATGATTCCAAACAATTTATTAAAAGCCATAAATTTATTCAACATTCATGCATATACATAGGCAACATTTGTTCTTACATTAAGTATTTGGGAAGAAACACCTAAAATGTTAATTTGATTTGCCTATTAATATCTCTCAATATAGCTTCTTTATCGGGGCTTAAAGCGTCCCCCATACCCCCTGCTGCTTCAGGGCTCCCTGCGGTTGTATCTCGGCCTAGCTGCCTCAGGAACTAAATCCCTTTTAACCATATAGGTGTATCCCCTGGGTGATATTTCCCTGTCCTTATGAAACATCCTGTGGTCCTGTATCTTAAATAATACTAGCTTGTCACCTACAGCTCTTCACTCTATCGCATCCCTTTTTCTACAGCTGGTACAGTCAGTTTTCCAACAGTTCAAATGGTTAGTCTATGCCATTTAAGCAACATAATCCTTTTGTTATTTTCTACTCTGTGACATTGTTTAACATATCAGACTGTCTTAGAAAGCAGTGCCCAAACCATGAAACATGTGGAACAGTCCAAATTGTAGAATAAAAACATTTGAAACATTCACACCTTTGCCACTCAAACAAAATTATTAGTAGGGGGGGCATATTTTTATCATGAGATTAACATAGATAAAAAAATTGTCACAGATCTATGAATTTGGTTTTATAGATATGTTAAGTTGGGTGTATCCACAGTTGATTGTTGGGTTCTCTATAGACACAAAATGATCTATCTTAGTGTTACATGGCATGTTATCATTCTGGACTGGAGCTGCATTTTATTGTTTTGTTAATTATTCTTGATGATGATCTGTTTTATTGTTTTGTACAACAGATGGGCATGCTATCATTAAAATAAGCACATACCACCAAAACATATCTAAATTAAGCAATAATTAAATTAATGCGTGATTCTTCAGCCATGATGATGAATCATGCATTAATGCATGATTAGGAGGAGATAATTGTCACAAACCTTTATTACTGTCTATATGATATAATAATACAATGTTTGTGGAAGAGGTTTAGTCATCTGTGTAGACAGTCTTTATGATTCTGGAGTCATTTTGTTCTCTTACCAGAAAAAGCAATGTCATCATCCTGACTTCAAGAAATATTTCTAGACAATGTTGCCCAGAAATATGGGTGTCGGGTATCTGTATTGTATTACTTCTTATGGAAAGAATCCTGTTATTGTTAGTTCTTGTCTGCTGTGTTTGGAGTGTAACCTTTGACTTGTGCTAATTACCACACCAAGATAGGCAACATATGATATCAGTAATTAACAGTGTTATCAGTCTATTGTCAGGAGTCAATATTTCCTGTTGCTAGGGCTTGTAAGAAGAACAAAGTTCTCTAGATAGTAGTGTCAGATCGGTGTGTGTGTGTGCACAAGGTTGCATACTGCAAACATGTGTATGGCTGTAACTGTCCATATTTCTGTCATTAGCAAATCTACAGTTAGTGAAAGCTGTATTCACAATGTAGAATGCCATCATTTGGCAGAAGTTCTGGCTTGACTGTGTTATACTAAATAGTTTACATCAAATAATTTTTTTGGGGGGGGGGGAATCTTTTAAGAGTGGAGCCATCAGTACAATGCTTGGAGCATTATGGTTAAACCTCCAATTTGTCTGTTCAGAATACAAACATATACCTATGTTTTGGGGGATGATTCCCTTGACAGTTTTCTTCCTACATTGTGTTATGATTGTTAGATCATACAGAATCTCTACTGACCATGGGGAGTGAAATGGTTAAAAGGTACCTTGTTTATATGACATTTGGAACTGATAAGGAAATGTTGTTTACTCGTTTAGGAAATGTTTCTGTGTCTGTTTTTTCTTACGAACACCAGGTTTAATTCAGGGCTATTAGTATTACATTGTGGCTTAGTCTAATTTATATGCCACCTTTTTTCCAAGAGTGAGCCTACATGAAGACCTATGAACTGGTACACATATATATGTGCTGCCTTTTTGATAAATTAATCAGTTATTAGCCAACCATTAGCAAAGGATCAGTAAATATTGGTTTCACCTCACTAGAGCCTCCAGGAAAGTGTGATCCACTAGCCTAACAGACATATTACTAAACCAACAAAACAAATTAATAGCCAAATAGAAAGTTTACTAGCCTAAAGAAAAATGCCCCAGATTTAACAGAAAATGTAAAATTCACTAAATGAATCAACCCTTATAACCCAATAGTTTCAGCAGGTGCAATTTACTATGTGTAAAGAGCTCCACGTGAAAACTGTTGATATCAAATAGACACTCATCACTTTGAATGATATTGTCATATTTTATCAGTTATGATTTACAAGTTAGATGAATAACAAATCAGTTATATTTAAATATTTGTTGAAAAAAATATTTGTTTTTATGCCTTGTTTAAAGGTGGTTACGATAAAATGCAGTATTTTTCCAAACAAAACTTAAAATATTACTGAATATAATTTTATTTAGCTGAAATATTAACATAATAATATTTAGTCATTTTAGCAGACATATGAATAGATCAATTACCAAATTTTCATAAAGTTGATGATATAATTAAATTGATCAAGCCACATAATTTGGAGGCATTTTCTTCTACCTTGAATAGCATCAAAACAACAGGAAATCACCACACCCAAGATAATTGCAAATTTTGCATCAAACAGGCATTAGCCTGTTTGTGCTACCATTTCAGACACAACACACTACATCCAGGCTGCTACTTTTACTTGCCCTGATTTGCACCCACTTTACTGGTAATAATATCATACATTTATTCAGTTTTCATTATCGACCACAAGGTTCACAGACAAGCTGAATTATAATAGTAACAAACATCTTGATATAACATCATTAAGAAGATACTTTGGGCCATGAAATGTGTTCATAATCTATACCTGATCGTAATCTGATGATTTTATTGGGTCATATCTTCTGCGCTAATTAGAGACACAAAAATTTTGAACTTGTGCAGTTGAGGTGGTATTTTCTATTTTATCCTGCAGATTTTAACAGTTTGCATCCACATAAGAATAATTGACCTTTTGCATGGAAACTTGACAGAGAAAATCGTTTAGCAGCACTGACTTGTTCAGGCTCATTTCAGATCTACATGAAGGTCATATCTTGCCATGCTGGTTGGATTCTTGCAAAATGTCACAAGGTAGTGTGTGCAAGAAGTGCATTTATTATTCAAGCAAAAATACTGTCTCTATAACAAAATCACATAAACTATACATAGAAACAAGGGGTCTCACAAAATAGACTGGAATTAATGACCCTAAATAAACTAAAGCTTACAAATGTTGAGGCTCCCACAATGGACAATTTTTATGAAGCCACACAAAAATGGAATTAATTGATAAGGGGGGGGGGGGCTAATATCTTGTGCCAACAAAAAAAATGGTGATATTGTTTTTGTCATGTTTGTCAAAGTGATAGTCAATAAATATATCTCATTATGAAGGATGGCTAGAATACTTTTTAATCATCATCAATCATAGCATATATAGTCCACATCTGTCATACAAGCATGACAAGGCAGATCATTTGAAAATAATAAAGAAATAATTTCAAGATACATTTTATTACAGGTGTGTGTGTGTGTGTGTGTGTGAGCAGGCTTCAGATACATTTTATTGCAGGTGTGTTTATGTGTGAGAGCAGGGTTCATATTGTCAAGTGAAGACCCTAGAAATTTAATCTGGTTAAAATACACTGGGAATGTGACATTATCCTTGAAAAATAATTTCGATGGAATTTATTTCTGAACTTGTGTCATTTTTACATATCCTAATGGAACATCATTTATCCATTTAACCTTGTTACATCAGTACTGTGTACTATTAGTTTACCCATACCTATATTTGCGTTTAATACTGAAGTATCATGAATTTTTTATATTGATCTGTAACTTTCTTACCGACACCAGATTATATCTGTCAGATTTAGGCAAATTAACATCAGAATGTTGTTTTGGGTGGATTTTAAAGTTCACAAAGAAATATTTAGACATTGAACCCCATCCAAACCATGATAATCTATTTTGGGTGATGAACTAATATTTGTTGTTTATCAGTGAGTCATGATATTGATCTGTATTTTGTAAACATTATAGAGTAAGGAAACATATATAGCATCCTTAATGATCATAAATTTAGTTATCTCCTTGAAAATCTGTATGTATTTTGTTCATTAGCTGTATTGAGACATGCATTATAATATGTTATTTTGTTCGTTCATTTGGTAATATTTGGCACCTAACATGCATTGGTGGGGGGGGGGTGTTGTGACCATTGAGCTTTTTAGGCCAGCATGGCTGCTTGCTGACACACAGACTATTTTATATATTATGTGTGTATATGTGACCTGGACCTGGCCAGCGTGTATCAGTCATGACTCATGGCTATTTTCTCCAATAAATTTGCTTTATAATCCTTATGTCACCTAACAATACTCCACCAGAGAGAGTCCTACCTTAGTAACAGGGTGTTGGTTTAATAGGCTGCAGACTTTCTGACAGTGTGGTTTATGTTAGTGACCAATGTGCTAGTAAGGGGTACAGTACCTCAATCACTTTATATACATACACAGGACTATAATGGCGATGATGTACTTGGATGATGAATATGATATGTTGTGGAAAGGTGATAATTATATTATTTAATGATTGGCTGGCATTTTACATTTGATACATTGCAGTTACCTATATTCTATTAAGGTCATGTGGTGATGATATGATCGTCTCCTGTTTTGTTTCTGTCAGCCATTAAAGGTTAACCAGTTGCCAATTTTTGCATTTGAGAAAGTTTAGTTTGTTAGAAATTTGCTCTGTGTGTGTGAAGAATCTGTGTTGTATTATGATTTTTTATTTATTTTATGATTTGTCAGTGGAAGTTAGTCAGTCATATAGAGGTGTGTGTGTCTGATGTTCTTAGCAACTTATAACTCACTGTCTTTGAGTGTACAACCACACAGATATACACGTGTTAGTAGGAGCTGTGTTATATCCAGTTTTCTTTGGGAGCTATTTGAATCCTGCTGTTCTTGTAAATATGTTATATCTTTAAGAGGATGAATTATAATCATACTAAACTTAGCTACTAGGTTATAATAAATCTGTATTTAGTAGGAATTGGGGCAGTTAATGCTATTATACTATATTTTATAGGCTAGATTATTTTTATCATATATATGTACTGTTTATGTAGTCTGTAAAGTGTAATGTACCTATAAGCAGAAATTAACTCTCAGCATTGTCGAGGACACAACTGGGACATCAGTCAGTATATCACAATCTTTTTGGGATTGATATTTCAGATCATTATGCAGGTTCAACGTTTGTATTATGTCTCTACTTGAAAATAGTAAGCATAATTAGTGATAACAGCTGTGAGATAGGTTGGTGAGTTTATATTTGTCAGGCACAAAAAGGCTGTCACAGTCAATGTCCTGTCTCCAGTGATGTGATGTAGAATTCACTGATAATTGTTTATGTTCACTTGGGATTTAGTACCATACACATAAATATATATGTGGTGAGAAGACGCTAAGAGTTTTGTGTCAGATGCCAGTAGTTGCAAAGAGAGATATATCCAGGTGTAGAGATGTTAGCCGATGTCATATCCATCATTGTAGTAGCAGACTCTGGAGTCAAGCTCCAGATAATCAGTGAAGGGTTAATCTAGGAACATGGCAGGATGATACTGTGCCTAGTACGTCGACATAGCTCGTGATCTGTGAGCTAAGGGGTTAAGTTGGGCCTTCATACACTTCTGATCTGAGGATGATACTGATATTGTTGAATATTAATTCTACAGAAGCCAACTAGGAAGTAATAGTTAAGTCATTATATGATCTACTGTGTTCAATTAGGAAATGTGCTATTTGGAGATACTGGATTGATGTGAACTTCATAGTCAGATTGTTAATATCTGTGCTTTGTAGATGTGCAATCTGCTATCTTTATGTTGGTGATGCTGTGCTGTCAGATTATCATATGTCCGTGCTTTCGAAGCATTAATCTTTACGAGAATTTGGTTAATGTATGTGTGGGAATCCAAAGAAACATTTTGGAACCTATACTGCATGATCATGAAGATCATGTGCCATTTATTCATGCTAAAAGTATCTGTCCCAGATTCCTTGTATGTGAGCATTATTGAAACAACGAAGTCTTATCACATTTTTATCACTGGCTGATTCTCTGAATTGTTGTTCATCGTGTCTTGTCATATTTGTTGAGTTAATTGGTAAATAATAGGGTTGCCATGTTTAACCCCCCCCCCCTCCTGAGGTGTAATTTTCAAGCATAATTTCTCACAATTTAATAAAGCAGATCAGAGATGTGATATACAGAGATATATGTATTAATCCTATAAAGCACACAAATAACGGTATGTTGGAATAAATGAATGTACAGTACACTGAACAGTGTACACTTACTTCATGAAAATGCTTCAGCATGGATTAATAGATACCATTTTATACAATTTTGATAGATACCATAATATCTGATGGCACAGTTGGCCATAGATGTATAGCACTTAGGTTCAAACCCCAGTTGTTTATGTCAGAAGGTTTTTTTTATCATTCACCTCACCTTATTACTTTTGGAGGTTGTTTGGCCCATGTACACGAATGTGAACAGATAATTAAGTAAGGCTATTGGCACTGCATGGTCAGCACCATGTGAGTGTGTGTGTGTGTGTGTGTGTGTGTGTGTGTGTGTGTGTGTTCACCATGCCAGTCGAAGTATAATTTTTCATCAGCCAGACTTAGCCCAACCTTCTACCCTGAAGAAACTAATAAAACACCAATCACTGATCAGATCAATTGACATAGACCATAATTATTATAGTGAGATATTGTTTCTGTCAAAAGCAGAATACCTCTATTATATTAGGGTATCCTGATGGTGCAGTGGTTAGAGCACTTTGCTGCAAACTTCCAAGATGTGGGTTTAAATTTAGCTCACACAGGTTTGTGTTTGTGGGATTTGTTTCCAATGAGGCAGGCACCCCTCAGGCTAGATGTATATGTTCACAGCTGTATCATTATTATAATTCATTGGATAAATATGTTCTATCAGTAGTTGTATAGTAATTAGTATTATTATATTAGCATCTTTAGATTCTTACCACTTTAATAGCTACTCACCATGTGTATCTAAGTTAAACATTTATTAATTTGTGAACCAGTATTGTCTGTCTTGAAAAAAGTCTCGTAAGACCCAGGTTAAACTAGTATAGTCGATTCCTATGCCACAGAGCTTTGCTAAACCAGGCTAAACTGAAAACTTGATTATCTGTGTGAAAATCCTTGCTTCTTGGCGTGTCATTGGTAGTATGTTGTCCATTACAGTGGTGCTGATAGGAGATTCTGGAGTAGGAAAAAGTAACTTACTGTCACGGTTCACACGAAATGAATTCAACCTGGAGAGTAAAAGTACCATTGGTGTAGAGTTTGCTACTAGGTGAGTGACTGACATTATATCATCTTTTTATTAGAGTCCAATGGCTCAGCAATTTTAGTTTTTATCCATTCACATCATCTCTGCAACAGATAGTCCTTGTGCCAGAGAGGCATCTTCTTTACTGGATTACTGGTGATGATCATGTAATTTAATAGTAATAAACTGGCTGTTTGTTCGATGGTTAAATGTGTGAACATAACAGCTATTGTTGATGTTGTATTACAGGAGTATACAAGTTGATGGTAAAACAATTAAGGCACAAATATGGGATACAGCAGGCCAAGAGAGATATAGGGCTATCACTAGCGCGTATGTACTGTTTCTCCCACCATCTGTGTCAGTTAACTGAAACATGGTCTAAACATGTAAAAGACCTCATGAAATGTTTTTAATTTAAATAGAAATGAACCAGTTCTGAACATGTGACTGTCATAATTGGAGGTCAGTTTGGAGCCTTGTATTACTTGACATTTTTCTGTGTTGATGTTTATGGTGTATTATTTGTGTTGTTTAGATATTACCGTGGTGCTGTAGGGGCATTGTTAGTCTATGATATAGCAAAGCATTTAACGTATGAGAATGTCGAAAGGTGGTTGAAGGAGTTACGAGATCATGCTGATCAGAACATTGTCATCATGCTCGTTGGTAATAAAAGTGACTTGAGACATCTAAGGGCTGTGCCTACTGATGAGGCCAAAGCTTTTGCAGGTTTGTGGTTCATTGAGCGATGAAAAGACAGAAGCGATGAGCTTTTATTTACTATGTTTGGTGTTCATTAAAAGCTGTAATGGTTACCTCTGAATCATGGTACATTAGACAATAAAACTTTTTTATTTCAGAAAAAAACAACTTATCTTTTATTGAGACCTCAGCATTAGATTCCACAAATGTAGAAACTGCCTTCCAACAAATTCTGACTGGTATGTGACACTTGATTCAGTACTGTTGTTTAACATTTGATCACTTTAGCTGTTGTACAAACTCCAAGATGTTATTAATATAAAGAAAGTATATATATGTAGAGAGAGAATGTGTGTCTGGAATGATTCCAACAGCCTGGTTGTATCTCATTAATTGCATTATTTTAAGCACATCACTACATTTTCTTTTGATGTTATTGCAGAGATCTACAAGATTGTATCACAGAAACAGTTGAAGGACAGTCCTGACGATGAGAATTCTCCCCACAACAACGTCCAGACCATAGTTGTTCAGCCAACTGATCCTTCGGCAGACCGTGGCAAAAAGACCTGTTGTAGTACATAAATGACGTGCTCCAGGACAGTTTGGTATACTGACCAATAGCAAGCCACAGCAAGCTATATCACCACGCGATCTACTGTTGATAAGTTATCCATGGAGACGTTATCAAGGGCTGGGCCAAGTGATAGGGAGATATATATATATAAATATATACGTATGTGGGAAGGGTTGAATATAGGGGGCAGTTATGTTCTTAATGAACTAATTCAGGTTATGCATTTGGAGTACTTGTGATGTAGACCCTTTTATGTGAGGTGTGGTTAGTGATTGGGTCAGTGAAGAACCTTCCCCAGTGTGGTCTGTCATTTAAAAAGCTGGCAGCTCTAAGAGACTGCTTCATACGAGACCTGAACTTGGGCTGGTCGATATGGCCAACATTTCTATCCGAGATTAAAGGGGATTGTTTCTTGTTGGTTAAGATAAAAGGGGGGGGGGCGTTGTTGTTTTCTTTTGATGGAGTCTCTTCCCAATGATCGCTTTGCCATAAGATGTAACTGTTATGTTGTCTGTCTCTCATTCATTATCAGATAAGGATTATAGTCATCACCTTCTATACATACAGAATCACATTGCTCTTGGTATGGTTGTTTCAATGATGGGCCTCACTGAATCAGACCTCTGTTGTAGCCTTTGAATTTGCTCACTTCTCCGAGTGGTTGTTCTTTGAGTTAGCTAATTTTGTACATCGGACACAAGAAACTTGTGATGTTGTCTGTGTGTGTCAGTATGTGCCCGGTTTGATCTCTTGAATGTATGATGGAACTGTGTACAAAATTAGTTTTCTTGTTCAGTTATGGGATTCGCGATGCTGTTGTCTTCAGCTAAGTGTAGATATTTGTATTTCCTATATATACATGTGGACTGACACTGTTATATAATGAGAAATTTGGTCGCCTCTGCGCACATCTTCCTGTAACATGTCACCGTTTATTTTTAAGTATTTATTATCACTAATAAGTTTGTGCATGATATAGTTAAAATTCAGATAATTATGCTGGAGATATGAAGTTTCCTATAGACTTTGCTCGTATTCGTTTGGCTCAGAGCTTTTGATTTCGTATCGGCTGCTGTTGGATTACCTCGTCTTTGCTGTCCAAAAAATGACAAAACTGTGATTGAGGCGACTTCAGTTATAAGTAGTGCTTTTGAAAGTGCATCGGTTTAATTTTCCCACAGAGGCTAAACCATCTGTAAATATATAATATAGGCGTATGTTGGATTTTCATCATCCAGAGCACCGGCCAAACCCGCCATTACTTTGCTGTTGGCAGTAGTAATGGTAGAAACTAGATGAAGCCTTCCTATATATATTTGCTTTCTTTTATCAGTTGCCTTCATTCTTTCTTGGAGAGACAGCTTCACTCATATCGATCACAGTGTGGATGTTTAACATAATTATGATTGTCATTGATAGTACATGAAGATTGTCCGTACTATCTGACCCATGGCAAGGAGAACTAATGACTCGAGGCTCGATTACTTCACTGTTTAAAAGGGTGTGTTGGGTTTTTCTATTCTCTGTGATGTTCTAGCTCACTGTATTCTACACGCTGTTCACGCTGTAATAGATGATTTTTACAAAAGATTGCCATTTTTGTGTGTAATTAGATTGTCAACGAAAATGTGTACGATAATCAGCTCGCTCTGAAGCATCGTGTGTTGCGCTAATCAGAGACTATTTCTTGTTAAATTATGAATTGTGTATTTGTAAATAGCCATCATACAATTACTTAATAAATGCCTTCATGTATCATTTTCGCTTTGTTATTTTATGTTTATGGCCAGAGGTAGCTTTAATGGTTATGGTAACAATGTCTGACTATGAGCCAGGAGTAAGTTAGCTGTTATGACATGACCTAGACTGGCTGGTGGCAGTGGCTGTCTGGTATAGTTGTCTATGTACTGGCAGTGATAAAGTGTTCTGGGTGTATGACCTTTTTACCTGTGTCCACCATCCTCACTGTGTATGGGGTGATGGTGATATTCTCTCCGGGCCAGAGTTACCTCGCCACAATTTGTGCATGTGTTAATTTTCACGAAAAACCGTTAAATATCGCAGTTCTTCTTGATCTAATTGTACATTTGATTTCCTCTCTCCCTACTAGGTTATTTATTTCTAGCACAACGAGAGATTCTGCACAGTAACTTTTCCAGATTGTGATTGTGGCTTGGTTGTTGTTGGCTGTCGGATGTGTTAGTGTGTTGCCCCTTTGGCAGCCCAGCAGTGTTATTATGTTCCATTCCAGACAGAAGTGAAATAGATCACATTAACAGTTTGTTTGCGTATATGGGATGCATGCGAATATGGTAAAAAAGTAGTCTTAATGTTGCTAAACTTCTCTGAAAGTGGTTGACTAATGAAGGCACTTAATCAGACTAACACTGGGTGCATTAATTGAGAAATAATAATAACAACTCGGGACTTTGGTGGGTGGAATGGTTTGAGCATTACTGGCTTTACCATGTATACCATTAATTGTCACTGAAGATGTAGCACTGAAGTCTGATTATTGTACAGTTTTAGCAAGTTATTTTACAAACATAATCAATAGAAACGGCAACATCACAACAATGGCATGTGTATGTTCAAGTTCCATAATAAAATTTATTGATGATGCAACACATTTTTTTGGTTTTGGCTACTTGATGAATGAAGTGAATACTGTGCGTGTTAAGTTTTGATTTTAATTACTCTGTTGTGGGTTGAATGAGTAAGAAAGTCCCTTTAAGATTTACCTATTACGGTACACAAGACACAGTTGGCCAATTTTCAGTTGACTAGATCTTTTATTATTGTTATCAATGGTGTATTTTTTTAAATGGCAAAATTTGATTTGCCGGATATAAAAACACAAATTGTCAGTATGGACATTTTAGCAAAAGTTGGAATAAATGATTATCAGATGTAATACATATAACATGACCAAAGCTCAGTCTTAATCAGTAAAACAAATGGTCCTATTGCAAAAAACACTTTTTGGTACAAAATTTACTGCTCCAACATGGATACATTACCAGAAACGTAGTTTCTACAATGTGTAACAATATTAAATGCATCAGGGGGGGGGGGTTCCTCTAGCTACTTCGAATGATAACATGACCAAAAAAAAAATTCATGATGACAAGAAAATACATTTATGTTCACATAAAACATAGATTTATTCACATAAAAACCTGTAAGCATCACCCAATTTACTTATACAAGCAATTACAGAGAGGCTTTACATTACTCAACAAACAAGGGAAGTTCTAAAGAACATGTCAGACGAAAACCATTTATCATTATATACCTGTAACCTGGCAAACACCATATATGTATATATAGCATGTTCTTGTACGACACAATCCTGGAATCTGCTCATTAAGTCTGAACATCTAAATGTCCTTATAATAACCTTATTCACAAACAAGACCAACACAATAACTATCCACATATTAAGGTCTCTGTCCAAAATTATACGTTTAACAAAAACATCATCTGTTTACCACAAAATCACATCATCAAGAAATTGTTTTAAAATAAAACAACAGAAATGTGAAACATCAATCAGAAACATAATACCCACTTCACTATTCAGCTTAATAACTATATTAACAATGACTTGTTACAAGAAGCACCAGGTATGTAGCACAAAATAATAATCATCTTACAATCTGCGGTACTGGATGATAGAATCTGAAAAGAAAATTACACACACACACACACATATATATATATCAAGCCACAACAACGGAACACTTTATTGTAAGTCAACATGGATCACATCCAAGCCACTAAATACGTATGGTAAATAGCTTAATCAATATATTATTGAAAACGTGATGACGCATTGATAATCAGTAAAAGTCAAACTAGTCATCTCAGGTAATTTATATAGGATCAGGTTCAACATCTTGTACTGATTGAACAATTAAATTGTTCATCATCTCAGCATTTGATCCAAACTGAATGATTCATTCATGTGTGTGTGTGTGTGTGTCACATGGCTCAACTGACTACCACAAAACCCAATTTTTAAAGGCTTGTAACATCAAAAGGCTAACAGAGAAATTAAGCTTCAGTAAAACCAAACTTGAAATAAATAACTAATTATGGTTATAGTCACAAGAAAACATGATAACATCTTGAACGTTTGGGGGTTGACATTAGTGACTAATAATGAACATTATACACCTTGATATATTACAGCTGGATGGATATATATATATATATATATATATATACACACACTCACAACTAGAGCAAACTAACAATTAAGATAATTGAAGTTTGGTGTCTGTCATTAAGGTAAACTATTTGTTTCGTATTTTAATTAGAGTCATGTAGAATTAGATTGAAGTGCCTTAAACTAAACTCCCATCTGAACCAAATGTTTCTGTTGTACATTCACAGAGCGAAATTATTATAATGTACATCAACAAATACGATTTGATGACATTCAACCTAAGTACACTGTACAGACTGTTGATTCCACACTTTACCATAGAAGTAATTCTGTATTCATAATATGAATACAGAAGTTAGCTCTTTAATGTTAGTCAATCAAATCAACCGTAAGTCACTAACACTCTTGAATGGAGTAAGATGAATCACAAAAATAATATAAACAACTGCCTCTTGTCAGTTCTGGAGTTTTGGGTATTTAGAAAATCAACAAGTAGTGCAATATTTTGCAAAACACACACACACAAACACTAACTCCATAACAATTATTTTTGACATACAACACTTTGGACACGATAAGCAGATACAAATCACAAATCCATTGAATCAGTATTTTAGTGGACAGTGATTTATGTTAAACACAGAATTCTTAAAACACCACTCACTTCTAAAAACTGTATACGAGTTAAATATTACTTTCTCTAACTTATCCAAATGTCAACACCACACAGCAGTGTAATGGCCAGTATTAACAGTTATTAAAGCGAGTTTACTCTAACAAATGGAAATAGATATACATTATCACATCACGATCAGCATTAACTATTTAATCACTGTCATCTCTAGAATGCAGCAATCATTATCCATGTTGGTTAAGCTCTTAACTATATACAGATGGTTAGCTTAGGTCTGATGTGTGCCGATCAAGGGTTGCAATAAAACAGTGATGAGGATTATAAATGACAATAATTATAAAAACAAAATACGATTTAGAAAACTCAAACAAAAGATGACACAGTCTAGTTCCCATCCTAGAGGTACATCAACAACTGTGCTACTAACTTTCACCAAGAAATGTTTCAATGAAATAATTATAAAATCAGTATTTTAAATACAAGTTGGGAGACATTAATAGTGCAAATTTTCTCCCCAACTAAACAACGATAACAGTATACGATACATTTGACAAAATATACATATCCCAACAAGCCGGCCATGGGACAAGTACACATCTTGTACTGGGGCCAGGAAGAAGAATATATAATTGCATATACCTGATTTAGATTTATACTGTTGACCAGTATTGTGTTCCGTTTTTTGGCATGCGACAAAACTTTTCCATCACAAATAGTTCACTTTCATGTATTTTTGTCTAATTATGAAGGGTGTTCATCTAACCTTAATGTCTACATATGCGTGAAAATATTGTGAAACATGTCTGAAATGATTCTTTTGTGTTGAGCCGAGTTAGTTAGCTTTGGTGCTGGTCACGATTGAGACATATGTCCGGAGGGCAATTCTCTATGGAAACATACCCACAAGCACAGCTTGGGGCCATATTTGAACACACAACCTATACATTTATATTTCTCCAACCACTGCACCACTGGAATGCCCAGAAATGATTCTGTAAAAGGATAAGTGCACTGCCAATATCTAGAATACTGTATCACAGAATATATCTGTAGAAAAAAGTAACAAATCCAGTGTAAATAACAGACATGTAAAAGAGACACGCATATAGTTATTAACACTTCCTATTGTAATATTTCTGCAAACAGGCAAGACCCTGAAATTATTTTTCGAGCACATCTTAAAACACACATTGACAACATTGTGGTGCACCTAAAGATCAATGCATAACTTCTTTGATATCTGAATAAAGCAGATGTAATTGCAAATAACAGCTTTGACATTTACAACATACAATGTCTACTTATATCAGAGGAGGAACTATATGGCCTACAGTAATGTAAACTGGCCAAAATATTGTATATGTTCTGCAGTATTGAGAATAAGCTGTAATATTTTGGTGTTAATAAAGGAATTATTATTTACACATTTTGTTTGTTTTCTTACTATTAAAAGATAAATAAATATATGTACCGACAAATAATTGCAAGTATTCACACACTTGTAAATTATTCACACCATTTCTCTGTTAAAAGTCAGAAAAGACAGATGTACTAGCATCATTTAGTGTATTCCACACAATGATTTTGTCATAACCATAATGGCCTCTGTCATATTTAAACACTAACAAAAGGCAGATCTCTTCGTTTGCAATATAATTCTAAGCTTCAGCTGTTACAATCAAAATATAAGAGTTTGTAATATAAGAGACACAACTGGAACTGACAAACAAAAGTAGCCAAATTATACTAACTCAATTTGTAATTGTAACAAACCGGTACTGATGACTGATCTCCAAAATGACATAAACACAAATATCTATCTGTTAACACCTTTATAAACAACATGTTTTATGTCATCTCTCACGAGGAAGAACTGTCCTGGTGGCAAGAAATACTTGGACAATGCAGATCTTCACGAAGAAAGTGGCTTATTGGAGTAGAAAGTTGCCAAATCAAACAACAAATGCTGAATGAAAGGAATGCTTCTTGAATTATCATGTAATGGATGTCAATGTAGAGGTCGTCATGTGCCTTTGATCAGTGATGGAGGATATAAATTCATGGCTATGAAGTCATCTAGCACCTATAACATAATAAAATAAACATAATTAAGTATAACATTAAAAGAACAACAGATGGGGAAACATACATCATCGTTTAACTCCACCTGGTTATTGTTGTTGTTAAATTTAAACTTTATTAACAGACTCGGCATAGAATGAGTGTATAATTTTGATTAACTAAAATTAACTAAGAGAAGATCAAGTCAAGATGTATATAATTAACAGTAAGAGTTATGGAGATGAAATCATGATGTTTTTTTCTTCAAAATAGACATTTAAGTGCATTTATAATGCTACAAAACCTCTGAAATTCACACATTATGAAATAAAGTTTATGTGCGTGTGAAACTTTATTTGGCATAGTCAGGACTAGTGAATTACTCTCAGGACTAGTATAGCTTCCAAGGTACTAGTCCGCTGCAGAATCAGGGAATATGATGTTCATGATGCACCTTTGTTTTGTCCAAAACTGTGGGATATTGTGCTGTGTTTTACTGGGTCTGGAGCATAGTCTTAACATCATTCAGATCTATAAAGCTTTGCTATATGTATCTGTACCTGTCTTGGCAGAAGTTTGTCAAAATTGTCTGTTTCATAAATTACAAGAATGATCAAACCTAGAGGACCACCATCACCACAGCTAGTCAAATTATCAGTCTCAGCATGAAAAGTCATTATTCTGAATTCAGTTCCTTGATGAAGTGTCCAGAGATTGTATTCATAATTTGTGATTCTCTGTGGGAACTTCAGCTTCATTTTGAGTTCAGATGCAGTAACAGTAATTCTAGGATTTAGATCTTGTGGAAGAAGATGATGATTGACGTTTTATGGCCACTTTTGTGCACATGGCAAGTTAAATGGGCTGAGCGACCTCCAAAGGTAATGAAGCAAAGTCAAAGATGAAACACCCTTCAGATATGCCCACGCCAAGATTTGAACTGAGGTGGTGGTGATCTGTGGTCCAACATGCTACCAGTTAGACCACAAGGTCTGCTATATTCTTTATTGCAGCTCTACTAATCCCCACATAAGAGTTTTGCCAGTTAACCTACATATTGATAGAGCCAAAGGAATTATTGAGGCTACTATTAAATAGTTAAAAAAATGAGCAGACTGCTAAGTAAACTATTACTGGACTGTAACATATGAGGGGGGGGGAAGTAAGAGAAATTTCTTATAGATTCCAACCTCTTTTAGGAGATCCTTAGTCAGTGTTGGGTGATCATATGTAAATCCTGTTTTCAGTATCCGTGTACCATTGACAAACTGATGTCGGTGCATTAAGACATCCTGAAAGAATCATATTAATGAAATTAACACAAATCAATGCTCACTCAGAATTATATATATATATATATATATATATATAATGTTAATTAATATGAAAAACCTGTTATTGCATAATTATTTCAGTTTCATTTTTCATAAAAGATATTTTTCAAATTGGGTAGAATGTGAATGTCAACACACTTTTGTGTCTTGATTTCATGTCATAGACAAGACCTGAATTTTTTTATTAAATAGAAAGAGTGATTGATTGATTTGTTTAGTTAGCCTTGATATAAGGCTGAAGGACTATTTCGTAGAGAAAATAAGATGACGAGGACTGCAGCCTTTTATTGTTGGATGAAACATCCCAGTGACTTAGGTAATACTGGCATTCAATTGTATCAACTGGATGCCTGTAGTCCAGTAAACAACCAAATATCACATCAGAATAGCTTCTTAAAGAAGGTGAAAGCTAAACAAAATTATGTAAAATCCCACTAGGAGCCAAAGCCATTTTTGCCAAGACTTCAACACAACTAAACAATTCAATTTATAGCTGTTTTCTCCTCTTACAGGGCCAGAAAAATATTTTTCCAATTCAGTTGCCCCTGGCCAGGCAAATAGATAAAAAATGCAATTGCCCAACATTTATTTTTAATCTGCTATATTTCACCTGCATACATATAAACATATATTTGCCAAAAAAACGATTGTTTGATAAGAAATGTTTATTCAGTGAAGCCCACTGAGGTACAAATAGCCATTTTCACTCTCACTAAATAAAACAAATTTCAAATTACCAAGAATGCATAGCCAGTAAACTGCAATGATTACAGCTTTTAATCAGCGACACCATTTAAATAGGTGGTGTGTTGTCTTAAGCCGAGATTCCATATACGCGGTTGAGTCTATGCGGTTGACATGCGCGACTGTGTATGTGATTTCCAGAGGCTACAAAACAGAACTGTCTGATTCGAGTGACCAAGCAGGCTTTCTCAAGAAAAATAGGTCACAAAGTGAGAGGCGTGTCTGTATATGGATTCTCAGTATGCGAATCCGACAAAAAATGGAAAACTTGTAAACATACGAGCATGATTCTATAGATCTATATGTGACTGCATATGCGACAAAACGGATCCAGAATTTTATGATCCGGTCGTAAAATTCTGGATTCAATCTTCTGATTTGAGTGTCCAGTCAGGCTTTCCCAAGAAAAATAGGTAAGAATGTGAGAGGGGTGTCCGAAACACATGTATACCGCAATATTGCATATGCATGTTGCATATGTGGAATCTTGGCTTTAGGCATATGTAGAATCTCGGCTTTAGGCCTAGCTGGCACTCACAGGTGGCTTTGCATCGCGGATTATAAGTACAGGAAAGTAGCAGGAAAAAATGATTATTTTACTTGGTTTGCTCATCAGGGATGCGCATACACATATTTGGCAAATTTTCATCTCAAAAGGGCACTTGCATGAGCGGGCAAGTGATCGGCGATCAGCACTAGCCCGGCATGAAAATATACCGACACTCACCTCTCGTATATAAGGAGTTATTGGTGTATTACTAATGCCATCTTTCTGACAGGCTTCTCCCCATGGTGTCATATGTTTGTCATTAATGTCCTGAATAACCTCATCAATACTCAACTGTTAAAGACAGTAAATACATCAAACTAATTATTTATGATAAGTTATATATACTATGGATAAAATATACTCATGATTTCCATAAAAAAAGAGAAATCAAACTACAGAATTATATTTTCTTTTCATATACCAAAGAGGGACACCACAGTCATATTATGACTCCAAAATATAAGAGAAATATCTAAATTACACTATGATCATCTATGCAGTATTACTGATAAACTTACATTAGCCATCTTGGATGCAAGTGTTCCTATGTACTCATGACTGATGTCAAACATGTCAGAGATAATGTCCGCAATTTTACCCTGAGCTGAAAAATAACGGACAGATAGTGTGTATGTGTGTGCACGTGTGTGACTGTGTTATTCGAGAATTATCCTTAAATATGAATTAGACACAAACACTGAGAAAATACACACACACATGCACACACACACACAATATCCATGCATCAAATTACTTGTGTCTCCTTGGTCAGCCAAATTATAGATGTCACCAGAGTTGCCATGGTAACAAAGATGCCATAATGCTCTGGCAACATCGTGAACATGAACTGTGTTCATTTTCAAATCCTTTGTCCACAGCAACTACAATAACAACAACAACAATAATATAAAATAATTAACAAGTTAGTAGCTTAGCAAAGATTACCCAGTAATGATATCAACTTTACTAACCTTCATTTTTTCTCCTAAGTACCTATATATACCGCCAGCAACTAGACGGGGTGCTAAGATAATAAAAGATAATAATGTACCATGATCATCTCCACAGTTCTACCATAAGCTATTAAACATTATACATGTATTATTTACATAAAAGCCTAACACAGATTGTTGTCAATGTTAACCACATGTCCTGTCCTGATAGTTTTCAAAACCAATCATCATTAAGAAACAGATCTGACATGTAAACAAAAAAACACCATGACACCCTTTCAACTGGAAAACTCACTGAGTCCTGTTCTGTCACTGGGACCGTACACAATCACGGGTCGTACAATGATGAAGTTCAGATCAGGAATATGAGGCAGCTGGTCCTCAACTGCTAACTTGTATTTGGCATGAAGTGACCATGGTTCTGCTTTATCCACCTCAGTCTGAGGTTTCTGATCAAATAACAAGTAATTATATATTATCAATAAACATCAACACTGCAGCAATACATAGTGCTTATAAGAATTTCTGAAAAATTTTGTTGGAAAGCTCAAAGCTTGTTTGCCAAAATTCCAAATCTACTTACTATATGTGCTTGTCTGTTAATCTTATGTATTGGTCAAATTGCATTTAAGGCCATTTATCACAGAAAAAAGGGCATCCCCAAACACAACACTCATTTTCACTCTGTTCAATAAACAATAATCCTATTCATATAAAAAAATGAACAAAAGTAACAACAGCTACCAAATAAAAACATTCTTAACTGCTTCTCTCATTCCAGATTATAATTATTAACAAATATCTGTCCATGTAACCATGTTTGACATTTGAAATGTTAACAGAGTTTTACTTGTGTAACCATGTGTAGCATATTTGTATATGTATCAATAAGAGCAAGCCTAATTTTATATTTTACAAATCAATTTAGAAATCATAACAATTAGTTTTGGGTGTTATATTTTGTTTTTTATCAGTGAAGTGGTTTAGGAAATAATAATCTATATTATTGCGTTGTGATACTTGACAGTATTTTTGTCACCTAATGGTACTCCTCCCCCACAAAATAATAATACACAGTCATGTGGTGTAGTA
Source organism: Paralvinella palmiformis (assembly GCA_025642065.1). NCBI lineage: Eukaryota > Metazoa > Annelida > Polychaeta > Terebellida > Alvinellidae > Paralvinella > Paralvinella palmiformis. The sequence continues at coordinate 2,187,600 of JAODUP010000013.1, read as the reverse complement.
TTTTGACCAAGCATATAATAAACCTAAACTGTGGTACTATTCATATTACCACTAGTAGATGCGACAGTGTCATGTCAGTGGTAATATTCTGTGAAATCAGATATATTACTGTTCTGACAACTGTTGATGGAAATTTCTCCTGTTATCACCTATGACTGATTTGTTAGCTAAAACGATTTTATGAAACATTCTCAGATAGAAGTGAATCTTGTATATAACATTACTCAACTGGAGTCTTATAGACTCTATGAAGATGTATTGATCTTATACACAAAATGATATGATATATACCAAAAATGGTAATTTCAAAGTACAGAAAATCAATATTAATTACAGACCTGAGCAAATTATTGGAAAATTTAAAATATTCAAAATAATCTAGACAGCCATTGAATAAATATAAACAACATGATGACCTCAAATCACAGATATTACTTCTATGATACAAACTATTCTCTTCCTCTGTACGGAAGTATATTAGTCCTCAGTTCCAAAATGTTCATGTTATCATTTATTAGGTAGGATGGTTTTAATCATATTAAGTGCAACTCTACTGCATCCTAAAGCATAACTGCATTGTGATTTAAATGCCACAATACTTATTATCCCATCTAAGTACACAAGGAAAAGGTAAATTTCAGCCCATTAATTATCTAATGAGGGGGATTTTCTGTCTATGATTTGGAAAGGCAGTTCTAAGCACTTAACCTTTCTGACTCCATCCACATTAAAAAAAATTCTAAACATGATTCATATGTCAATCAGAATATCACCAGCAGCATGACTATACACTTGTGTATATTGGACACACATACACATGCGGTAATCAGCAGCAATTGCCTTTAGCTGCTGATGACTATTTCATTCACCATTACATGTAATAATATATTAGATCTACATTGACAACATTAAGAACACATCTACATACAATTTACAATCAGCTTTATATGTTTTTCCCATAGAAAAGTTGTATCTTGATTTCTTTTGTTTTGTGGTGTGACCCTTTTGCTTCAACAAAACTACTGTGGGAAATGCTCAGTTGAATATATGTTTACACTAATTGGCTTGAAAATCAACCAAAAATAACCAGATTAGAAAAACACATATATTAACAGGATTTGTACGAAGTACAATGTTACTGCTGGTGTATATTTTATTCAAAAGGATGGTGTGCCAGAAATTAAATCTATTGGCTGAGGACAATAGCATTCTCAGATTTCCGGTTGAAACTAATGAGGACATAATCCTTAATTACTGCCTAATTGTTGCCAAATAGTATACATGCTAAACAAAATTTAAAACATATTAATCTTCTTAACTTCCTGGTTATTTAAAAAAACTCAAAGTTGATGGGAAAATAGGTATCCAGCAATATAGGCAAGAACAATTCAGAAAGATATGGGACTATATATTTATAATCAACAGTCATACTTTTATTACCATGACAATTACTTATGAATATTACTAATTATATATGTATTTCATGTGTTGTGTTATGTTGCAATCTATGTTTTAACATTATGCTAAAAGTGTTCTCTAGCTATGTAAATATTGTTAAATGTGTGTATGAGAAATAAAGATGACTAAAAAAGTGTACCACTTAAAATAGTTTTCTTTGATATTTGTCAAATCATGCACAATTTGTCAATATGTATGGAATGACAGATTATTTTCCAAGAATCCTTCCCCATTAAAAATGTTCCTGCACAAAGACAAACTGCTACATAAGTCAGGGAATCATGCAATCCCACAGCTTAGATGGAACACTGATCTGGTTAAGATATTACTGGAAACAGTAACAATAATAAGACATGAAGCTAACAAACTGTTACATATACTTTAAAGTAATTAACTGATTTTATTCACTCAGAGCACATGAAAAAGTAATCTTTGAAGATTTTTTTAGCTAAAACCACACAAATAAACAATCATTAAATTAAGTGTTTATAATATAAACATTATTATTATTGCATATAATATATGCAATAATACTTTTCTAATGAAGCAAGTTGTTGTGGACCTAAACAGCTTTCCTTCTAGTGTATTGGTGGATTTCTTTTATTAAAATCAGTAACTGGAGAATCCAGTCTTACGAATCACAAGGACACGTTATAAGTGGAAACAGTGTTGACGAATCAGATATCAACTGTAGATCATCCCGTTTACCTTATCTGATGATCCAAACTGGGTTGTTGACATCTCAATATATCTCCTAACTTTGTGGCGGCCAGCTTCTTCGGCACAGTTACAACTCAGCTTGTAGACACCATCGTGATAAACCTGTAATAGAGTAAATATAATTCTGGTTAAATGGCATAAAACAATGTTCTCAGTAGGATAATACCAAAGATTTTATCATCTTCTTACCTGCTATAGACATTACTTCATGGACAAATAAAAGTTCAACATTATTATACAAAGAAAATATCTCCAACTAATTGACAATCAGAAACTACTACAGAGTTAAACTTACAACTGTATTGACAAAACTGTTATTAAACACAAACTACAATAACTATAATTACCAATGAGAGATTTTTTTCCATTACTATTTATGAAACAAAACAGAATAATTTACAGCAGCAGGGGAATGGGTAGCCTTTGTTAAATACATTATTAAGGCTATTCTCCTTTATCAAATAGAAATATTCCACAAAGACAAGAAAAATAAAGCGCAACAATATTGACATCAGAGCTGTATCATCAGACAACAACACCGCTGCACGCAATCAAATGTATCATGTCAGCATCTACTTGCTCTGGAGCAGAGTATGATACACACCATCACTAACACTTAGCCTATGGCATACACACCTAATACACATACCACAAATGATACAAAAGCTTTCCACCTATGTCATAATAGTAATTTTTTAAACTTAGGATGACCTAAACTATCAATCCAGACACTAGATCCCTATCTGAAAGCAAACACTAAAACAAATTTAAATAAACTGCTAACCATAAAATGTTTTAAATAATATTTTTAATTGATAACAATAGAAGAACACAAACAAAACCAATATATCATAATTAGCACCAGTGAAGAATGTTACCTGCCTTGTCAAGTTCAAGTTCACATACTTGACACTGAATAAAACAAAATGTTATATAATGCTAGCAAGCAAGAAAATTATTGACATCATAAGCAATATTAATCTAAAACAACAACAAAATTATTTCCTACAGAATGATGACTACGATACTGCTGAGTAGTAGAAATGGTCCTGTAGAGTTTAATGTGGTTTTTAGTAAGTCCATTTTCACATATGGATATCAACTAACTGCACACAGACAGGAGATTGATACAAATTATATGTAAATATCAGTGAATTAGGCCATCAGCTAATGTTTTACAGAATATGGTATAAAGCAGGTGTTGATGTGCAAATGTCCTTGATAAGATACTAATTAGTACTGTAAGAACACACACAAGCATGCATGCATGCATCTATGCTAATCTCAGATAATATCTAATTTTCCTTTTAATCCATATTGTATTTAGAGATAAATCTTGAAAGCTCCGGCTATTATGTAACATTTATCAGTAATAACACCAGGACAACCAGAAATCAGACCAAATATGGGGGACTTTTTGCACGTGGATATTATAAAACTGTGCTCTTTTGCTGAGCTGTACACACACACGCACACACACACACAACAAATAAGATTAATAATAACTTGATCACTTGAAAAAATTAAGAACTAGTAACACTAACAGGTGTGTGTGTGTGTGTGTGTGTGTGTGTGTGTGTGTGTGTGTGTGTGTGTGTGTGTGTGTTGTTGTTGTGTGTGTGTAAAGCAGTGGCCAAAGAGTTGTGAATAGAACCTCTGGACAATTCATGGTGGATTAAAACCAGACAAGTGTCTCTTGATACCAAAATGAGTAATGTCAATGATCCAGTTATAAGGCTAAATGGTGTCAATAACAATAACAGATGTAATACAAACAAAATTTACAACTATACTGGTAATTTATTACACTGTTATATTTTAGTTGTTATTACAGAAAATAGAAACTACAAAGGTTATAAATTGTTTGCCTAATTTATTCTGTTTTAGACTACAAGTTCAGAGTACAGAAAGCAACTAAAGACGCGACAATAGTATCCTGATAAAACACCTACTGGGATGTAATGATCAGCTAACTACTATCTAAGCATATGATCAACATTCAGCTTCATCCTCTCTAACTGTTTCTGTGCCAAACCACAAATCACTGTGCAATATTTTGAGATGCCCTCACTAATATATGTGCAATACTAGAACATAATGTGCTACACAGTATACCTACCAAATCCTGGAGTATGATGTATTGAAAAACAAAGCAACCTTCAGGTTTATCGTTTTGTTCATTAACATTGCTGACAGGACTTAAACTTGAATAATGTTAACAATTAAACAAATAACACACTGCCAACAAGGCTGTGCAGAGTTATGATTATATTAATTAGTGTTATCATTAGAAAATGGCTGACACACCTCACACAAACAATAGCAATGATAATATTGATCTAAAAGCATGCAAATGTGACAAATTAATCATAATAAAAGGGCCGTGATTAGAATGATTACTTTGGGAAGGGATGGAGGTTTGGTGTCCCTTAAAATAAATCTAAATAATAAAAAAAACATCATATCCTGTGTTAATCATAAACAAAAGGGTGTTTTATATATTGGTGTGCTACGTGTTAATGCTAAATGCATCACATCATAGACATAATGTACAAGAACTGTAAGCAAAGCACTCTGTCTTGTTTGAATGCATGCCATGCAAATAAAACAACGAGCAGTGGCCAGCTGCTGATGACATAATATATCCAAACTCTTGAACATATCATGTTCTATATACTTACAGCTTCTGACTGTCCCATCTTTGTTTCAGAGGCACAGTTAATAACAAAGTCAAAAGTGGTGCCATCTGGTGTGGAAAAGGCATTCGTTACTGATCCTGAAACAGATGTTAGATAAAAGTTTGTTACAGAACAAGTAAAATATGTGCTTGTAAGAAAAAATGCTGCAGATAGATTGCAGAGGACATTATATTTTATCTATATTACAGATTAATAAATAGATTACGTTTTATTGGAACAATATACAGATCTACTGAAATGAAAATTAACATACATACATAATGTCCACAGTTAACCAGTATATATATATATATATATATATATATATATATATATAAAACCAGACAAGAATAGTGCCTACTGTGTTTAGATTTAATAATATACAGTTACCTCTACATGAATATCATAAAACTTAATGTCTGTTGATGTCTTTTCTTGCTACTTGATACGCTTATTAAGACAAAGTTTATAATCTGAGTACGCCAAACCTATGAGTTAAGACTTCAGACGTGAAGTACCTAGGTCAAGGTAGGATTTGTACATGAGGCTAATTTAGTCCCTCGTGGTTTGTAAAATAAAAATAACAATCACAAAACAGCCAAAATGCAATATAAAGACAATTAAACACTTTGGTCAGCTTACCTCCAAATTATATCTAAACATTATGACACAGATTAATCTTTAAGATTAGCATACAATGTGATAGTGGACTAACTATTGAAAGAAGACAGAATGGAAAATACTTATTACCATAAACCAGTCATTAATCAAGATATAAATCCAATATAAGCTACTTCATAGCTATAGACATCTTCTAATGGGATATTTGTTCTAAATGAACTGCTCGATCACAATCCTACCCCTATTATGGCCCGATATCAGGATTATAAATTTGTGTTTATTTTTAAAGTTGCATTAAGGTAAATGTTTGAATATTCAGAACACAAACACCATCCAGCTGTATGGAATAATACACTGCAATTGATCTTCCTATATTTAAACATTACCACACCTGATATATTATCATAATTAGATATACAAGAAATCACTGATCACAATGTTCAGCAGTATTTCTGTTTACTGTTCATGCCAAGTTGATGAGATGATTTGTTCAAATAGTTGGAAATAATAAATATAAATTATTGGAGAAAAATTAATAACTATATATAGTAAATCTTGGAGCACTGTTGGAGTTCACCTTAAGTCACACCTGGGAAATATAATAGAGGTAAAACATCTTATGTAATTTGTAGCGGAGTGCTCTATCCACTCCGCTGTCAAGGTATCCTCCAACACGAATGAGATGTCATGTGAAACATCTTACAGACACAGGTAACCTTTGAACCTGAACCTGTGGCTCTGTTGTACAGAACGATACCAAATGAACTGTTGGAACATCCTCTGAAGCAAACCTGAAAATGTGAATATTCTGTTTTTCCTTTTAAACATACCATAACACAAAATGAGACATGAAATACTCTTTAGACATAGACCAGCTGGGATATAAACCCAGGTACTGGCAAAGAAACACCATTAGAGTGCTATTTGGACATAATGGAACAATGGTCAAATCATCACAGGAATAAAGCAACATGGTTGTACATACAAATGAATCATGACAAGTACAAATAAATAGTCATTGTGAAATTTTACACTTTATATAAAAAATAGATATGGAAACGTCTAGATGTGTCTTGCTTGTCAACTACAATGATCATGTTATATAAAATATTTTACGGGTTCAAAACATCTGGATATTTGCCAAGATCTTAAATAATTAAATTAAACTACAAGAATTAAATATAGACTACAGTACAGTCACTGAAGGTGTTCTTGACTAGGAAACAGCTATTAGGTACAGTTTAGTATTAGTGAAATATTATCAGTACATTCATGCTCCTAAAGAGATCAGTTAGTGTCACTTCATTTTAGTGTGACGACACAGAAGGGGCACTTTGGATACAAACAATTATTAGTTAACATCATATTTCTTATTTATTGTTGTTGACCTTAGACCCAAAATAGTAGCTACTGGCTACAACTGTTAAAATGAGCTGTTGGCTTGTTATATTTTGTTACACAACACTCTGACATATATGTCCGAAACACATTTAAGTCAAATAACCTCTGGATGAATTGTTCCTTTAAATACATACACATACTTTATACATATAGCCAAGATACATGTAGACTTTCTTTCTCATCAAGGACATTTAAGGAAAACTCTAATCCAAAGTGGTTTAGTTTTGTTGTCTATATATAATACAAATTAGGACAATATACACACTGCTCGACTACAGATGGAAAAATCTTAACAGGAATGGTCATCGACCCATTGACCTAGACTACATTACATCAACACAGTTTCATGTACCTTCATCAATCCATATGCAGATTACAGAATGGAAAATATAAAATAGGTGCAGTAACAATTTCAGGAAGCGACACTGGCTATATAAACATTATCCAACCAGACCACATTAATGAGCATGATACACACTGACAACCTGAACTAATCTGTGAGAATTTAGCAGCTGGACATAAAATGAGGAGTTAAAGAAACAAAACTATAAAATTACAAAACCAAACACCTTTTCTATCGTACATTTGGTAAAAACAAGTATTTCAACAGTTACAGCTGCAGTACAAAACCACCATCCAACTCAGACGACTACGGTTCTGGTCATACACATGAAACTTCACCGGTCCGTCATCCCTAGCACTCCTTCAATGCCAACAAGTGTACAATCCAGTATATTATCTACTCAACTGTCCCAGGCCACCCACAGTACAGAATAATACTAAAAGATCATCTCCTCCCTAAAGACTACAAACTTCCAGATCATCACCTAGCAGCATTGATTATAAGAAAATCGCCATTCCTACCATTCAGTGTTCCAGCTAAGTTTTGAAAAGTACAGGGTGCAGTTGGCAGATGGAGGGCACTTTTAGGCGTAAAAGATATTTTTGAGGGCACATCATTTGAAATCAGTTTTTTTAGTTAACTTTCGCATTTAGTTAATATTCATGAAATGGAGCTTGTGACAGCATCATAATTACCAATAACACCAGGAGCCCTATAAATACACAGGGCGCAAAATAAAACGTACAGGGCTCAGTTCAATAGGGTCAGGGCATTGCGCCAACGCGTAATGGCCTAGCTGGAACGCTGTGACATCATCACCCCACTTCTACTGAAAGACCCCCTATAAACACCACATAAACATATAATTACAGGAAACAAAGAATGACACAAACATATTCTTAACCAGCATGATCAGTTCAACTTCATATGCCATATTTAATGATGTTTACATTGACAAGGATTACCTAAGAACCACCACTGTCTTGATGAACACTTACTTGGATTTATTAAGTTTGCATGTTTAAATTCAACTCTCTTGAATGACTCCTGTAAGAGAAACAAAGGAAATTTTTCATCTAGTGTATGAACATAGATAATGTTATACTAACGTAACGTATTTTTATTATAGTTCTTATTATAATAATTATTATATGATGCAAAAATTCTTGTTTAAAAAGAAAAGTTCCCTACCAACTTTATAACAAGTTATTGATTTGTAATTATTTTACTGTATTCCTTAATACTAGAAATATAAGGAGTAACCAATTTTACATTTCTCATCCTTTGCCTATGTCAAAAATAATCTGTGCATTAAATTTCTACCTGAATAATATGCCAGAAATTGTAAATTTGAACTGAATAAATACTTTATGGTTTAAACCAATGGTTGACATAAATATATTTTGCTTTATATTTCCACATGTTTCTGATCAAAATATTTCTGCCATCTTGTACAGAGTACTCAGTATATATCAGAAATAGTATTATTATTATAAGTTAAATGTTTAAGAAAGAAAAAGAGTTATGGAGTTAAACATTTTCTTATGATAAACAAGTACTTAAAAAAAAACTTTATCCTATCTACAGTCATTTGATCAAAATAATATAGACAAGATCTTAATCATGGCAAAAGTTTTTAAATATAAAAATTATCAGAATTCTCTGACTTATATGTTTTCAATTATACTTTCACTGATCTTGATTTGACATTTTAATCTAGGCCAAAAAAAATTTGAGGCTGTACATATTCTGCCAAAATATTATCAAATGGGGAGGGTGTGTGCGTAAAAGTACTATCAACACAAACCAGTTTCATGTTCACTTTCACAGACACAATATTCAAATATAGCCAATTAGGCAACAGCCAAATGATCTTTCACTTGCCAAAGCAGTCTGTAACAGACTCTCATACATACCTTGTGTTTATTACTCAGCCAAGCCATCGCCGGCATAACCTTGTCAACAACTCGAATCTGAAGAAGGAAACAGATGAAATAATCAATTAGAAAATATCCTAAAATGAGGCCTGCCTTTTTAATTTTAATAATAACAATCTATATTTAATAAAGTGTGCTAACAGAAGCCATTCAAAGGTGCTGTTCAGTTATACCCCAAATAATCTGTACATAAATTTAGTAAATGATCAGTCCAATAATGTACTTGAACAGGTGAGTTTTAGAACAGATTAAAAACATTTCAAGAGATGAGGTATTTCTAATATCCAGTGACAATCTATTCCATAAAGTGGGGGAACACTAAGTGCATACTCATCAAATGATTTGAGCCAAGATGCAGGCACCTACAATATAACAGACAGTTACAATAGTTGATAGGAGATGTATCAAAGGCTTGGACCATAGTAATAAGTTCTTAAGATGGTAGTACCCAGCTGGAGATGTATTCATACATATTAATACATAACATGTATGTCAAAAATAACCCCTAGATTATTACTAACCCATTAGGGGTAAGACTAAGAGAAGATCCACCAATCTGTAATGATAGTATTTTTGGGGATTTAACATAATAGCATGAAGTCATATAGATATTTGTTTTATCATCAATTAATTTTAGATAAACCAATACAACATCCTCAATTCTTCAAGGAAGAGAAGATATTTAACATATTGTCAGGATCCAATGATATATATATATATATATATATATATATATATATATATATATATATATACACACACAGCTGTGTGAAATCAGCACACAAGTGGTATTTACTGCCATATTGCTGCACAATGTACTTCCAAAAACTAAAACAACTACTTCTGGTAACAGAACATTTCAATGTTCAGCAGCCAAGCTGTCGAATGTGCAACCAGCCCACATTCATGAATAACAACACTGGATACTTTCAAATGGTTACTGAAAACACTAACTTTTTGGTGTTTAATTGTATAAAAAAAAATTCTTCTCTTCTACTGATTATGTAAAGCAGTTTGGAACAGATGTTTATGTACGAAAAGAATATTTTTTAATAGTTTGGTATAATAATAATAATAACAATGATTATATAATAAGAATCCCAAGAGGATGTATGTACAATGCAAAAATCAAACGCCCAAGAACTGAACCCAGTGCTACACTAGATAATAGTAACAGAACATCAGATAAAATACCATATACAGACTCTCTGGGAATATTGTTCCAAATAGGACTGAAACCAATCAAATACTTTACCCAAGACAAAAAAAGAGTACATTATGGTCAGTTGTGTCAGCTGCAGCAGACAGGTCGAGATGAACAAGTACTATCTACCTCAGCATGCAGGCACAGTTCATCACAATGCAATATTTGCATCTAAGAAACTCTTATCATGATGTAGCCATATCAAGCACTAATGAGCACATAATGCACCAAGACAGTCAGACACACTGCTGACAAAACAAATCATGTCCTTCATTAATTAATAGCTTCTCACCTGTAGGCCTACTAATCATTTGTGCTGTACCCAGATGAGCATATTTTTCTATTTGGAAAAATGTTTGCAACATTTAGCGCGAGCAAATGCTACATCATGAAAATACCATTAATCAAAAGCTGTTACATCAGAGTTATAAAATCAGTTAGGATAGAGAACAGCTTTGAAATTTATACTTTCTGTTTATTTCCATGCCATATATATTGACTCATGGAGTCAATATATGGGCTGTGATCAATAAACATGACTCCATATTTAGGAGATTTGTTAACATATAATTTAAACATCACCAAACTATAATAACATCATATATCAATCCTAACTGACATTTCCTGTTGCTAGCCACACATTGTATCACCACGTTAACACTCTATTTAACAGATAATCAGCTTCGTTATTAAAATATAATTCTGTATAATATAAGTCCAAAATAGTTATTATCACCTAATATCCTCATTTGTCACTATCATCTTAATGCTATATTCTTATATACAAATTCAAATATTTAGGGTCCAAAGCTCATCACAATGAATAGAATATTGCAAAATAAAAAGTGAGTGAGTGAGTGAGTGAGTACCTCATTTAACCACAGTGCTGGTCATATATGGGAGATAATAGAGATAAGATGATCAAATGAAACATCCCACAGAAGCATTTAATACTGGGATTTAATCCACAACCTAGAGATCTACAGTGGAACCTTACAATAAAAGAACTGTGTTATAACATATATCAATACTAATACCAATAAAAAGGGGAAGAAAGAAAGGACGACAGCCTTCAGTTAGGGAATCAGCACAAAGACATTAATTAACAGATTATACTAGAGATTTCCCTCAACATTTTGCCAAAATTTAAAAACTGGCAGCTTGCAATAAATCTATGAGATCCAGTGTCTGAAGATTTCAGGGGTGCCAAGAACGTTGGTTCAAACATGCCACCCCTACTGGATGAAGTAAGCCATTAATGATTTGTTTATGATGGTCAAACCTCAGACATATGGCCAAGGGACTACTCCACAGGGTAACATCCCATAAACATGGGTAATTGGACTCACGTGACCATGACCCACAAGTTTGTGACAAAATAGTTTTAGACTGCTGCAACACAGGGGCGCCTCTCTTACTGGTCTAGAGAACATGACTTTACTTATTCAATTTATTCAAACCCGGTATTACAATTAATATTAATAACTACTTCGACAGACATAATCTAACCTTGTTGATGAGATTAATATTTATTCAAACCCAGTATTAAAATTAATATTAATAACTACTTCAACAGACATAATCTAACCTTGTTGATGAGATCATTATTTATTCAAACCCAGTATTATAATTAATATTAATAACTACTTCAACAGACATAATCCAACCTTGTTAATGAGATCATTATTTATTCAATTTATTCAAACCCGATATTATAATTAATATTAATAACTACTTCAACAGACATAATGGAGCCTTGATGAGATCATTATTTATTCAAACCCAGTATTATAATTAATATTAATAACTACTTCGACAGCCATAATCTAACCTTGTTGATGAGATCATTTTCCACCAAATAGTGTACCAAGTTTCTGCCAATAAATCCAACTCCTGAAAGAAAACATATGCTGCCAATGAGTGCGTGTATGGATACATATATAAGATTCACCTTTACTGACCTTTTCCTTCACCAAAAACATACTCCTTTTTGCCAGAACACCTGAATCGTTCATGACAAAAGGGGAATAAATACCTCATGTAAATTATGTTGTGAAACAAAATATTACCTTCATGGATGTTCTGAATGTAAACATTAATTGTCAGATATAAGAGCTAACTTAAAGGGATAGTCCACACTCAGAAAATATTTCTTAAATATGTAATGCTTAGAACAGTAACCAAAAATTCCACAATAATAATAACGAAATATACCTGATATCATAGATCAAGGTTCATACACATTTTGACATCTCAGATTCCAGGACTTTCCAGGACCCTCCAATGTCAAATTCAAGGACCTTTTCAATGAATTCACGAACTATTAACACCCAAAAAATACACCCATATTTCAGAAGTGTAACAACTGAATTCCTGTATGCTTCTGATTAGAAATATAGATATATATGTCCAAATTCCAGGACCTCAAGGATCTCTACAAAAATTCCAGGACTTTCTAACCCTGGAATCCAAATTTTCAAATTCCAGGTTTTCAAGGACCTGTACAAACCCTGTAGATATAGGAAAATAATCCAAATTACTTGCGGGCCACCATTATGGCTGCACCGAAAGCCAGATTTGAAGGTGGAAAGGAGAAAACTCAAATGCTCTGATGTCACATGAGCACTCTCTAGACTGACATGGATTATAGTTTCTCTTGAGCATTAATATCTGAGCCATTTTGAATCATCTTCCTTCTGCCTCAAACTGATATGGTTGTATGTCATTCATGGCGTAATTTTAACAAGATAATTGTTCTGGAATAATTCTTTGCTCACACTTGTTTACACGCTTTTGTACGGGCTCTACAAACTTCATGTCAATTAGGCATTCAAGTGATGTCAACATTCAGGAGCTTCTGGTCTCTGTCTCGCTACAAAATGATGGCACCCGCAGGCCATTAAAAGTCGATTAATCAGCACTTTGAACTGGATTATTTAATATGCGGGTGATCGTTTACACATTTTTACATTATTTATGATATTTGTTAGTATAGCTGTATTAGTCCTGAAAATTTGAAATGAAGGTGGACTATCCCTTTAATTAATGATTTCCAAATTTTACAACTAGATTGACTCCAGTTTTTATGTATTTAACTGTATGCTGACAACCCCCATGTCTAGTAATAATCTGCAAACCTATAAGTTCCCCAGATATTGAGTACCATAGTATAAATCCTGGCTGCATAGATGTAGCTGAAGTACTCGAACAAGTACTTTAGCTTTCGTCTCAGCTCATTAGCTCTACAGTTTGATCCATTGACTTAATAAAAACAAAAAATTAACTAATATCACACACTTTTTGAAACACTCGTGAGTGTATGCGAGTACATTGTTTAGCCATCCAGTGTTCACACCTAGCACATGTGATTTATATGCGTCAACTCACTAAGAAAGTGAGATAATTAGATGAAATGTTCCACAAACACAGAGAACCACAGAATTCAAACTTTCATGCCATGACCTTGATGGCACTAATTATGATACATAACCACTGGTTACTTATTTTAATAAACTCTCTGTTTTTATATATATATATATATATATATATATATTATAGGAGATCATTTAGATAACTGTAACCTGTTGTGTTTGGTGATTAAGAATTCCCGAATCTACCCCGTGATTGACTGACTGTCCTTATATAATACATTATTGTAACTCTAAGACCACATGATGCAATAATGAAAAAAAAGGTTTATATTGAACAAGTATCATTTAGAACTACTCTAGTATTTAACATTGTGCTCACTATTTACTCACCTCCTAATATAATCACATTTGGCTTGCCATCTTTATTCTCAGCCATTATACCAACAACACAAAAAACATCACCTTGCTTCACTCGCAAAACCTGAAGTAAAAATAAAGAAAGAGAAATATAATCCACTATCACATTTTGTATTCTGTCTTGGGCTACCATTTCTAATTTTATTGGAATTAAATTAAATGTATTATGATTACTGTTAACTATCATTTGTATTACGACTATTATTGACTGTCTCATGTGTTATGACTGGTGCTGACTGTCTAATGCAGTATGAGTGGTGCTGACTGTCTCACTTGTTATGACTCTGGTGTTGATTATTGGATGTGTTACGACTATTGTTGACTGTCTTATGTGTTATGACTGGTGTTGACTGCCTTGTGTGTTATGACTGGTGATGACTGCCTCATGTGTTATGACGTGTTGACTGTCTCATGTGTTATGATTGGTTTTGACTGGCTCACTTGTTATGACTGGTGTTGATTATCTGATGTGTTATAACTATTGTTGAATGTCTATTGTGTTATGACTGGTGTTGACTATCTGATGCATCATGATTGGTGTTGACTGTTTCGTGTGTTACCATTTAAGAATATTATTACAATAACTTATTGAATAAGCCCACCTCAATAACAAAGCCTAGAATTAGTAGAAATAGCACAATATTTATGTCAATATTGAATATTTATTCATCAGACATTACTATTGAAATTTAGCTGAGAAATGTCAACAGTCATACAAGACTAAAACTGCTTTAGTCAGTTAGCTGGCTGTGTTCTAACATTAGTCATCAATGACTAACTAATTAAGCTGCTTCAGCCAGAACAGACTACCACTAGATATATACAGAGTTTCATATAACTTGTGATATCCTTCCAAACGTTGTTAAATAATCACTGTAAACATCTGGACTACCAACTATGACCAACAAGTTATTATCATAAATGCTATCAATAAGTATCATAAATCAAACCATTTCTCACCCTGATTGGTCACCTTTCTAGAGAATGGTTCTTATAGCTTGTAGGTCAGGACCCAGAACTAGATCACCCAAAAAAACACTCACCGTATTAACTGGCTTTAAATAAATCATTTACAAAACTATCTATTCCAATTCCCCAAACCCTATCCAGACGCAACCTGTTGCCTCAATAAGGTAATCTCTGTCTAAGTATCCTATGGATGGTATTACTGATTTGAGAACCATAATGTCTAAATAAGTCCACTCTACTACCTGCTGTTATTACGTGTCACACATACGTCGTACATATTGCTGTGTTATTGTTTTATAGTAAGTATACATGAATTAAAACATATTAAACTGTTAAGGATGATGATGATGATTGATCTTTTACAGCTACTTTTGTGCACATGGTAGACTAAATGGGCCGAGTGACCTGCAAAGGTAATGAAGTGAAGTCAAAGATGAAACAACCTTCAAATATGCCCACCCCGAGATTCGAACGTGGTGGTAGTGATCTGTGATCCAACACGCTATGGCTAGACTCTTAAGACAAGTGTGTCACAAATTTATGTAATCACCTAGATGTGAACTTAAAATTAATTAATAAAGAGGTTGATATGAACTGCGATACATCTGATCTATGACAGTACTAATGCACCTGGTGACAATATTCCAAACTTGTACTTTTTATGTTCATGATAACTATCTATCTGATTCTATCTGAAGACTGTCAGATGTGAATATGAGTCTGTGAAGATGATCAAATCAGACTCTGTGTCCATTTAAAGAATGACATAGATGGCTCGAGTGAATACTGTTAACTGTAGTCTGTAGTTCTGTTTCATATGAAGCGCTTTGATGTGGAATACAAAAAGTGTTGTAATGCTTTCAAACAGGCAACTGTATATAATTTATAATAATATATCACTAAATGGCATAACTGGTATCTTGTACATGTGCACGTGTTAGTGTATTTATGTTAACTGATATGGTTAAAAATAAAATTGGGGAAAATCGGGTAGACCTCAAATATCAACCAGTTTACTCCAATGGGATGACCACTTCAGACTTTAAGCCAGTTTACTGTCTACATTATGGTGGAGAATGTACACTGAGGGATTGATGTTTTGTCGTTATAAATAATATAATACTGACCCTCAATCAGGGATTGACGTTTTGTTGTTAAAATGCTGACCCTCAATCACAAACGGCAAGAAATTGGGACAGCTAGGGGGGGGAACTATTTATTACAGGTTATGTAGTACATAATAAAAAATAGAAATAAAAATACTATCCATACTAATACTCTATACTCAATATATTCCATAAGGACCCTCCAGCAGTATTCAAACTTTTTAACGCTGATTAATGTTAGGTTTAAGAGCCAAGACTTCTTATATAGAAGTGCTTCTTGAAGACTGGTGATGTAGATGGTTGTCTCAGGTGCATATTTAATAGCTGCTATGTGCTTGTATTTTAATCTAGTGTGAGATCTAGTATGATAACTTACCGGTACTTTCTAGCTTCAGGCTAAAGCATTATGTTTATGTAGCTACAACAGCCAAATGCTTCCACTAAGTACCATTATTGTTACATAAATAGGCAAAGGTGTACATAGAGTGAAGATCTTTAGAAGCGAAGACCTTGTTATTCAGTATGTGATAAACAGAGAGGTCACTGTACAACATAATTACAAAGGGATCAAATGCTCTAGAATAAATGTATTCAGCACAAACGTGGTTATATAAATTATGAATAAATTAAAGACCCACAGAAAAGGCAAACTTTCCCAAGGTCTTACCTATAATAGCAGAGGAATGTTTTGTCAGAATTGCTCATGAATATGTAAAATGATTTGTTAAACAGCAAAAACTTCTCAAAACATAAACACTGAAGGATTCAGAGAAATAATTCATTTTGGTGGTAAATTTGAAAACATGTATTACTGCAAATATAGTTATGTACTTAAACTAACATAAGTAAAATGCTGGTTGTCTCTTTATGACAATAACATATTTAAATTATTCATATAGCTATCTTTAAAGATTATTAGCTCAAAATAAGTAACATTGATAACATCAATGGCTATTCGGTGTTACTTAACATGATATATGTTAAAAAAAATTAAAAGGGTACAATAAGGTATACATTTCTTCAGATACGAAGATGTTCAAATCTAACAGAATCTACTGGTGAATAATAATAAGCAAGCTATTAATTTAAATATATTTAAAAGTCTTAATAAGAACTAGAAAACACCTACCTACATGCTCTTATTATAACTGTATGTTGTAATTGTTAAATTTAATATAGTTTATTATTATTATTATTATTAAGTATAATCATTGTCAAGACTCATCTCATGTAGTCTTCATCCATTATAAATTGCATCACATATTAATGTTGCAGTCATTTGTTAGGTTAATACCATTTTGGTTAATTTATTGCCCACATCTTTGTTCCTAATCCCTCACCTATCCATCTTATATCTAGTTAATTCATGCTCCTCTTGTCCCATCCTCAAACCCAGGTCATCTTGGTAGTTACAAAATGAGAAGTATCGGTTTGATCAGAATTTTTGTGAAATTTCCCCAACATATAACTATTAAAGTTTGTAATTTACAAAAAAATGTAGAATGATTTTGGCAGTTACCTGAATTACATGAGATCTATGACGCCCTTTCTGTATGTATCTTTCTCGTGAATATATTTTGTATAACATCATATCTTAGTATCCTTTCTGGGCGTCTGATCATGGTTCAACAAAGAATGGCTTACAAATGTGCATGTCATACCTGTCTCAAAGGTACACTAGGATGCTATGGCTCGACATACAAAGGAAGATTAATTTTCACACCAGAGACTAAAATTAGGTTTAAAGCCTTACTTAAAATTTTAATATCAAATGTAGATCAATTAAAGATCTTCCTGGGATAACTGATTTCAATATATTTATATACTGTACTGAAGTAGTATAAGTATAACTGACCATAAGAATAAACTAATAGCAACAGACCTTCTGGAATATTCATTGGATGGCATAAGAACCCATTAAGAAAACAAATGCAGTTTCCATTACAGTACTTATTTAAATAAGCTGGCCATGAGAAAGATACAAGCTACTCAGCAACACTGACTTCAATAAAGAAACAGTTAAGGACACAACAAGCAAACAGGTATCACACTGAATGAGCCAAAATAGAAGTAAAACTATTAACTATAAATAAAACTATAGGGTGTGGTTAGACTGAAATTTATACAAAATAAATTATCTATACGCCTACTCATCATAAATATGCTGTATTTAAAGCAGTGATACTTATCTACCTTTTGTTATCTTTAGTAACCAAAAGGTATCACAAGAAAATACAAATTGTTGGAATACAAACACTGTATTCTGCAGACAAATCTCATTCACCCTTATCCTAAATGTAACCAGCCTGGGTTTTATAACCAAGAATCTCTAATACAGAAATTATCTAAATTCTTATATCCCAATTTTTCACTCAAAGAGCTCCCAAAATTGCTATACTTTAAAACTATAACCCACCCCAACCCAGTTTCTCTGTGTACATTATCTTGCCAGCAACAACTGTATAATTAGTAAGTAAAACTTAACAACACATCAACACAAAAAGGTCATTTAGTACTGTCTCATTGTAGTAAGATCATATGGCATTCTAGAGAAAATAGATATTTGAGAGAATACAGAGAAAACAGAAATAGAAGAAAAAAATAGAGAATTGACAGAAAATAGATAGTACCGGTAGAGTTCTAATAGAGAATAGTGAGAAAACATACAGAATGAAAAGAGAATAGTGAGGGGAAAAATAGAGTGAAACTGGAGACTAGAGAGAAAATAAAGAGAGAATGTAGAACAGTGAAAACAGAGTGTTAAGAGAGATAACAGGGGATAAAAAGAAAATAATCAAAAAATAGATTGTATAGGGATAACATAGAGAAAATGGAGAATAGAATATATAGAGAGAGAAGAAATAGAGAGAGAGAGAACAGAGAACACAAAGAAAATTGTCCATGTAGGAATGATGTCAGTATCAAATATTACCCACCCTAATTGACTGTTTGAGTCAGTACAACATATACAGCTCAATACGGTTTTTATCAGGGTACTTAACACAAAGTCAGTTGTCCTGATATAATTAACGTATTGTATATCTCGCATGAACTAATGATCGGTGAGAAAGGTCAGACGGATGCCAAATTAACATTTCACTAATCTAATTATAGACGTTTCTCAATGACCTAATTATATATAGAACTTTTTAGAAGCATGGAAAAATGAAACCAAAAACTAGTTTTAAAAAGTCCTTCACACGCATATATATATATATATATATATATAATATTATTTACTCAGCTCGTGTGTGTGTGCATGAAACAAGCAAGGAGGCATAATAAATACAATATTATAAGACATGTCAGCAGAATATTGTACATTGTTACGCCCCTTAATTGTAAGTGTAACACACTAATCATACCATTTAAAACCATTTTAACCATCTCCAAACAAGATATAAATTAATCAACAACTTCTACCATAACAAGAATAAATTTATCAATTTAAAAAAAAATAATTCCTATAAACAAGACTGGGAACTGGTTATATTGATAATCTGTTATCAAATGTGGACAGTTCCTGGAATATCACATCCAATAATACATATTACAAGTAACCTACAGGATGTGATATAAATACTACAATCACCAACAGTGGATACAGGGAGGGTTATGGGCTCTGAAGTCCCCCCCCCCCATAACACATCTAGATCTCCACTAGCAAACAGACATTTAACAAACTTAATAAGAGACACAAATTATTACTAACCACTTTAACCAGATAGCAAATAACCTTACCTCCTGTTCAGTTTCTGTACAATACTATTGACTATTCAATAATTACTGTTCCCCATTAACATAACATGTAATCTTGTCCACCCCTAAATATAACACTATCTGTATGATCAGTACTTAATTACAAGTGCATTCATAAACCAAGAAATGTACAGGATTCGCCCAGGGATCACTGTATTAGCATTTTGTAATCATGGCATGCTTGTGTTTGTGAGTGTTAGTGTGTGTGTGAGAGAGAGTGTGTGTGTGTTTGGGTGGGGGGGGGGGTACACAGCAGCCATAACAGCCATATATTATTAATGAACATAGAGACAGAAATATTAACGTATCTCCCTCCATGTTACGTGGCTTCCTATATCCATCAAACAGGATAGAAATTAACATTATATCTATTTAGTTAATTAACAATAAATGTCTCTGCTGGTAATTTGTCTATAAGACTTGGTGAATATGGTGATTTTTGGAGTACACCCCTATCCTATATGGTCTACACCTCCTAACATGTGGAGTATACCCCTAACATGTGGAGTATACGCCTAACATGTGGAATACAGACTTGCATCTTACAGAGTTTATTCCTACCGCATGAATTATACACCAGTATAATGTACACCCCTATTAAGTATATTACTCCCATACCAGTTGAGTACTCCTACACCATTTACCATAAATCAAATCCATGTGTTGAGTACTCTACTACTGATAACAGTACTCTACTATTGATAACAGTACTCTACTACCAAACAGACTATTCCCATGCAGAATGAAGTACACCCACAATATATGGAGCATTTTTAACCTCCACCATGTGAAGTAAACTCTTATCATGTGGGGTAAACCCATATCACACAGAGTAATCCCCCCCCCCCAACACACACACACACAGACTTTGTAGAGCACAGTTGTTGTTAGACTGATCACTAACAACACAAGACTGATGCCATACCATATTTTTGACGTTATATCACTAATACTAGGGGAGTGTCCGTTATCTCATGTATTCCATGCCAGTAATAAGGTATTTTGTTATCATGTACCCTCGCCAATAAGGGGAGGGTTTTTTATTCCACGTTGATGACGTCAGCTCACACTCAGTTACTGATGACATCATTTTATTAAGGATTATAACTGTTTCATGACGATCCATTATCTGCTTTTAGTACGACCACAAGTCGTCCCTCCAAATACCACCCACAACCAGTGTAATGTCCCAATAATTGCCATCCAGCCATCACTGGCTATGACGTAACAGATACAAGGCCTACAAATGGCTGGTTTGATCACACACACACACAGCTTATATTATCTGAGTCATCCACAAACACACTGAGGAAGGACAGACTAAAACAATATTGTCATCTCTCTCACTGTCTGTCAGATAATCCGATCATCTGCTACCACGTCTATCCCCCAGCAAACACTTCTTGTTATAACAGTTATAAAACGCTCCTCTGTCACCAGAGACATTCTTCTGGTCCACGTGCACACAAACACACAGACACACACGGTGACTCTACTGACTGCTCTTCTGATGAATACATTAAAGGCCATGATGTTTACAATCAGCCTGCATAAATCATAATGTACCAGCGTGAGAGGGGGGATGTTGTTTACAACCAGTACCAACCAAACACGTGTCAGTCAATAGATGCTAAATAATACCAATACCAGAAAATGGCTCCGGTACCACAGGAGCAAAGTAGCCAACTCGAATCTGGAGCGTTCCACGGATCGAATCCACCAACTGGTGGCTGATCGCTCATAAAAAGCACGCCATGTGGCTGTAACTGTTTGCGAGAAATACAGTACAGCCTGGGTAGCTGAGCGCTATACCTGACTGTACAGTACTGTACACCAGGTGGACATAGTGGTTTGATGTATATATTGTCCTAGGGAAAGTTTTTTTAATATTAAAGATTATATCCTCTGGGTCTTAATAAGGTTAGAGTGGGGATGGGGGTATAAAGGTAACCACATGGTACCATCTGCGCCCATCCCTATGCCCCCAAAGAACTGCAATTTACAATGGCGACATCTGTTGGTGTAATAACGACATATCATAGATAATACCTCAATCATGGCTGCTGCAGCAGGAGCTTTTTTAATGAAGAGTAATATTTACACCATCTATAACATAATAGGTTATTAACCTCCCCCCCCCCCACAAACAATCCTCCCATGACATATGAGAAACTGGGCGCCTCCATGGTCTAGCGGTAGCGTGCTGGACCACAGATCACTACCATCCGTGTTCGAATCCCGGCGTGGGCATATCTGAAGGTTGTTTCGTCTTTCACTTCGTCTCATTACCTTCGAGGTCGCTCGGCCCATTTAGCCTACCCCGTGCACAAAAGTGGCCGTAAAACATCAATCATCATCATCACATATGAGAAACTAATAAAACTAGTGCAATTGCTCAACAGCCATCAAAGGGGTCAACTTCTGTGATAACTTTAAAAAAATCAATTTTTAACTTATTTCATGGCCAAGTATAAATGTCTTTTAGACAAAACTAAGAAGAAATATCTTGTTGGATCGATTTATTCTAATTTGTTGTGAGATCATTATCATGCACCTGGCCTGTTAACATCTACGTCCCTGGTGTCAGTACTGTTGCTGCTAGCACCGTTATCAGCATGCAAACCTCCAAGTTGTGGGTTCGAATCTGGCTAACACCTGTGTATGTTCTATGTGTGACCAACGCTGAGCGTTAATAATTCAACTGACAACCCAAATCATACTAATACCAGTAAATGTTGTTCCTTAACATCCACTTTTCGGCATAATTGGTAAGCTAAATTAGCACAGCAAGTGCCAAAAACCTTTCAGACAAAACTCAGCTGGGGTTTGAAACCAGGTGCTAAAGGCTGTGGCCGCCAACCACACTACCAGTTAGGCCATGGATATGTCGTTGCTAACAATACCAAGCAGTGCTAGTTGCTGCTTGTTATTGAGATCAATGTCAATATTGCTGTTAAATCTGTTTTCAACTTTGATATTTGTGTTATATTAAATAATCAATATAAATGGCTGCCGTTGGTCCAATACTGGGCTCCTATCCGGGAAAAAACAAGATTTGAATTTTCTGCTGCCTCTGTGTGTGCACATCAGACGCCTGTCATGTTTAACTACATCTACACATAATCTGTCAGCCCTCACAATACCAGGTGATACACACACTAAAAACTAATAATATTACTATTAGTTTTATTATGCTACATTTCGTGATTCGTGAGTGAGCCGAGTTTTTTCTCCCAACATGGACATTGGTCACATGACACAAACAGAGCTTACAAACACGGTTATGATTGGGATTCAAACTCAACTCGAAACTGTGCAGCAGCAATTCCTCTAATAACCGCACTAGTATTGTTAGAGTGCTTAGATACCCCTTTGTCGATTCATTATTTAGAATTATCTCTTCACTTCAAAGTACACCCCATCTCCTCTACAAATAGTGCCATGTTTTGTTTGGCTGTAAACATCCATTACCGACCATTCTGACCGGCTAACTAAAATACACTCGGATAGGTGACTGATCCTGATATTGCTAGTACAAAGCAGAACGGCTTTGGTCAGCTGATAACATCAAACATGGTCGGGTCATAATCATTACTAAGTATGTATACATTGCCTGAAGTGAGTACTTCACTCAAACCAAACACTATTTCAAGAGATTTTTCGACATGCTAATCCAGATATTAATAGGTCTACTTCAGCTCACAAGATTGGGGAGTGCTATCATTCTAACCATGGTACTCTTAACCGTGGATATATTTAGCCAAGGGGGACCAACACCCTAGAAAATGACAGTATCGGACCTGTATCGTTAACTTGAATTCAATTCCCTAACTCGAGAAGTTTGCAACAGAGTATATTTGTAGAATACCTCAATGGGGCTGGACAGAGATGGACGATGGTGTGTGTGTGTGAATTGTGATTGGAAACATACTGTTATCTGATAGGGGTAAATATGATATGGTTACAGTGACAGCATCTTGTTTGTTGTATTAATAGTATTAATAACAGAAGTGAAGAACATGTTTAAATATAGCCAAACCTTAGTCAGAAATGAATGTTTAACCTCAAGGTGTGCAGAGGAAAATTAGAATTAGCATTAAACACTAAGTTACACAAGGCTAAACCATACTTTTATTTAAATATAATACTGTCCAAAGCAAGGATGCATGGTCAACGCTAGTTAATTCAAATGAGTACAAGTGATAGTTACCAGTAACCATCTTGTTAAACTTAAAGGAACAGTTTACCATTACAAAATTTCACAACTACTACAAATATGCTGACACGAACTGACAAATTATAAATGTCAAAATATGAACAATTTCAATCACATTTTAAATAGTCCAGTTCAACGTGCTGGCTAATCGACTATAATTGGCCTGTGGACGCCACCATTTTGAAGTCAGACACAGACGAACTGTTCCTGAAATATGAAGTCACTTAATACAAGCTGTTTGTATTACCCGGTTATAATAAAAGCGTATTTACGATTATTACTATGTAGTTAGCCTATGTGGGTAACCCATTGCACCTATAATGGCAGCATGTGTTGTATGCTCCCATGGAAGTTGATATGTTTGCTGGATAGAAACAGATATGAGTCAAGGATAATAATACTATAAAGTCCCTTGGACTTGGAGCAGCAATCTTAAATTGGCTAGGCCTGGGGCACTATATAAATATAACATATTATTATAGCATTATTACCTGTGACCTGACTTGATCAGGGTTGATATGGCTACATGATCCTTGTGCCACCTGACAGCGTCATATCATATGGCTTTTTCCTTCCTGCCATACAATCTAGCATTGGAAGAAGCTGTAACAGCTACCTTCCAGTAATGAGCATTATTTCCTTGTTTCTATGATATCAGGTAGAGTTTGTATGTATTATTGAGAGTTTGGGTTACTTCTATAAACACTACGCATTCAAGTCATATTATCCGAGGAGGAACTCAGTTCCTTTAAATCACTAAAAGAAATAGCAACGATTGTAAACAATATAAATGTAGTGTGTTGTGTGTGTACATTATATATATATATATATATATATAAAACATTCTTATGTTGACTAAGAAGAGTAGGATAATTCCATAACTATACTGTTTCTGATTGATGATGATTGATTTGAAGAATTATTAAAAAGCAAGCAAAAGATGGCAAAAGCACATCATCTACACCTTAATATATTACGACACAGTAAACTTCAGAGGTCACATTCAATATTATAACAATTGGGTGGTGGGGGTTCTGTACGAGTCATTCGATTTGATAAGATTACACTTACAACAGGTTATGAAGTTAAGTACATTTTTGGAATTTACACACGGTACTAATAATATAATAGTCAGATCTGGAACATGATGTCACACTGAATTATCATGGTAGGCAACACTAGGGTAGGCAAGACATGAGTTATATACTGTGACCCATATAAAGGAGAAAAGGTTTCATTAGTTGCTCATTTAGAATGTTTCATTCACTACGGTCACACAGCCAGTTTTTAGCCAGTCAGAGTCAATAATTCAGACATAAATCCCTACAACCCTTGAAATTATACTTAAATTGTTTGTGCAGCTTCAACGTTCATCTCTGGTAATAATTGGAACCCCCCCCCCTCCAGAACAAAACAAGCAGCAATTATAAGATATGGCTATCAATGTATCTGTATTAAGCCATCATTAAGTGTTCAAAACGGTAATGAATTAACTTGGGAGATTAGCAGTAATCCCTTCAGTTAACATTCTGATATTTTTGCCTCGGTACGTGCTGCTGCTGCCACAGTTAAGGTATTATTAATGTGTACAATCAGAAGAACACCAAAATAGTTTTGGTTGTTGTCAACAATAACAACGCAGATAATGATTATAGTGTATAAAGATCAACAACTACAGACAGTAACTGATTGTGGTGACTTTAATGACCGGACTAAAACATAAAGAAAGGAGCCAGATCTTAAGATAAGATAAATAATTACTCTCTGTTAAACCACTTTCACCTGAGACAGCTCACAGACAAACACCAAACAGCCATCATATTCTTAGTCAGTAAAACTCAACCCTGACACACCACCTACTTGTGGTTAGTGAAGAATTCAAATTATGTTAAAGAATCTGTGTTTGTGTGTTTTTGCGTGTGTTACTGTTAGACATATGTTAGTATATTTGGGAGGTAACCTTATCTTAAGTGGCAAATTATAAGTTTATATAAAAGACTTGATCAAATTGGATGGGAAACGTTTTAATGGTGGACCAATTAACGATTTTTCCCTTCTTAAAATATGTGTATTATAATTAATGAATTGGGGCCGTTACTAGCGATCAGATCTAGATCATAGTTGTACAGCGAATAAAAAAGTCATAGTTTATAAGTTCAAATCCACCTACTAGTAATTCATTGATGGGATAATGATCTATTAATTAAGATCACTGTGTTTCGTAGTAGAATTAGGTGCCATCTTTTGTGGTGTTAGAATTAGGTGCTATCTTTTGTGGTGTTAGAATTAGGTGCCATCATTTTTGGCGTTAGAACACTAAGGCGCCATGTTTTGTATTGTTAGAATTAGGCACCATGTTTTGTGGTGTTAGAATTAGGTGCCATCAATTCTGGTGTTAGAACTATTATTCTCATAATACATTCCGTCATACCAAGCAGACTAATGGTATACAGTCATACCAAACATGCTTCATCAAGTTTATTGTAATCACTGTTAAGTTTGATTTTGGTTTTAATATTGATCCATCTTATTAATCAATCAGCAATAATCTATTGGTCCTAATTCCTTCAGTGCAGGCTCTTTTTTCCCTTATCTTTGTGAGTTGATTGACATCAAATTATCAGAGATACATTTGACAAGGTTTTTGCTAATTTGGTCAAAGATCTTAATAGCTATACTAGTATGTCTCACTTTGCAGATCCAGATAGGGCGTTTGGGCAGACCAACCGTGACCAGTGTCATCTCTCCATAATGTTGTGCATAATACTTCTACAGCAACCTGATAAGTGTGGTTAAAATGGTTGTTAATTCTCCAGCTGCCGGAAACTGTTATGGGATTGGTGTTTGTTTATCCCGTTCTGGAGAACTCAAGTAATAAATTTTATCACTTGATCTACAGGAACGAAGACTATTTTGACTGCTCCTTCTATAGCACCGTGTATTATTCTGTGTTGATACTCTGGCTAAAGTCTCGGACACACAGACTTAGAAGCATACAAATCTTCTGAAGATGTGATATTTAAATAAATGAACTTGAATATATTTCTCAACCAGGAAGACTTATTCCATTGTGTTGTTAATTAAAAGTCAAATCCTTCCATCTGCTGTATAATAACTGAAGATTATTTATTTATAACTTGAGTTTAATTATTTTCCGATTAAATATTTAGTGATAGTGGCAGGCATATTCTACCAAGTCCTGTGACTGTTATTGTTTCTCCAGCGATCAGAATAACACACAGACTGCCAGCATATTAATCATCTAGCACAGAGATTAAGCATTGTTCAGATGTGTTACATTCATGCATGCAATGCAAAATATATAATTTTTGTAATAATGGGTTCTAGGTGATGGTAAATTACCCAATTTCTACCATTCACTTATTTGATATTGCTGCATTATATTTCCACCTGGTGGAATGTGTGTTTTGAGGCGAAAACTACAGAACTCTGGTGAGACCCGAGAACATGTTCGGAAACAAAGAAAAAATTGCTCAATCAGAAGATAATTGTTTAGGTATAGTATATGTGTTGGTAATGGTCAGACGTGGGACACATGAATCAGGTACACCAACTCTCTGTGGCAATGAAATGGCCAAATAAAACATCCAACAAACACACATACCATTGGGATTTGATCCCGGACATGTAGGTTTGTAATACGTGTCCAGGTCTTTTGCCCTTTCATTAATTGCTCACCTGGTCTTTTGCCCCTAAATGCCACATAACTTTAAAAAGTTTGATTTCTACAATTGATCAATGTGCAATAAACTTATTTTGTTGTGTTATATTTTTCATTTGTTATGCTTCATAAAAATGATAAAGATAAATAAACAGGTATATGATTAATTAAAAATATTGATTATACATAAATTGGTAAATGTCTTTTACAAGATAATTTTAATGCAATATAACTAATGTTTCATTATAAATATATTAAGTTTACACTCACTGGAAGTGGAACTGAGAATCTTCCTGTAGGTTATTAAACTCAGGTCCCATTCATCTTTCAGATCAAGAGATCATCATAATTGTAAATTGTTGATGACAGACAATGAATAAAGAGAATAGTTACAAAAGAAATAATGATTTATAAGAAGTCACTAATTAAAGCCATACTATATACATGTATATACTAGATAGATATTTCTTTGTGCTCTTCACATCTTGCTGGCACCAGATCATTGTCAGATACACTAAAGGCCATTTTTACAGACGTTATTAACACCATTAATTAATGGTTATGAACGTCATGCAAAAACATGTTTTAGAGTTTTTACACTGACTTGTAAAATCTCAATTTAAATAAAATACAGCTATAAAATGATAACAATATAACAACAACATGATTGTAATACATAAACTATGTAATACAGCAATTGAGATAACAGTCTAATCCACATTATGATAACCCAATATCCAGTCTAGTTGACCCTCACTAACTATTAAACTATATATTCAACATTTGGGTAATTACTACTTGTATATACGGTAGATAATCAACCACTCTCAGAATAACCCTCTATCCAATGTAATAATAATAATATACGAAATTTATATAGTGCCCTATATAACCTGTAAGAAGGTTACTCTAACTTCTAAGGCGTTTGATAATAAATAATTCATATGGATGTAATAGATTTACATCTTTAAAAATATATAATTCTTTCCAGCCAAATACATATATTCAGCTGGGAAAAGCTGAAACAAAAAGATTTTTATTTTTTTGAAGGTATCAATTAAGGGTCTTGCACTTTCTGATGGTTACTGAAAGATTATTCCATAAGGTTGCAGCAGCCTTTCTGAAACATCTATTACAGTATGTCATTCCATGTGTAGCAGTGTCATCAATGTACTTGGTAGACCATACAGGAAAGTGTTGGCATAATCTGGCCGAGATGTTATCAGGGTGTGTGCCAGTGTTTTCCAATGTGATGTACCACCTGATATGACCAATATTACAAAATTGGTAATAACAGGCTTTGGATATTGCATTTACTTTCCTCTCCATGGTCACAGATGTATCAGCAGATATTCCTAAGTTCTTCATTTATGATGCTATAGAAACAGTATTCTTACCTACCTGTAGCCATAAATCCTCATTTATCCCAACCTGATGTTTTGGGTAAAGATAATGAGCTCTGTTTTTCCTTGTTTAACTTAAATACGTTTGCACTCATCCAAGTACTGATATCAGCCAAGCAAGCTTCCAATTTCTTTGAAACGTTGGACCAATGGATTGTAATGTTTTAAAGATATGACTTCATTACCTTTAGTAATGTATAAAGGTGGAAGGCCACAGAATTCCATATGGGAACATTTTTTACATGTTGCAGTTGGAAATAAGAAATATGCAATGCAAAGTACAAAAAGGGTGATCATCAGCAAGCTAATAATGCTGCCAGAATGTCCACCACACAAAAGGTTCAATGGATTCAGTTTAATCAGCTTCAATTGAGCAAATATTTTCCAACTTTGGAAATATTCACACTAAAGTGTGCAATCTTTGTTCAGACAGACAATATTCACTTTGTGAGCAGAAGAATGATAAATGTAATTATTTTGCTATATTCCTAGTATTCATGTACAAATAGTGAGTAGTGTGTTAATAAAAATTTACGTATAATTATATGTGAAAGACACTATCACATAAATGTGTTGAATGACATCCATTAAGACTAGTAGAATTGGCTAATAGTTATAATGAATGAGTTTTTTTAAGTTTTTACAGTTATCAAAAAACAAATTACCAACCCAACCCTGCATTATTGGTAAAATGTATGAGAAAAGTTCAAGGATCTGTTTCTTAAGATTTGGGATATCATTAGAAACAGAAGAAGCCTTTAAGTTTAACCTTTTAACCAACCATAAATATCTTGAATTTGTCTTCACACCTATTATGTAAGGCAGGTGGGAAATCCTTTTAATATTATAACTTTTTAATGCCTTTTTAGTCGTATAATATTATGTTGCTCAAAACAATTGTTCCAAGCAACTATATAAACTAAACCCTGTGAATCGATGATGTTCAAGATCTTAGCAAACCATCCCAGTTGTGTTTTCTTTAAATATTAATATTTTTTCCCTGTGTCCTACTCATGATGGAATCACCCATAACGAAATTCTGCCTGGCAGCACTTTACAACTGTGATGGTGGCTGGAAAGGAGCATACGAAGCATCAGATGTGTGATAATCAGCAACTTATCACCTCAAACTGCATTATGTCAAATGTAGTGCTGCACACCAGTTACCAGAGACCGAGTGCACCTCTGAATGACCCATAGTGATAAAAAATTAAAGATCTCCATCACCACTGCCAAGCTCTCTCTAGAATAATTGTATTTCGTCAGCTGGATGTGGATACTCATACTGTGAAGAACGCCATCCATCACAAAGAAATGTAATTGACTCGGAGGTGATGAGGTGGTTCTATGGTCATAACATTCCGTTCGATCAGCCTACAGACCAAGGGAAAATTGTATCTGCCAGAGTCACACTACTGGATCTATGTCAAAGACCACCGGCAACTGTAACAGTGTAAGGCTTTGTGTTTGGAGACTACCCAAAAAACACAACTGTTCTGCTTCAGAAATATGTACTGATGACACCAAAACATGGAATGGATGCTTGATGCCTTATAACAGAATGATCCAGACCTCACAGTGTACAGTTGCTCTGCTCACTTTATTTGAACTTACTTGAAGCACATAGTGGAAGTGCAAAATTACTTTCAAAACCATCACAAGTCATGCGCCTTGCACAGAGAGCCACACACCTCAACTTCCAGGTGAAACAAGATTGAAATTGCAGCTTACCTGTCTCAACGGCTAACCGCAAATAGACTGATCTACATGAAATTAGTGCAGGATGATGAAGATGAAATTGACTAAAACATTCCCAAAAATATCCAAGACATCAGTATCTTCATAAACATGAAGCACATTGCTGATCAGCTATTCCCTGTTGCTAACACCATTGATTGTTGTCCAGGGTGAAAAGTTCTGACAACAAGTCCCTGCATCTCACCTCCAAATCCAATGTCTAGTTGGTGTGCACATGTTGGTCCACATATCACTACCACCTGGGTTCTAATCTCGGCATGGGCATATCTGAAGGGTGTTTCATCTTTGACATTGCTTCATTACACTTGGAGGTCGACCGGCCCATTTAACTTACCATGTGCACAAAAGTGGTCATAAAACATCATCTTTGTCAAATTTCTTGCACATTTCCCCACATATTGCTTTCTCCACAATTTGGGTTTATCAAAGTTTAATACTTTACAATACTTTAACCTCAAAGTTGCAGAGTCAGGTTCAGTTTCCGGTATAAATTCAGCATGAGATAACTATAGTATAAATAGTGAATCTATGGGAATAATCACCTTATATAACCATCCTGGCTAAACACCAAGTGCTTACCAATAATAACATTAACTCAATGATAACCTAAATGCACAGAAAATATGTGACTTCACATGTCAGATCATCCCCAAATTCATCTAATTTACGACAATGAAACAGCATGGCTTCACTTGATACCTTCTATTGTGTTTAACTCCCAAGATCATCCCAACTATAGTTTTGGGAGAATTGTCACTGATTAGTATCCATGACTTGTTTGACTACATGTTGTTGAAATCTAAATGCAATTTAATTATAAATATATGTAAAAATGGTTATCTAGCATAAGTAACAATTGATTTTAAATAAAAATTTTGGGGTATTTAATCAATAAAAATAAATGCAATAATCATAAAAATCTAAATATAAAAATGCAGGATTTTGGGGCAGTGGCTTAAATCAAACAACTCAGCCCAGAGTCAGTCTGGATCCCAGATAGAAAGATATTTCTCCCCTTTCCCCCTCATGACAGAGAAAAAATACCTTTGTCAACATGACTTAGAAACGTGTGTTTTTAAACCCAGTTAGACATTTTAAACCAGAGAGAAATCCAACCCTGGTAAATTGGTGGGAAATGTAAATAGTAGACCTAGATTGTGTTGGTATGACAAAAATTAAATGTGAATCATGGGCTACTCTAGCTCTTTTTTTGTATTATAATATAATACAACAAAAATATTATATCATTATAATTTCATCTAAGTGTATGACTATGAGCATGCAGAGTTACTCTAATCCATTACACCAGAGCAACTAGTTATCACCATAGGCACATCAAAGGGTCTACGAAAGCCTTTAAAACTGCATTCATTATTATGATTATAATATAAGCCTAATAAGGCTTCTGATAAGCCTAACTAGCCCTAAGGTTAAAGCATATATTTTAAAGCTTATCAGTTGTTTCCAGTTTTTGTATGAAATTTAAATTTCTTACACATAAGAAACTGGCTTCACTCTACTTGACTATCCGTGTACTAGTCTAGATCTCGACTAGTACTAACCCAACCAGTAGACCTAGTCTAGAGACAGTCGAGTCTACTAACCCAGCCAGTAGACCTACTATCCAGACCTATTCTATATTCTCGTAACTCTGGCATTATAATTGATTAATTCTGAATTATAATGTCAAACTGGGTTTTAAATTAAAACGTAGATCTACACCGGTACTGGCGCTAGACTGAGTAAAACTAAAAGATCTACTCATCAGTCATCTAGACAAGAAACGACAGTTAAGAAATAAAACGACGTTAAACGTCTAGTGAATCTAGATTACTCATCACATCTCTACTGATCTAGAGACTGACACGCATTGCCATTTCTAACATTTCATTTGTCCGAAAACGACATCACCATTCAACATAGGCATATGATATGGCGTATAAATAATTATTCACAATTATCACTGTCAGTCACAATATTGATTTTAGTCAGTGGCAGTCAATGAATAAATGACACCCACAGACACTCAGTCAATGAGTCTGACTGCATATGATAAATTGATCAAATAAATTAAATAACACGATAGATTTAGACTACTCTAGCCTAGTTTCCTACTAACCTAGTACTAGTCTAGTTGATCTAGACGTAGCCGTGGGTACGGTGTAGCCATAGACCTAAATTAAACATAAATATTGATAATCAGTTCTTACCTAGAAATGTCTCGCAAATCAAACACAAAACAGCAGATAGCTAACAGATTAAATCCACTTACAATGTAAACAAAGCTATCTGTTTTTCACAATCAACGTACAAAGCACACCAAAGCACACTCGGTCTATATCCAATCAGGTTAGGAATAAGGCATAGATTAGGCAAGCACGTAATACGCACAACACGTGCTTTGAGGTGTGATTCATAAACTTCCGGGTTTTCACTGCTGCCATCTGGTGATCGAAAGTGTCCGACACCTGGCGGCTAAACTTGTAACTAGAACCGAAGTACTGACAGAGAGCTTAAATATATAAACAGTCTTTGGTACTGATGAGGATTCTCTCGCACTTAAACGTTTTCGCAATAAAACAAAAAATAATTAAGACAATGAACATCAACATATATGATATATCATCATAATACTGCAAATTCTGCATCAACAGATCTGGGTCGTGTCAGTGGATAATTGATTTAGATGTGAAATTAGATTATATTAGCCTGGCACGGAGTACTGAAAATGATTAAGTTCGAAAACCTTGCCAAATCCCTTATTGGCATATAATGTATATTCCATCAAATCTTCACTGAGTTGATTTAGTGTCGCATTTTTCAGACTTAGATAACAGTAAGGTTGTGCCTTCAACTCCTCTGTAATGAAAAATCTAACGATAGTTCCCACTAAAATAAAAGATGAAATGAAATATGGAGGCCGTTCATTATTTTCTGTCTAGCAATACACATATTAAAGGAGCACTGGCTTCTGACATTGAGCGGCCTATTTTTGGCACGGCAATTAAGAGTGGAAGTATATATGTTATATCATCACTGGTATGTAACATATATTATTGCCTACCTCTTTTTCGTGTATTAAACGTGATATTATACTGGGACACAAAATATTTCCAACTCTGAGAAACTAAATCTAAACGTTTAGTTAGAAGATGACTACCAAGACTAGACTTTCACAGGATTATGTCAGACCTGTCAAGTACTACATACGGTGTAGCAAGACGTATTGAAATGCATCTAAAAGTTGGTAGTTGTTGAAATTCTAAAAATGGAAGATTATTTTTGAGTTTGAAAATAAACATTTATTTTGAAGTTCGAACAGAGAAATCATGGACGATAATCAGCGTTTGGCTCAACCGACAAAGAGGCAGAAAACGAAACTCAAAGTCTACGGCAAGTTTCAACAGTAATGAGTTACCCAACTCAAAGGAGTAATCGTTGCATCCAAAACTGGCATTGAGTACGTTCGGTGTACCGCATGTACTCGTGATGTATAGCTACATCCGACGTCTATGATATGAATAATAATATGCACCTGGCCACCACACTACACAAAACAAATAAGGTCAAGACGTAAACACACATGCTAATGACGTCGTTCTTTGCTGTGAAACCTCAGTCGTCCTCCGCCATCACAAAAAAGGAGGTACTCTGCACAGTTTGTGGCCGAGTATAACCTCTCGGCGTCTGTAGCCGACCACTTCACCGACTTAGTGAAAGTAATCTTCCCCGATCGCATCCTCATTTTAGCTATGTTCGCAAATTCTATTGTGCTGATGTCCGGAAAATGGTGAAGATTTTTCCATATGACGACAGAGTGATAAATGACTTGTTTGTACTGGACCAACCCAACAAAACGCGATGAACTAACGTATGCCCCATTGTTCATCTGGCTGAACGCTTTTATTCCTCTTGTTGACCAAGAGGTCCTCAAAGATTATGGGAGAGCGTTTTCCGTTGTCCGGAAAATGCATACAGAGTATCGACAGAGCCTCTCAATTCGGACACACTCACAGCACGTTTACAGTGCAATCTTATAAATGACAGGTTATCCTATGGGTTTAGTGTATCAGAGGATATGGTGGCTCTAGCAAAACACGCCACACACGAGTACAATATACAACACCAGTAAAATGCCATTTTGTATATAAGTACTGTCTGCACAACAAGCGCAGTCGCGATACATGTGAATACCTGATTCTTACATTATATAGAATCAATAAATATAGAATCAATAAATAATAGTTGTCACCGATGACCATTGTGGATTAACCATTAAGCAAAATAAGCACGTGGTTAGGGCATCAAGGAAGGGGGGGGGGAATCACAGAAATGGCAAATGGTTTACGGCACAAAAGAAATAACTTTATACTTGCTAAAATAATATTCGAAGTGGTTTATATGATTGTAAATATAATTTAGAAGTGTTCGTGGTGTCATAGTGACGTCATATAGAATTGTCCAACACTTTAAACATGACTGATTTCTTTACACAACTGGACACAAATACCACTTTGATCACTTCAAAATCAAAATATGATGATCTTAGAATCATCGAGGTGTCACAAGCAGGTTCATCAAGCATATGTCTTACTAATGAAAGTATAGTGAGCCATGGTGATGAAATGATTCGGTTTGCATCATCAACTTAATCAGTTTATTGTTTTGTTTGTAAACTGTTTGGTTCTAAACATTTCTCACGTTTTGCTACAAGAGAAGGGTTCGGTGATTGGCGAATTTGATCATCATGAAAAAAAGCACTACTCACCGAGACTTGCTCAAGGCTTAGGGTTGGGACAACAGTTGAAAAAACTAATTCAGGAAGAGTGTGATTACTTGGAATATGTCTTGGAGCGTGTCATAGCTGTTATTCGTACGTTAGCTGGGCGTGGCTAGGGTTTTCGAGGAACAGGAGAAAGGTTTGGATCATTGAAAAATGGGAATTGATTAGGGTTGTTTAAGCTAAGCTTTTCAATCAGTTCGATCCATTTTTAGCAGGTCACATTTCGATATATAGAAATTCTAGCAAAGGAAATCCTTCTTACCTCTCCAAAACCACCTGTGAGGAACCCATTCAACTGATGGCTCAAAAGATCCACGCGCTCATTGTTGACGAAGTAAAATCTTCTTGTTATTTTAGTTTGTCAGATGATTCAACACCAGATCGCTCATATATCGGTCAGTTAAGGGTGTTGTACTTAGGTACTTAAATGATGGACAGACTATTGAACGCCTTTTAACCTTTCTGGAAATTAAAGTCATACTGGTGAGGAAATGGCGAATCGGGTGTTGCAGTATTTAACTAACGTTTATAAATCATTTAGAAACAAACAAGTTTGCTATTTTGAAAATAAAAAAAGTATTTTATGTTTTATTACTGTTTATATATATATATATATATATATATATATATATATATATATATATATATATATATGGAGGCACCAAAATCTTTTAAGTGTCTAGGGCCTCTATAGGTCTTGATCCGGCCCTGCCGATGACTGTGCTCCTGTTTTCGGTGAACCTACGGTTTTGTTGACACATTTACGGTTTTATTCATCCTGAACTACTGTTTCATTTCTCGGAGGTTGACAGGCATGTTATGTGTTCACATGATCTTAAATAAATTACTACTATCATTATTATAACACTCTCTCTCTCTCTCTCTCAATCTCTTTCTCTCTACACACACACACACACACACACACACACGTGCTTTCGCCTTTTGTACGTAGCCTGCATGTAGCCGCTTTCCTGTGGGCGTGACATATTTGTCGCGTACGAAAAGCGAATTAGCTGGTTCCCACAGGCTGATGAGTAGACCAGACACATGCTTAGTAGGTATACGCATACATGTATCAATATGTGGAGGTATGAAACATTTTATTTTTAGGTTAATGTATGTATAGTTGTATTTGTATTTAGATTTATGGAGGTAATTCTCGAAGGATGTTTAGATATGTTGATGCTCTGTGCCTGTTGCCTCTTTATATGTACCCTAAAACACACACACACACACACACACACCTGTTAGTGTTACTAGTTCTTATTTTTTTCAAGTGATCAAGTTATTATTAATCTTATTTGTTGTGTGTGTGTGTGTGTGTGTGTACAGCTCAGCAAAAGAGCACAGTTTTATAAGTGCCTGTGCCTTATTATACACAGCTAAAACACACATTGCCCGTGCCAGAGATTGAGGTTCGTGTTTTCTTTTTACCAATTTTTTAATATTTGATATAAAGGGTTAGTGACGAGTAGGTCATAGAATTTATTGGATTTGTATGCTTATGAGGTATTTGACCCTCCAGCAAATATCACAAGGCATATTATGCTGCGGTTAAGATGTTCCCTTTTCTGTGCGTGGAGACTGTATGTTTCCAGGTCCATGCGTTCTAAGAAAAGTTGATCTAGAGCTGTATATTCCGTGCACTATTTGCGTCTTTGGAGGCACGCCGTTTAAGTGTTTGGCCTGGTTATCCAGCATTTAAAATAGCTATAAATAGAGCTGCTTAGATAATTAATCTAAACATTCTCACTACTGCCGTGGTCTGACTTGGGTGTTCTACTCCCAAACTCCACGGCTGTAGGTGATTCGCTTTTTTTTTTGCTTGGCGGCTTAGGGACTGGTGAGACACTACACATGTCTCAGCAAGAAAAGTCGCCACTCTGGATTCAGTCCCCTGAAGAAACGTCCAGAGTTTGAATTCACGGTTCGAGATTCTCTGTGCCTGTGCCTTATTATACACAGCTAAAACACACACACACACACACACACACACACACACACACAGGTGGCTGCTCTAGATCCACGTCTGCACTTTTTTCAGCTAATTCCTTACAATTAATACTGTATGTGACCCCTTTTCGCGAGTGGTTCAAAGTTGTAGGGCTTGATATCCCTTAGAATGTCGAAACTTTCGTCGGAATCTGACATTTTGACTGTCAGTGGTCAAGACGCTTGTAAACAAAGCTCTGGTAACTACATCATGTTTGTCAAAGGTGACGCCATACGTTAATCCCTAGCGAGTGTAGTACACACTAGCAGTGACTCGTGAAAGTTCGAAAATTAAAGATTTAGCGAAGATTTTAATGGAAATGTGATAGCTTGTGGTGCATCTGATAGGGAAGAAAATAATTATTTGTTACGTTATATTTACTTCGAAATATGAAATTTCTTTTAGGAGGATTAATAATGACTAGTTTTGTCTAATTTCAGTAAAAGCAGTTATGTTTATTTTTTTCGTTTTAGGCTGTTTTCTTGATTAGACAGTATCTATCGGTCAACTATTGTCCAATTAGCTGTTATCCAGTCAGCCTCATTTACACTCAACATTATGCATTTACAGTATGCTGTCTACAGCGTAGATAATAACTGATGACAACCCCCCCCCCCCCACACACACACACACAGAGACTAAACTAGGAGTGTCTTATTTAAATGGACATTGGTCTAATTAGAGCAACTATATTACAATCTCTGGTGAACAAAGAAGGTGTTTATTATTGACTTGATAAAGCAAATCAGTTCTGTCTAATAAACGCTGATATCTTATAATTAACATGAAAGTCAGAGAGTGAGTGAGTGTTTGATCAGTCAGCTGCTGTCTGGTCAGCTGTTGTGTGGTCAGCTATTATCTCGTCAGCTGTTATTTGCCTATATATTATCTGGTTAGCTGTTGCATGTCTGATAACCTGTTATCAGATTAGCAGCTGTCCAGTCAACAGTTAACCATTCAGCAATTTTTCGGTCGGCTGTTGTTCAGTCAGCTGCGAAAAATCCCCAAAATCTGATGCAATCATCAACTACCTCGGGAGTATGCATTGTTTCCTCTACCAATCAAGTTATCAATGAATAAGGCAATCAGCAAGTTAAAGACCCTCTATATCTCATTGTTCAAGACATTCGTAAAGTCCACTCAAAAATATAAAAATATTTTATAAATACGAACACTCGATCTCCATATATACATTATTAAGGGAACAAAAAGCCGAAATCAACAATTTATTATAACAATGATATTTTATTAGGTAATATCAACTAATTTCTAAACAGATAATGCACGCAAAATTGCATAACATGTTAGCTGCATGATATGCAGGATTATATATAAATTAAAACTATTCATCTTCTTCTTTCTCATTCATGATGCCATTGTATTAATTCCACTAATTAATAC
Source organism: Paralvinella palmiformis (assembly GCA_025642065.1). NCBI lineage: Eukaryota > Metazoa > Annelida > Polychaeta > Terebellida > Alvinellidae > Paralvinella > Paralvinella palmiformis. The sequence goes on along the minus strand of JAODUP010000013.1, from coordinate 2,148,380 downwards.
ACTATGCTATTTACAAAACCATAAAAATTAAGATAATATCATAAAATAGTTTTAATTATACTCAGTTAATCTTCAAAATATTGTAATTTATACATTAAAAAACAATTGTAAATAATGTAACTATACATAGAATTAAAAAAAAGATAACCATGACATCAATCCAGTACAAGGTTACTTAAAATTAAGAACGTTTGTAATTTGGGATTCTTCACTTTATATATCTGAAATTACATTGATTGTTCTCTATCTGTTTATATAAAATGGTCGTCTATATTCTGTGCATCTGACTTAACTATTGCATATATCAAAAGATGTAAAATGCCTAATCAAAAGACTGCTAGTGTCTTTTACTATCGAATATTTCGTTCAACTTTAAAATTCCACAAGTTTCGTTTGTGAAAAACCGTATAAATTCAGATAGAAATATATATTAGACACAAAAATAGACACACAATTATGTTATGATGTACAAATATTTACATACAAACGAAAATAACTCTCCGCATACGACAACATTGATCGATTCATCAGCAAGAGAGATGTATTTCTCACATTATCATGATTCTGTACAATTCTATTGACGAAAACATTTGCGGTGCTATTCTTACCAAAGCACCAATAGCCGAGGTTCTTTCGGCGGACAAGTTGAGATCTTTGCTCGCCATAAAGGTTGGAGACAAACATCCGGGAATCGTGGAAATAAATCCACAAGCAGCTGTTGGCTTGTTCATCGTTCACAAAGTACACGACATTCCTTTTCAACATTGTAGACTACTTGAGATGATTATAACCTTTTGCTGTTGAATAAACGAACCAGGAGCACAAAATCGAATGCGTCCGTGCGGCTACAGATGACCGAATTCGTTGTGTCGGTAGTGATCGATGGATCGCTGGAGTTCTCGCTGAAAGGTATTATGTGCGTGTGGGAGAGATGACGACTGACCTTTGGGATGAGGACGAGACTGTGACTCGGACGAGGGAGGTAAAGAGTGAGTGGGATACGGATGATAGGCCCTGTGTACCTCGCCCGCCGTCAGGTCAGTCTCATCCGTATTCGATTCATTGGCATGGCCATTAATGTGGACATGCGGACGAGGTAGGATCACGCCACCGGCATACACCCCCGTTCCGGGATAGGTAACATAGTGTAACCGCTCCTGTAAGTAGATCGTAAAATAACAACAGCGATGCACGTGCAAACGGAACCAGAATCCCAGCGGAAGCAATAGGCTACGGCATATTATTGAAAACTACAACACTACAGCACAGCAATTACCAATTCCTAAACGGAATATCCTAGAACCCGCTATATATGTGTACAACTTAGATTAGAACAGTGACTCCTATGAGCAACATCTGACATGCTGAATATGAATTAACTTACTTCAAACAATTCAGATTTAATTCACACTTGTAATGCATAACATACGCATGGTGTGGAAGATGATCCTACATTACTGCACATAGCTCATATAGGCTCCTAATATGTGTTAACTTAAGTAATAATATTCATAAATACACTGGCTGGTGTTCATTTATTTCATGTCCTACTTTTATTTTCGATGAGAACCCCGATCTGAATTCTTCAACTAAGACTTAACAGCAGTTATATGCCTTACATTTCTTTGCTTACTTAATGAAATAATAGAAAATCCAACTAAAAGATATTAAAATAATTTATGCAAAGCACCAGCACGTGCGAAGAGGGCGAATGAAGCGAGGGTGTTGTTTGTCTGTGACTGGTGTAATGGTGACTTGTAACCACTGTCTTCGTTTAATTACTAGCAAATATAACATACGCAGAATGGATGATTTGCAGGTAAAATCTATTAATTGCAGATTTATTTAACAAAAAAGGAAGAGATTAAACGTTATTATAGACAGGTCAAGTCCCACAAACACTACTCACCTGTGTTATTTATATATATATATATATATATATATATATATATATATATATATATTGAATTCTTATACGTTAATAATGAACCAATAACACCCCTTCACCCATAATACCAAGAAGACTGCAGTTGTACCCAGTTCTGTGGGTGATGGTGATAGGTCCATTCAAACAAAGGTCAAGTATGGCCATGGAGGAGAAGGCATGCATGCAAAGAAAATGGGGTTATGATACGAAGATTAGTGCACAAATGACACTTTATATTTGAAACATCAATTACGACAAGATTATCTTACTAATACATGAATATGTAAATTACAATGTACTGTGCAGATTGTTGCAGCAGACTTTCAATGATTCTTTTGATTCTACCGTATGATACTAACAGTTAACTTTCTCTCCCTCCCCCCCCCTCTGTGTGTGTGTGTGTGTGTGTGTGTGTGTGTCTGACATATAAGACAAAACACATTGCATAAAGAAAATAATACATTTACGAATTAACAGCACACTGACATACCTCATAATGCGCAACACAGATGGCAACACCACATGACACATGACACTCGAGTGAGCGATAGGTACTACACATACCATATATATAATTACTACATAACACAGATAACACGTAACATGTACCACAAACATCGCATAACGTATACTACAGACATCACATATAAATTTAACATAAAATGAAAGTTCATCCACCAATAACATCTATTTCTAAATATTGATGAAAGGTTGTGAAGTTTAGATGTGACTAGCCTTTAAGTGGTTCTACGTTTCACGCCAGTTTGAAGCCTCCACATATAATACCAAGGCACTTTACCTTTATTTGGAGGAGGAAATTTACCCTGATATATTGGAGGAAATATCAAGAGGTTGGTTAAAATACAGAAAGGCATAAATATATGGTTTAAAAACACAACAATCATTTACGTGTGTGGCAGAGAAATACCTAAATAAAAAGGTTTATTTTTTATTATTATTTGATAATTTATATACAAATTTACGTGATTTTTATGTATTAAGCAGTAAAATAATAAAATAGGAATATATTAATTAGAGGTATGTATAGCTTATACATGCAAGAAAATGGTTTGGGTTAAACAATAAAAACAAATATGTAAAACTTCACAAAACCTTTATATAATGTGTACAATATAACAAGCTGTTATATTAAAATGTGCAAATAAATTTAACTGAAAATTTAATGATATAAAATAAATATCCGCGCCAGGAAATAAGAAAAAGAAAATCAGTACAACACATATGATTTTATATATCTAAAAGATTCTGAATGATATTCTCATTCTAACTCAAATATAATTATAAACTATAAATTAAAAAAAAGCTGAAACTAAGGACAAATGTAATGGAACTCAATTTTATTGCCAAATAAAAGAAAAATAACAGCGACATAAAAAATATACAAATTATTATAAAAATCGTGATATAAACATAATACAACACATATTATATATATATATATATAATTAAGAATTCTAGTTAATAGTTTTATTATCATAAGCAAACTTTATAGTCAAGCAAAGTCATGGATAAGATTATTTGTGAATATGTTGTCGATTTTTGCAATTATGTACACTGTAATATTAATTTATTATTAAATATTTATAAATAGAAGACATGAACTGAACTGACGTCAAATTAATTCTGTCGATTTAAAAGAAATGTAGTCCATGATCGGCAGATATTATGTGTAAATTTACTTTTCTTAAAAGTTCTTTTAATAGAGCCATAATGGATTATGTTATATTAAATTAAAACATAATGGGAATAATTTATATACATGGAACATGCATACTACAAGGGTGTAGGAATAATGAATGTCAGCTAAATATACCAAGGACAATTGCTCACGGGAAAGATATTACTCAAGTAAGTGAAAGTGCTCACCATAAAACAAAATTAATTAATTCCATTTTTTTCCAATTTATTTTCAATATGTTTCTCCACAATGTTGCTGATATATTTTCATGTATAATTTCCTAGTAAATTAATCTTAAGTGTAATTTTGAGACGTCCTTATATCACCATTGCTAGTATTTTGTATTGTTCTTTTAAATCATTACTGAAAACTTTTTATTCCACTCATGATTAACAAAAGTACATCAACGTTATTGTTAAACTCTTTCTGAATCTCTCGCTAAGGATTTGATAATTCAGTAAAACATTACTACAACTGTCTGTGGTGTTTGTGGAAAGAGTAACTTCATGAGATTAGAAGTATGAACTGATAGATTTTAAAGTAAATAATGTTAATTTTTCAACATTTATAACTACTTTTTAGATGTGCCCTGTCGATAAGGTTCACGACACATGATATTTAATGGTTCCGGTTGAAGATATTTTAATACATTATTATTATCATCATCATTATCACATCTTTTCAGAATCTAACATGAACGCGTGTATATTAACATTTTCCCAAATATGTATTCAGAAAATTAAATGATATTAAAATGGAAGTAAAAATTTAATGTACGTTTGTCCTTGGTGATAATTCTTCCACTTTCTTTCTTCACGCATGAGAATCTTTCCACTGAACATCTGCCCAGTGAACATCTGTCCATACGTCACAACCCAATTCGAGACTGTAAATTAACATAACGTTTTCTCGCTCGGTATGGGCATATGTTTTAAGCACTGAGTTATTTTCATAACTTTAGATAAAGCTTTCTTTGTCTATAACTACAACATCAACAGATTAATATATCCGACTGCATCTAATTGGAACCAAAAAAATAAGGAACTGCGTGTGTAAACATTTGACAAGAAACGATAATCACTAAAGACCAAAACATCACAAACGTTTACTTAAGGCGGGAGAACACTGATAGTGCTGCCACGAAGCGGCAGAAGCCGTAACTGATGCATTTGTGAGAGGTGAGTGTGACCATCTCGGTGGATATATTACCTCCTTGTATAGGTCGTGTAATTCCAGATGTCGTTGTTCGTACAGAAAGGTCCTGATATGTCTATACAACTCGAGGCTGCTGACTCGCTCGTGGAAGTTGTTCAGAACGAAGACGCACTGTCGAAAAACAAAACACATTACTTAATTTCTTGTAAACTGTGACTATTACCGGAACACATATACTAATCAACGTAACAAAACTACAGCTAAAGTAAAAATCAATATTTCTTTCTTTTGATTAAAAATTTTAACGAAAATATTACTTACAATGTAGACAGCAAAAATGATGCCAAGTCCAAATCCGACCATGACATCAGTCCAATAACTGTAGTGAAGGCCATAACGTGTAATAGAACACATGATAGATAACAGTATGAATCCGAGACCAAGAAATGGACGTAAGATTCGTACGCTTGATGCTCTGATCACGTGATGTAAATATATCTAGCAAAATAGAATACAGAATTTTTTTAAATAGAGTTTGTAGAAAACCTTTTAAAGAAATTGCAAATTACCAAAGATATTAATAGATCTGTATACTAACAGCTAAGAAACATGCCGAAAATGCTGTCATCGCCGCGTGAAGGGAAGGAAAAGACAACCTAAATACAGAAAACGCATATATATATATATATATATATATATATATATATATATATATAATATGATAAAATAGCAATGTGTGTGTGTGTGTGTGTGTGCATACAATATAAATCTCACCTGGCCTGTCTAATTAGCATAGTATCTGTCTCAGTACATATTTCAACACCGTTCAGGTCTGTTTTATTACATCTATTCTTCTCTGGCTTGCATATATCCAAGAAGTTTGGGCGCAGTCTTCCAACGAACATTTTTGTAACATCAACAAATATCATTGTTATAAGCAGACCAAACAGAAACGAACCTGAAACAGTGAAGACACATAATTCATTGTAATAGTCAGGTAGATCAAAAGACCCCGTCAATTAGAAAAAAACATTATATATGTGGCCGAGGAGTAACGGACGTGGGAAACATCCCGAAAAGACGGGTATTACTGGGACTCGAACTCTGAACTACAAGTTTCAGCATAGTAGTATGTCTATTATGGTATCGGAAATAAATCCAGAATATTATATAATTATACTGTGTAAAATGTATGTTTCAGTTCCGTGAGAGAGTTCAGACCCCTATTAGGTGCCCCCCCCCCCCCATTTGCATTACAATAGCAATATTTTGTGGAAAATGCAGCAATATTTTTCACGTAAAAAACACCTACCAATGTATCGTACCATTCGTCTAAATATCTGTGGTAGCTTACAAGATCTGCACAAAGCTCGCACTGTCTTCTGGTATTCATCTGAGAAAGCCCATAAAGCTAACTCACTAATTAACACCTGGAACATGTTTACAAACAATGCTAAGTGTGAAGTACTATTAATGAATACAGCGAAAAAAATTAAGAACGTATACTTATCGTGTATTTGCTATATTTAATAATTGCTCATCGAATCAAGATTGTGCATCATTGCAGTTTAATAAATTTGGGATTTCTTAAACAAAAAGCTAGACTATCTAAAGGAAGAATTTGTAAACACGATCCGAACAACTTACAATAACAGAAGGTACACAGAAACAGAGAGGTATGATTATCTCATATGCCACATTAGCGTTGTAGGCGAAGTCAACATAGGTGACCTCTCCTGTTGGTGTCCTGAAGGATAGTTCTGGATCGGAACACGAAAAGTTCTGTTTTCGTACTGGGAACACATCAGTGACCCTGTGAGATTAGAAGACATGTCAGGTCGTTAAGGTGATAGACGAAGAAATAATGCATGATAAATGTAGGTTTATTGGCTAGTCATTAAAATATACAAAGTTATGTAGTTGTAGTAATAGTAGTAGTAATTGTAGTAGCGGCAGCAGCAGCACTTATAATAGTTATGTTAATAATATATGATGAAAAAAGTGTCATGTCATACTCTTAGCTAAGTGATTGAGTGATTGAATGAGTGAGTGAGTGAGTGTGGTGGTGGTGGGTGAGTGGTGGTGGTGGGGGAGTGGTGGGGTGGGTGGTGGTGTGGTGGAGTGAGTGTAGAAGATTTAAGGAAAAGTGCGAAATGTTGCTATTTTTACGGCGATCTTTATGCACATGGTAAATTTAGTGAACTAAGCGCAATCCAAATGCAATAAGGCGAAGTGAAAGATGAAACACCTTTCAGACATAGGTAGGCCGGAATTTGAGCCGCGGTGCTAGAGCTTTGTGGTCAATCGCGTTACCAATTACCGGTTTATTTATGACCGATTTGAATTCAATATGCTACTCTTAGTACCTGTATAAAAATGTGATATATTTAATATCTTACCTGAGGAAATACTCCAGTACAGATATGATATAATTAATATCTTACCTGAGGAAATACTCCAGTACAGATATGATATAATTAATATCTTACCTGAGGAAATACTCCAGTACAGATATGATATAATTAATATCTTACCTGCGGAAATACTCCAGTACAGATATGATATAATTAATATCTTACCTGAGGAAACACTCCGGTACAAATATGATATAATTAATATCTTACCTGAGGAAATACTCCAGTACGCTGACAAAAACCAATACGAGGAGCTCGAGAATGAAGACAAATACGATGAAGATGTTAACTTTATCATTTTCGCTCTGTACCCGAGACATTCTGTTATCTATCATCAATTGTTCGCCTAATGGTATATTGTCATAAGCATCGTAGCCAAGGTTAAACTGGTCAAAGCTCGAATGTCGGGAGAAGGCTGGGTTACTATATCCAGCCATAACTGACTAGACATCTGAAACAATAGAAAATTATAATTATGTCTGATATAATTTGTAAAATAATCCCAAATGCTGAAATCCGAAATCTGATGTAGTTATCTACGGGTACTTGTTACGGAGAATACGGAATAAAACGTAAATCGGTTCTTATTTGTGTATGTTTATTTAATCTAATCTGTTTGAATGACAAGGCATTATAAGAACTTTTTAGTTATTTGCTTGTTTTTCTATTACCATATTTCTCTCTTTTTTCGTCGTCTCCGGTAATTGAGAAAGACAGCAATGCCATTTAACGTTGTTATCCCATCACCTCGATATGTTAAGAGACAAACACTCATCTCGGGGTTGGTTGGTCGCAAAGATGAATTTATTACGATACCTTTGTACAGTATATCGAATGGGTTTCGATCCTGTAACTCTCAACCCAACCGACACTCAACCCCATAAAGCCACATCACAGTTACGACACGCAATCGTTTACACGCACGTAGACTGTTTTATCTAGATCACTCTGGTTCTCAAGCATATTCAAATTATCTTTAGCAACATATTGATTTATTTCCAAACTAGCTCAAAGCTAACTAGAATATGAAGCGTTGAGTTATTATATCTCATTCAACATATAGCATCTACCGTGATCTACGTAATAATATCACGTGCCAGATAACGTCAGACAAAGCTTATCCATTAATAATCAAGTGCAATAACAAATTTAATTTTATTGTCTTTATTTGTAAATCTTGCATCTTTACTTTTTGATGATAATAAATTACCATCATCATCCATTCTGAGATGGATCTAAAATGATTACAGGTAACTGTTATATTCATCACCAACTGATTCTTGTGTCATCAACTTGCTAGAGAGTACACCCGGTTTCTTATCGGTATGTTATCTGGCATATGTGTGTGATAGATAGAGATAGCTAGATAGAGAGATAAAAAGAGAAGAGAACAAGTGTGATTCTGTGTGTTTTGTGTGTACGTATGAGAGAGAAAATATATGTGTACGTGTGTACGTATGCGTGTGGGTATTTTAGCAGTCTGATAAAAGGGCACTAGCACAGAAAATAATAGAATCGTAAACGCACAACCTTTTCATTTCGAGATGTCTAATATCCCATCAGTGCCTCCGTAACACATAACCATATATGGTAAATACTGACTCGTGACCTCATTTCCAGTATGTTGTACAATACTATCAACCACATGTGATATCAATACTATTGCTATAGATTTAGTAATCATTTTTATCAGTTGTAACAGATGGTGAGGTTAGTCCGACAGTCAACCTGCCAGCTGTGTTAAGATGGCTACACATGTCTCAACAATTGATTATATCAAAACTATGAAGGGTAATAAATCAACCTCACCAAGTCACCTCCCCCCTTCATTTCTTCAATTCGTTTACCACCGAATCATAATCACAATATTCCAACGCACGTTAATAAATTAAATGAATAAAGGTGACTTTTAATTGGAAAATAACCGCTCAAATATTAAATAACCGAGAAGATCTGATAACATGTATTTATATTGTAAATATCGGTATATAGTATAAACATTGTTTATACTTCAGACATGTGATTACAATTTACTTAGATTGTACATAAAAATGGTTATTTTATAATTTGACGCTAAAAGCTCTTGGTATATAATATTCACGAGGTTAGTATTCCTCTGTTACTAGTTTATGTGGTTTTCAAGGCGTTTCTTCACAGACGACTATCATATTATATTCTTTTATTCATCTATTGCTTAGTGGACTGAGGTATATGGAGGCTGAGTGGACCTTTTAGATGAGAAGAGTGAATGGATTGAGGTATGTGAAGGTTAAGTGAAGTGATCAATATCAAAGCTGATTGGACCTAGGTGTATGGAGGTTGAGTGGACTGATGTGTGTGACGGTTGAGCGGACTGAGATATGTGAAGGTTGAGCGGACTGAGATATGTGAAGGTTGAGTGGACTGAGGTGTGTGAAGGTTGAGTGGATTGAGGTATGGAGAGGCTGAGTGGACTGAGGCGTATGAAGATTAAGCCGACTGATTAATAATCAGGGCTGAATGGATTGAAATAAGTGAAGGTTGAGTAAAGGTTGAAAAGCCTTAATGTGTTTGGAGATTGAGTGGACTGAGATATGTGAAAGTTCAGTGGACTGAGGTACGTGGAGGTTGGGTCAAATGAGACATATTCAGGATAAATATCATATCAGCGTCGGGAGTGAAAATTTTACTGTTCATAACAATATGGGTTCCTTTCTCACTGGTTATGTCAATTATTAGCATACCGACACCCACCCACACAAACCCACACAAACCCCCCACATACACACGCACGCACGCACGCACGCACGCGCACGGGCGCACAGAGAGAGGGGGGGATTCTGAATATATAAATACGTGAAATAGTTAGCATCTAATCCTGGCTCAACCATGCCTAAAGACGGGAATAATTTAGATCTGACCTTCAGTAATGTAAACTGCATCATTAATTCTGGTCAAAGACCTCATGAAATGAGGGCACATTGTGATGCCGACTCAAACCTGGTCGTCAACATGTTTATATATATATATATATATATATATATATATAGAGAGAGAGAGAGAGAGAGAGAGAGAGGGGGAGAGAGCTTTGGCCTTAGTGCGTCACAAACAATTATCAGGATACAATCACACACATATCTCATGACAACATCAACAAATAGCTTAGCTGAGGTTTAAACCGTCCAACAACAATAATACCACATCACCTTGAGCTACCTGGAGGCGGCTATTACCTGGCCACACGGTCGTACTATCTATCATACGGCAGCGGGAGATTAACACTGCATAAGCCAACGTTAGCTATTGATTCCCAATAGTCCTGTCATGTGGAATATGACACAAATGGCGAACTCGGGGCAGCTTGCCGTCCTGGACTGTGGTTATTCTCCACCTCTTCTGTCGTCAGCTAGCCATCATGACACATTTAATTAATAAACACAATATGGACTGTTAGACGAGAAACATAGCCTGGTGTGCCGTGTACTAAACACGAGTCATGTCGTCAACAGTAACACGAACACCCACCTAACTCTAACTACTGCCATAAACAGGACATTTTATGGCGATGGGACCCGGTAACACCAAGTCGTGATGGTCGAGTATTTAAAGGAGGAGACCCTCAATTGTTTGACACACTGCCCCGAGCAGAACCTCCTTAACATACACACACACACACACACACACACTAACCTATTATCATGTCCTGTTATTGTGTCCTAACCGTCGACGTGCTGTTCGGAGCTGTACGCGTTCACATTTGCTCGAACGATTCAAGATCGATTTTTGTTTTAGATGCTGGGCCATAACAATTAAAACCGCTCTAATCGAACAAGCCTGGTACTGCTGGTCTTAATAACAGACGCCGTTATTAACATAATAAGATCCCGTCCATAAGACCATCTACCATATATGATCACATCCTCTTAAAGGACCACCAGAATATGAGTGAGGGATAACTGTATTTGATCTTGACGGTGGTCTCACCTGAAACATATAGCTGAGGGACTACTGCCTTGAAAAACGAGACAATCAGGTGACGGAGAATAATGGTAAATAAATTGAGAAGTTTGAATCGATATGATATTTTCGGAGAAGAAAACCTTGCGACTTGTCTGACTGGATACCTATCACCGACTTTACTATAGAATCCCACAGCCAGTGAAAAGGAGTCCCACCCACTAATCCACTCGGTCGCAAAGTGGACTTTTACTAATGGGTGAAACATCCCACTCCGGCTTACAACACTGCGAATGAATTCCATGACTACGATGGACTCTTGGTCGCATCTTTCCACCATCTAAAGAATCAAATGTGACGTACAACCTGCTTAAATCAGTGGAATAAAATGGCTGTGCAAGCCCAAAACTACTATATCAAAAAGGAATTATTCGAAATTAACCATGTTAGTGTTTTAGTGTCCGATTTATGCATATAGATCTAGTAACATTTAGTTGCGAATGCGCAGATTCCACTCAATGATCTTCCTCGGGCTTTTCGAATTAAGTGCACATGGCTGTATTTATCTTCTTTGTTTCCGTAAATATTATAGTTAGAGCATCCATGAACCATCAGTGATTTATTTAACTTGCTCTCAGAAACTATCGAACCAACATCCCCCTCATATACGCTGAGAAAGCCAGTGTTTTTCACTTACCGAAACGGAAGTTTTAATTAGATCAATTAAGAGTTGGCAGACGATTGAAGCTGGCACCAGTACGTTCTCTTCTAATGGCATACCGATAGCAGAACTCCACTAGTAGTTACTAATGGCCGTTTACCACCCGTAACACGTACCATTATGACACCTCTGACATGTTACATATACATATAGAAGACACAAGCCATGTTTTAACTCGGCCACGTTCTGGTGACAGTCGCGGCGCATCACCTAGCTCCCGTCTTGTTACGACATTCTCCGCGTAACGGACTCCACAAAAAGTTCTCATATTTTTACAACCTCTTGTCATTCTACGTTTGGTGTTTAACACATATTGTACATACGTACATACATACATATATGTGATGTACATACACACGTGCGTTGTACATATAAACTTCACGTACATACAAAGGGATGGCTCAGGCTGATACAACAGGTGAAGGCTACCCCTCAGCCCCTTTGTCGGTGCTTTTGTTTTTCTTTGCTGGTTTGCAATTTGTAAAAAGCAGGTTACAAGTCAGAACAAAGGTATCTGCTCTCTCTCTCCTCTCTCTCTCTCTCTCTGTGTGTGTGTGTGTGTGTGTGTGTGTGTGTTAATGGACCAGGTCGGGATTTTTAAAATTCCGAAGAACCTGAACAACCTATCCGTTGGTGGAGCATTGTTTCCGACAAACATTTTACCTTAACAATGAACAAATTGCCGACAGTGAGTATTAGGTAAACTTTGACCCATAAGTCGTGTTCTGAATTATGTCATCCGCAGTGACCATTGTCGTAAAGACCGATCCAGCATAGTAAATAGTACAGTTAACTCTAGATAATCCGACTCTCAAATATAGGGTGTTTTCGAATTGCGGTCAGTAATGTACTGTATTACAGTTATACCTGTGTTATCCGTATATGTTGTTGTTTCATCAGATCTTCTCATTTCCTTATTCAGGCGCAGTTGGCCGCAAACCTCTAGTACAGGTGACAGGAGTTTAAATCCAGGCCTAGCACGAAGAGGCTTTATCTTTAACCTCGCCCCTGCACACTTGGGGGTGACTTGAGCTATTTGGACAATTTGGACAACGTGCTCAAATTTCACATTTCATTTTCCTAAGGAATAGACCCTCGGGCATATGTTCGAAGTGTCATCATACATCCCGAGATTAAACAAATCGATCACTGTCTCAATTCGATTATCAACGAACCCGTTTATCAACTAACCGGATTATCACAGAGTTTACTGTATAATAATTTAGAGCCTCGTTTTAGAACGATGGGGATGTCAGCCGGTGATAATTAACCCAGTAGTCATAATTCGTACACGACAGCTTCGCAATTGACAGACATTTGTTCGACGAGCTGAGTGAGAAAATACAATCGGCGAGAACAAACGGTTAACACAATACCCACTGAGTTGTCTTAGTTACGGGCACGCCCTAAAGGTACTCACATAAATATCACGTGAAGCTTACACTAGACGATATAATGATCGACTGATCTCTTTATTGTGTGATGTAAACGATTTGATGTTAATAAGTGATGTACTGTTAAGATATCTCTTTGTTGGCAATCTACGACCGGGGCGTGCCTATGATAGAACGGTGATACTGAATGTTGGTGATGTTCCGATGATGAGGGTGATGGAAATGTATATGATGATCATGGTCATGATCATGGTGATAGTCATGATCATCAGTGTCTGTTGGTCGATACATCATAGAAAATGTTCCCATTCAACCTTTGTTTACAACTATGAAGAGAAACTTTGTATTTTAAGTGAATTATTCAATCGTCATCATTCGGTTTGTTGTTATACAGTTTGTCGTCGGTCAGATCGCGAGTAATGGCGTCATCTTTGTGAACTATAATCTCTAAAATAGACTCACCCCATTTTGACGGCTTTCGGCATCTCGTGGCTTGATAGTCGGTGAAGCTGTGGCATTGTAACTACCTCCAAATCCCGTTAGCAGTAACCACAATCCGGTTTCAAGTCCATCCAAACAGTTCACGGCTCCGGCCCGTAGATCAGGCACCAATCATTGTCCAGGAAGTTATCACCGCGCCACCTGCCGTAGTCCGGGAACAAATCGCTGATCGATGAACAGTTAACACTCGGAATTAATCTTCGTAAATTATGGAACGAGCAAACCACACGATCTCCCGGATTAGTGTCCCGAAGAACAGAATTCCAAACTGTTTCCGATCAGCGAGTCAGGAGAATGTTGGCCGATTGCTGGAAGACTGTGATCCAATTTAAGGCGTGAATTGTGTGTCTATAGACGTGTGTCTATGCGTTTGGATGCCTGTCTATGCGTGAGTGTTTGTATCTATGTGTAGGTGAAACAACCAGCATATGAATTGTGTATGTTATATCGACTTTGTGAGCCAGATGTTGCTATGTTGCTGGGGTAGCTACCGTTATTGTGTCGTCATTTGGGTGTATGTGTGTATACACGTGTGTGTATACGACCTGTCCTCACAGGTCTGGCCAACGAGTGGATGATAATCAATGGCTCACCTGTAACCTGACAATGGACAGCCGCTGACAGAGGGAACAGGGGAATATTCCTGTTCTAGAACAGATCTGAGAACTCTTAACCTTCACACCATCCTTCCTATTTAGGTTTATGTTAGGTAATGTATGTTAAGAGGCGTGATCGCTAGGTTATGTATTTAAACAAACGGCTGGTGTTAGGCAATCACGGGTGTAGTTGGAGACGGCGGATGCTTCAAGGTGTGTTGTTGAGTTTTTAATGATGAAGAGATTTAGCGTGTTGAGGTTTGTGTACAACTGGCTGTTTGTCCCGTAACGCATCACCGCCTACGGAATAGTACCGACTGACTGGGATCAATAAATGGATATATGAATGTATGAGTAGATAATGAGTGAGCGAGTGAGTGACTGATTGAGTGAGTGAGTGAGTGAAAGAGTGGTTCGTTTTGTCACAGCACTGATCTTACCTGAAACATATAGGCGACGGTCGAGTCCTTGAGAAAATGCTATGGTTAAATCAAAACCTTTTAATGATGCATGAAACATGCTCCAGACACAAGCAAAACCTGGATTTGACCCCACTACCTGACTACCCAGTACAGCACATTACATACGCGCCTTAAATAAGTAGAACAAAGTGATCGGGTCCCCAGTAAAGATGGATTAGAAATCAGAACGTTTACCATTGGAGACCGCGAACTATGTCAACTGATCATGCCAGCTAACCTTTCAAGGGCTAGTATTAGCATATAGCCTTGATACGCAATGGATTCATAGATGCCTCAGGAGTGTTAACACACCTTGTGGCCATGGCAATGGCTTATAACACCTCCCCCTCCGTAAATAGTCCAATAAGTATTAAGGCCGTAAGTTGATTGCAGGTGTCTATATCAAGAGTATATACTAAAGATTTATGCCGTGACACTTGGGAATATTTGTACTATTTTATAGCCAAACCAAGAACAAAAATATACAAATCCGTAGAGTATCTTGGACTATAAACAATACTAAAACAATAGTTCAAATTTTGGCTTATCTCTAAGATATTATACTTATTTTGTACCTGCATTAGAGGCGCAATAACAACACCGTTTATAACAATAATAATATTACTGTATATTTAATCAATTATCCTTCATCTAGCACGGGCCATTACAAGACCTTATCCAGGGAAATCTGAAATATTATATATCCAAAATTCAAATGGAAATGTTGAACAGTCGATGGTATTCATACGAAAAAGCAGCCCTGAATAGCTGAATTTTAATAAGAGATGTAAACGTTTCAAGATGTACTTCAGTAACTCGTTCCACAAAGTGGGAGGGGGGATATCACTAAACACCACCACTCAGATATAGGTACTTTCAATAATATATGACTAGATAACCTGATAATTCATAATGTTTATCTGACAGATAAGAGTTAACACAGAATTTCGAATACAATATTATTGGTAAATTTAAATGTTTAAAAAATAGATAATGCGATTATAGTTGTTTGGGTTTGCCATTATTCGAACTGCATGCTTCTGAATTCGCTGAATACGCTTGATGTTACAATTAAATATACTATGAAATAGGGTACTATAATAGGCTATATGAGATGTAACAAAGACATGGACCAGAGTAACAAGTAATTCTTGTGATGAGCATTCATTTATATAGACGATGTTTTTATTATGACAATAAGTAGCACTGCATATTGATGTGACATGTCAATTTATATTAATATATTTCGACGATATAGCACCTTAAATCGCGATGATCTCTTACCGTTTAATCTGACAAACAATTATGGTGAAATCAATCAGATAAATATGTGAAGATCATTAGACTAACTGTATTTTTGAAGCTCGGAACTTGTCATTTAATGTGAACAACACAGCTATAAGATGTAAGTTCACTTGCACTGTAAATAAACCTTAGTTGCCCAAAACTGGATAGCTAAGGCCTTTTCTAATCTCGAGTACACGACAGCTGATCAATCACTTTTGTCGAGACAATACGTCGTTCATATTGTGTTCCATCAGCATGGCATATGATCAATAATGTGATTGATCATTTTAAACAGATAGATGAACAGATGGTATGAATAACAAAGAGAATAACGACGATTATTTTAATTATCTGTTTACAGTTGATTTTTCTTCACCATCGTCATCATTGTCATCATCATCATCATCATCTTCGTCGTTGTCATCACACCTTCATCATATTATTATATTGACAAATAGATGAAGCCAGCACACGATTTCTTTAGATTATCTTATACAATCCCTTTGTTTAACTGAGATATGTGGCTGAGGGAAGATGCCCAAGATAACATAACCACGTGATAGCACTGGTAATAAAATCTTCAGATGTACCCCCCACTTACGAGAGAAACAAGTGATAGACAAGTAACCTACTTCCTTCCTCCCACTTCTCCGCTGAACATAAAAAGACAGACAGACACATAAAACAGTAACTAACAAAATAGTAATAATGCTGATGAAGATGACAATGATGATGATGATGATGATTATCTCGAGAAGGTTAGTATTCTATTGTCTTTGTTTTGTGATGTCTCGTGTTGTCTACCTTTCTCCATTCTGGATCTCTAGATAGGTATACATCGTCTGCTGAAATGCCTAACTCAAGATTAATCTTGAGGCCGTTTCCATCTAATGCAATAAGGTTAGATATTCGTCCACTAAACAAACCGCACCAACACACTTTCAGTATACGACTTCTTGAATAAAAGGAATGCAGTGCTTATTTGTTTAATCACATTTCCCACCAAATGTCTTTCTCAAAATTTATTAAATACAGCAACAAATGACACCATAAAGATATCTGTATACACAGGTCAATAACTTTTGTCTTTACTTTTTTTATACTATATAATATTCAAAATGATTTAAGGAAAAGGGTGTTTTCGGTTGAACATTTTACAAGCTTCCGTTAATCCAGTTTAAAATAGCCAACTACTACACCAATCTCTATTTTGAAATAACGAATAAAATATTTGAATGGTGTGCTAAAAATGAAATGGCAACAATCTGGTTAAATTAACATTGATATAGTAATGGTGTGTGTGTGTGTGTGTGTGTGTGTATAGGAGGGGGGAGGGGGTGATTTGCTAACATTTTATGAAAATCAGTCCATATATTTTCTACATTATTTTTATGTTATCTGCCATTGAATTTTCTGCTCATAAATATTGCACTTGTTAGAGTGGACCTGAGGCTGTATATATCTATGTACACGTTAATGGTGATTCTTTCATTATCTTTAATGGAAAAATTTATGTCATTAACGACTGGTATATTTGTTGAGGCCATTGAAGAATGGTTGAGGCTGATCTTGCGAGAGATATGTCTCTGTGTTTAACTGCCTAGAGACATCTGTGATTGTTTTTAAAGCAGATAGCAAATGCTTTCCCACAATGTAAACAAACAGCTAGATATTGATTGTATTGTGTTAATAACAGCTGCCTAAGTACAGGTATGTGTTACTATGGCAACCACACCTGGTTCCGTTGAAATGTTCAATTAAAATAAAACTGAATGTTTTAATATCCGCTTCATTAATTATATCAGCACAAATATTAATATAATTTAAAAAAAATCGAAACAGGTTTTACCATCGTGAAACGATTATAAGCATATTTCTAAATACTTAAATATAATAATTATACAGAGTTTATATCACATTATTATTTCTCTCATATTATTATCTTATTTCTATATCTAATATTTATGTTACAGTTAATCTATATAATCAGGTAATATATACAACACCTAAATTTTTCAGGTAATACGTCTATTGCTAACTGAGATTTAATACAGATTACCTGAAAATTACCTGATTATATAGATTAACCGTAACATATATATATATATATATATATATATATATGTGTGTGTGTGTGTGTAACCTCTCTCTCTCTCGTGAGCGGACATGCATGTGTATATGCCTCATACAAAACACATTACCTCATTACACTAGATTCCCTTTGGCGACCATATTCCGTTAAACAAGGCTACACATAAATAACATAGAAAAATTACCTGTTTATTATGTCAAAAATTGTTAGACAGGATAGTTTCCAAAGGTCTGTTCGAGCTATATCCAATGTATCCATCTGTTCCCATTTTCCGTGTTCTATTAAAAAACTTCCCCAGATGGCAGAGTTGCCATTTCTCTTATCGAAGCTGCGAAGTTTCACCGAAACAATAAAACCGATAATCACCTGGCAGCATCCATCCAAGCGTTATCATCATTATTCCGAACAGAAGCCAATTTCCTGGACCGTGATCTGCCGACAAACTGACAAAACCGCATCATCGACATCCTCATCTTTATAGTTAACGTTACTGTCATTATCATATCAGAAACGTAATGCCGGAGGCAGCCGGAAATAATCCACTTTTTCTTCTATCATAAAATGTTTGCCGAGAAAAGTTGAGACAGATGATGGGTAATATTGATCTATTGATCTATTGATTGGGCGTTGCGTCCCATTGTGCATACACGTCGCGGAGCCTAATCGCAGCTAGCTAAAAATAGCCACACTGCTGCAGTTGGCGGTACGGTTTCGGGCGAGCTGGTGGAGTTGATGGGCTGTAATCTAGAGGCTAAAGGCTCGAGACCACCGTTCAACCAGCAAGTGTTCGGCCGCACATAGTTTATACATAATGGAAAACTATCAAATCTACAAAAATCAGTGTACTTGGATATATATATATATATATATATATATATGGAGGGGTGATTCATCCTTAAATAAAAAAATCTTTACTTCGATCATCCCATTTCCCCCCCAAAGTAACGCATAGACCATATATCACTAAATGAGAGCTGAACAAATTAATTAATAAACTAATCCCGACAGATATGTACACCATTTAATTTAGAAATTTGCCAAGCTGACGTCTAACATCTGTCCATATTCATATGACGTTCTTTAGACATCCTCGTGAGAAAAAAAACATATTGTAATATGTCATTCTGAAACGTTATTTTCGGATCAACTACTGAAACACGTCACGTACTCAATAAGTTGGCCGTCGTTATTCCACCTCAACCTCTACTGGTGATTTTTTATGTTTTATGGCCACTTTTGTCCACACGGTAGGCTATTAATGGGCCGAGCGACCTCCAACGGTAATGAACCGAAGTCAAAGATGAAACACGCTTCAGATATGCCCACGCCGAGATTAGAACTCAGGTGGTAGTGATCTGTGATCCAACGCGCTCCCAGTTAGACCAAAGAGTGGCCCCTCTCAACCTCTACTAATAGATCCTCCAGTCAATCTGGAGTTAAGTGTGTTAACGAGCATTTTTTTCCGGCTCTAATGGGGTCAATATTATGTATTGAAGTTGTAGCTGAGGAGTTGTTGTGACGTTAATGTTTATATTTGGGTGATCAGAGAATAATTATACTTCTATAACTACGGATGATAGATCTACAGCAACTATTTATTTATTTAATCCACTGTATTTATTCACCACCATACAGTAATGATAAATAAATTAGTACAATGTTGAAAAAGCGAACGTCCGAAATATAATGTTTATAGTGAAGCCATTTCCATGATAGATAATAAATAATTCAATAACAAACAGAGATATAATTTGAAATAATTGAAGTTACAGTTAAAACAAATACACACTGATGTAATGTTAACAAAATATATTATTTAGTATTTTCTAAATATGTTATTGGCCACTATTATACGAATTCCATTCTCAGTGATTACAAGCCAATTTTTGTCTGAATGTTGCTCGAGCAAAATTACTACTTCTGTCGTGAAATTATGAACAGCGTTGATTGTGATAATCGTTTGGTCATTAATTTATTCCAGTGTATGCTTTTGTTAGAATGTGCTATATAAGATTGACAGAGAAACTAAGTTTCAAGTATCAAGTTGATTACAACTGTTTGATATGGACAATAATTCAATACGTAAGTAAGTAAACCAGCTATATTTGAGCATGAATGATAAAGGCTCAATCAAACAGTTATATATATATATATATATATATATATATATATATAATTACTATGTAAAAGTTTTCATAATACTGTACACTGTAAGGAAATATGTTGGAATTATAGATATTCATCTGGATCGTATCACTGAGTATGGTTATATACGAATTCAACTACATCTGGATGTTGATTTGGTGAGAGAAATCTCTTAACTGATCACATCGTTTTGACATTACATTTTCATTGTTCTAAGATAATAGCCTTTAATATTAGCATCATGATAATATTCCTTGTAAATTCATCTGGCAAAGTGTTTATTATATCTACAATCAATACGTTAAATTAGCTTTACAGTTAAAGAATTAAACGGTTCTCGACACTTAACTAAGAGTGGCAGCCATGACACGTTATGATAACAAGTTCGTTGGCACTTTGCTTGATAAAACTTAATTCCAGTAACTAGCAGGTTAGCCCATGATAATATAAGTAATCGAACTGCTTGTTCAATATTACCGTAGTAAATGTTTTAAAAGAATATATTTGTAATTGTACTATTTATAGCACGCCAATAGCCATTAGCTATATGTGTATACTACAACACCTACTACTACTACTAACTAATAATAAGAAGAAACCAACTACTAGAATGTTGATTTTGTCTGACAGTTACTATGTAAGAACTGTGTTTATTATTGTGATTTATAATCTGTTAACATTACAACGTGATAACAATGCACCGCAGAATCAAAGGCAAGCATTATGGCAAGACCAAGGACGAAGTTCTAAGCTATATTGTGGTCCAGTTATAGACATCCAGAGCACTGTCTCTCTCCTGTGAAAGCTAGATGGGGACATCACCACACACACATAGAGAGACCAGATGCTAAGATGGTAATGTTTTTGATAAATCTGTGGTATCTCCTGGTCTCTTATCAACTGTAACCATCAATTAAAAATTGCAATCTTTGTTATTCAAATGGTCATTGTTTATGTATTGATAAAAGTATCGAGTCGAGTTTAGGATGACTGATCATCAATAATTATTGTTTAAAGGGTCCTGGAAATTTCCACCATAGCACGTGACCGTTGTGTAATTATAGTGCTTTACAGTCATACATGATTTTAGCAACATTACTCTTATACAACATATTCATTGTATTAAAATGTAAATAAACAAGTAACCTTTAACCTTCTGTCTACACTAGGTGTCTTGAGTAACCACATCATCTTGTTAAAGCTTTTCCACCTGCAACTGATTTTAGCAAAATAATGCGTAGCCCTTTTAATCGTCTACAAAGTTTACTATCCGGCTATAACTGATTCCACTTCATTAACAAATTGATTAGTGGTTTTAAAACTAAGATACAGTATCATACTTGATACATATATAACAGACTTTGGTAGCCTCCTGTGATTTCTACAGAATAAATACAATAAATCAATATATAAAAAGCTTAGCCTCATTAAACCAGCGTCTGGTTATAACCAGACGCTGGTTTGAAACTCTTCAGTATAAAGACGTACACTATCACAAAATATGTTTAATGGCATGCACCAGATCTAGGACTAGTACATGTGGCTTATAATGAATGTTTATTTATTTTATTTTTGATGACAGTTTTTTTACAATGTAATGTAAAAACAGGTTTCTTACAGTAAAAAACCTAACCCTAGCTATTGTATTTTTCGCAAGTGTCTGAATTCAACTTCATTTCAATTGCAGAAAAATTCTATGTTACAAATTCAACTTCTTTTCAACTGGCAAAAATCTTAGTGTTCAAATTATTCAACTTAGATAATTTTATGTTTTACATTCAACTTTTCTTCAACTAACGAAAGTATTAAAGTCTTCAAATTCAACTTTTATTCAACCAGATGTGCCATATTCAACTTTATTTCAACTGTTGAATAAAAGTTGACATTTTTCACTTTCAACTGTTGAGCTTCAACTTTTAACTATATTTTAGTTGAGCATTAGTTGAGCATTGGTTGAACTTCAACTTTATATTTTTGTTTAGGTGTCCTTCACCTTCACAAGTGGCTGACCAGGAATTAATAAATTGGTAAATAAAACCTGTTGGCTCTTTTTCTGCTCTTCTTCCACAGCTCCAAGTTGTTGTATTCTAGCCAGAATATCACATCTCTCCAGTAACATCCTTCAAAAATGTTTTACAATTGCGTTAAATTGGCAACAAGTAATTACCGGTAGATACTGAAAGTGGCAACCCCCTCCTTTGTGACCAATTACTTTAGATATGTTAAATGGTGTTGAAAATTATTAATAATCTTTAAAGATTATTCTCTGCAAAAACTCCATGAAAGGTTATGGATCACAAGCAAAATCCTGGTCATTTCTAGATGATTTCTTCTTCTTCTTCTTCTAGATGATCACTTTAATCCAATTCTTTTTACCCCAAAAGAGAAATCTATCAGTCAAATAATAAATATATATTTTCCGAATTTCCGTAAAATTGTGCTATTGTCTATGGGAAAATACTACAAGATTAGAACAATGTTAGTCAAAAGTTACCAAAATACACCCGATATGAGTTGATTGACAGGACATATAGATAATGAGGTAAAGGGATTAAACACCCTTTTTTATTAATTCTATCCACCCATTTGGACGCCTCCATGGTCTAACTGGTAGTGTGTTGGATCACAGATTACTACCACCGAGTTCGAATCTCGGCATGGGCATATCTGAAGGGTGTTTCATCTTTGACTTCGCTTCATTACTTGTGGTGGTTGCTCGGCCCATTTAGCCTATCATGTGCACAAAAATGGACATAAAACATCAATCATCATCATCATAATTATCATCATCATCATCATCACCATCATCCACTCTGAGATGGATCCAAAATGATTACAGGTAACTGTTGTATTCATCACCAATTGATTTTTGTGTCATCAACTTATTGATGAGTACACGGTGGCCATAAAACATCAATCATCCTCATCATCATCTATCCACCCATTTAACAATACAGGCTTAGAAATCATTCCAATCATATACTGGTAAGGGTTGTCTGATGGAATAGCGGTTTGAGCATGGTACAACCTTCAGATTGTGGGTTTCAGACCATCTCATACCGTCATAGTGCAGTTAGTTAGAGCGTAGGACTCGTAGCCGAATGGCCGCGGGTTCGGGGCTCCGTGAGCTGCAATGCTGTCATGTGGCGACTGGTTCACTCATCCATAACAAATCAGTACCCGACGGGACACTATGGCTATGTGTGAGTAATGCTTGGCGCCTATAATGGCAGCATGCATTGTATCCTCCCTTGGGAGTTGAGATATGTGCTGGGTGAAAACAGGTCTGAGTCAGGGATAATAATATTGTAAATAATATTGTAAAGCACCTTAGAGCAGCTTCTAGGAGAATAGGGCGCTATATAAATACCACATATTATTATTATTATTATACCGGTGCTTATGGGATTATGATTCTCAGAGACAGTTGCTCCTCACCCTTTGTTCCATATGTAACTAACTAGTGGCGAGACTAAGCAACTCAAATTTCCAAGCATGTAGGTACTCCAAATCTGTGGATTATATCTAATTAAGAGGAACGACACGTATATAAATTAACTGCCCTGACCTACCTACAATATTTATATTATAATCTCTTAAAATGTATTTATATAGATGTACCTAGCTTGAATCGGTTAAGAGTGAGTGAGTGAGTGAATGAATGAATGAGTGTTTTGTTTGGCTTCAGTGCTGGCCACCCATGGATAAAGCATCACCCAGACATGACCCAAATGGTGATTCGCACCCACGACCCAAACCGAAATGCACCATAAGAATTTCTGATTATTATAATAATAGTAACACTAATAATGTATGTCACTGAATAATTATTTTATTAATTATTTGACTTCATTAATGTATACATAAAATACTATGGAGAATTAATCATTAACTGACGAGTAAACACTTAAAAATTTAATAATGTAAATTAGCTTATACAAAACTTGTATAATTATCATTTGTTAGTATTACATACAGTATCATCTAAATGATTGATGTTTTGACACAAAGTAAACATACCATCAGTGTATATAATACATACTGCATATTTGCAACATTAAAACACAAATTGTGCACTTGGAAGTTCAAGTGCCACCTGGTGAGTAATGAAATGATTTCGGGATATTATTACAGACTGAAATGACAGTGATAAATGATGGACAAACAAGACTGACCGTACCTGAAGCATGTTGCTATAGCAACCAGTATTTAGTAGTTAGTATTAATGATATTATAATTTTATACATAACTGTCATGGTTTCACTGACGTTATCTATGCCACTCTATTACCATCCACTCAACATTAATTTTTTTATCTCGCGCGCACACACACACACACACACAAGCAATCTCATGGTTGAACAGGAGCAGACTGTCTAAGTTTACATGGTAACACTATGACAATGAACCCTCCCGGTGTTAAAGCTTAGATTTAGGGTGGGTGGGATTTAGTTCCTATCACAGAAGTTGTTGAGTAATTTAGCCACGGCACTGGTCACACCTGGGACATATGACTGATGTATGACTTCCTAAGGAAACAAATCCAAAAACACAGTTATGAGCCAGATTTGAACCCACAACATGCAGATTTGAGGTGCACTGTTCTAATCACATTTCTATCACAGAAATGTTCTGGGGCTAAAACAACTTGGTACTTAAATCACATTTGATGATCAACAGCTTTATACACAAACAGTCAGAGGGTAGTGGACTGTACTGGTGTGGGGAAAATGTTCACACATACGCCACAACTACTTAAGTATTCTTATCATACCTCACTGTAGGGATGTACCCACATAGTACAAAAAATACGTCATTATTTATATAGCACCCAGAATATTATGTCATAAACAAGGACACAAACACACACTCTCCCCCTCTCTCAAACAAATAATTAATTATATATATATATATATATATATATATATATATATATATATAATAACAATCTAGCCAGAACTGGCAAATTTCAAACATCAGTCACTCAAACCATTAACGAAATCCATGAGTGATTATTAGAAAATATAATATCAAATACAGTAACTGAACAATACAAATATATTTTTACAAAAATTTAAATGAAAGACTACACAATAACCCATTCATAAACATAACATAAATATCTCCTTGAATGAGAACATAATCCTTTACTTTTAAATTAGAACTTCACTAATTATATTCTTCATACCAATTCTTACTACAATTATCCGGAATGATATCGAAACAAAGACAATAACACAAATTGGTTTTCTTATAAAATATTGCGAGAACACTTGCACTTCACAGTCAGCAACAGGAGAGTCTACATAATGTACATGAGGAAGTGACACCAGTGATGATATCAGTCGGATAATTTGCAAATTGTAGACATGTCTCCACGTCATTCTCTTACTAATCAGAACTTGAACTTTGACTTGGTCTTCCGGGTTGACCTTCGGAAGTGGACTACCACAGGATGAAGAATGCCGAGATGCTTCAGATCATCTTCGTTCAGTTTGGAGAATTTCTTCCCATCAACCTTCTGCTTCATGCAGCCCTGAATCACATCATCGTCGATACGTAGCTGTCGCAGAAATGCTCCCATTTTTTTCACAGAGAAATGATAAAGATTACCATCATGTGGTAAGCTGAACTTTACTGAAATGAAAATAATAACAATGTAAATAACTACGCATTACATTGATAGAGTGTATTGCTATAAACACAACAAAGTGATGCAACAATATACGATTAAAAACTTTGAAGAAATAAACTGAGTGACAGTCATCAAAGAAAACAAAGGTGACGACATTAACTAGTCTCATTTTTTAGGTTCATGGTTTCCAATTGGTTGGCTGTATTTGTTTACGTGTCATAGAAGACAATCAAAAGAAGGGAGTTGATTTGAGTTGTCTAGTCTAGGTGCATGGTTACACCTGGGACATATGTCCAAGGGGCATCAGCCTAAAGAAGAAGAAAACCTCCACAAACACAGGTATGAGGCAGAATATAACACACAACCTGGATATTTGGAGAGCATTTCTCTAACCAATGTGCCAAAACACTTTTGTGATGATGATATGCTATCAAGTCCTATTCGTGCACAAACTTAATGAAATGACATAAAAATAGACCACAAAATATCCTAAACAGTCTTCATTACTTTGCTGACAAAAATAATAATAACTCCACATTTAATAAAGATGCCTGAACCATAAAATCAAATGTTCTGGGATCCTGAATGCAACAGAACATATAAAACAGAATATAAAAGTTTACCAGAAAATTTCAGAAAGTATTTTATTTAGTCTTGGCACCAGTCACACCTGGGACATATACCCAGAAGGCTAATCACTGAGAAGATGACCTGATCCACTAACATCTGTGCTATTAAATCAGTTCAGTATTTTTACTGAACTCCAAGTAATAAGAGAACTTTTAACCGAATATGTTCACTAATTGGTAGCCTATATAATAATATTAATATACCGATAGATGTAATATGGCTCATCTCAGAAGTTATGGCTACCATGAAACTAGCAACAATCTGATTATGATGAAACATGCCAAGATATTATTACCCAAAAGAGTAATAAAACAAACAATAAGTGAACTATTGAGAGTATGGACAATTGATATCAAAGCTATAATATCCAGAACAGGTTTCAATTTGTTGATATTTTGTAGATTTGTAACAAATCTAAACTGTACTTTTACAGCAACTTTTTAACAAATCATTGTAGACTAAATGAGCCAAGTGACCTCCAAAGTAAATCAGCCAAATTAAAGAGATGAAAACAACTATCAGGACGATATACATTAAACATGAAAATAGAATGGATGACAAATGTTGGCAGCATCTGCACACATGTTCAGATATTGCATATTCTTGTCAGATTTACTTGATTTGAAGTCAAATAAAAACGCCACCAATCTCGACTTCTAAATCTTGACTCTACCATTTGTTGTTGTTTGGTGATATAATATTATCACAACTACAACAGTAGATTATAATTGTTTGATACCACGGTGTTACTTATACTGAATGTCTAATTTTCAACTACAGTCTGGTGGTTATAACACAGTGTCTGGGGTCAATGGGCATGAAGTGTGTTATAATTGGTCTGTGAATATTTGTGGTTAAGTAAATGTTGCTGTTTTACGGCCACTTTTGTGTACAAGGTAGGCAAAATGGGCCGAGCAACCTTGAACGGTAATGAGTTAAAGTGAAAGATGAACAACCTTCTGATATAGCCCAGCCGGGATTTGAACTCGGGTGCTATAGATCTGTGGCCAACTATGCTACCAGTTAGTCCATGGAGGCATATTTTTTTCATTTCAGAACATAAGAATAAACACGACATCACAGCTTTTAGGAAACTTAATCATTATTGTGTTGTATTTTCGTGTAGATGACACAATATAATCATTTCAATTGAGTTAGAATAATAAACTGTAGCAATATCAACAACCTCCATGGTCTAGTGGTAGCGTGTTGGACCACAGATCACTACCACCCGGGTTCGAATCTCGGAGTGGGCATATCTGAAGGTTGTTTCATCTTTGACTTCACTTCATTAACTTTGGAGGTCGCTCGGCCCATTTAACCTACCTATGTGCACAAAGAGTGGCCGTAAAACACCAATCATCATCTAACTAAATACTGCTTCACATTTATTGATATACTGGAAATCCTATCAAGATGTTTCTACTCTATTGGTCATTAAATGGACGTTTATTCCTACGTTAGATTCAGTGAGCTTGTTATGATACAGACTTGGTCTTATTGGGGGGGGGTATTTGGAACATCATATTGGGAAGTGCTTGCTTGTGATGCACCTTTCTGTAATCTTGTGATTACCTCCAATATCTCTCTTGTGTGCTTTGTTCAAACCTTGGGCTAAGATTTTGTATGTGATTTGTGTGCTTCCATATAAAGAAATATCCATGCATTTCCGGACACCTTCTGACCTACTTTCCTTGGGAAACACTGCCTGGGTCATAAAATTCAGGATTACATGGTTCACATTCACACGAATCGCTACATATGGAGCGATCCATTTTGCCTCGTTCACAAATCGCACCCGCACACATATGGGATCATGCTCGTGCATTTACATGTTTTCCATTTTTTTAGTCGCATTCGCATACCACATACCGCATATTTCTTAGCTTTAATGTTTCTACAAAACCTCTAATAGCTAATATAGCAGATATACAAACTAAAATCCATCTGTGTGTGAAGATCGTGAAATAAAACTACTTAACTCAAAGAAGTCAGCAGATAAATTTCTGCTGAACTGAATACCTTGCTATCATTGTTAGGCTTGCATACTAGAAAACAGCACCTTATAATCTAATACGTCAAGAGCACGATGTTCAAGATCTGCGCATGTCAAAACCAGAAACTACCATTAAGCAAGAGAGGTCACGAAAGCTTTTGATGATAAACAAATAACTGATTTTTAGAAATGCCAACCGGTTCACTAATACATGCTTTTGTTACAAATTCAATGACGCTGAAGGTTGAACAGTAGTAGCAGATAGAGAGGAATTCACTGAAGCGCGATGTAAACAGGAAGTTTTCAAATCCAATCAATGACCAAACAAGCACCTGTCAGTCTAATTGTACTAATATCGGAGCTGTCAAAATAACTGTGTACCATATGGAACAGTTAGCCAAGTTTTTGTTGAGACTTCGATGTGTTAAGCAAGAAAATGGCACTCTCTCACTACAGGCATAATTCTATGGATATTTTCATAAGACAGATGTCCCAGAATAGACTAAAGTCTAGACATTCTTTTGTTGGCAGTGCACCTGTGGCTGAGGCTATGTTCTTAAAAGAAACAGAAAAACTAAAAAAAGGTCGGTTATTTTTTACTGTACAACATAAAGACCTCACTAGATGTATGTAGTGAAAAAATGAATACGAAAAGCATCCAATTTCTTTCGTTTATTGTTGCCATCTTTGTGTAAATATACCAGTTTATACGTACGGGCACTCTTCATGTTACTGCTGAACGTTAGCGTTTTACATTAATGGGGTGGGTGGTGGTATGGATGTGGGGAGGAGGGTGGGTTATCTTGTTACCCACTTCTCTCATTAGAGATGCAACGTAAAGAAACACCGTATACAAGAAGGCCAAAACATGATATGTTTGATAAGAATGACAGTAAATAAGACGGATCTCATCACACGACATCTCACAGGTTGTTGATATTCCAGTTATCATTCCAGCTGAAAGCATTACTTAATACACAATAACCATGATGAAGATTATAGTACTTGTAATAATAATAACAGTAATAATGAATATGAATATTGTATTATGATATTTAGATATTTCCCCCTTCATGCTTATAGTATGTTTTAAATGACTTTATAGGTTGGATAAACAGTAGTACAATTATATAATAATTAAATGAACTCTACTCTGGTGCCAATAAACAGTGGATTTTAAGGTCTGAGAATTAAGACCCACAAATTAATTGAAACGATGAATCTTGACCACTGGAAGCATTTGGGTTCTGATGGAAGATAATACGTTTAGACACCGTGTTTGATACATTAGTATCTCAAATGACACGACTAGTTCACAATATCACACAATGTAGATGTTCAGAAAACTCGCCTCACTTCTGACTAAGAAAAATGATTACTTGTATAAAGTGAAAGATAAACTGTTGACTAGTAAATTACATGCAACTATTCTGTTTTCATGCAAAACCAGGATGAAAAATGAGTTATGATCGGGAGAAAAACATAGCTAAGTTTTCAGAAATAAATATCAGGTTTAGTTACAAGCTCCATATAGAAATTGACCTGAAAGATGTCATTATACTCTAATTGTAGACTTTCTGGTGAAAATCCCCAAAAGATTCAATTAACTTCTAAATGACATGGGTGGATTCAAAACCCGGATAGAGGACAATATTCCACCGCCTGAAAGTGTGTAATATTTGATCAAAGTAAAATGTACAACTCTGTGACCTGACAGTTGTAGGCGGGGAAAACTACATCTATACAAGTGCCAACCTTAAACTTTACCTAGTCACAGATCATCCAAAACCAACTGGATATATCAGAACAGCATCTTATGACTCTCACTAAAATTAACCAATCATTATAATGTTAATGAATAATGAGACTGGTCAGAAGATGTCACTATCAGATAGATAGGGAACAAGGAGAACATATGTACCTTTCTACATCAAATAAATTTTAATTTACAAACACATACACACATTAACTGAACTCTTTCACCACAAAGAAGTAATTCATACAATTGTGTTGCTGAATACTGCTGTTTGATCATGAACTTACCGGTATGCAGGATTTTGCCATACTAGGATTTATATATGTGTGTGTGTGTGTGTGTATATATATGTATATATATATATATATATATATATATATTAGAGAGAGAGAGAGAGAGAGAGAGAGAGAGAGAGAGGGGGGGGGGGGAGAAAGAATCATGTGGTCACTGATAAATTTTCCTCACTGATATATAGCAATACAAATAGGTTTAATATTATGCTATGTGTGGTACTGAAATTATCTCTACAACTACCAACTACCATTACTACTGCTGCTACTACCGGTATTACTAATTGCTACCATAACTGCTACTGCTTCTACAATAGAACATGTCTATACCAGAACGTGTCAAGAACCAGTAAAGATCTCTTTGACCAAACTTCCTCCATTCATATACTATGAGTTTTGGTTTGAGAAAACTGGAACTTGTGTATTCTGACATTTAACATTTAAGTTCTGAAAAATGTGTGCTTATAAATGTTACAGATAAATGGTCTCACGACGCAAGCTGGTACTTAGGGACGAAAAGTTGGGCTCTTGTAAAAAATTTCTGGCATGTCACGCAGCCTTCAATTGAGCTCATGACAAAATTGTGTGGTGTAGACAAAGATTACATAAAGAAGCAGCTGAATGACTGAGCTTTAAAAAAGTGGAGTAGTGATACTGCACAATACTACTCAAACTTGAGTAAATAGCATGATTTACTTAAACCCAAAAGCTAATCCTCATATTTTTATGTACAGTTTTTAGTGAATGCTCATTTACGTCTAATTCAGCTTTCCTAACTTTATGCAATTAGATGTGGTTATGTCTAAATTAAAGTGCCTATTCACATTATCTCTGTACTCTATAACTGAGAACATCAGATGTCAGGCAGATCTCTGACATCGGATGTCAGGCAGATCTCTGATGCTGCAAATAATAAGTGGTGACTGTATTACCTATAAGTTCAAAAATGTTCTTATATGATCAAAGCTGATACAGTAAAACATGTAGCTGGATCAAAATATGTGTGGCAGTGTGTTTTAGGATACCGGTATATATATATATATATATATATATATATATATATATATATATCAAGACCTAGTCATCCATAACTAAACATATACACAAATCTATGCATAGGTAACTCTAAACACACATACACCTAAACATGCACCAATTTCTAATTTCACAAATGCATATATATATAAACAAACCTATTTCTAATAAATATTAATAATAAGTGTAGGCTACTCATCAGCCTGTAGCACCCAGACAATCTGCTTTGTGACAAATGTGTCACATCCACAGGGAAACAGAATTACATATGTGTAGTAAACAGAAACACACACTATAGTTCAATGGGTAGACGTTTTTTGGCAACGACGTTTTTGCCATGGCAGTTTTGGACATGGAAATATTGAGGGTCGACATTTTGGCTAAACAACAACAAAAAACGATAAACCACTTCCTCTTCAATTGCCTATTCAAAGAAATTTAAAAAAGCAAATTCCTTTGTATTCCAGTTAGAATTTCTCATTTAGTAGCAATCACCACTTACTCTTCAATGGTGTGTTCAAAGAAATGTCTTAAAAGTCAATCCCTTTGTATTTCATAGTTTCAGTTTCAAATTTAGTGACATAATCTTGTTTTTTATTTTTATTAAAGTAACTTAAGGTGCCTTCTAAATTAAAAATATTTTACTTAATTAAAAATAATAAAATATGGCTTCTAAATACTTTTAAATTATCCATATTTCCAATTTACACTTTAAAATATCATGTTAAATCATATTATGTACATTTATAAAAGCCAAAACAAAATATAGCCAAAACGTCCACCCTAAATATTTTCTAGGGCCAAAATATCTAGGGGTGCATGGCCATGGTCAAACCGTACATGGTCAAAAATCCCCTACATCTCAACATGAATAACTAAGGGTTAGCTGCATCATTCATCTAGAAAAAAGTCCACTCAATGATTGGGTTACATCTTGATAAGTATTGTGTTAAATCGTTCACCTGAAATACTAGTCTCAGTCTCCAATGTTATATGAAATAATTTGCTGAAAGGATTTCCAGTATTTACCGTTAGTGAAAAGTTGTTATCCCCTATTAACAGTGGGCGCCATAGTTGTTTCTAACCCGAGACCGCAGTTGGTAACCAATGCAACTCATTTCACCTGGATCAGTTTGTTAACCCAGAACATTAGCAATGATCACTAATTTCTATAATGATAATGAATTATACTAGAGATCAGTTGCTTGCATTAAGACCCTATGGTGGTAATATCATTTGTCTAGCGATGCGCCCACGTAATGGAAAACATCCAAAGCAGATTGGGTCTGATGCAAGTAATTTGATCACTTTGCCAATAACACCATCTGATGGCACAGCTGTACAAAATGTATGTATTGGTCTTATTAACTGTCAGTCGATCTGTAATAAATCTGATGAAATAACTTATGTTATTAATGATATGGATCTTGATGCTCTTGTCATTACAGAGACATGGCTGACTGGCAATGTTTCGGGCCAGAAAATTGTTGGTGATGTGACTCCAGCGGGAATTTTCATTCCATCATGCAGCTCGAAATTAACAAAAAGGGGGGGGGCATTCTTCTCCTTTTTAAGTGTGAAACCCCCTTTTCGTTTTCAGGCTAAGTCTTTTAAAAATTTCCAACATTTTATCTGGGGGGGGGTGTTCGTGTAGCTATTATTTTAAACCCCCCTAAGAAAAATGGCCTTGAAACAAATTTCTTCAAGGAAATTTTTTGGGAAATTTTTTGCCTCTTGCTACCAACAGTGGCCCTCTGTTATCTTAGGTGATTTAAATTGGGAAATTTCCAGAGGTACAAATACCAAACAATTCTGGCATTCTTAGATCTGCCAAACTCAAGGGACATTCCCAAAAAAGAACACACAACATGGTCATATCTTAGATTTTGTCTTTCCGTGATGATAAATTTGATTAAGGGTGTTTCCCGTGTCTTCCATTTTGTCTGATTATTTCCCTTTTTAACCTTTTAATTTTTTTACAGAAAAAATCTGTTTCAACTAAAGTTATTTTATATGGAAAGATTAAGTTAAATTTTAAGGAAAACTTTTTTATGTCTTCGGTCTCTTCTTTAATTGGGTCCACCGGGTGATTAATTTATCTGGTGGATTCTATGATAGTACATTGAAAGCATTGTAGATAAAATGCACCTTTTAAAGGGCAAAAAATTTCCAACCAATGCTTCCAAAGGGGATAAAAAACATACAGGCTGGGAAAGAGAAACAGGAGGGGTTTTTGAGCGGGGATCAGGACCAGTTTGTGTTTCATTTTGAAATGTTCCCAAAGGGCAGTAAAAATTTTTTTTAAAAAAACCCGCCTTTTGCTAAAACTGAATATTATAATAAAAAAATTAAAGTTCCCAAAAAAAATTTAAAGGACTGTTTTCAGGGGAATAAAAAATTTCATAAAAGTCAAACTGTCCTCCCCAAAAAATATCAACTGGAAAAAAGATATGGCCCCCTTTTTTTAAAACTTCTTCTGTCAAAAAATATTAAAATACATAGTGGGCCCCCGTCCACACCTTTTCAAGGGTCCCTTGGTAGAAGAGCCCCGGGTTCCATATGGATAATTTGAGCCTTTTACAGAGACTAATATCCTTTCTGAAAACGTCATCTAATACTTTCGGGAGTTGACCCCATGCCCCTGGTTGGTGAAAGATTATCTGGGGTTCTGATAAACCCAAATTAAAAAATATAGTTAAAAACCCTTATCTCTGGGGGTTTTCCCCCAAAATCCATGGGAAACCCGCCCCCGTAAAACCATTAATAAAAAAAATAATGGGCTGTAATACTAAACAATTACAGACCCAAATCTTACATTTTTATCTAAAGTTATAGGAAAAAGGCGTTTCTTTCCATCTAAACAAAATATAATCAGTAATAAATTTTTGAATCACTAAATTCCCGCCTATTAAAAATGGTCACAGCACTGAAACAGCCTTGGGTTGAAATGAAAAAAATTATATTATGATGTCAATTGATCAAGGTAAGCCAGTAATACTTGTTCTTCTGGACCTGTCTGCTGCATTTGATACAGTTGACCATAACATACTTTTCTCTAGGTTAAAAGACATGTTTGGTCTGTCAGGTAGAGTACTTGAATTGTTTAGATCCTATCTGGAACAACGCTCCCAGAGAGTGTCTGTTCATGGTATTTTATCTGACATTCAGTTTTTGTTATCCGGTGTACCACAGGGTTCAGTTCTTGGTCCTCTGGTTTTCACAATATATATCCATCCTCTTGGGATCATTGTGCAGTGATATGGGGTTAAATATCACTTGTATGCTGATGACACACAGCTGTATATATCACTGGATCCTGACAATGAGTTAAATTTATCCTCTTCCTTGAAGAATTTAGAACATTGTATTGCTGATATTCGGCTATGGATGACTCAAAATCTTCTAAAACTAAATGATAATAAAACAAATATTTTATATTTGGCATCACCACATTGTGTTAAATCCCTAAGGACATCAGCATTACAGATGGGTGCATCTTCAATTACCCCTAATGGGTCAGTAAAAAATCTAGGGGTTATTTTTGACCAATGTATTAACATGCATGAACATGTCACATCAGTATGCCGAGCTGAATACTACCATCTTAAGAACATCCACTGTTTAAAAGCATTCTTGACCCAAGAATCACTTGTAACTGTAATTCATGCCTTTGTTACATCTCATATAGACTATTGTAACTCCCTGTTATATGGCATATCTGATTATAACATTAATCGCCTTCAGCGAATTCAGAATAGTGCAGCTCGCATTGTAACAAATACTAGAAAATATGATCATATCACCCCAATTCTTCAAAAAATACATTGGCTACCTGTTAGACAGCGTATCTATTTAAAGATTCTGTTAATAACTTATAAATCTATTAATGATATGGCGCCAGAATACCTGTGTGAACTGGTTTCCATTAGAAAGTCATCTCGAAAACTCAGGTCATCCAGTCAGATACTATTACAGGTGCCAGTGTCTCGGCTCAAGTTATATGGTGATTGTGCATTTAGTGTTGCAGCCCCCACTTTGTGGAATAGGTTGCCAGTAAATATTAGAAATGCGTCGTCTCTTGGAAATTTTAAGTCTCTTCTAAAAACACACCTATTTAAGGTCGCTTTCACAGATAAATAATTATTATCTTTTAACTCATTACAGGGTTTTTACAGACATTATTTGGGGTATTATTATATTACATATTATTTGTACAGTGCCTTTGAATGGCTCCTGCTAGTAAGGGAAGCTTTATTAAATATACATTATTATTATTATTACCTGAGTGTCAAGTAGTTTATTTAAGCTAGAGAAATAAATATTTAATTGGTGCAGTAATTGCATTTTAGAACACAGTGTTCGTGTGGATAATTTCATCTATTCATGTGGCATTGATAACCCAATGACCACCGTCCATTACATCCAACTCCATCTATACAATAATTTGTATCTCAAGCAAGACGCCAAAATGAAAATTTTACTCCATTAGAGAAAAATTGTAGGTGACAGAGGTGCTCATAGGAGTACAGCAAGGTGAACCCCCCCGTCCCTCCCCCCCCCCCCCCCAATAAAAATGAGACAGCTACTTCATTTATACCAAGTTCATACCATAAAGTAATAGAATCAAATACAGGAATAAATGTCCATTTAATGACCAATATAGTTGCTGCCTTTTTATGGGTTTCCAACTTATCAATAAATGTGAAACAGCATTTAGTTAAGATGACAAGGCAGCATCAGCATTGCCACAATTTATCTGTTTATGAACTCAATAATCGTGAAGTTTTTTGAACAATTCATGAAATGTTCATGAATAGGACCATTTCATATTCCAGAACCATTCTTGAACTGCTCAAGAACCATGTGCATTGACATGTTGATGAACAGTTCATGTACTCTGCCTTGAAAGGTTCATGAACCATTCTTGAACTGTTCATGAACTATGTGCATTGAAATGTTCCTGAACTTTGTGCCTTGGAATGTTCATGAACTTTTCATGAATAGGATAATGTCATGTTCAAGAACTATTCATGAACTGTTCATGAATTCTGTGCGTGAACTGTTCATGTGCAATTCATGATCTTTTCACCAGGGTAACTGTATTAATATGATTCTACTGGACCATCGACACGAACACGCAACAAATTATCGATTGTCCTTCCTAAATGATGTGATGTCAATATGTCACACCCCTAAGTCTTCACCACTAACGCACACTATCCGCAGTCCACTTATAACATGACCAACTTCCATGGATTTACCAGACAAATGTAATAACAGAGCTAGACTATATTTATAGTTGTGCTAAGAAATACGTGAATCACATATGAAGGAGAAAACTTACATTTGTTTTTCTTAAGAGACAATTCATGTGTACCACTGTCATAATCATCATATGAATCATCATCATCGTCTGCTCCACTAGACACTGAAAATATATTAATGGAAACAGCATCTCATTTACTGTAGACAGACAGACAGACAGACAGACAGACAGACGACAGACAGACAGACAGACAGACAGACAGACAGACAGACAGGCCGGCCGACCGACCGACCGACCGACCGACCGACCGACCGACCGACCGACCGACCGACCGACCGACCGACCGACCGACCGACCGACCGACCGACAGACAGACAGACAGACAGACAGACAGACAGACAGACAGACAGACAGACAGACAGACAGACAGACAGACAACGACACTATCTAATGAACCAACCAATACTTACAGCTATGATTTCTATACAGTTTCTGTATACCGTCTAACATCTGTGGTGATATAATTGGCACTAACATCAGTCCAGGAGATCCTGTATAAATGATAGGATTATTATATAAAACATAAACACTTAACACAAACACACAACATAGTTTAGACAGTCATCATAAATAAGCATTAAAGTTTTAACAAACTTTGAGGAGGTGGATCACTGAAAGAAGTGAAAAGCCAAACTCCACAAAGCAATTCTTCTCAAACGTTTCGTCATCTAGGATACCATAAACAAGAGAGATGTTAAAGTTTGAGGAACTTTCTTGACAGACAATTAGTCACAGGGCAGCTGAATTTCGGAAGGGTAGAAAAACTGGTGAGCTGAGTTATTTAGCCTTGGCGCTGGTCACACCAGGGACATATGGTTGATGGGCGACTGCCTAGGAAAGTATCACACAAACATATTTATGAGGTGGATTTGAACCCACAACTTTGAGGTTTGTAGCATACTGCTCTAACCACTGGACCAATAAAGGTTGATGAAGATCTGGGTGGGTAGTGAATGTATTACTCCAAGGACAACTTTATCCACATGAGATTTATTTTTCCACAACAGAGCTCCAAGTCAGTTAATCATACAACCAAATAGTATCCCTCAATATGACCAGTTATGTCACTGAAGCTATCCAATAATCATATGACAGACCAGAAGATCCCCCCCCCCCCACCTGTATATAGATGGTCTCCACAAATCTGGGTGCTGAACAATGCCGACATCATGTCTGGCTAGAAGTGTTCTACACTAACACACAAGTCATGAAGCATTTCACATCTATTTCGCAATTTCTTTGGAGGGGAAGTTGATGTATAAAACTGTTGATTGTTGCAAATATAGCTGTGTACAGTGCACACAACCTAACCCCCCCCCCCTCCCCACTGAACAAACCAACACAGGTAAGACACAGCATTCTTTAAATGCGCCATTAAACTTGTAAAGAGATCATTTATCAACATATGACAAATGCTCTTTGAAGCATAATCTCTAAATACATTAAAAAAAATTCCACTTCCCATCTATAAACATTCCAATGACTATGATGATCCAGAGCTCAGTTAGACAATATTTCACATTACTCAAGAGCAACATCTCTAAGGATGCTTCATCATCCAAGATATTTATATGCCTCCATCTAAATATCACTTGACAGCTAAACAAATCTACAGTGATGACTGTAAATAATGATTTTTTTCCTCTGAAAGCTCTACTTTCTTATGAATTAATGTTACTGAACTCCTACAATAATTGTCATTTACCTTCTGGAAGTGGTGATATACTGCTGGGACTTCCATTTCCTGAAGACAATAAATCATCTACAATAAACGACTTTTCAAAAATAGGGTCACATAGCAAGAAATCAGAGGCTTGAAAATTGGTATTTAAATAAGCGAAGACAATTTTTTTTAAACCAAAGCATGATTTAAGCATACATTACAAATGTAACAAATTATAATCAGTACACATCTAAATATGTAGATTTAGACTGTATTATATATATAACTGACCTGAGTTAGTTAACATTGGTGAACTCTGTACTAGAGCATAACCTGGTGGTACTTGAACTGGCTGAGGTAATGGCAAACTACTCCCTCCATCTGTAAGAATGGCAGATCAAATTAATCTAAGCTTGTATAGTATTTACAAACAAATTGAACCAACTTCTTGTACAATGGTTAACATATATTTATAATTTTTGCATTTCAAAACTTATCTATACGATATACAGAAATAAGACTTTATCACCAGATAACCAAGATGATATAGAACACATTTACATACACAGGAATGTGACACAGACACACAAACATGCCATGGTTAAAAAAAATTAATATAGTAATTTTTCTTGTATATTTCTAAGTGTGTGTCTGTGTGCATTAATGTAGTTGCATGTATGTGTTTGTGTTCATTAATGTACTTTGCATTTATGTGTGTTTGTGCATGCATGGGTTTGTGTTTAAAATCCTATCTACAGTTAAAAATGAACACCACTTTGCACTTTAGTGCACTATTGATGTTCTTAAAATTAATTAGGTATATATCGTGTGCCATGTAACACATGTGAACCATATTTTAGCTTAGCTAAACTTGAACAATGTTCCAAGAAAAACTTAATATGCTTCTGATGTAAATGA
Organism: Paralvinella palmiformis; assembly: GCA_025642065.1. Lineage (NCBI taxonomy): Eukaryota > Metazoa > Annelida > Polychaeta > Terebellida > Alvinellidae > Paralvinella > Paralvinella palmiformis. The sequence goes on along the minus strand of JAODUP010000013.1, from coordinate 2,108,803 downwards.
CACTTAATCCTGGTTTGCTGCAATAAATGTCCATATCTCAATATATCTTATATATACTGTTTGTATAAAAATGATATTACCTGTATATAATTATATTACTATATAGAAAAAGGTATTGTTATGACTCAGTAAACAGGTACAGTTGTTGTGTCACACAGTTTCTTGTTGGGGGACTGCCAACAAATGAAGTTCTTACTAACTAAGTGAGTAGCTGAGTACCCTGGACATTAGCTGTGAGTATTCATAGTTAAATACAGTCACCAGTATAACCCGACTGGTGGGGAGAAGCTATAGTCAAGCTTACACCAGTATGAGAAAGACATGACATGAGGTTATACAGGTGAATACTTCACATATTAGTAGCTGTTGATAGGTTCCCTCCATATGAGTGTGAGCCAGATTCTGGCATGATGTTGTCTAGATTTGAACGAAGAGATTATTTACTAACAACTTATCAATCTATCGATGACATGGCACTGCATGAACTGGTGCCCATTAAAAAGTCATCCCGTCGGGTCATCCAGTCAGATACTATTGCAGGTACCTGTCTCTTGACTTAAGTCATATGGTGATTGCGCATTTAGTGTTGCAACCCCACTTTGCGGAATAAGTTGAAAGTTTTAAATCCGTTCTAAAACACACCTGTTCAAGGTTGCTTTCACAGACAAATATTGATTATCGTTTAAATCTCTCATAATATTGTTATGGACATATTATTTCTGGTATCATTGTACAGCACCTTTGAATGACTCCTGCTAGTAAAGATGCTTTATTAAATATACATTTTTATTATTATTAGGTTTGGGGTATGTTCCCTCAATATGAGTGTGACCCGGGTTCTGGCACGATGATGTCTGGATTTGAATGAAGAGAGTATTTATGTACTGAGTTGTTTAGATTCAGCACTGGTCACAAGCGGGACACGTGGGGCCGGTCATCTGTCTAGAGAAATAACCCCCACTAACGCAGGTATGAGCTGGATGTGAACCCACAACATGGAGGTTTGCAGCACTATGCTCTAACCACTGCACCATCAGAACACCCGGACTGGGTAAGTGAGTGGGAGAGTGAGCGAGTGCTTTGTTTAGTCTCATTACTGGTGACACCTGTAACAATTATAACCAAAGGACAACTATCTAAGCAAACAACCCATAAACACAGGTATCATCGAGATTTAAACCCTCGGAGTGTTGATTGGAAAGAGTGAGGAGATATGAGACAAGAAACATCAACTGAGGATAAAAGACAATAGAAATTTGATCCCTCAACGACTTCAATGGGAATAAATCTGACACTCTATGTACGATTTAATTCCAGTTGTTTACAATTATTTCTGTTGAAGTTGCTGAGAAATCAAATTTTTATTTTCTTCCCTTCTCCATTGATGTACTACAGAGGAAGATGGATCCACTAATCAGTTCTTTCTTTACCACCAGTCATCAAGGCTGAATTCCTCTGCATTAGCTTAAAAGACTATTTTTAAATAAATTATTTAAGACTACCAGCTATCTAAAATAATATGTCGCAATCATTTCAACAGTAAACTCACTTAATATAAGTCTGCCCAAATATCAGCCACAGCTCTTTCACCTGTGAGACATATTGGCAATAGGCTTAGCTCCCCAAGGAAACATCTCCCAAAACACAGGTAGCATGACTCAATGTGAATCCTGACCTGGAGTTTTGTGTCACAGTCATCTAATTAATCATCATAGTAAGGGAACACCTGATTATTTCCTGTGATTCACTTGATTAAAAAATTGTATCTGCAATCAGGATTTTGTGATATTTTGTGATATAACCATTATTTCAACATTTTGGAATTTTCAGCTTAATTAGAAACACTGACACATCCAACATCACATTCAGACAAGTGTGTAAGCTTAAAATACACTCAGGGCTGGGACCTCAAACTATCTCTTTCACAAAAATATATTCATGACTATCACTATCAGCATTGAGACAATTATCTTATAGCGTGTGTGTGTGTGTCTGTGTGTGTGTGTGTTTTTAATAAGGCACAGAGAATCTCAAGCAGTGAATTTGAACTATGGATGATTTTTCAGTGGATTGAATCCAGAGTGGCAACTTTTCATGCTGAGATATGTGTAATGTCTCACCAGTCCCTTTTTTCTATTCCTAAATTAGTTAGGAGTACTTATAATGCTTTAAGAGCATAATGTGTCTGCTACAGTCATTTAAATGTGTGTGTGTGTGTGTGTGTGTGTGTGTGTGTGTGTGTGTGTGTGTGTGTGTGTGTGTGTGTGTGTGTGTGTGTGTGTGTGTGTGTGTGTGTGTGTGTGTGTGTGTATATATATATAAAACACAAACCAATGTAAGACCATTTCTCACTAAGTCCTCTATTCTCTAATATATCACCTGGATGCAATATATCACAATACTTCTGGTCCATTGAATACCTCTAACACAAGATTAATTGTCCACGGAACAAAAACTAGACACAGTTATAAAATACACCTAATACACACTAAAACATTCCAAACTTCCTCCACCGTCATTTAATACAAAAACTTAACAAATAATGGCTTGTGTTATGAGAATACAATCATATGAGCAGACAGATTTGTTGACACCATTTCAAGTTAATATTCCCATATATTTAAAGTTAATGGATTTGCTTTTGGGGGGTTGTTTGTTTGTTTTTGTTCTTATAATACATAGCTTATTATTGTTTATATTGGTTATGGTTAGGACAATGCAAGGTTTCAACTTCTTCCTTCAAAAATGGAATTTGTGTACATTTCAGCCTCCAGGTACTATGATAGTTTCATGGCCAATAAGACACAGTATCCCACCTACAAGCTTTTCTGACATTTTTCACACACAAACATACACACACACACACACACACGCTCTTTTCAACAAATGAATCACTCCTTATATTAGCATCAACTTATGTGCAGACTGAGAGATATACCGAAATGGATAACTGAGTCGGCCAAAATTCTAACAGTTGAATGGTGTCTCAGAAATAAATGATACACTTCTAATTTCATAATAAGCATGTAATCATTAAATGTGACTTCAATTGAGACACACCAACTGGTAATTGATGATCTGGGATGCTCAGACCAGTTCACTGCATACCTTGAGTGTTCGAATCTCAGTCAAACTTGTTTCTGAGGATACTGACCCATGGCCAGTGTTACTACCAAACAAAGCACTCACTTCCATCGCTCATCTGGTACAGCATCAGGAAAGGTCATTTTATTTATCAAATCTAAAAAGCGGTTTTCTGGATTCCAAATTGTATTACTCTGTTGCCATTAGCCAGTAATGAGAATTTCCTGCTGACTGTCCTAGATATTTCATTTCATCTTATTACAGAAAGGCAAACTCATTTGATCAACTGACTGTTGCTGTTTTATAAATTCAATACTGTCATTCAGATATATTTTATCTCAGTCATAACAAAGCATACTTCCCATCAAGCCTGATCATACAACAACCGTTACAGCTGATTGGTGACATCAAGACAAACTAACTGGTATTGATGGAAATTTATTAAGAATTATATTTGCCGACAGTGACACCAATTGATATTGGATGAATGAAGATAAACCTGGATTGAAGTGAAGATTTTATTTTGTCTGAAGCTGTTGAGGCCACCAAGCATCATCAGCTTGTTTTAATTAGATGTAACAAGCATCTAATAACTGACATCTGAGAGACAATGGATTTGGGTGACCTACAATTTGTAAACTAAATGATCAGTGAATGAAAGATCAATTTGGAACAAGGAATGGTCATGTTTGTTCAAGACAAGTTAAACTCCAGTTAAGAAGCAGCAGCTGAAAGAACGAAAACGTGTCATAGAACGAAGTTGGTCATTAAACATCAAACCGTGGACATATGGAAAACAAAGGGGGCCATTTTTTGGAGTTGGATTGTCAGCCTTAATGACAGAGCTGGTTTTATGAATGCCAACAGGCCTATGTATTCACATATCTTACATGGTAATCCCTCTAATATTTAAGTACATGTTATATGCTGTCATGATATACATTAAGCTTGATCCATGTTACTTCATATTAACATGGTAAGGTATATTATCCGATAGCCTTAAAGAGACCACTACTTTCACTGAAAGACCACAGCTTAAAAATATTACTGGTCTTAGAGATTACTTGCTATAACAGCAAGTACTTTCACTGAGATATCTATGACATTAATGAGACAAATGAACTTTAAGACACTGCTACATCCTAAAGACCAGGGACTTTAAAACACTGCTGAATCATTTATGACCATGGACTCTAAAAAGACCACTGACTTTAAAGATACTCCTGGTTTTAAAGAGAACACCAACATTAGGAGATCACAGACCTTAAAGAGATGATCAACCTTAAAGTAACCATTAGCTTAAGCAATCACAGACTTTGGGCCTTCAAAACATCACCAAATTGGGGGGGGGGAGTGTCAACATTCATCTAGGATTACATTACTGGCAAATGATAGTACAATTTGTTTGTTTATTTGTCCTTTTAACAGCAGAGCCCAACAAACCTGGACATGTCACACCATAACCTTAGTTCAGATGATGTGTTAAAGCCCTCCCTTAAAACATGAGCCATCACGATCCTGATTGCTGTAAGCGATTATGTGACTGTCACTCATACCGAGGCTAATTGACTGATACCATTTACCATCACCATGACAACGGTTTTGACTAACACTGCCGACTAGCATCATGACTTTAATGGCAATGACCAACACAAATGACCATTATCACGACCATCGCTGTGATCATGTAAGTATCAAACAACAATCTTAATATTTATAAAATAAAAATGTCAACATAAGCTCATGAAGTATTAACCACATATATCACAACAAGCCAACAAAATTAACACTTAATGAGCAGTTGGTTGGTGCTCTGATGGTGCTAAATCAACAGTTAGTGACACAGAACTGCCAACTGACCCAGGCCATAATGCAGTGGCTTGGCTGTGTGCAGTGGTGTAGATCGTGTGCTAAGGGAGATTTTTATCAACTGGAGTATGATTTGGGGCCAGCTGTCATTGTTCACTCAAATAATACCAGAGATTCATTAACAAATGCAAGCATGAATGTCTACAACCCAACTCAGCAAGTTTTAACTAATCTCGGCATAGTGTTGCAAAACGGCAACTCATTGTCCTCAGGTCACAAAACAACGGAATCTCACCTGAAGAAATACTCGTCACACTGCTCTGTGTGTGCATGCCATTAACCCCATTCATGGTGTTTGCACCATTGATGCCATTCTGAAGAAAGGTGCTGGCTTGTTTCGGGTGGTTGTTCGTGGCATTATTGCATGTCTGTTGTGCATTCTGTGGTGTGGTGTGGTCTGTTCGGTTGGTGGCCGGCTTCAAAGAAGATGTCAGGGAGCATGGTGTTGAAGCACTACTTAAACTCTGTGAACCTGAAAGTGAAATGCAACACAATGAAAATCTAACAATTCCAACATCCACTCAGCAGCTGTTTGGGTGCCATGACCCTACTTATACCTGAAAATCTGACACCCAGGTCATGAACTGGAAAAATTTCACACTTTTCAGTCTATAAAATACAAAACAAATCACATATAGACAGGAGCTGTGAGTGTGAATAATAATCACATTAATAATAATGATAATTTTTATTATTATTATTATAAACAAAATATACTGTATAGCATGTTGTTCCAGAAAAGTTACCAGCATTAGAGATATTGTTTTTTCCATTCTCAGACCTAACAGAACTATCCACTTTTTTCTGCCATTTCAACATTCTTTCACTGAGCAATTCTAGTCATCCAATGCCATAAAGAATGAAGCATGTTGGACCTCTATTTAATATATACTAATGAGGTTCAATAAATCCTACTCCTATTTTAATATTAACAGATATTTATAAGAACATACATAGTTTAATATGACATATGATACACTGGACGACACAGAGCTGACTGTGTTAAGAGACTTTAAATGCTGTAGTAATTATTACTGCATTACAGGACATGTCTATTCTGCATTATGAATTGCTCATACTGACAAACACTAAACAATAAGTTGTGAACCTGTTGGCTTCTTATTATAAGTAGTCTCAGAGGCTAGTGAATGGTGTTCTAACACTACACAAATGGCAGAATTAGTCAATAATTGATGTCTTTGTTTCCCAACAGAAATCAATATATTGACATACTGCTCAAGGACTACATCAATACACTGAAAGAAATGGCATATATCCCTGACTAGACTAAATGCATGTGTGTGTGTGTGTATGTGTGTGTACATGCACGTGTGCATGCATGCATGCACACAAACATGTGTTCCAATCAGTAATCAATAGAAATGTGATTATCTCTACAGCAAGTGCTAATACATCCAAGTTACCAACATTTCTCATACAATGATAGCATTAAAAGCACAAGGTTTAAACCATGGTACTCCTACCCCCCCCCCCCCCTCCCCAATATAGATAGCTGTTACAAGCATCTGTTGCAGCCACCTGTTACGAACAAATGGCTAGAGTGCAGAGAGTCTTTTCAAATGATGCAGTTTGCACAGCTGAACAAACAGTCAATTTTCAATAAATTATTAGGGCGTACAAGATAACAACTTCTACCAGACAAACTACAATTGTCACTCCAGCATTTAATATAGTCGTAATTCATCCACCCACTGAATATAACAGTTTAAAACAGATAACTGTATATCAGATGCTCAGAACACTAAAAATGCCCACCAACATATAGAATAGATGTTACTCAAGACAATCCTGCTTTCTAACCACAAATAAATAAAAGAATGGCCGAAACTGTGGATCTGATACATTACAAGAAAACAAAGTATTGCAAAAAGTTATTACCTTCACCATTTATCTCAACTGATGATCCACTAATAAGACTTGCTATCAAAAAAGAAAGAGAAGGAAAACAATGGATTAAAACCACACATCGTTAAAATTGTGACAATAAAACAGCATCAACATTAAAACGATGTTAGAATGAAACAATACGATGGACAACTGTTAGTATCTATTGTGATAAAATATTACTTCTTTATCAAATATAAACCACCATCAAAATGACAAAAACACACAACCATTTAATTGTGTGTGTTTTGCATATGTGTGTGTGTGGGGGGGGGGCAATCACATGTATACATACCACCTCATAACAGAATGATTCTTCATATAAATAAACATGGTTATGTATTGTTCTATTTCAACTTTAGTTTAACAAAACAAAAACATTTTGTTAAATCCTGTAAACAGAACATTAATTATCTTCTAAATTTCACTATATGTCTTCTGTTGATTAGTATCATAGAACATCTGGCACGTATTACTATTATCTGTTAAGTGTCATTATATAACATCTGCAAAAATGTCACCGTTTAACTACTGCCATACACAATGTATAACATATGGTGAGTGCCACTTACTACATAACATCTGTCACGCAGGGTTGGGTTTTTTACTGTAATAACCTATTTTTTACATTACATTGTAAAAAACTGTTATTGGATAACCATAAAAACTGTAAAATACTGTAATAAACTGTAAAATACATAAAAACCCTCATTCATTATAACTATAAGCCAATTCTACTAATGGATATCATTCCACACATTTATGTGATAGTGTCTTTCACATACATGAATTTTTATTAACACACTACTCAATATTTGACACGTGAATTTGTACCTGAATACTAGGAGTATAGCAAAATAATGACATTATCATTCTTCTGCACACGAAGTGAATATTGTCTATCTGAACAGTTAATAGTCTAATTCAACACTGCCTCTGAGAATCATATAGCAGAATACCAGCTTAAAAGCCTTACTGTGGCCTAGAAAATTGTGCACTTTAGTGTGAATTATAATTTCCAAAGTTGGAAAATATTTGCTCAATTGATCCTGATGAAACTGAATCCATTGAAGATTTTGTGTAGTGAACTTGCATTCTGGCAGCATTATTAGCTTGCTGATGATCACACTTTTTGTACTTTGCATTGCCTATTTCTTATTACCAAAGTCAACATGTAAAAAAAATTCCCACATGGAATTCTGTGGCCTTCCACCTTTATACATTACCAAAGGCTGGATATCAAATAATAATCACAGTATTAGATCAATCTTTTCTATAATTTAAGCCAACATGCAGGTATGTATCAATGTGATATAACACCATGATCATGAGAAAGTGTAACACCATTTCAAATTAAATTCAGACCAGGCTTTCTGTATATACAAGCAGTAATTACTCATATGCCAGATATAGTTAAGTAGTTGGTGAAGGGGTCAACTAGACTGGATATTGGGTTTTCACAATGTGGATTAGTCTGTTAACTCAATTGCTGTATTACATAATTTATGTATTACAGCCATGTTGTAGTAGATGTTGTTATATTGTTATCATTTTACTATTTTATAGCTGAATTTTATTTAAATTGAGTTTTTTACCAGTCAGTGTAAAAAACTTTTTTACATGACGCTAATAACTGTTAATTAACGGTGTTAATAACGTCTGCGTAAAAAAAAACCTTCCAACCCTGCTGTCAGGTGTCAAGAAATAACATCTGTAGTGTCATTATGTAACATTTGCCAAGTGTCAGTAGATTTCATCTAGACAATCTCTACCATCACCTTCTTCACTTCACTGACCCAGTACTACAGTGATGTTATTCAACTCATTAACATAAAGATGGCTGAAAGAGACATCAACAAAATAAACTGGTTTGTAGATATGACAAGAATCTCTTGGGTATACAACTTGTGCTCCTTCTCTTTCTCTCTGTGTGTGTGTGCGTGCTTGCATGTATGTGTGTATGCGTGTGTGTGCGTGTAACTGATTAAAACAAGAAACCACAGTAAACAATATCTACACTGAGTTCCAGGCTATCCAATATATCACATCATTTACTGATCAAAATATGAGTTCAACAATTCCTAACCTAATATCGTATATGCATATGTGGATAATAGAATAGAAATAAATGTATTCATTCATTCATAACAACAAACAGTACATCCCAATTAAATTAGTATATTCAGTTGTTACCTTTGCTATAAGGATCTTGAGTGGTGACATGTAGCTGACCATTTTGAACTGATACACTCCTCTCTGCTAATATTACATTACCTGAAATATTATCATGTCATTAATTAGTTCAATGCGCACAAAAATAAGAACGAGGAACAAGTGACTGGAACAGAAAGAAAATACATGTATAAATCCGATAAAAGTATGCACATACTGATAAGAAAAAGGTTTAAAATACATACTGAAAATTATTTAAAAGATACACAATGGAAATTTGCACAAGCTAATCTACAGCAGTGAAACATTGCTATTCTTATAGCACAGTGTTTAATACACTCTACTGGAAACTTCCAGGTCAGTTCAAATCAAGGTACTCATGTTTGTGGAATATTTCCACTGTCATATTACCCCGGTGTGACCATTGCCTACATTGAATACTAAACTCAGTCACTCACTCACTCACTCACTCACACATGGTGATGACAGTCACAACCACAAGAATTCCTAACACCAAAGTAATTGGATCAGATTTTCAGATAACGAGCTCATATTTACCATTGATGCTACTTGGTGTGTATTCAACATCTTGCTTGGCCACTGACAGTGGGGCGAAGTCTGAATACGAAAAACAAAATTGAATGTTTGTATTATTAAAATAATTTTTAAAGGCCATGCAACCCTTTAAAACTTTCTATGTTAGATTGTTCAGATGCAAAAATATTTCCACCCAGAGCATTGATTTTTACTGATACGCCAATGTCAGAAGAGTGTAAAGACATTATCACTATCACTGCCAAGAGAAAGAAAAACTAAATATTTAAAAAAAATAGTAATATCTAATTTCACATAACCTGAAGACTATAATTTTTGTTTCTATTAATCTTCATAAAGTAAATGAAACAGGATAAATAAAATCATGCTGCTTGTTCAACAGTGAAATCTAACACCTAATCTGGCCATTTAAAATAGAATAATCACTACCAAGATGCTGTACACAGACACCCAGAGAAAGAGAGATATCCATGAGCACAAATCAGTGTCATGTATATTAATTTGAGCAACAAATATCTAAATAGTTTTCAAACACGCCCCCCCCCCCACACACACACAAACAACATATGCTGACAGATATATAAGTAATGAATGAATGATAGATACCTGAACGAGAAGGTCACTACATTTAACTGGCCATTGGTTTTGTTAACCATTTGAGAGATATTCAGCTATATGACCTTGACCAAAAGGCATCATACCTACACATATATACATATCTATTGTGTTGGGTTACTTAGACTGCTTTAATATAATGTGGGCTCAGGTTATCTGATAATGCCACTCTCTTTGATTTTTGTATCCTATACACTGTGATCAGACTGGATCTATGTCCCAGAGATTTAATGATCACCTAGTGTCTATGTCCTAGTTACTGTCATCGCCCAGTCTCTGTGTCCCAGACAGTGTCATCACACAGTTCTTGTGTCCCAGATGATGTCATCATACAATTTCTGTGTCCCAGATGATGTCATCATATAGTTTCTGTGTCCCAGACAATGTCATCGCAAAGTTTTTGTGCCCAGACAATGTCATCACACAGTTCCTGTGTCCCAGATGATGTCATCATACAGTTTCTGTGTCCCAGACAATGTCATCACACAGTTTTCCTGCCCCAGACAATGTCATCACACAGTTTTCCTGCCCCAGACAATGTCATCATACAGTTTTTGTGTCCCAGACAATGTCATCACACATTTTCCATATCCCAGACAATGTCATAACACAATCTCCTTGTCCCAGACAATGCCATCACACAGTCTCTGTGTTCTAGACAATGTTATCACCCAGTCTCTATGTCATGATGTATCAAAAGCTCCCAATTACAGATATGGCTTTATGGTGATCAGTGTCTCTTTCCTTAAAATGTTGATTCAGTTTAAACTTAGGGCTCAAGAGTGACAATAAATCGTAAGATTACAGCCAACCAAATAAAAAGGCAAACATTATAGAGGTAAAGAAGACAGACAGACTGACAGCAGTTAAAACAAGCAGACAGAAAGACATACACACAAATGAACAAACAGAGAGAGAGAGAGAGAGAGAGAGGGAGTTATCTGAGCCTATCAGTTATAACATTCCACCTGTCTGAGTCAGGGTATCTTCACCATACATCACAATATGGTGGTGAGGGTGTGTGCAAGGTGGGGGTGAGGGGGGTGTACAACATCACGTTATTGGACCAGCAAAAATAAAAGACAAACTTGGCGGCCTACTCAACATTGGAATGTGTTATTATGGGCAATGTTTGGACAGTCAAAATCCTACACGTCTAGCTCAGATGGTGGTGGTAAATGACCCGGTAAACCTCCTTTAGTCACAAAACAACTCTAGAACCATCCCGGAGCAACTGGCTCCTGGTGAGAAATCATACCAAATTAATACTTATTTGCAAATATAACAATACCTCGTCAGGGACACGCTTTGATCGAGCCACTCTAACACCTGAATAAGAAGTGTTGCCCAGAAAGTTTTGCCTTCACTCAAGCGTGACGAAGGCCGAAGAGCATTTTTTTACCACCAACGAGAATATCGTCTGATAGCAGTCATTACGCGGACAATACAAACCATTCACGTTCTAAATAACTCCTGCAGTGTAGTAATGATTAGTGGAGTATGCTCAACAAATATCAACATTACGCCATGAAATAGCATATTTATAATAACCATCACAAGAGTAGGAGCTTCGTTTCTGGAGACGTTCCTCAACACTTCAAAAGTTCATCGTGAATAAATTCGTACACAACTTGCGGGGCAATATCCATTAACACCTCGGCACTCTTCCGAATTAGATCAACATACAGAGAGCTACTTAACCTGCAAGGTTAGAGGTACGCGGAGTGCAAAATATCAGCTTACCAGAGGATACGCTGACTGGCGAATTTGATCTGAAGATGTTCTCTTGAGATTTGTGGCGTCGGAATCGACTCCTCAGTTTGGAAAGTCCCTTCGACTTTGTAAGTTCTATGTCAGCTTGATGATCAAATTAGATAATGTTAAGGTTAGACACCGAAACAACAGGTTACGGCGTTATATTTAGGAATAAAGGAAATAAATTAATGCTTGAATTAATAATGTTTACACCATTTACTGATATAATGACAACACTTCATATATTAACTGCATGCATACAAAATAAAAACAACACAATTACATTTTAAAGCATCCTCAAACACACACACACACACACATATATATATATATATAAGATTTACATTATATTGATACTAATTGGTATATGGTTGTCTCAAAATATAAATCAATAATTGGACCACCACACAAATATTCCAGAAAAGTATCATGTCTTGGGTACTAATGAAGTCATTACAATCACTTCTTGTTGTTTGTGTTATCTGTTAATGTACTAGGATTATAACCTTAACATAGACTTTTAGGCTATTAAAACATGGCTGTTTGGTGAAATTGTTATTGAACTTACATTCTGCAACTGAAGGTGGTTTTCTTGGCTTTCCACTTAGCAGATCAAAATCTCGACTCGCACTGAGACCACAAGGCCAGGCATTAGTTGTGCTGCTCACTTCAGTCACCCTGGTGATTTGAGAATAAGGGAGTAAAAATAATATTAATATTTAAAAAAAAGCTTTCATCTAGGAATATGATGATTAAAGGAAAAAATAGGGAAATAATGCAAAATCACCTGAACAGTCTTACAAAGAGAACACACACACAAAAAAAATTGAATTAAAGAAAGATTGGAAAAGTGTCTGCCTCCTGACAACAAATTATATGGTGTTTGTTAAATTGACAGATGTTTTTGCTCAAACAATCTGATGTTGTTGCTTTCTTTCATTCTTTTCTACACTTCTCATCCTGGCAAGAGACAGTTGTCTCCTTAAAGAAACCCATCCATCTGACCTGAACAATGAATATTGTATACACTGGTGGCAAAACTGACAAAGAAACCGAACATGTCAGTACAATAAGCAGTCTTGTGAAAACTATTTTGCTGTTTTTAAATTTGGTGACACAGCGATGTTTGATCCCTGGATGGCTTAAACAAACAAAACACTATTTTTAGGGATGGAGCCCCTATTGCAAGTGAATAAATGTATCTAAGGAATTTTTTGCAGTATCCAGTAAGACATCATTCATTCGTGAATATTTCTATAATGTTTACACCCAGGTGTTAGAATCATACTGTTTGCTCATTGTCTTAATCTTCATATTATTTTTTTCCAGTATATTCACGATGAAGACAGCTGACAGCAGCTAATATTTAACTCAATATAAGCATAATAAAATCATATTTAGAAAAAAAAATAGAAACTAGAAATAGATTCAGTGTTGTGAACAACTTTTATAATATGCAGGGTATGACATGAGCTCAAAGTATTTACCAGCCACCAGGGCTGGTAAATACTTTGTATCAGCTCCCAGGCCGTGGAATGAGTTGCCAAACCATATTAAACACGCAACAAGTAAAGACATATTTTATAAGGTTCTCAAAACCCATTTATTTAAATTGGTGTATTTATAATATTAAACCAGCTTATTATGTATGAAATGTATTTGATCTATATGAGCTCAGGATATGTTTTAATTGTATTTTAAATGTTAAATGCCGTAGAGCAATTTCGGTTGAATAGGGCGCTATATAAAATACTATTATTATTATTATATTATTATTATCATGCCAAGCTGGTATAAGATGTTTGGCAGCTCTGATATTATCAAACAGTCCCTGACATAATTTGTCCTAAGATGATCAACATTTTCATTGTTTATTTTTACAGAATACAAAATATTTCATCTCCTTATTCAATATGTTTCTGTTATTAATTACACCTCTCAATATAAAGGATCATCATAGGGTGGGGTTCAAATCCCAGAAATAGGAAGAAAAAGAAAACATACTCAGCTCAGAAGACTAAAAAAGACAACAAAATAATGGAGAAAACAGAGGAATGTGGTCAGAATATATAGGTCAGCTTTAAAATTATGAAAACTGTAAAAACAACAAACTGACAGTCAGCCTCAAAGATCCTTCAATACTGAAAGAGGGGTAGTTTGTGGCATCATGATTGTCAACTTCAATGGGTCCAGTACCAGATGATGATAATAATAACAGTAATAATAGAATATTTATAAATTTTCAAGTCATATATAAAATGCTCCTGCAGTACAATAAACTGGAAGGCTCAACAAATAAAAAATAATACACTTAAAAATTAAATTTATAAAAACAAGAAATTTTTGTTATAACTAATGATATTTCTTTGGTATAAGTCAGTTTTAAACTTTAATTTAAAACTCATTTGTTTCACATCGGTTTATTGATAGATCATTCCATATGTTCGGTGCACAATACAAATCGACTTACAACATGTCGTTTTTTGTGGAATGATTTTGCTTACAACATTAATTAAATATATAATGGTTATGGCGATGATATACCGGTACAAGACTTCAAAGCCAGGTGATAACTGACATGATGTATCATTTTCAACTGAAGCAGGTACTTGAAATGTACGTATTTGAATGAACAGCAACACGCTGAAAAATTAACAAGCATGAGTTCAAATTAAGTGTGTTATCATCCAAGGAACATCATGAACATGTGAAGAAAACTGAGAATCTTCAGTTCCACAAATCCATCAGTGTCTACAAATAGTACAATAAATCCTAGAAAAGAAACCCTAAATAATACTCTTGGACAGGAGAAGCAGATGAATTATATACTTTAGTCTAACCCGTTATAATATCGTGACTGTACATGACTGTACTATGGCAATGCATTATTATATTATAATATAATGTAACACCCCCCCCAAAAAAATTGTTTACGGTGAGTGCAGAATTGTGCTACTCTTACGTTTAGTATTAGTAACATACACATGCAAAAGGGAACACATAACACTAGTTTTGTTCCAAGTGAACTAGCTTACTTGATGATTTATTTAGATAAGAACGGAGGTTTATTATGTTATCAGCAACACGCATTTAGTGTACACACTTTTAAAAAGAGAGCCATGGGGAAGCTATTATTCATGTATCAAACGCCATATTAACAATTTGAATATCAATTAAACCTATTTGATATTGACACATAAATCACTGTACAAGATGTCACCCGAATATGTCATAATATCACCTTATACTCTAAAGAAGAGGACCAACCCCTATCACTTTTATCAGTATTTGATGAACTCGATCACATTGACTAATTCAATTATAAATGAGTGCCTGGTTGGATTATTCAATTATACTGGCAGCTGGTTCATTAGTGCTCAACTGGGCTGAACACTGGTTTCATCTATGAGATACGGCCAAGGTGTCATTCTACAGGAAAACCTCCCACAAACACAGGTACCAGTAAGATTCATACCCTGATCTGGAGGTTTGCGGTGCAGACGTGCTCTAATGACTGTGTTATCAGATCACCAGGTCAGCGGCTAAGTTAAAGTATACTTCTCAGGGAATTGATGTCAGTGCCTTACTGTAAAGATCCATTAATCAAGAATTAAGCATGGCCAGAGACTCTAACCAATATATGCTCATCTTAGAGTTAAAGTCACAATATTTAACATAGCTTCAGACAGTAATATCAATTAGAAAATAATATTTGTTGTCAATCAATAACTGGCCAAACCGTAAATATATTGTTGATCAACAACAACAATACCACAACAAAAACAATCAATAATAATAAACACCAACAGTCATGTTATCAAACATACAAAAGCAGTTTCTGTGACGTCATCAAACTGGAGCAATATTGACCAATAAATGGCTTAAAGGAAGGCTTCATCATATGGATCAGTGGTAATGTGGTCGATGTGTAAGGCAGCTATTAATACAAAATCAATAAATGTCAGGAATCTATAGTATAATTTAGTTATAAAACTGGTTTATCATGCATGTTGGGGATTGGATGTGATATTTTGAAATGGTGGGCTGTATCTGTATCGATAACATATCCAGATCCACAATGGCAGGTCAGATGGTTTAAAGATTTCTATTAACTATAATGGATAGATAGTGGACGCTTCCTGATCATGACATCTTCCTATCAATTACTCTCCACCCAATGAGTTTTTATTATTGAAATTTTTTCATAAATGTCCTTTCAGCTTTAAAATAATTTGTTATTTGATTAGTTGCTGGAATAATTTTGTCTACAACATATTTGTGTGATTTGTTCAATCTAGTCCACCCACAAAAACTGAACATTTTCTTAACTTCGTTTGTTTGTACCAGTTTTGTGGTCAATTAGAGTAAAATAGGCCATGGAACTCATTGATCACAATCTTAATGTGTGGGAGGAGGCTCAGCACAGTGCACTACAGTAAGGGGAGCTTATATTTTCTCAATCATATATGTCCTCTATTTCAAATTCTACATTTATTTTGAAATTAAGGCCCCTGAGGGCTTAGTATTAAATCACTGATAGCCAGCCATTCAGTTCATTATCACGTTGTTATTAAAAATGAGTATTATCAACAACAAAAATTATATAACAGCTTCAGCAATTTATATGAAATCCATATCAGATAGCTGAAATATAATTATGTTTGCCATCCACCATTCACTTTTAGAAAGATCTATTTCTAACAACCATTTTATGTTTTAATTCTGATCCTAATTTTTCTAACTTATATAATGGATTTCATTTCAAGGAGAAGAATCTCTCAACTGACCGAACACTGCTAACTAAAGAAAAATGTTTATCACATTCAGATCTACATAGCACTGTCCATATATATATATATATATATATATATATATATTCTAGCATTAGGGGGCTGCTGTAAAAATTGTGGCCAGCAATAAAGGCTTACTTTGATTCCAGAACATGAATGATTAAATTGGGAGGGGGGGGTTCTTACTACTTTCTGTAGACTTCAATTCAGTATAAATATTACTTACAGTAAACTATATTAGCTAGCAACAAGGTGAGGTTTGTGTTTAAATATAACACGCGAAGACATTATTACTGTAAACATGCTATGATGATTAAGGCGATACCAATTGGTCTGTGGCAGTCATTACTTTGAAACATGCAACAGTAAATAATTATAATAACTGTGTAACAACACTGAAGGTTTCGTCAATATAGGTATACACTGCTGTGAACTTGGAGCAATCCTAGTTATCAGATTTATTTCTACATCCCTTAACCTCTGGTGACAAATGTTGTAAGCTGTGATTTACTGTTGATGTACTTCATAAACATCTATATCACGGTTTATGAGGACCAATGTGTCCTCATTGTCTTTGTAATGGTGGACTTTTACAAAACATGAGAGGAAGTCGGGATTTAGTTTATAGCCAACAGTTGTTTTATTAGTTTATTACGCTTTCTCTCACCCCCTCCCTCTCTCATATGCTTTCTCTCACGCACACACCCCTCCCTCATTTGTTTATAAAGATTTACTCAGCATCTGACCTATTGATGTATGTATGTCCTCAACTAGACCACATAGTGAATGTTGATTGTGATGACAACCATGGCCTTAATAATTTATATTGTAGAGGAAAAAGATGCAAAAATAAACTTGAAGAACACCATTAACATTCTCTTGTGTGTGTGTGTGTGTGTGTGTGTGTGTGTGTCTGTGTGTGTGATACTAATCTAATTCACTATTTATGAAGGAAAGGTCCTCAATATAAACATATTGTGCATCTGACATTTTGCTTTTTAACTCTGCTCTAGTTTTATTTAATTTGGTATAATTTGTATGATGCTGAATATGGATAGAAATACATAAATGAGAATACTAACAATAAATAATAATAATAAAAACAACCATAACAATAATAGCAACAGAGTAATGTCATCTAGCCATGACAATATTAATAAAGATAGTTTTGGACGTTTTCATGCAAAAATGCTAAATATTTCATCAAATTTCTATCAAGTAAAAGTTTCGGAAGCTATCAAGAATGCTAACATAGAACGTGTGTACTTAAATTGTAATTGAAGAATTACCTATATTACAATGGCTAGTTAAAAACTAAATTACAACTACAATTATAATGCTGATATATATATATATATATATATATATAAATATATATAATGAACCTGTATCAAGTGAAGCCATTTGCAGATACTTTACAACAAAACACTTCACACCGAAAAATGCAAAACTGTTAATTCTCTCCAACTAATCTTCCAGATTTCATGGCTTCCACTGACCGTTGTTAACCAGTCACTAATTACATAATAAACAAATTTGCTAGTTATTAAAAAATTAGTTGACAAATAATTATAGCTATCATTTAACTTTAAGTAAGTCAATCATTAATATCTGGTTGTATAATTATCTCTTGGCTAAAATATATAATAAATTGGCTATTAAAATCATAATTGTAAATAACACCAGCTCCTTGGAAAATAAGGAGGTCCCAAGATGTCATCTAATAAATATTTAAAAAAACTATATATGATAAACACCTGACAATAACTGAATAAAGAAACAACAATTTAGGTACCTGTCTTAAATTTAGGTACCTGTCTTAAATTTAGGTACCTGTCTTAAATTTAGGTACCTGTCTGTGATGGACAGATGATGACAGATATAAAAAGTAACCAATAATCTGATATCCTTTCTCCAATAACAAAAGCTACAGTAAATGTTCGATACATTGTGTGTTTGTGATAGTATTCTCTTGTATATCAACATAATCTCCATAATTTGCTAGCAAAACTAAAAATTTTACATCATCATATCAAGGTATCAATGGATGAGGTTAATACTAATAACAGTAGAGAAGTCATTGAAAATATAATTATATTTTGCTTAAAAATAGACATAATTTATGGCTTACACAACAAAGGTCAAGAATTGTTTGCTAGATATGAGCTGAAAATGTCCATTTCTTATGGACCATGTTCACATACACACACACATAATTACACATACACGCACAAATAAACTAATGACAAACACCTGAAAAGTTGTTTTCCTAAAACCTAATTTTCTAAACACAAAAGAATTTTTCTACACCCTCAAGCTGGAGTGATAATTAGTACTGACTAAAAAGGTTCAGTTTGTTCATAAAGGTGACTCTGCAAGACATTTAGGCAAACCAATTACTTCTAATAACTAGACAAATGAAGAAGATACCAAAACATCAAAAATACCCCGGTGAAATGAAATTCATGACTTGATGAACTGTTCATGAACATTCTTGAACTATTCATGAACTACTCATGAAATGTTCACATGACTGGTTCATGAACCATAGTTCATGAATAGGACCATTTCATGTTCAAGAACCGTTCATGAACTGTTCATGGACCATGTGCATTGAAACATTCATGAACAGTTCCTGAACTCTGTGCCTTGAAAAATTCATGAACTGTTCAGAATAGGACCATTTCATGTTCAAGAACCATTCATGAACTGTTCATGTGTTGTTCATGAACTGTTCATGCATGATTCATGAATAGTTCATGATCTTTTCACCAGGGAAGCATTAAATCATTTTAAAGTATTATTATAAATAAACCCAAAATTCAATTCTACCTGTATAATTTAGTATAATTATAATGTACATATGGCAGTTATTAAGTTTATACAGTAAGTCTCACATTGTGGGACATGTTACCAGAAAACATCCATGTTTTGAAAGCTTTAAAATTAAAAAACAAATACTTTTTAAAATATATTTAAATATATTCTTAACATTTTAATTATTTTTTTAAACATTTACGCTCACTAGTAAGAATGCTTAATTTAATACATTCCTATTAATAATAGGTATGCATTAGTAATACAGTATTACTTTATATATTACTATTATTGTATGACTTAACCTGTAAATAACGGTTGAAGAGTTAGTTTTTAAATTTCCCTAACACTGATTATAATATTTGAGATATAAAAAGTATAGAAATTTTACAAATTCATTCATTTTTAATAATGCAGACAAATAACGAACGAAAAACCAAACTGTAGAATTTCATAACTTTGGGTTTGGAACTCTTCAGTGATCAACCCAAATTTCAGATCACAAGAATCAGACATAAAAGATCTATAAGTATAACAATATATAAAAACTGATACTGAACTAATCAGTAATAAAAAGACTGAAATATTAGTTACTATTATTAGTGGGTCTCCATTGTAAAAAGGGATCAAGTACATAAATAGTGGAAACGAGTGTTTTTGGAATGTTTTCTATGTGAATATATCTGTATATTGCCATTGCAAACTAAAAATTCGAAATATAGTCATTAATAGCCATGATCTAGGACAAAAACATGCATGTTGAATATATATTGATTTAATCATAAACGCTGTCAAACATAACTGATCAATTTCAACTTTACTATGGAGATACCAATAAAACATGATAAATTAAGCAGCTTCAGGGAATCCCAATTTATCTCAAAATTTTAATTTTAAATGAAGCCACAGTTGAGAATATGCATTACCCCGATGCTGCACTAGCTGGAGGAAATAACAGTTTCAGTGTAAAGGCAGCAAGTTCATGATGCATTTTATTTTATGACATAAGCATTTATTGGGCCATTAATTGTAGTTCCCAGTATTTCTTATTAATCACAGGGTTTCCCAGTAATTATCAGTATGTGCCATTTCATAGCTTTTAAAATTCATTGAAAGTTCTAAATCACCACCATTGGCAAAATGATCTATGAAATAACTAAACTTATGGTATGACATGCCCAACATAACTTTCACTCAATATTTACCATGATTGAGATGAAGCCTGGGTGGTCACTCTTCCAAATGAGTCAACGGTGTCTATTGCTCTCTGTGGCCGTAATGAGCTAAAAACAGCTGATGATATCAACTCAGCACAACGATCCAGCGTAGAGAGCCTAGGATTGCTCTTGGTGAGGAGAGGACTTGCCGACTTATCCAGCTGATACATAAACAGCACATAGATCAATGTTCTCAGTGGAATATGAAATGCTGGTGCATCAGCAGCATCGACACTGACATAAACAGCTGGTTCTATGATAAAGTCACATAGCACAATGGAGCTGCCAACACTGAAGTAATCGTCTCTGATTTTCTGGTCACAGCTTCGTTTTGTCACTTCAACAACTAACTCTTGATCCGAGACAAAGGAAACCAGTTCTTTCATTTTGAACTGCTCGTTTCTGCTTTCTTCTATAAGCTCCTCAAAAATAGCTGGTGATCCCAGAGGAAGCTTGATTTCTCTGGAACGACCACTGCTCTCATATTTCTCACATTTAATCTCAACTTCGCTAAATGTCCTCCTCTTGAGTGTATCCTCTCTTTTGATCCGGATCATGTCACCTTGTGCTAAGGGAAAGTCGTGATCATCAGGATCAACCCTGACAACACGGAGTTTGTTACCTGGGTAGGCACGCACCAATTCTGACACCCCATTATATCGTCTTGGCTTAATCCTGAACGTACCTGTGTAGGTCAATGGAATTGTGTAGTAGTTATCACCACAGATTGCCAGCACCTTGGATTGCTTTGTCCATCCATGGATCACAATCTGTACTCCTGGCTTCATGCGGTGATTCTCCAGAATTGACGTCTCCTGTCCCCAATCGAGAACTCTGGCCATTACTGGGAATAGATTCCGGTTTGCATTCACGAAAGAACTAAACAGCTGGCCTTGACTTGTCTCATCTGGATAGATCATAAGATCCAGATCGCTAGGAAGGCCAATGATCAAGCCGGAGTCATCAACTGGACTTGCTTCGATAAAGGCATCTGGTTTCTCAATAAAAAGTTCGCCAGCATAATTATCAGGCAATCCCGGCAACTTACTGAGATGTTTTGGTGAGTCAGCCGCCAATTTCACACGCCGGCGTCTCGGAACCATAGATATAAGATCAGAGATTAGATAGCTGTTGTTAGTGGTCAAAGTTGTAAAATCACCGGCGCATTCCATAGGCAAGCGCAGGATCTGCGGCTCGCTGAGGAGTCGGCATTCCAGATACTTGACCGCATCCTTTATCACAAGCCGCAGTAACTTAAGACGATCTCCACACGAAAATGCACTCTTCGCATCTAAGATTTTATCTCCATAAGAAGCGTTCGCCTGGACATATGGTGGAAAAGCCTTTACCAGTTCTTCTACGGTATGATATATGTGGTCAGCCCTGGTATCGCCAGACATCGGATCATACGGCAGCAGCTCAAACTTACCCTGGTACTCCACCGGCAACGTAATCTTCAGCCAATGTTCGGCCACGGCCCCGCCCCAAGAATCCTGGAACGACAGAGGAACATTGGGATTGACTTTTCGGCAGAACGTCAGCGAGCATCCTCTGGGAATTTCAAACGCTTCGTAGGCGTCGAAGTCTTGGGGATAGCCCTCAACGATCCTCCCACACTGCGGGGGCACGAAGTGCTCGAGGAACTCACAAACGGGCAGAATGAGCTGCTGGTCGTTTGGCTTACTGGGCTCCACCTCTTCAATGGTCATGTCAGCGTCGTCAATACGCATCTTAGTTTTGTTATATATCCGGATGACCCGTTGTTATCTGATCGAAATCGGTCAACGTGATGGTGCGAAAAACATATTCCAGCTGCTCTGCTGCACCTGACACCACGTCACGACCAACTATATAATATGCCGTCTTCGATCCTCTCCTCGCCAAATTCAGCGATCAAATCAGTCTACGTCGGCACTCTGAGAGCGACCAGGTGGAACTCGCCGGCTAATTTTTTTCACCAAACTGACACAAGATGTGCCGGGCAAGTATAATAACAATAACATCCCGCACGAGGCCACCCTCTCCGCTAAACCTGTCTCACTTAAGACACGCTTCGCTGACGACAGCCACCCCGCCGTGCCTTCAACAGGTCGGGTATTTGCGGCTTACGGGGAGAACTCGGCACAAGTCGAACGAGCCAAACAGAAAGCCAACTTTTATTCGCCTCAAGGGTTAGAGTTGTGTCACGCCGCTTGGTTATCACAGCGTGACGAACACATGGCATTCGGTCACGTGATACAACAAACATTTTTAATAAAAAGGCTATGGTTCATACTATTTACCATTATGTCTAACGAATGTTTTCTAATAACAAGCCTATTCATGGTGGGCATTTCATTGAGGTACTGACGCACAAAGGGTTTGACAAACCAGAGTGTAAAGATTACATAGATAATTATTATTTATGGGTATAAACTCTCTGCAAGTTTACTCTTAATTGAAATAGCAGTTATAAAAATATTGTCAGTTGCTGTTGTTATCAGTAATATTGTTTTCTTGAGATTTTTCTTATGGCAAGTTAGGATGGCCAAGGATGTTTAAGTATATGATATTTTATGTATATAAATTACATACTGCCCGAGTTTAAATCAAGTTTAAAACTTGCAAAAAGTGCGTCATAATGTACACGTGTTTATATAGTTTATCTTGGCCCAAAATATCAGTCAAAATAATCACAATGTCCCCCTACGTGCATGCTAGCTAGCTCTGCCTGGTGGAATGAATGATACGTTGAAAGAGAATACCTAAGTATACATAAATACGGAGAGTGTTGTTGACAAGCACACCAGCCCCTGTAATTGTTTCTGCTCTTTATGTAATGATTGAAATAATAAAATTACGTGCATTGTGAATCATTATTACATATTTTTTATAAATATAAATGTCAATGATACTGTTTTACGGCCACTTTTGTGCACAAAAATAAGTTAAATAGGCCGAATTGTTTTATATAAGAACGATCATTTGATATAAAACCAAGATAGATACATAATAATAATTTTATAGAACTTTATTCTCAGGGAAAAAAACCCTATGTAAATTAGTCTAACAGTTGCTGGTCAATTCGAGAGCAGATCATGTGGCTTCCTGCCTCAGTTTTCCGTAAATGACCAGTTCAGTCTGCAAAAAATCAAGTCCGCGCGACATAAGAAAGGAGTAACAATAACATGATTTAAATCATCATATATAAATAATTTTTTAACTTTATAAATAAATATACTTATACTGTTTTCAACATATATATATATATATATATATATATATATATGTGTGTGTGTGTGTGTGTGTGTGTGTGTGTGTTTGTTTTCACCTTCAACTCACTACATAAGTATGGATACACACCAATCAACTCACTACATCTGGCCAACTCACTACCTCGGCCGAGGTAGTGAGTTGGCAAATTTCACCAAACTTTGCTAAAATGTTATTTGAGTCATATAAGTGCAATTTCCACTTTCATTTCAAATGATATCATTTGAAGGTATAAACGTGAAATATGTGTATTGTAGCAGGTCAATTTTACACACCACTCCATTGAACAAATTAATATACTTGTACTGCCATCTAGTGAGGTTTTGTGTCATCGCGTGCTATTTCGTAATCTCGCGAGATTTAACCGAGCGTCTATTCTCCTGTTCACGAGTGGTCTGCTTGATACTTTGAAACGTATATGCGGAATACTGAGGAATGTAGAAGATAAGCCTGTTAATTTAGGTAAGTAACAATGATCAGTTAACCTCCCAAAAGTATCAGTGGCATATGCATTGTGCATGATGTGATTTGCTTGTCGCCAAGATTGAACATATTCTGCGCAGACATTCTCCTCCCATTATTTAATTATATATTATCCATACATGTATATAGATTACATTTACAATATCACAATCCGCCTATGGTACTTGTGTCGCGAGTTGTCCACCTTTTTAGGGCTAGCCTTGGCAGCTAACGCTAGTTTTATTGCGCACGGCACTCTCAATTCCAGAGTGGCCTCACTGCCTCAGTAAATAAATTTATTCACAATGTCAATAATAAATATATGATTATATCATAAATAAATCTGGAAATTTAATACTATAGAAACTATTACCATGAATCCATGATTACTCGTATACGAATAATCTGGCTATAGGTCCCATGATACTGATAGACATAGAGTGATAGACTATTTGGCAATGAGGAGCAATAAAATAGGAAAGATAATATAAATTTGCCAAACACTATTGATCATTGATGATTATAATTAGGATATAATTGAATCAGCACAATATATAACTATGAAAAAAACCATAATGAGATGATGACACAATTTGCATCATGACACAAGAAAACCCCATTCGATATTTTAATCACGACACTTTGTTCAGTGTTTGCAATAAACATAGGCGCATTTAGCATTACTATGATAAGTGTTCAAGAAAAATATTTGTATTTGAAACAGGAATTGTGTTTGAGAAGAAATGTCAGTAATTATTCTGAACCGCTTGTTCTATATAGCCTTATAGAAGGAAAGTTCCTTAGGCCATATAGAAAAATATTGTGTTACTCGTGTCATGCTTTAAAAACGTGGGTAGGTAGGGTTTAAATTCTTTTAATTTTCGCAATGCGACAGAATAAAGACCACTGTTAGAATATAATGTAATTTATTACTTGACCAAAAAAAGCCAGAAACAATAACACCCTACATTTCAGAACCGGACATTCGGATAATAAAATTGTATTTTTTTATCTTGCGGTTTTTACCGGTAGAACACTTGAATTTGAGAGGACAGGGATTCATCTAATTTATATATGCCATTATGGTATCTAAACACTGTTTTCTTTTATAGTAAATCTAGTTTATTAATTAGATGTCAACTCTGATTTTTAGTGGGATCAAAGGACAATATTAATTTCTAGTGAGCTAACTCTAGTTTTTAGAGCGTCAATACCTATGTAACGTTAAGTGGGGAGATCAATTTCAATTTGTAATTAGGCTTCAAGCTTCAGTTTAGTTAAGAAATGGGTTCACTTTCCTCCCATTTAAAAGCATTAAGCAGGTGTAACAAAAAAAATTCTGAAAATTCTGTACAACTCACAAACCAAGCAAACTAGGACATTACTGTAAACTGTACTCAGTTTATCACATTTAGGTGCATATGATGATTGGCTGTATTGCATTAATTTATCAATTTAATATTTGTTTTGAAGTATCTACTACTGGAATGTGTATAATACAATAATAGTAGGAGAAGAACTTTCAAGCACCCTACATGTTTAATGTGCCAGCATAATTTAAAGGGAGGATTTAAATCTGACACTTGTTTTTATTTAATTTAAAAAATAATCATTATTTCCATAATGACCTCTGATAAATTAGTTATTGATGAGAATGAATAAATTTTTGTGACTAATATTCTTGGTAACAACAAGTGTGATATTCATCTTTTTGTTTGTCTCATATAATCTGTGAAGTATATCAACATTTGTAAGGGATCATCATCAAGAGTTAATGCATTATATTGAATATCAATTAGACTTGCTTGAATAACATGTACAAATATAGATATGTCAAAACTGGGAATTTACTCTTATTTTCAAGGCTTGTCAAAGGTAAAACTTTTCATAATCCATCTCATCCCATGAAGAAATTTACCTATTACATGCTCATTTTTGTTTTATTTTTCAGGAGGATGTTCAGAAAACAAAGAAAACTAAGGTCAGCATTTTTAACTAGGCTTATATATTCATGCTTATTCATTTCACAACATTATGACATTTGAACTTGTCACCTTTAGAAGACAAGATGATCGTCATTCATGCAAGATAGGCTGTTTTGTGAAGATTTTTACTAAGATTTAGGGTGCTCTTTAAGACCAAATTTCGAAAGCCGCAAAATGAGACTTAAGATCCACCCCGAATTATGAATTGGAAATGAGAAATTTTGAATTGGAATTGAGAAATTTTTAATTTGAAGTTTCCTACAAAAAAATTAAATCCTTAATAATTTTTACAATGTTAACACTTACATGTGGTGTTACCAATATACTGGAACCATAATGATCCAGAGCTTTGGTTCTTTATATATATATATATATATATATATATATATATATATATATATATATATATATATCAGATATGCACACCAACTGTGGCACCCCAAGTGAGCATTTAACCAATTAAAATGGTCTGGATACCATGGGCTCCCCCCACTGTGATACCACCACATAGCATACCTGTAATCTATACAGAGATATTGCTATTTAGGAATTAATAAATTTATCATCTCAAGGGGAATGCCAATCTGGAGCCAAAGCTTGCCCCTCCTCTGTGACTTTGACAAACTGTGACTACTACAGCCTGTCCCCAGACCTAACTGTTTAATAACCATTTGAGAGATTTTGTAAACTTACCATATGTCATTGGTTTAGTACCCAGCAGGGTTGTGAAGGTAAATATAGGGTCTGACCCCTGCTGGGCGGAGATAAGCAAATACATTCCTTTCAAATCTCCTACTGGGCAGTGGTATAGAAACACATCTTTGATGATTAGAAAATATACTCTTACATGGGGATGCACGGAAGACTATGATCCACCACGTGATATAATACCTCTTTAGCTAAAAGCGCCTTGTGGTTAGGCTTGAGCATATTTTACTATGTTAACACTTAAATGTGCTGTTATCAATATACTGGAACCAAATTGATAGGTACTTGGAGTATCTACTCATGGTAAACAATATTAGGCCAAAATAGAGTCAGAAAAACTTTTGGAATTGATAAATTTGAGGTGGAATTGACCAAATGGAATTGACCCCATGTCTGCCCAGGGGATACATTTTTGAACATGATGACCAATCTCTCAAGTTACATTTCTTTAATTTCTGTTGGTAATTTCATGCTACTGTATCAATAAATCTCTTCTTGTAAAAAACAACTGTTGTCATTACAGGTATACAGCACAGGAAATTCTGTGTGAAATTGTTGGTGAAAAAGAGGCATACCTATTGACATACTGATATTTTGTGGACTGCTGGTAATAATATGAATTCAAAGTCTAATTAATAAAATATAATTAATAATTTAATGGAAATAAACTTTACAAACACATAATCAACAGAGAACAACACTCCCTATAATTATTTGTAAACTTTTTGGTATATTTCTAGTGCACCATTTTAGGCTTGCTGCATAATGATAAGTGTTCATATATTGAAACTGAAGTAAGATTCCATCAGTTTAAATAAATTTCATTCAGAAGCCTATTTATGCTCGCATTTGAGACTAGAATTGTTTAATGCTTTTTTACTTAAGATCATTTAGCTTGATAAATTATGTATTCCTGTAGTATACATATAAATGATCAGAGACTTTCTAGGCAGAAATTTATCATGCAGAGACTTCCCAGACAGTGAGTTCGGGTGTGGATCATGGTCAAGTTATTTATAATATAAAGATATTATGGATCAGACACTTGTTTTAAATGCATGTTCCAAAGTACAGTAATCATCTTTAATATACAGAGTTAATAAGCTAACTAACCAAGTGGTAAAGCACATTCACAAGTTTTAACATTGTATGTTGCTCTGCACTGGAGCAGTTCCCAGCTATGTGCCCTATGTGAGGCAATAGAAAATATGACCCTTCATTTGGCAACATGATGTTTGGCTGTAGCTGATGTTGATAATTCATATCAAGTTAAATGTTTCTAAAATGGCATATAACTATACACAATAATTTTAAAGCCTATTATTTACCAATTTGTATGTAAATGCAAATAATCTTGAAAGATCACTATTGCAAGCAATAAACCCTTTATATGAAAACCTTAATAAGAACAAAAAGAGATTATTTTTCACACAAATAGGGAAATTACCTAATTTTGGAAGGCCATGATATAATGATACATTATAAACATACAGTTTTACAAGATGTTGACCAGTAAATAGATTTACTTTCTTTAATTAATTAACTCCTGATATGTGTATCCTAGATTATTGGGAGGCTTACAAGGCATTAGTACTTCATATATATTTCTACCTTTATTAATTCCTAGAAATGTGGAAGAAGACAGAGCACCATCCCTGGGCTGAAACCGAGATGGCGGAAGTGAAGACTCTTTTGTCCAAGAAGATAAAATCTCAGAAAATACCTGGCAAAGCAAAGTGTGTAGGAGGTTGTCCAAGGAAAAACTTCGCAAAAGAACATAGACAGTCATAAAGTTTCATGTTAAAAATATAATTGCTAGAGATTTAAAAAATGGCAGAAATATAGCTTTAATCCATTTGACTTACCTGGTTTGTTTACTGATATTACAGTAAACTTATCTTTTAAGACCCTTTGCAAGAATGGTATTTTGTATTGTTTAAAACGCCATTTTGAAAGTTCAGAAAGATCAAAATAGACCTAGATGGTCATTTTCTAAACTATAGTTTAGTACCTTTTTCAAATTTTTATTTTTACTCCTGGTTGATAACTACCAGTATATACTACTGAGTGATGTATATCCTTAAATTGCATGAAACATCACTTTTTTAACAGTTTGGCTTTTAAAATTTGATGCCACATTAAACAGTTTATGGAAGTTTCATGTTGTCCCTATATTAATAAAATGTATGTCCTATCAGGACATATATGGTGCATAAACCACTCAAAAGGAGTTGTGAGAGACACAACACTTAGAAACATGAACAAAAGATATACATATATCGCATATAATACAATATTTCTTATGTGTGTGATCTTATGAGGATACTCTCTGTATAACTAATCAAGTCACATTACTTAATAAATAAATAATTTGATCATAACATTTAGATCAATAAAACAATCAGTTGCTCTCTTATACGTCTTGAACATCATGAATGTGATGATTGAAATAGGTTCATTCATACACAAGTACAACATTTTATTTGTACCAACCAGGTTCTATTCTGAATGGTGCCCCACCATAGTTAATTTAGTTGCAGCTGATACCTGTTCTGAGGTGATTATATACCTACCAGTGGCAGTATCAGTTAACCGTAGCTGTTGTTTAGCTCATAATTGAAAAACTAAATTTCAGTAATACACCAAAATAGGGATGGTTAGCTTGTCGAGCCAGGAAGCTTATTGTCATATTGCTGTCAATGACAACCAAATTAGGAACTTGACCTGTTTTTGTCCGAACCTCAAAACAAATATCAAGCTGCCAAGATAAAAAATATATTTAGTTATAGTAGTTTGGCCCCTCAGAGGTCCTAAGTGTATACATTCTAGTGAGTTGAATAATTTTATCCAATGTAGTGAGTTGAATGTGTGTATCCAATGTAGTGAGTTGAATGTGTGTATCCAATGTAGTGAGTTGAATGTGTTTATCCAATGTAGTGAGTTGAATGTCTTTATCCAATGTAGTGAGTTGAATGTGTGTATCCAATGTAGTGAGTTGACTGTGTTTATCCAATGTAGTGAGTTGAATGTGTGTATCCAATGTAGTGAGTTGAATGTGTTTATCCAATGTAGTGAGTTGACTGTGTTTATCCAATGTAGTGAGTTGAATGTCTTTATCCAATGTAGTGAGTTGAATGTGTGTATCCAATGTAGTGAGTTGACTGTGTTTATCCAATGTAGTGAGTTGAATGTCTTTATCCAATGTAGTGAGTTGAATGTGTGTATCCAATGTAGTGAGTTGACTGTCTTTATCCAGTGTAGTGAGTTGAATGTGTGTATCCAATATAGTGAGTTGAATGTGTTTATCCAATGTAGTGAGTTCAATATGTGTAGCCAAAGTAATTTTGGCTGATTGTTAGTTAGTTAGTGGTGTTTAAACAATCACAGAGATATATAAGTATACTGAAGTGATGATAATATGAAAGATAAAAGCATGCAACAGGGAGACAATCTAATAATCTTTTTCAGTAATGCCAAGTGTTCTTTCGGATGTGCAAATCCACAGAAAGATTCAAACATCCCGCCCTATATTAATAACCCAGCTGGGGCATCGGAGGGGGGATGTAGTGAGGTTATTGACTCTATTGAACACAGTGAGTTGAATGTGTGTAAAATGTAATGAGTTGAATGTTCGTGTACAATGTAGTGAGTTGAATGTATTTATCCAACGTAGTGAGTTGAATGTATTTATCCTAGTGTGTAATTGAAAATGAAATGTTTATATTATTGAAATAAATAGGTATATGAAAACGTTGAGTGACATCCAAGATACATGAGGTAGTTTCTACAATGCCTATTAATTTGACACCGTTCTGCCAACTATTTATTGTGGTAGTCAGTTGCCAGTGATTTTCCATAGTAGTGAGTTGAAGGTGTAAACGAGTGAAAGAGACAACTCTTTGTAATAAATAAATTTATTTAGTCGTTCAAAAACAACCAATATATTACCTTCAACTACCAAATTGTAGTCTGCGTTTGAGATGTTTATACCACATCTGATGTGACACCACCTCTTGTAACCATCGCATTCCATCGCTTTACTATTTCGACGCACCTTCCTTGTACATATAAGACACGGATTACTCATCTTATAAGTTTCACCACAGTGCTGATTTAAATCTGAAGCTGTGTTTATATAGCTTGAATACATTATTTACTCCGTATATTTAATTGCATGGTTGGGAATAAATTAGGAAGAAACTCCCAAGGGATACAGTAACCTAACAATCCAAACTAATATGATATTCACCACTTCCACTCCACTGTATAAACAATCCAATGCCCTGCCCACTAACCACTGAGAAGGTAGGAGTGACTTCAGGTGATTTAAATGGTGGTGCTGTTGTTTAAGTATAACCCCCCTCTAATGTATTAGCTAAACTTCGGAAGTGTCACTTTCAATGATTTAAATCAACCAACTCTGCAAAGTCGATTTAATATTTTAATATATATATAATATATATGTGTGTGTGTGACAAATTCTGAATGTTACCGCAAATAATAAAGGTATAACCAAAATGTACAATTGTTCTGTTTAAATACTTGAGGAAAAATAGACAAAACAATTTCAGGCAAATGTTGTGAATCTTTTAACCAATCACCTGAAATATTTAAGAATATTCAACATTTAGAAGATTAATATTTGGTGAATAGTTCCAATGAATTTTCTGCCATATGGACTTTTTAAATAGTACAGCAATGATATAGTCATTAAGCCAATATTATAAAATGAGTGATAATATTGATCACCAAATACAAATGGCTCAGTATGAACAAATTGCCAACTTTTATGATGAAGCTAGGTAAATATTCTTTTGAAACATTTCTTTCTATTCAGAGAATACAAATGTTATAAAACCCAAGATTATTTTTGTTAATAATCAGCCTATCAGGAAAGAGTTATGAAAACAAAGTTTAGGTTCATGCATATGTAACTTGAAATGATTTAAAAAAACATCCGAACAAACAAATGGATTGAATATCGTAGACATAATTTATTTTAAACTTCTTAATATAGCATGATTATCTTTATTCATAAAAATGTAATTGTTTGAATTCAGATTCTACCCTTAAAGGGCCAGTTCACCCTCGGAATATATTTCTTAAATATCTAATGCTTAGAACAGTAACCAAATATTCCACAATAATAATCACGAAATATACTTGATATCATAGATATAGGGAAATAATCCAAATTACTGTTCTGGAGGGCCGCCATTATGGCTGCACTGGAAGGCGTAAAGGAGAAAACTCAAATGCTCTGATGTCATATGAGCGAAACCTCTCTAGGCTGACGCGGATAATAGTTGCTCTTGGGTGTTAATATCTCAGCCATTTTGAATCATCTTCTGGCTAAAATTGATATGGTTGTATGTCATTCATGACATAATTTAACAAGATATGCGTTTTGTTCTGGAATAATTCTTTGCTCACACTTGTTTACATGCTTTTGTACGAGCTCTACAGACTTCCGATCAAACTGCTGTGTTCAAGTGACGTCAGCATTCAGGAGCTTCCGGTCTCTGTCTAGCTAAAAAATGGCGTCGCCCATAGGCCATTAAAAGTCGATTAATCGGCACCTTGAACTGAATTTTTTAATATGTGGATTATCGTTTGCATATTTTGACATTATTATTATTATATACCATATTTATATAGCACTCTTTTCATAAACTATATCATGTTCAAAAGTACTTTACAATACAAGACATATAAACGCAACATGTTAAAATGACATGGAATAATATATATTAAATGTAAAATAAAATATTACAATATAGTGGTGATTACTTTTTTTAGGTAATAGTATGATTAAAAAAGACAAATAAAATAAACTTAATCAACTAAATTAAATCGTTATAATATACTGATATAACAATATATCGAACTGCTATTAACTAGAAGATAAAAAAAGAATATAAACATGTTATATATGCACATTATTAAGAATGATTAGATTTGTTCAATGGCTATAGTGAACTAGAAAATAATGTGTTTTTAAAGTTTTTTGAAAGTCTCTGTTGTCTAAAGACTGGGTGCTGCATAACTAAAACATCTGTTGCCATATGCTGTGGTCCGCATCTTAGGTACTACCAATAGTTGTGTATTCTGGAATCTTTTAGTCCTGACTGGTGTATACATCTGTAACATGTCTCTCAAATACACAGGAGATCGATCGTGCAATGCCTTATGCGTGTGGACCAGAAGTTTAAACTGAGCACGGTATTTTACTGGTAGCCAATGGAGTTTCTTTAACACAGGTGTGATATGATTATGTCTAGCTGTTCTAGTCACAATGCGAGCTGCCGTGTTCTGTACACGTTGCAGCTTACTGATCATGGTATCTGGTAGTCCATGGATGAGCGCATTACAATAGTCCAGTCTCGACATTACAAGCCCATACACCAATGACTTAGTAGTATCGTTAGATAGGTAACGCCTGATACGCCCAATGCTGCGCAGTTGTGCATATCCAGATCTGCATATAGAAGTGATTTGTTGTGTCATTGTCGTGTTGGAATCAAACATGGCACCTAGATTACGCACACATATTGTAGATGTTATTCGAGCATTTCCTACTTGTACAGACACTTTGTCCATGAACTGTGAATTACGTTTTGATGTAAAAAGCATGACCTCTGTTTTTTTTTTCATTATTTAGCTTCAGCATACTCTGGTGCATCCATGCCTAGATTTCGATTAGGCAGTTCTCAATGCGTGTCAATGCTTCAGCCTGGATGGCATCATATTTTGGTTTGAATGACAGGTACAACTGTGTATCATCCGCGTAGAAGTGGTGCTGCAGTCAATGATGCCTTATGACGTCACCAAGGGGCTTCGTATGGAGTACGTAATTTTTCGGACCCAGAAACATAACAGTTTGGAAACGTTTGCTAAGATATGATGTCATCCACGCTCGCGGTATACCTGTGATACCAAAGTGTTGCTCCAATCGTTCCAGTAGTGTTTGGTGATCAATGGTGTCAAATGCTGCGGACAGTTCTAGCACGATAAGCACAGCCACACAACCCTTATCCAGAGAGTCCAAAATATCGTTATTCACCTTGAGTAATGCCGTCTCCGTTGAGTAGAACTTACGGTAGGCAGACTGAAGTGGTTAGTGGAGACAATTTGACACAAGGTGATGCTCTATGCGGACGTCCAAAACTTTTTCCAGGATTTTTGAGACAAATGGTAGATTAGACACTGGCCTGTAGTTCTTCAATATCTCTGGGTCCAGACCAGATTTCTTCAGGAGTGGTGTTATCCGAGCACATTTGAAGCACATTGGCACACTTCCCGTCTCCATGGACATCGCGATTACTTATTGCAGTCACTAGGGGGGACCAGCTCATCCAGGCACTGCTTGATGAGCGATGTTGGAATCGGATCGAGTTCACATGACTTATCGGAGCTTTGCGTATGACACTTCGTACTTCCTCTGTGTGGCAGC
Source organism: Paralvinella palmiformis (assembly GCA_025642065.1). Taxonomy (NCBI): domain Eukaryota; kingdom Metazoa; phylum Annelida; class Polychaeta; order Terebellida; family Alvinellidae; genus Paralvinella; species Paralvinella palmiformis. The sequence goes on along the minus strand of JAODUP010000013.1, from coordinate 2,074,164 downwards.
TTTAAAATACACTACTACCACGGACATGGCAGTGGGTAATTCAGGTACATTTTCAGACATTTGTATTTGCCTTGTTTGAAGGTCACTTCTGATGTTATCGACCTTCTTGATTAATAAATCACTCAAACACTGTGCTAATTCTTTAGCAGATACACCACTTGGCAGGGTACGCCCCTCACCATTACCCATCAAATGCTTTGATATTCTATGAATGCCTTTCTGATCATGTCCACAAGATTTAATCTTCTCTGAGTAGTAAGAAATACGCGTTTGTTGTAGAAGCTTGTTTGTAATTGCACACTGTTCCCTATAAATTTGGTGGTCTATGGCTAACTTGGAGCAACGCCATTTACGTTCCAGTTTCCGTCGTAGAAGCTTTGCCTCGTGCAGTTGGTTAGAGTACCATGGACATGAGGGCCTTAATACAATTATATTTATGCAAAGTGGAGCATATTTATCTACGAGTGAATGGAGTCCATTATTGTATGCATTTGCTAGTTCATCCACAGAACCATTGAAGAGATGCAGTATAGTGGAGTCTGTTATATCTCACTTGAAGATGTCCACATCAATGGCGTGTAGTTTCCTGAAAGACACTGTCTTGTGGATGGGTGCAGGTCTAATGATGCATGCCGTGAATTTCACTGCAAAGTGGTCACGTGACATTTTACCCAGATGGTTAGTTAATCCAGGGTCTGTGACTTCAACATCTGACACGATGGTACTAGTATTTCTCGTTATGACAACGTCCAGTGTGTGACCATGAACATGCGTAGGCTCACAAACATGCTCACAAACATAACTGTATTAGTCCTGAAAATTTGAATTGAAGGTGGGCTATCCTTTTAATTATATATATATATATATATATATATATATATATATATATATATATATATATATATATATATATATATTTTCATTATCATCATCATCATCATCACTTGGATACCCGACATAATGGTGACTTAATAGTACCAATACATATAACAGAAAAAGTATGCACAAATAAAGACATCCCCGAAAGGAAATGAAAGCTAGTGTAAAAATTTGATATGTTCTGGCTTTTTAAAATAAAGGATATTTAAAAAATAAGCATAACAATTTGAAGTAGACACGCCCCTACTTGACATGACCCAAGCAGTAGGCCCAAGCAGGATCTGTCTAGATCTATATTTGTTCCAGACATAATCTGATTAAATTTATTGAACAATATCAACCTATTAATCACAAAATGGTTATGTAAGATATACATAAGCTTACAGTTACATGTACTGGAGCCACTGAAGATGTTATGGGCGGGAGGTATATTTTACTTTATTATTGTTAATAATAAAATTGGACTTCTAAAATTACATTACAACATACAAAATTCCTGTTATTAAGATAATTTATTGAAAAACGAACTCAACTATTCCATTGTAGCTTATTCCCATCTTTATATTAAAATCCTATAGTGACTATCTAATATGATAAATAGCACTATTCGTGAATAGGGTGTTATTTACACTAGATGGTTTCAAAGCGGATCTCCTAGCAGATACAACGTGCATGGCCGGCCAGCCAGGCTGAAGTTTCGCTCACTAGCAGCACTTGATGTAACTGAGCTAGCTGTAAGTTTGGCAGCAACCATGGTTACCAGTAGCAATAGTTGAAATAAAATCACGTCTATTCAAAACATAAGAGTACCTCCATTCAGTTAAAATAAAATAATTGTCTTCAATATAACACTATATCTACTAATATCCAATAGTAACAAATGTCCTGCAGCATGTATCAGGAATGAAAGACTGACTTGCTTGTATTTCAGGGAGTATCCCCAGGCTGTCATTTATTTAGCACAGACTAAAATGTGACTGACTTAGTTTTTCTTATATAACAAGATTTGTGTTGCTTGATAGCACTTGAACACAATGATCAGGAAGACAAGTAAATATATATAAGCAGTCAAACTAATTACTAATTAGCACCTCTGTAAAAAGTCCCAGACACTAACTACCTACTGCGGTATCCACACATTTAGCCGAGGGACATTTAGCTATTATTAGCAGGGGGAACATTTCGCCAATATTCAAAAATGTATACCGTACATGTATATTGTTATATTTTTGAGTTTGTTTATGCTCTGCCAATATTATGTTCTGTTTGTGGATGTTGCAAATATAGGCCTATCTTTAGATAAGATGTTAGTAACATAATAATTATTACTGATTTTTTGTACAATTTGTATATTTATATTAATGTATACTCTTTTCTCCAGTATTATACATAAATATAAATAATGATATACAATATGTGCATGGGCTTATGAGATAAAAGGGCCACCCAATGCAATTAGATATGGCTTAGTTTACAGTGCTTCTGTTTGGAGTACATTCAAGTTGACCAGATCATCCCCAATGACACAACTTCTTTCACCTGGAACGACCATCACTGAACTACTAGTGGAGAGGGTCAGGAGTTCATAACATACGCTGGAAACCTGGGAATGGTGAGAATAATGATTAATCATATACAGCTGTGAGCTATAAATTATATTTGAGCGATATATTTATATGAGATTATTATGGCTGACTACGGTTGGTTTGTTTTATTACAGAAATAAAATACATACGCTGTGTTTCGTATTTATCGAAAGAACTATATTTATAGTGAAAACTCGCAAAAACATAATCAAAATTTTTGAATGTTGGCAAAATGTCCCCTCTGCAAATATTGGCTGTCCGTTGGATCCTAATATCAACATGAATAAGTGAGGACTCGAGTATATTTTTGTTATACCTAATTACTGCACGCTAACTATAAGTATCTCACTCTTACTAGGCATAGATTTTGTAGAGAGGATCCGGGGAGGAGATGGAATGCGAATTGCGCGCGAACACTGTACAGGGCTTCTAGAATGCAAAAATTAGAATATTCCAAAACAAAAAATGGCTACCAATTAATTCTCCCTTGTGAATGGACGTGTAGAGAGCGGAGAATCCGTGATTGTCAAACGATATTAAAATAGAATTTGGTCAATTACAGAGTTTCTAGTGTGACGGTTGGCGCCTTATTTATTAAGTGTTGTTTTTAGATTTCAGTTTCCTCTAGGATGTGCTTGTCTTGGCTTTGAGCTGGTCAGATCGTTTTCGCGCCAATATAAAAAGGTCTCAATACGGGTTTCTTCCTGTATTCTATCAGTGAGCAGTGGCGAATCTACGGGGGTGGGGGATCCTCTTCTAGTAGCGTTCCTCCATCATTAAATAGCATATACCGTTTAGTATTGCGAATTTGTTATTCTTAAATAACCCAACATTGAGTATTATGTAATGTGTGTCTGATAGCACTATTATTTAACAGACAAATCACAATGATACTTCGTTTTATACTAAGTTACTTAGTATAGAATGAAGTATAATTGTGATATGTCTGTTAAATAATAACTCAGTAACTATAATTTGTTGACAATTCTGCCAAGAGGCAAATATTCCTCGAGCTTCCACTCAAACAATATTACCCCAATACTCGCCATGAGAAACTTAAAGGTTTGTGCAAGACACGCTGGATTAAAAGACATTCTTGTTTGGAGATGTTTGGTGGGCTTTATGAATACGTGGTCACTTGACTTGATGCTATGGTTAATCCAGAGGTTAACAAAAGTCGTTGGAATTGGGATAGTGACGATTGACAATATCAAATCAGAGATTCAATGTTTGAGGGATGACATTGATGTAGCATTCCAGAGATGGTACGACGAAGCAAAGCAGCTGGCTTAATATGTAGCTACTGAAAAGTAAATGTTTGTATATGGTTCATTGTAATAGGTGGAATGTACCTGCTGAAACAACTCTTCTTTATTACAAGAGATCACTTGGCATTACTTTTATTGATATCTTACTGACCATCTTTAATGGTCAAACTAGGGATGCCTCCCCAGAACAATTTGAATCGTGGCATGACGACCTGCCAACTTCGAGGTCATTAGATAATGAGGTATCCAGATGGTTCAATATGTGGTCCAGGCAGTCTGACTGAGCAGATTTACCTGATACTTTCATGAAATTCTTAGCATCTCTAGATTCAGGTATCTTTCCGAACATTAGAACTTTACTGGTATTATAATGTTCTCTGCCTGCCACATCTGCGGGAGCAGAGCGCAGTTTCTCTGTTTTGAGGCTCACTGGTGATAACACGTTGAGTTATCCTGATGCGGATCCACGTTAGTAAATATGTGTAGCCTTGTTTAATTAGCGGAGATTATTAGGTGAAGCTGTAGTTGTGTCTGCATCTGTAGATTTGAGTACTCCTATCTCGCTCTGATACTATTTTATCGTACCAATTTTACCTTATATATTGTGTCATTTCTGGCGGTCAAGTCAAGAAATTTTATTCTTGATCGTATTAAAAACACGATCCTAGCATGGCTAATTATGAGTGGGACGAAGCCGGTAAGCGGTCCGGGATACACTCCCGACTGAAGTATGGTGAATATAGGCATGGGGAACATACGCAGAATCTGCACGATATCTGAATTCTAGGCGTTAACAACAAAATTACGAATAAATACAGCCCCAAAGGCGGAGCATAGAGCATTTGTCCACCACTCGGAGTGAACACATGGGCGGTACCTCACAATATCCTTTGAGTCAGGATGAGGGTAAACGGATGATCATGGTTGATGAAGAACAATTATTAGATCTAGTTAATACCGCCTGCATCAACTTATGGTAAAATCTAGAGGGGGGGTCCCATCCCATACACAACAACTCCTCGGCTTCCTGGGCGATCCACGCATTGGCGCTTTCCACATTATATGTCACCGAGCGGTAAGTGATATGAAGTGCAATCTGCACCGTAGCATCAGGCACCTCGCTATGATATTACGGCGGGAAATCAACCTCTAAGTCGGGAGGCACCATCGCATCATCTACCGTATGCACTGCCACGTATCACTGTGTCCTGTGCATACTGGCTTGCGATAATATACCTGAGTGGGAATCATTCCGGAAAACGATCCCTAATTTCACGCGTTCTGTGCCGTTGGACTTACCACCACATTGCGCCTTGTCACTGAGCGACAGGTGTAACGGAATGCCGTTGTATTCAACACCCCCTGCGCCTCAACATCTGTTGCCTCACAGTGATAAAGTGATGGAGGGCCGACCTCAAAGAATGCCCACGAGGTCTGACCTATACGCGCTGCTTCCAAATGCTTGGCCCATAGAAAACAGTTCGGTGTAGTGCAGCTGTATTCTATACAGCCGGTGCAACGGAACCTGTTGACTTGCAGGCATCAAGTTGGTCGCAAGGTGTCAGGTGAGAAAGAGTTTAGTGGCCTGGCTGAGCAAAGGTTTAAATCTTCAATTATCTAGAACAGACCATAATCCGTCGACGGGCTAATCCCGCTAAGCAAAATGTACCCGCGATGTGTAATGATAAATCCAGCTGTAAGGATTATTGGTACAGTTTAACATGATTGCACAGTTGAACGGCTGGGATGAGGTTTTCCGAGCCAAGGTAAAAAGTCGTTGTCGGAAGAGGTTCGAAGAATTGGCTAATTAGCGCAAAATGTCAAAAAGTTAGCCAGAAAGGCAAACTGCTACAAAAAAAGGGATAAATCGAAAAACGCCGGCAGATACCCCTTAAGTTATCTCCACTCAGCCGGGAAATGAGAATTAGCTGAGGTGTTGGGCCAACTCAGCTTCTGGTTCAATGCAGAGGCCCTCTACCATTGAATTTGATAGTCTATATTTGGTCGGTAATTTCAGCAGGACTGATCTAAACTGTCTTCTTGATACTGGTGCAGTGTCTTCTGTTCTTCAGCCGAATAGTTGTTTATGTCATTCTTAAGGAGTCGAGACCAATTCCCGATGGGGAGGCAGGCTTCCCATGGTAGTGTAGTCTTGACCTTCGCTGTAGGTGGGCAAGAAATACGACACAGACTCGCGGTGACAGATCTAATGGTTTGGACTTTCTGAAATTTAATCATGCATTTGTAGATATTTGTGTTGCGGATATATGAATAAATCGGCAACGGATCGGCTGGTTCCCACAAAAAGATGGTGTGTGGGGTTTTAAGGTAGCTTTGTGGTAAACCATTACGATTCCGCTTCTCAGTGAGACTATAGTGGACGCCGAGACACAGGCTGCCCCGACTTCCACGTGTGCTTTGACTGAGCGTTATCTGACATTTGTGTCTCGCAAACATGTTTTGCTGGCCTATGGACTGATCATGGTGCACTCAGATGATTGCTGAGTTTCAAAAATCCAGAGAGTCAGATGGCACGCTGGCTGGAGGTCATTGGAGAGTATAATCTGACGATCAGGCATAGAGCTGGCCGATTCCATGGCAATGCAGACGCTCTGAAAGTAGGGCGATTAAGCACTCTGAAATGAAAGAAGTTGTTCATATCCGATAAATCGGATATGAACAACTTCTTTCATTTCAGAGTGCTATAGCAGTTTGGTTCGAAGGGTGGCCACCTGAGAAACTGTCATCCTGGCAGCGGGAAGACCTGGCATGTTATTTCCAAGGTACTGGGATGAGCGGCAGCTGGCGAAAAACCCTCGTGAATTTGAAGTCTACAATGGGGTCTTGTATAAACGATGGTAGTTGACCGGAGGAATGCCTCACAATAGTAACTCCCAACCCCTTGCGCAAGGATATCATTGGACATCTACATACAGATCTGACCGCCGGTCACCGTGGAGTGCGTAAAACAACCTTCAACGTGAGGCGACGATTCTGGTGGACGGATTTGATGACGAGAATGTCGCCCATGCCAATTTGGTAACCAACGTGAAAATCGCCGGCATCACAAGTTATACCAAGAGACAGTGAGCTCCCCTATGGAAAGAATGGCGATAGACATCTTGAGTGTTTCGACCGAAACGGATGGGGAGAACACATGCGTTTTGGTAATAAGCGATTATTTAACCAAAATGGACCGAAGCTTTTCCACTCCCCAACTATCAAGCAGTGACTGTGGCCGATGTTCTGGTGACAGAAATATTCCTTCGTTTTGGCGTCCCCATGGTGTTATACACTGATCTCATGAGGGAAATCTCTGAATTGTTGGAGATACGTATGTCAAGGACGACCCTCTACCATCCTCAATCCAATGGTCAAGTTGAAAGATTCAACCGCATCCTGATTGCAATGCTGTCAAAACTTTGCGACGAGCGAATGAAAAACTGGGATATCCACCTATGTTCTGTGTGCTTATAGATCAACCATCCAGGAGAGCACTCACTCCAGTCTAAATAGGATGATGTTGGGTCGCGAGATTACGCTTCCAGTTGATTTGATGTACTCACGGCCAGAAGATGACCCACTCCACCAGATATCCAGTAGAACTGACGAGGGGAGCTATGGAAGAAATGTTTGAGCGTTCTAGGGCACACCTGGCTAAGGCAGCCGAAAGACAGAAGCGTCACTATGATGTGCGGGCCAAGATACGATCCTTCATTGTCGGTGAATGGGTGTTCGATTATATCCACCAAACATCAGTCGCGGCAAATTGAACTTTCCCATACAGGGCCTGTTCTTGTGATAAATGTAGTGGGGGGTCAACTACCTCATTTAAAGGACAATAATCCATGTAGTTGGTCGGGGAGTTGCCAGTTATACCTCAAGTTAAGGCTGATGACCCCCACTATCAATTGTTAAGGGAAGGGAAATGCCGACCCCCGGTAGTTGTGACATTGCTGTCTCTGATCTATATAATGATGATTGATGTTTTACGGGCACTTTTGTGCACATGGTAGGCTAAATGGACCGAACGACATCCAAAAGTTATGAAGCTAAGTCAAAGATGAAACACCTTTCTGAAGCCACCTATACGTTTTTGACAGGAAGATTAATTAGGTCACCCTCAACACTGTGGAGAGATTGGGGGCTCTTTTTTTATTCGGTGGGTGGTGGATGGTGGTGGTGGTTTTGCACCTGACGTCACAGACACGTGACTGTTTGTTTATGTCGCCATGTTGGGGGTCAAGCGGTGGCTGACTACAAGCCAACACACTGGTTTAGAGTTCGGTACAACGCAGCGAATAACATGGATCATAGACACGCTCCCGATATATTGAATACTGATCGAGCTTCATTCGTCTGAAAAGCAAAGTAAACTGTTGGGTTAGAAACCATAGAATTGTCAGATTTGGTAATTAGCATGGATTTACCACCAGATGGCTTAGCAAGGTATAAATATAAGATAATCCACGTTGGCCAAGATCCCTACGTCATGCCATCAGAGATCTGGGTCAGCTATAATAATGTCAGTATATAGAGAGAGAGGTCACATACCCTGATATATACAATTACTTGATCAGCGCACCATCCCCTTATACTGGAGATCAACTGAAAGCGTATAAAGGTCTGGAGGCTTATATTTATTTTAAAGATGGATGGGTCAGATCATTAATGATTGCTCCCACCCGATCTGCATCAAACAGTGGTTTTGTGGTGAAATGACACATGTATATTAATAATTATAACAAAATGACGTTAGTTTTATGAGATCATTATACTCAGATTAATTATGTTTTTCAACAGGTTATTATTGATAGTCATTGGTGTGGCTAGACATATTGATTATTTTATCCCCAATACATGTATTAATCAGGTAGTATAATTGATTCTGACAGATTCATCAAAGCACAAGCGACATGAACCATTTTATCTAATACTGTTAACTGAACAGTTGGGTAATTTTGGAGTAAAGTTATGGGTATTGTACTTTGTAGCATTGTATACTTTTGTCTAACAGCATCAATGACCTCAATCGCATAAGGCTCATCATATATTGTTGACATGTAGAGAGTAAACATGTTTTTATGTTAGATAATACAAATATATAGGTACATATGAAAATATCATAAGATGGCAGCCCTGTATATAGTTTAACCTTATCATCATTGTCAATAAAAGTTGTTTCGTTTATGGTTAAATCATTAATTAAAATCCTTTGTGTTTCACATTGTGACTGAAGTGGCTGTCACTAATGTGCACTAGGCATCCATAAGTGTCGGCTTTGGCCCGTTTGGACCTCTCTCAGTCTCTGTTTACTGCTGCTATCCATTTGTTTTTTGTCCGGATTCGCTGAAAATCTATAAACGGGTATAGTCTACTGTCTTGTCCCTTCCTGCACGACTGTTATAGCTTACAGCAACACATATATGGGCCACGATGTCGCTAATACCGATATATTTTGTGTTTGTTGTACACCAAACATGAACGTGCCCTGGCTCCCAGTGTACCAGGTCAGTGTATCCAGGGATAGCTTGACCCCAACATGGCGAAAACAACAAATATCACGTGATTTTATGGCGTCACTGCAAAACCTCAATAACGAACGTGACTAACCAATTAAATAGTTGGCTGATGCCGTTCAGTCGACGCAACCTCTTAGAGGTGTTTAGCCACGCGAGATTGGACGATGATAGGTCTGTGATGCCGTTAGATATCCGAGGCCCCACACGCGCTACACTGAATAACTCAACTGGTGTCTTAAAGCCAAATCTAAGAGAGGCTCCTATGTACAGATCCATGTCGATGTATGCAGTGCCTACTTCCAATAGATAACCCATCTTCCAATAGATAACCTGGAGACGAAGGACGCCGCTAACCTACACGGGACTAATCCACTTGACCGAATACGCCGCCTCCTTTCTGAACATAATCAACGGCTGGAGCTTTGTGATGTTCTACATCCGAACATGAAGGATGTCGGTATATTTATGGATTGATCCTCCGAGAACTGACTAACATCACCGTGCTGATCATGATCGCCGTTATAACCTATGGCACGGGCTTCGAAGCACTGTGGTTCTACGACGACGGGCGAAGGGCCAAAGAAGTAAGCAGCCTCCATGAGACATACTTCAGGCTGATCAAGATGACCGTCGTCTTGGAGGAGTTCGACATGCTAGGTGAGCCTATAACATAGTGGCTGACTAAATTGGTCTTCATCGTATTCTTGCTGCTGAGTCAGATCTTACTGCTTAATGTATTCATCGCCGCCATGAACAATAACTATAACCAGGTGGAAGACATGAAGAATGTCATCGGAACGATCCTGCTCATTGAACGCTGACTTCCCAAACGCCTCTGACCATGCCACGGCCTCGTACAACTCGATGATCTGCACGGAGGTTATTGGTACCTCGGCTGCGACGTCACTGGGGAGGACATACTGTAGAATGAAAGACTTTCTGTGTGGTTTGGTAATTTGGTAGTAATTTATGTACAGATTGTGTCATTTACAATTATAATATGTTCTATGTATTGAGTATGTCGGGTTTTTCTTTGTTGTTGGCTCGGGACGAGACCAAAGTGTGACGGGGCATTGTGACGCTTTGCGTCTTGATTATTAAGTATTGTTTTGTGATTTCAGTTTCTCCTAGGATGTGCATGTCTTGGCTTTGAGCTGGTCAGATAATTTTAGCGCCAAACTAATAAAGGTCTCAATAGGGGTTTCTTCCCCTATTCTATCAGTGAGGAGGGTATTTTTCCGCTTTAATCTCTGGTCGAAATGCTCCGAGTATACTATATCTAGTATCAGGATCCAGCTTCCACCGAATTATGCTCGTCCTTGGCTTCCCAGATATTGCGTATAGCTATTCCTTACAACGAACTTACTGGGATATATCAGAATATTATGCAGTGAATGGAATGTTCCTAATTGATCACATAACCGGTTAAGTCTTTCAAAACGTATATTTAATTTCGGGTTATTTTGGTCTTATATCTGGTCAATCTGGTTTGCCCTGCGGTCGGGGGGTGCATCTGATCTGTACATCTCGGGAATAGCCGTGTTTGTGCGCGCTTTTGGCCTCGGAATAAGAGTAAATAATGAAATTAAATCTTTATTTCAGACTCTCAGTCCATAGTAATACAAGTAACTAATTATCACAGTAATAAATGAGATCATATACAAGGAGTCATTATAGAAAACATCATATTTAAAAGAACCAAGTTATCAGGACGGCTTAAACATAATTAAAACAGAGGATATACTGATCATAGAATATCATTTGCTGGTGTGTAAAGTATTAAACCAGTAGGCCCAGATAAGAGAAGACAACAGAACTGAAGATAAAACAACACTCAAAATAATACTATTTGAACTGGACTGAAGCCTATTGATAAATTTGTGATAAGTTTCATTTGTTATTCACCAAATGCAGGTGTGCCATAGTGAACAAACATTCCACTTGCGCTACAATGTGTCTCCATTTTCATAAGTCGCCTAGCTACGGCTATTATTATTATAAACTATAGATAGGTTTTTTTCTTCAAAGACGTTCCAGAAGAATCATACCAGAATTGTGTACAGTACAGGTTAGTACAGTATGATTTTAATAAGCGCATCTTGGCATCATCAGAAAAAAGCTAAATTTTATAATCAGCATATTTGCATTGTCATAGAATTTACGAAGTTATCTTTTCATATCAGATTTACACGAGTAGGTTTCTACTTTAATACCTAACTATCTACAAGTATCAACATAGTCTAACTGATTATTATGCAGGTACAATGGTGGAGATTTAAGATCTTTAAGTTTCTTAGGTTTTAATAACATGGCCAAACTTTTCTTACTATTATACATAATAGTAGACCCATATTTTCACAAATGTAATTTTTGCATTCCACAGGGCGACATACTCAATATACATAATTCATCGGCATATGCAATATGATTAATAAATCTTCCGCCTAAACGGCAAATCATCAGTGTATATATTAAACAGAAGTGGTGACAGTATGCCCACCTTGCTTGACACCATTAATAACAGCCACAAGTACAGGCGTTTCATGTTTATAAAATTCAATGCATTATTTAAGAAGATAAATAAACAAATCAGTAGAATGACCTTTTTTTAAAACCAATCTGGTAATCTGAAATCCAAAGAAATTCTTCACACCTTGTAAATAATAATTGTTTTTAAATATCTTTGATACCACAGAGGCATGGGTAATTGGCCTGTTATTATTCTTACCTGAGAGTATTCCATTTTTGTTTTTAATAAGTGGTATAATAAGAGAATCAATTATATATTTAGGTAAATAACCATGTGTAAGCATTGAAGTAAAACCTAAAGATAATAAAATGTGAAGTCTTTGACGCGAGTATATAAATGCTTCACCAGTTAATCCATCGGACCCGGAGGATTTACCCTTTTCAGATTCTGGATAGCATCAGCTACTTCATCTACAGAAACATGTATGTGTAATTTTTTATTTTACACAATGTTGTTGTAACTTTATATTTAATTTGATCAACAAAATTAAGAATTGATTCATAATGGTTTCACCACACTTCTGCTATGGCTACTTCACCTGAAATATTATCAACTGAATTAACTGTTGGAAATCTATTTTGCCACACAATCTTCTTCGTTGAGTTCATCAACAAGTTTATCAGGTTTGATTTTTTCTTCGGCTTTTTACAGTAACGGAAAGCATATTTGAAACGTGAGCGACTAAATTTCATATGATTATAAATAGGATTATTAGCCAAAGGTGAAAGGCGTCCCTAGCTATGGATTGACCATCCTTCACATGTTCATTCCTACCTGGAATATGTTGGCTAGAATGTAATTTAATGCTGTGGACACAATCCTCAACAGCTGTTTGTAAAACTGGAATAATATTGTTATAAAAAATACTCATTTCTTGTAAATGCCTTTCGTTTAAACAATTACCGCCATCACATAACAATGAATCATAAGGAATATAAAGTTTCAGACAAAATAACCTGTAGCAGTAGCAATATTATATTCAATTATGTTTTCATCGGTGATATTTTTCCAAGAACATTTCAGTGTTATCATTAGACAATTTAGTAAATACATTTACACTACAATCGACTGTAACCAAAAGTGGTAAATGACTATCAGTAACACAGTCCTTGTAAATTTCAATATTTTAACATTTTCGTAACCTGTGTGTGTTGTACGGCTGTGGTCGAGCCAGTGCACTGTACCATGAGCTTTACTAACATAGGTAAAACTGTCCACAGGTAAAGATTCATTCGGAGTCGCAGCGTTAACCAGCTAATATCTTGTTTACAGAGCGCATTTCACTTATATAGTTCTTAATTATATCTACTCAACAAGTGTCCGACCTACCGTACCCACGTGAATAAGGGCCCTGGTAGCTATTTATTTCAAGCACTGGACCGTGGACAAACACCTTCTTCTGTCAGATTCTCGTTCATCCACCCATTGTCACTGTACACGGAGACGACCCCACTAATTTTATCCAAGTCTTTGTCGCGGTGCTTTATGATTCACATCATCCATGAAATATCTGACATCCCCGGCGCTTATTTGTTTAAAGCAAGGTCCTTGTTCAAGCATGCCGTTATTCAAGCAGAGGTCCTTATTCCGTGAGTACGGTACTTCCAGAGTAGGTGTCATTCAGTTTTATGTCTAACATTCCTTAATGTGTATATGGTGTGAATGTTGTGATTCCGTCTCGCGTATATTGTATATATTAGGCATTATAGGCATTAGTTTATAGTTTATTAAACATAGCTGCACAGATTCACAATTGGGTCTTGAATGATTGCTAATTTATTTGGGTTGACAGTGAAATAATGTGGCATGTGTTGGTGAATGTGCACACAGTATCACTTCCGCATATAACACCCCGCACGCATTACACTAGTAAATCTGACGTCTTCATCTTGCGTCTTACGAAATGTGCGGATTGGTAACAATGCTTAAGTTAGCGATTGAGTACGTTTCGTCCTCTTACAGATGTCTGCACAAATATGTATACAATTTGCAATTCCTGCAAGAACCCCATAAGCTGTTATGATCCGTATTTCATTCAAATGGTATATATTATATTATTATTAGTTTTATTTAAAGCATTTTAAAAGATTCTGTTGCCTCTGAGGATGCATTAATTTTTCTCTGAATGGCATCTGTCCTGTGCCTAAACGTTTATTAGTAACTGCGATAGTTCGACAGTCATCTTTGCTGAACTTAGTGCAAGTAGATGCCTCAAATTTGGCAAGATAGGCCTCAAAATCGGGTGAATAATGACTTCCTATAAATTAATACGTGCTGCTTGGAAAAGTCAGGCATTTACTTTAGTTGAAGAATATGTGTAACATATATACATTTTGTATAATAATAGCAAGAACAACAACAACAACAACATTGATTACAACATCAACTGCAGTGACTACTATAAATAAAATGATAATATATATGTATATCAGATTATATTTCAAGCGCCAAAACATTTATTTATTTGATGAACAGTGACTGAAAATGAAATGAATTTTCCCTAGCTCTACCAATAACAAGGAGAAGAACATATTTCATGTAATACACCTTGATATGTGCTCGAGTGAAACCTCATTGCTTTTAACCATTATCAGTCATGTTTTCGATAGTATTACGTGTTGCGCTGGAAAAAAAATATTTCGGTACATGGCACTTATTTACCTTCATCGCCGCAACACATTGACATGTCGATATTTAGAGCTTCCATCTGTATTATAAGATTTGTCTTTTTTCTTCTTTTAAACTTTAAGTCGGAGCAATTTTTGTTAGTCACTGATGAATGGATCGTAACAAAACAGTTTCGCTCAAAGAAGATTTAATTAATTAGCTGTAAGCGGAATATTCTGCATGTGTGTTAGAAAAAATAGACGATATTAGGGTCTAGATCTAGTCTAGTCTCTATTATCTATATCACAACGTTTCCCAGGGCCAGATAGACTAGTTTGATCTTCAGTCTCACTCTCAGTCAGACACTCTCAATCTCAATCTGGATTTGAAGGAACAAAACCCAATATATGTACAATACTGACACGGGGTGTAAGACGACTGGTTGTAACAGAGAAGTAAATGCAGTTTTTTTATGGACAAGTGACTCTGACTGCCGATTTTATTTTGTTTATTTCGTAAAATTAGATATCTAGACTAGAGACGAGTGTAGAGGTGTCTAGTCTCTACAATAGATATAGTAGTAAGTAGTAGACTAGTCTAGATATAGATATGTTTGTGTTAATGCTATGTTGATCACTATTGGGTGTTTTTTTTCAACTAAACTTTGTAATATTCAATTGTTTGTTATACCCCAAAACAACCACTTGAAACAGTCATAGTCATGATAGTGAAACAGTCATAGTCATGATAGTGAAACAGTCATAGTCACGATAGTGTCATGTCATATATAATATAGATAGATCTATTGTTGAATGTTACCTCTTACTCATTCAAGAGCAGTTTGAAATTGAACGTGCAGATTTGATTTTCCAAGACATATATGATATACGTGTATAGTGTATTGGGAACACTCGCCAGCGAGGCCTTCCCTCCACCTAAAATTTATTAGATTTCATGGCTTATAGGCTACTCTTGGTAGAACCCATTCACCCTTTATAATTAGGCCCATTTGCCACCGATTTCACCACTTTTGTCATTCACTTATTCTCTTCATACCTAATGGGACATAAGGCCACAACATAATAAATTTTTATCAAGCAATAAACTGTGTCTACTCCGATTAAGCAGATCATAAATTTATGCTCTTAAGTACAATTATTATCCGTTGTCATTGCTTCCATGAGAATCAACTTCAACAATTATTGTAATTAAGACACTGATGAAAGCTTAATTGTCTTTGTCTACATGATTACATGAACTATTGGGCCTATTTAATTAATAGATTCTTTATATCAAAGCAACAAATTGTATATATTCTGTTCTCCTGCTTAAATATCTCAACAAAGTCTGCAAGCCACTCACCAATATTTGAACATGGACACTGCATGGTTACACTGCAAATTAATGTTGCATTGTTAATAATAAAGGATATTAAATATTGAAGGTGCCAATAAATGACCTCGTGTATATTACAGACTGTGTTTACATAATATGTAAATGTTTGTCAACCGTGGTGGATTTATGACGATTTGCTTAAATCCCTTTTCAGTTGAAATGTTTTTTTAAATACGTAAGACCAATAACAATAATATGACAGTTTTGTTTTAATGGTATTAAGGATCGGTGGCAAATGAGCTAAGGAATTTGGTGTTCACTGGCAAATTGGCCCGCTGATGAAGAGGCTTCAGTGGCAAAGACTCCACGAGCCCTTGGATTCACTTTTTGCCTAATATTATTATTGCTAATAGATTATTAAATATTTTTGTTTAATTTTATCTTGGATAGACTAATCATCCACCTCCTTATTTTTAGTGCAATAAATAAACTTAATTTATTGATTTCTGTGTTTTGGTTTCAATATTCCATTCACAGTACAAAGTTACTATAGCTCCAGACCTATAGTTGCATCCTGTGAGCTACTGATCTGGCACTTTCAAGTGTCCCTGTCTAGTAAGAGTATGTGCATACATCCCAGCTATACAGTTTGTACTTGGAAGCAGGCATCTTTGGTGCACGTACAAAAACCCACCAGACAAATGTTCACCAATGAAGTGAGCGTTTGGACAAATGCCCACCAAGAATAAAATTATTAAACTAAATTCAATTTTTTTCATTTGTTTAGATTTCCATTTTTATTATATTAAATGGCTTTAAATTATTAAAGTATAATATCAACATTTCCAAATATTATATTCCCAATACTACCACTAATAATTTTGACAACTGATTATCAATCAAAGCAATACATTTTCAATTAAAGTTCTTTTCTGTAGAATTTAACTGAAGCCTTTAGAAGCCATGTAAATCAAATGCAATGAACTAGAACTATGTTGAAAATTAATTGATTCTTTTATTGAAGCCATGTAATTTCCTGTCCTGAATATATATAATATACATGCTAGACATCTACACCACAGCATTTACCCTCGGGCCGCATGGAATCCAAGAAATACTCCACTGGATTCCAAGCCACATTAACCTTGAGGGCACAACAACCGAGCCGATAACTAGCAAATGAAGCCATGAGTTCTTAGAATGGCAGGGCTGGTTACAGACTATCAAGCTATCAATGAATAAAATCAATAAGTCAAATGTATTTGCACTCGGAAATAATCTCTAAATGTAAGTTTTGTATTATTTTATATGTTACAGTTAATTTATTTAACTCCCATAAAGACATTGTTCTTTTGTATTATTGTGCTTTCATGACTTTCTGTAGTCAACTGTCAATAACTATAATTTTCCAATAAAGTCAGTTCTAATGTATTACTAAGCATTACTTGAGCTATTTATTACTAGTTTTCTTATAATTATGAATGATTAGTTATCTGTTTATTTCACATAAACACTGGAGTATTTTTTAAGTAGTGAAATGTTTTAGGTAAATATAATAAATTCTTCTATATGACATTCTTTTGATCAGATATAAAATACTATTCTAGATGGCTTTACAATAAAAGAATACTATTAGAGTGAAAAACCACAGATTACTAGAATTTATAAATAAAAAAGGAGGAAATTAATCAAATGCAAATAAAGAGGAGAGTTAACAGATCTGTGTTATCACAGTTCCACGTATTATTTTGGAATATGTTTTTGATCTAGTAACATAAAAGCACTCCATAGCATTAACCCCTAGTTCCAAACTTTCTTGTTTGTTTAGCATCCCATAGTTAGATGAAATAGAAGGTGCATGTTTTAGACACCTCTTACTAAGTTCAAATTCTATATTTGCAGATGTGCGCTGAACATTGGAGACACCTGGCAGATGCCAAAATGTTTCTGGATTGTGAAGGGACAGATAATTGTGTAGACTGTATTTGTACACAGGCATTCATAAAGTGAGTTCAGCTGGTATACTAGTGGATTGAGGTTAAAAGCAGTATGATAGTTTGTTTAGCATTGATATTTAAACTGTATGGCTATCGTTTAAACTTTATCATTTTGGAACATTGCAGTGATGTTGACCTTTGCCAGAAAGGTTTGACCTGTCAGCATCCAGACAATGATCTGGGTGACAAGCATGACATTAACAGTGACACTAATGACAGTTGCCATGGTAATGACAGTCCATCTTATGAGGTTGATGAGCAGTGCACTAAAGAGATTGAGCTAATGAAGGCTATGGGATTACCAATAAGTTTCTACCCTGAAGAAAATCGACAAAAAGTATGTACTTTTGTCAGTACAGCCATATTTTGTAACACAAATTAGTTATTACAAAATTTATGAATATATAAACACTGTCCATAGGATGTGAACTTTATTGGTTATTATGTGATTTCATCCCTAAACTGTCACAGTCAATATATTCAGTCAGAATAAATTTTATTATTTTGACTTTAAACAAAATATATTTGTGGACTTTTAATTTAACATTTGTAGGTTTAATTGAACAGCATAATTTCACAGGTGTAAAATTCTGTAGTTTTTAGGAGCTGGCCATGTTATTGTACATGACTTTTAAAGTATTGGCAGTAAATGTATCAGAGGAAATGTTTATCCCCAAACCCAATCACCAAGAAGGCTACGAACAAAGTTTCTGGGTTGACCTTCAATGGACTGCTGACCAGTCAGCAGATGTGAATTGTGATATACTAATATACTACTCATTCCCCACAGTCACTGTATTTCAGGCTGTTGTACTTAATGTGAATATTATTTACTGACTAGTATACCTTGTTATGTTGTGTTTTTTCCCACACTTTTTAGCAGTTTTTCCAGTGTTACCCATTGATATGCAGTGTGAGTAACATAAATGTTAAAAATTGTCCTGGTGATAAAACTGTGGATTGCAAATGAAAAAAAGCAAAGGTAGATCTTATAAAGGACACATGCTTTTACAACGATAATAAAACAGACTGTATAACTGGAATTTATCTGAAAGCAAGCAGATCTCTAACATCATGGCCATTCCCCCAAACAATCAGAACAAAACCAAATGTAAATATACTCCAATTTGGGGCTAACTGTTTTTTATAACATAATCCATCATCTACAATGGTGTCTGATGGTAATAAGGCTGAGACTTTCTTTTGTTGGCTTGGCCACTGCCAGTTCAGTCATTAAAGCACCTCACTATGAACCTCCAGTTTGTATGTTTAAATTTGATCAATGGCTGAGGCTAAACAAAGAGCTCACTTTCCTGTTGACTTAGCAGTCCTCAAACTGCAACATCCTGCAATGAACACAGTTGAATGTTATTTCAAGATATATTATATTTGTTTCATATAAACCTTGTTAATTGTATTGCTGAGTCTTCTGATGTGAAGTGGGGGGGGGGGTAATAGAGCAGTGTGTGCCAAACGTCCAGGTATAGGTTCAAATCCAAATCATGATTTGGTTTATGGAACATTCCCATGGCCATATATTCTAGGTATGTCCAGTGCTAAGGCTAAAGAAAGTACTCAATCACTCATTTTAGATTAAGGTGGTATAAGAACACAAGCATCATATTATCACAGCGATGGAGTACATTTGACAGCAGACTGGGGAGGATTACATGTATTCATTGTATCAAATATAGAGACAGATTCCTTGAGAATAGTCATTGTCAGAATGTTCTGAGTCTTCAGTTTAGAGGATCTTCAGCATCCCACTAAAATTAGTCTCTTCACAATGCATTAAATCAGCACTTTGATTTAACTTAATCAGCTGTCCACAATTAACCAAACAGACCTACATCTCCCTTATGATGTGAGCCAAGATATCAATTTATTAATGAACGTATCACTGAAACAGTGGTTTATAGGAGACTCAAATGGTAATTGAACCCTTGTGGCTGGTATTGGAATATTTAAAAGAACTTACGCTCTACCATCATAGCTCCTTTAAAGCCTTGGCTGCCTTAAACCAAATGTTGCCTTAATTGTACTAGACCAAATCCCAAACAAAAGTAATAACTCCAATTATCAACTCTCATTATTCTAGACTGTCATATGCTTGACATACAGTGGCAAGTTGAATTGCCAAGTGGACAGCCTATTTTTTCAATTCTGTATAAAATCCAAAGTTCATTAAAAAACATATTATTATTTACAATCCTTCACATCTATGCCACTGATAGATGGTCCGATGTATCTAAAAACTAAAGAATGCAGACATACAAAAAGGTAAAATAATCCGCACACATACTTTAAAATAGGTAGAATGATTACAAAAGAAATTTGAATGAAGTGCTTTATGTATCTGAAAGAAAAAATATTGTTGATTTAATATGAGGAATTTTCAAATATTTATAACAAAACATGAATCTGAGGCATTAACAAAACTGAGTTATGTCAGAAACGTGTCTGAGATGCTTCTATTTACAATGAAGAGCTTTTGCACATTTGATACTCACAAAACTTGGCATGCTGGAAGTCATGTTTATTTAACAATTAGCGACTTTCTTTACATAATTCTGGGAGGGCAAGTAACCTAAA
The DNA here is from genome assembly GCA_025642065.1 of Paralvinella palmiformis. NCBI lineage: Eukaryota > Metazoa > Annelida > Polychaeta > Terebellida > Alvinellidae > Paralvinella > Paralvinella palmiformis. The sequence goes on along the minus strand of JAODUP010000013.1, from coordinate 2,053,848 downwards.
ATGTTAGTCTAGAGTCCTGAATTCTAAGTTCTGTTTTCCGATATCTGATCTACCTTTTGGTCTCACGGCTTCACATCCATCAGGCTATCTTCTTGTTTGCCAGTCACAACTATGCAATTAAAGTGAAAAATGGTGAATTGCATTTGAAGACTAAATGCACTGTCAAATATTTGTGTCATTGGAAGCTATTAATAGAGTGATTAACAGTATCGACTTTTCACCGGCTCCATTTTATTTTTAACTTTCCATGCTGATTGCATTTCTGGAATTGGTTGCGACTTTCTGTATGTAAATTAATATTTGCCTCTGATATTTTACTAACAGGTGAAAGGTTCAAAGAAAACAAAACAAAGAAAACATAAAAAAAAGAAGTCACTTTATGTTGACACGGATACAACAGAGAGTGTTACTGGTTACTCGGATTTTAACTCTTATTGGCAAGAAAATGGAGACTACTTGGTGTATCAGGCGTGGATTAAAAAATATCCAGATTGTGTTAATCAGGACTCCATACCTATACCAGTAGCGCCCGAAGAGGTTATTATGACTACAGCACAACAAAGAATGGATGAGGGTTGGTTAATTGAAGAGAATGAATGTGAGAGAGTGGCCAATACTGATCATTTGGATTTAGAAGATGAAGCCGGTGATGAAAATTGTCACACACTTAAGTCACAGATTGATAGATTAATTAGAGATACGATGGTGTCAGTGAGGGAGCTTGACATTAGCTCAGATGAAATCCACCATCAGTTGGATGATCAAATTCACCTCATTAGTAATATGCATGGCTATGCTGCCAAGCCGTCTGATGAACTTCGGCAGGACAATGGCCCAGGTCTTGTACTGGAATCTGGTTCTAGTGATGAACAATTGGATAAAGTAATAGAAAATGAGAATATTCAGCATCAAATACAAGCTCTGTGGGAGGAACACTACCAGGAGACAATGTGGTATTATAATAATCTGTTCTGTAATGAAAACCAGGTTTATGATATTACAGAAAATATAGATACATCCAATAACTTTATGGGAGAAAGTAATGACATAGATGGTTCAAGAACCATCCAGTTTATCATGCAACAGAGCTGTCATGGTGAAATGGCTGATGGCAGTTTTAATCCGGGCCAAGACATCAATATGGATGATGAACCGGTTATTTGTGATTTGAGTGATACAGGAGTCAATGAATTGTCAGCTGACCTAGATGCCAGTGAGATAATGGACAGCATAAGCTGTCAGAGTGTCAGCTGCGATGATCTCAGTGACTCGGATCCACAAGATGGAGGTACGAAGAGGACGCGAAATGAGAAGGCTGCAGACGAGAGTAAGTAATGACTTACTAAATGGATGTATATCACTATATGGCTGAAAGGTGACTTCCTGTGAAAAGATCCCACAAAAATATATATGGATTAAATCTAAAACCTTCAAATAAATGTCCATTGTTAAAATTACTATATACCAGAATCTACCCCTTCACTAACCAGAAGTATCTTGGATATATTTTAATAAAGTTTTTTAAATTTTATTTCCATTTTGGCATATTTCAGGTGTTGTATCATCTGGGTTGGCTGACAATGAAGTGGGTCACAGTGGTTCACATGACAATGACAGAAGGACATTGTTAACAAGAGGTCAAGGTCATGGAGATGATGGTGAACCACCTGATGACCGACCAATCAAGATTCCTCGCAGGTATTATGCGTTTTTTACAACTTAGATCTGTTTAATGTCATTTGTCAGATAGACAAGTTTATTTATTTGGCCGGTCATTATGTATTATTATGTTAACACTAGAATCTAGTAAAGTTCACCTCAATAACATATTTAATGACAGCTAAGATAATAGTTTTGTTACTTAAATCAAGTAATTAAATTCTTTGGATTTTAGCAAACCACACAATATGTGGCCCCCTCATAGACAAGCTCTATGACTTCATCAATCATAAATCCATGTTTCTAGGGAACTTCCCTGAATACCGCACCCTCCTAAGTAATCCTAAGAGTCTCATCTCCTGAAACTACATTTTATCATCAGCGTTCTGCTGTGATATAGTTGGCTTTTGTGTTGGTCTGATACAGCTGCCATTGTGTAAACAGAGTTTAGTGGCTAGTATTCATAAATAATGTTTAGCCTAACGTATCAAGAGTAGTATTTGTTTATTAAACAAAAATATACACACACACACATATATATATTAGAAAAACCATTGTTCACAAAAATACTATTTGCAATCAGTAAAATGCAGACCAGTTGATATAAATATATTTAGCCCATAATTTGCTTCTATTTATCCAGGGTTGGGTTTTTACTATAAAACCCTATTTTTACATTACACTGTAAAAACTGTAATTGACTAAAAAGCTGTTTAAAAGGTAGAAAATTCCTCTTAAATAATGTAAAAACAAAAATTGTATCACCAGTCACATCATTAATTAAGTACTTTCAGGTAATCCTGACAAGATGACTGTCAATATCCATCTGTATCTCTCTATCAGGGTGTTTGCACAGCAGCAATCTAGGATGGGATCTTAACCATCTGGTTCAGGATTTGGGGCAGAATCTTTCAAACACTTATGCTATGCATTAGCATTCTGGCATTAGCATTTCTTACACAGCATATTTTTTCTTGCCAGTAGTCACAAGAAGAAAGTATTGCTACATAGAGTTTTGTGGCTGCCTTTGCACATTTTTACATGGTTAAAGTCTTTCAGCAAAGAATTACAACAGTACCACAATACAGACTTTCAGTGTCATGAAACTTTTCAGTGATCAGGAATTAATACTTGTTAGGTAGACTAGCGTAAGAAGTAAAAATGTTGAATTAAATCTGGTTTCGGGCTGCTTTTATCCAGTTGTAAATGAAGTTATAAACACCATGATTTCAGGGGAAATGAAGTCATTAACACAATTACAATAGGTGTCAATTTGAGTTGGGGGATCAGCATATCATCAAACCAGGGGATTAGCTACCAGCATTAGAGTGATAAGTTATGGCCATACAGTCAGTGAGTGTTGCCTTGAATTGGAGATAGTGTTTGGGTAAGATTATTATTTACTAGATTAGGTTTTGTGAGTTTTCCTTACCAATTAAATAAACACACTTATTCAACTGGTCAATACATGATATAATATGTACTATTACTAATACTGTGCTGCAATGAACAGACACTATTAAATGTTTTACACTTCATGTAATTGTTATTTTTACAGTAATAACTGAGTTTTTTTTAGAAAAGGGAAACGTTTACAATTCGTTAATTAAATAAACTGTTAATAATGCCTGTATTTAAAAAAAAAACTGCCAACCCTGTATTCTCGTAGTGTAACCTACTGACCATGCTCCAATACAATTCCACATAATTTGTTAGATTATATTATGCAATCTGACCATGCTCCAGTACAATTTCACATAATTTGTTAGATTAGATTATGCAAATACCAAACAGACACAGTTAATGAGACTATTACTAATTAGTGAAAGATCATGCTAAAATGCAGGCTTGCACATTGTGGTGTAAAATTGTGGGGATCTGGTATATCACAATCCTATGTACCATGCAGTGGTTTTTTAATACAAAATAGTCTACAGATCAAATCAGAAAGTTTTATTTGTTTGTATATGTGTGTCTGTGTTATCGGTTTGATGCTATTTTTATTGCTGGTGTCATTACCCTAGCTAAAACTGGTTTATGGGTCATGCAACTATTAGAGACGTTATTTTATATTTAAAAAACTTAATATAAACCTTTTGTTATTCTTCAGTCATGAACTAGATCTCTCCGATGAAAATACTGAGGGCAACAAAGTTTCTAATCAGGAGGAAGAAGAGACTCCCGAGGCTACATTGAATTCACTGAACTTAAAACTAGGCAGAGGTCAAGGTAAAAGGTCAGTACTTTTGACGTGATTGTACAAAGATGTTGAAACCAAATTGTCTGGTAATCATTGTATATAGTTATGATACTTTTTTTCCTAAACTGTGACTGGTTGGCTATTTTTTTATTTATTTATAAGTATTCTTTGTAAAATAGGAACATTTTAGTCTACACACATGGAGGTGAGCATCCTATTATTAGTAGCTATAACTATCTTGATTTGGAAGTGTTATTATGAAGTGATGATTTCAGGTACAGAAATAGACCCATGGTTAGTAAGATTATGATCAACCACAGAAAGAGAAGCGATAAAAGGCGGACCCAGAAAGCTGAAGGTACATCGTCTGAGGAAGATGTCTCTGTCTTCACATCCAGTAAAACTCTGACGAAAGTAAAAGATTTCCTTTTACATAATGATAAGGCTGAGTCAGACAATGCAGGTTTTGAAGTGGGAGAGGGGAGCAGGGTATCATCAGTTCTTCCACATTGTATGGATACACATTTGTTGGATGAGAACATACAAAAAACTGAGCAGCATGCTTCAGGTGCTGAGGACAAACAAGTGGACACTTATTCAAAGCATCTCAGTGCTAACTCTTACAACACGTCAGCTGTGGATCGGAGTCCGCATGAAGATTCTCCAAATGAAAACACAAACATTACACATGAAGACAAAGCCTTTAACTTGGCTTCCAGAAGTAAACACGTCACATTGAAATTATCTGCAGAGTGTCCAATGGGTCACAGTCTTGATCAAGGCACAGATGATATCTTTGAACATTCAGATATCAGAGAATTGGAACAGTTCGGTATTGATAAAGACAAGACGGAGGGTTTGGAAAATGGTCAGCATGTGGTACCAAGTAATCTGTATGAAAACACAAATCCAGAAGTTATCTCATCCAAATCTAGTAAATCCAAGAAAAAGAAGAAGAAAAGGAGCCGGAAAGTTCGGATGCCTAGAGAAATACAAGAAGATCCAGAATTGCTGAAGTATTGGGCACAGAGATACAGACTGTTCTCAAAATTTGACAATGGTATCAAGCTAGATAATGGTTAGTATCGCTTGTTTGTTTTGGCTATAGCAGAAGGCACGTCCATGATATATCAGTTCTCCTACTTCCTACATTATCTAAGTTAATCTAATCAGGCTTTGATGATAACCGCATCACATCCTAAGTAACGTGGTTTTTTATTGTTGTGAAGATGGTATTTTGCACATCATGTCTTTGGCTTTCCAGAAAGCTGGTTCTCCGTCACACCGGAGAAGATTGCCGAACATATTGCTGAACGTTGTCAGTGTGATGTAATTGTTGATGCATTCTGTGGAGTTGGTGGGAACAGCATACAGTTTGCATTTACTTGTGAACATGGTAATGTAACTGAATAACACAAACATAATTATTGACATTATGTATGTTCACTGATTAATGATAATTGAAAGTGCCATTCATTTCCAGAAACATTGATCAGAAAGAGTCTATTTCACAAAGCTGTGTTGCTCGTGTGTAATATAAATATTAGGTCTAATTTTCATTCAAATGCTTTTCGTACAGTAATAGCTGTTGATATTGATCCCAGAAAGATTGAGATGGCCCAACACAATGCTGAACTGTATAAGGTGGCTGACAGGATTGACTTCATTATTGGTGACTTCCTGAAACTGGCTCCATATCTGAAGGCTGATGCAGTCTTTCTCAGTCCCCCTTGGGGTGGACCTAATTACCTCAGTGCAGAAGTGTTTGATGTAGAACACATGGACACCTTGAATGGGTAGGTGTATTGGTAGTGTGGAGCTGGGCAATTTTTTGGGATCTGTTTACTCATTGTGTTGGTGTAGTTATTTCAGGCTATTTGTTGTGAACGGACCGCTCTGTGGTGCAATTGAACCATTTCTCTTGCTTCCTATTCACTTGGTATAATTTTTCAGGTTTGAAATTTTTGAAAAGGCAAAAATGATAAGCGACAACATTGCCTACTTTGTGCCCAAAAATGCCAGTGTTGAGCAGGTAAGTTAGATATTACCTTCAGGTTACACGTATATGCAAATGCATTATATACATGTCCTGTTAGATATTTATATACAAAAAGGTAATAGTTTGCCTTATTGTTGTTTGTAAGTTCATTGAGTGTATTGTTCCATTTTTCAGTTGACATCATTGGCTGGTCCGGGAAACAGTGTAGAAGTTGAGCAGAACCTCCTGAATAAGAAGCTGAAGACATTAACAGCTTATTATGGAAATCTGATTGACTACGATACTGAGCCATACTGATTCACTTAATGATGTGCGAGATGCACTTTGTCAGTGAATGATTGTAAAATGTGTCATAAAAAGATATCTCTCAAAATGGGACCAAAATAACTCAAGTTAATTGTGTCCTTCGGTTAGTCGAGTCATTAATTTCAAGGTGGTGATTATATTCATTTATATTCACTTCCAACCTGATTTATGCTAGTATATATGATTAAATCTAACACAAATGTTTTGACATATGTTACACTTTTAATTTACAGATTTAATTTGTCTAATCATTATTAAAATATGCTATCTGGATAGTGCCAATATTAGAATCTGGTCAGTATCGGTGGCGTGTTGAGATGGTATTTTGAGTGTTGGAAAATAAGTCGCTTTAATCAGTATGACATCCAATGATTATAGATGAGATGTTGTAATAATAATTTTAATAATAATAGTCACATTGTCTAATATGACTGGCTGCTTAATGAAGTAAATGTAGATCTTCTGTAATTTAAGGGTTTGCCATGGGATAGATTTAGAATAGATGCCATATCCAGGATTTTAAAAACCTTACCTGTTGACAACTGGATAACCTCTCCCAGCACAACTGTGTCACAGCTGGTATTTTATCTCTCATCTGCATAACCTTGAGCAGAATCCTGCACCCTCAATAGGAAAGATTAGCAATCTACCTTGGTGATGTCTGATTTATGTTGTCGGCCCATTTAGCCTACCTTGTGCACAAAAGTGGCCGTAACATCAATCATCATCATCATCTGATTTATGTCGTACAATAATTGCTTTTTCTGAATATCAATTACGGTCTCTTTCTATGTGATGGATTTTATTCATGGTCAGTATATTAATATAATATATAAATATACTGAATATATTATATTTAGCAGATGAAAGCTAAGAGCTAGAAACAGGACTTTTGATTTATAATTGATATAGCATAAAACAATTCTTGTAGCCTATACATTTTAAAAACTATTGGCACTCACTTAAACATAGCTTTATATAATGTGACATGGTAAACTTGGATCAATATTAATAAGTTGAAAGGATTTCATAGTTCAGTACTAATTTGCATATCGGACTGTTGCATCAAGAAAATAATTTGTCAATGAATGACAATAATTTGTGCAACATAATTTCAATCCAGCAAATATATTGGCTTTAATTGTTCAGAGTAGTTGTGGATGGTACCATAAAACGGGTTTACCATATTCTGACATGGAAGGAAATGTGTTCTACAATTTTGAGAGATGTACAAGTACTGTATTTAAAAGCAAATAGAAATTAATGTTATCTAGCATAACTGAAGTTTTTGTTTTATTAATCCAAAACATTGTTATTGATGTATCTGTAGTTGATGCATTATGTCAGTATCTGATTGTGAAGAGTCGATAAGTCTTGATACTATTGTTCCTTGTACTAATTGAATTTGTTCATTAACCTGTGGTATTCTCACTTATACCTATCAGGGTTATCTATAGAAATGGTACTGTCACTCGTCTTGATCAAAGTTTATTAAGATGTAGTATGGGCCTTTTTGCTAATTGCTAATAAACACATAGCATTATTATTATTACAATGCTAATTTGTGTAGAGATGTTTGACCATGGTAATAACAGATATTTATACCGATATTTGTTACATGTAATCTAATGGGCAATAAGCAGATTGTAGATTAGTTTTATAATTTGTTAGCATATCTTCTGTGCTCATTTAAACTAGTTCATACAAAGAGCTTTGGCATCATGCTTTAGTCATTTTAATATAGGTGATAAATATGCTTATCCACCTAGTGAAAGAGTTTATAAAATAAAATAATGGGTTTTATATTTAGTATTTTGTTTACTGACTGACCTCCCAATATTAAGTTGTGTGCTTTATGATTTGTGTGTGTCATGTGCACACACATTAATTTATATACATACACACCAATAAACAATTTTGAAACTGATACTTTCATACTTTAATACAAAACACATGAAACAGCATTTCTAGACTTCTTTTAAAAAGGATATGTTCAAATAAAATCATTGCATTTTACTTTTACATTAATTTCAATATCCAGGGCACAATGAAATAACTTCGTACACACAAAAAAAAATATTTTTAAAACCATATTAAAGCATATTCTTATAATGGGTTATGTGTGATTGTTTCCTTTCATCATATGGACATAATTTATATGAAAGGCATACCTCAATTTTGAGCTTATCTGAATGATAAAGAATTAAGCCAATTCTAGACAAACCACAATAAAAATGGAATCAAGTCTAGAGACTTCACTACCAAAGCACTATTACATTTATTTCTTTCCCTTGTGATATAATTTCCTGTTAGTTTGGGATTTTAAATTAATCCACCATGTCTTCTTGGGACTGAAGGAGTTAACATTAAATGACCTTTAAATCACTGTGACATTAAACCCTAATCCTTTCTTCACAGCAGACATACTATACACCTATAATACTAAAACGATGCAGTAATGGTTTTGATCACATACAACTGGACAATAACATAGTGTGGTTTAAAGCTTGAGTAAGTGAACAAATTCTCTGTTTAGCCTCAGCATTGGAAATCTATGTACTGGTTAGTATATAGGGAAATATAGTTACAAATCAGTACTGAACCCACTCCTGGAGATTTGCAGTGTAGTACTTTTACCACTACATTACTTGATTTATATGAAAACAATGTCGGATAAGAATGAACTTAGCCTATTTTGCCTACTGTTTGCAAAACAGTGATACTGGTCATACAACATGACCAAGTCTTTTATATATATATATATATATATATATATACACCAATATATATATATATATATATGTTGACTATAACTAACAGTCATATTCTGGTTTGTGCACCCTCACTATGAACACATAATTCTTATCACAGGCTTAAATAGCAAGAATACCTCAGCATATCATTCACAGTGAATGCAACACATATATGCATTACAATTAACATAATTTTGTGTTCACTTCCATCCAAATGGTTAACACATGATATAATACAACAGTGAATATATACACAATGCTATATCTTGCTTAAAACTGTTAACAACTTCAGAAACATTCAACAATGCAGAATTGCAGAAATGTTTAAGTCTTGCTTTCCTTTCATTTTCTCTCAAAAGTAACACCAACTGGAAGAAAAAAATACGCCCTTGATAATACAAAGAATTTTCATCAAATACTTTTAAAATATTTGATCAATTTCTTGAAGGGGTGACTTCAAAATGGAAAAATTTCTAGTGTGTGTGTATGTGTGAAACTTAATAAATGGAATAGGACAGTTTAAAAGCATCATGTTTAAGACACTAACATAAACATATTTATGACATACTTCTCTGGTCAAGGGCCTTCAGTTCTTGATATTCTGTTTTCAGCTTTAACTGTAAAATATTCCTCAGGATGTCCTCTCTGAGAAAAGAAGTAATTTATTTTAAACAAAAAAGCCAACTTGATTCAGTGTTTGGAGCTATAAACTATCATACTTTTCTGTCACAGCTGACATGACCCCAACCAATTGACATGCCCTTCTAAAGATGTTGATATATATATATATATATATATATATATATATATATACATACGCTTATATATATTTCTTAACATTATGTTGCCACTTTCATGATAATCTCACAGGACAGACAGTTCTATCAATTTTAGTTGATGAGCTAGCAATTTTCCTCAATGGGCTTTGAAGTCTATCTATGAAAATACACATTTGAGTGGCTTCCATTTAAGCTAAAGTTATAGAATTCTGCCTAATAGTAGACACTAGCACTAAAAAGCTCATGCTATATCCTTGATCACTTCCAGATGTCACAAGCTAGTTGGATAACTGGTCAAAATAGCTACAAAGACAAACAATGACAAGTTGATATTGTTACCTGTGATTAGAATCCTCAATGCCAATTTCCTGAAGTTTATAGTCATTCAGTCTGATTAGTGCCCTTCCTGAATTTATAAACATGACAATCACATGGTAATTTCAAAACAAGAATATCATTTCAGTCAGACATGGGGTCAATTCCATTTTGTCAATTCCAATCAATTCCACATCAAATTTATCAATTCCAGTTTTTTTTAAATAAGCAATTCTGGAATTGAATTGACCCCATGTCTGTTCTGAAAGATTAATTTTTAAAAACATCTCATACTCATAAAAGTCATTAAAGATCAGAAAATATTGTTATCTATGTGATGTAAAAAGAAAACAATTTCTACAGTTATTTTATAACACTAATCTAACTTTTCTAATAGTAGCATAAATATAAAACTATATTCAACAGCTTATGTCTTAACTAGTTAATATTACAAAACAGGCCTTATTTTATAGTTTACACACCAGAGATATCATGTTCCACAAACAGGTCACCATATAACTGATGGTAGGGTCGGCAGTGCTTCTTTAGCCATTTGTTTACATCAGTACTGCACCAGAAATACAACACCTTTGCTCTCCCTTTCTTTCCTTTTGGTATTTTGCTTAAGCTGACCTAATATAAATAAAAACAGATAAAAAATGAACATCAGCCCAGCAGATCACATGATTTAGGTAGCTTGTTCAGACAGCTGAGGAGCAATAATTCAGAAACTAACACTGTAGTTCAATATCATTAATCATATGTCCAATGGCTAAATCAGTCACACATCAGTAGCTGGTTGGATGATGCCACAGATTATACATCTCTAAAAAGAATATGCAAATAAAGAAAGCCTTTGACGTTAACCAAAATCCTTAATGTAATGCTGAATCTGGAAATAAAAACAGAACAGTGTCAGACTGACTGTTCTCATTTAACCTCAACTTAAATCTTCCTATAAACAGAACAAACAACAAACGCATGCACTCAGGTTCCAGCTAATAAATATAGTCATACCTTAACATCCGGTGAAGTCACTGGCATTGTTAACGCACCCTCTTTATTCGGTGTTTTTGGCTCCATTATAAGAGTTACACAATGTCTGGTTCATACATCAGCTTCTGCATAGTTTAATCTGAAATAAATGTTCATAGTACACCTAACAGAGTGTGAACCTGCCTATCCCAGGGTCAAAAGAAAACTTGTTAATCATAATTGCTTCTAAAATTGATAGACTCCTATCTGTGTTTGATGTTTTCCTAGGAAGTCACTTTGTATCAGTTATTGTCTTTTGTAAAAACCATGGAAACTAAAATACTTGCCATAATTTTCAAGGTGGACCTTTTAACATACAGAATCATACACATTATATAAGAAATTACACAGAAAGAACACGATTAGATTGACTGTCCGAGGGACACATTGGTTTTTATTATTATGGATGCACTATTTTCCCATGGACATGAAACAGAAGTTTTTATAACTTCTAAGCTAAAATATATTAACATTTGATATCATACATCAATCTATGATTTATATTTGTGTCAATCAATGTAATCATATTACTAATTGATCCTTTTGTTGCATAAATAATATTGTATTTTGGGGCATCTTCACCATGGCAATATTGCAGTGAGATAATATTAAGGTTCCTGTTGAAATTAGAACCACTGAGTCAGAAAGAAGCTTAACAATGATATATTAAAATTATTTTAACTCACTAAATCTTATGTAAATTTTTCAGTTTCTTAGGAATGACAATGGAAATAAATTATTTGACTTTTTGTGTTATCCTTGATATTAATGTAATGCACTATTATACAAGGTTCGAAATAAGTGCTAGCCCATTAGCCCTGGGCTAATAGGAATACTTGTGGGCTAATAGAATATGTGTGTTATTAACCTGCAGAGCTAATGCACATATTTGGGGGGTATCTTTGGAGATTATTGCGATTAATTGAAGAAGTTTCTGTATACTCACACGAAGCTGGTGCCAATAATGACCACATGTATGAATCACTGTGATTGGCTGTTTCATGACTTGCTTACAAATTTCAGCCAATCAAGAAGCATAATATGGAGTAACTAGAGGGCCCACTATTTAGATGTCCAGCCTTTATCAAAATACTTTTATGCTTGTGCACAGGGTTGGCAGGTTTCTCCCCATCACAGTAAAAAACACGGTAATTACCCAGTTTCTGCCGATATGGCAGAAATACTTTCTGCCCAGGGAAGAAAGGGCAGAAACTAAATTTTAACAGTTTGAAACCAATATACATAAGCATAAGTTATTTAATTCATAATAATTGTAAATCTTGTCCACATGCCACATACTTATTTAAAGTGTATGTCAATAATTCATCACGTTTAAGACTGTGAGATAAAAGACTGAGATTATTTATTTCTTGTTTCTGTGTAGTGATATACATTATAATGCTGAATAAATTTTATAATGACTGCTTTGTTATGTAAGGCAACATAACACTATCAAATACCCAATCAATTATGAGGAGAGTGATGGTGTGTCTAGTCATGCTTGAATACTACTGACAATATCATGTAGTCTGTAGTAATAACTACATGTATGTATCACTGTGAAGAGATGCTGCTGTGTAATAACACTCACCCACTGCTACATATTAAACATGCAGCAGTGGGTGAGTGATGTGTGAATGTTATTACACCATAGCATAGGGAAGTATCAGCACTGCCTAATTATAATATCATAGATAGACTTCATATTTACTAGATTAAGGTGACACTAATGGGATTTATCAAGCTCAGCAGATTAGTTAGTTATTCTTGATATAGTCTCTTGAGGTGCACATACAAATTTATAGTGAGCTCCGATGGCCTAGCGGTTAAGCACCCGGCACTTGGTGCCAACGGTCACAGGTTTGAACCCGTAAGAGGTCGAAACTTTTCCAGGGATTAATTTCTCGGCTCACTACATTGTGGGTGGCTGACCACATTAAATGGTGCTGCCATCTCCACTGAATTGTTTAAAATAAAGGGGGACGTTAAAAACCCCCTGAGGAAGTAAAACACTCTGGCAGTGACCACCCTCCGGGTATTTTGGCTCCATATTTCCGTACTGCTCCCCTGTGAGTGGTGGGGGAGGAGGTTTCTCAACCGCTCCAACATAGAGGCTGTACTGATTAAGCGACAGCCTGGGGATTCTCCCCGAACAACAAAACCAACCATACAAATTTATACTTTGTAAATTTTGAATATTGTGGCTGGATAAATTGTTTTATCTTGCAGGTTTGTAGTTTTGTTTTGCACTTTACCACATAACATTCAACATATTCAAGGGAAGTAGACAGCGAGATAATGTCTGGAAGCACTTTGTTATTTTTCTTAAACATTATTAAACAGATGAAAACATTAATAATTTAATACTATCCCTGTACAAATGTTTGATAATATGGCTTACACATGGTTAGGCTTTGCACCTTAAAATAAACACAGCTGGAAGTTTCTCCCCAGTTTCTCCGCGGCAGAATGGTTTTTCTCCCCATAGCAGGGGAGAAATACCTTTCTGCAGAGGAGAAAGCCAACCCTGCTTGTGCATAGCATCATGTCTTAAACATATTACCATAATTGATTGAGGCATGCCCCTGAACCTCCTACCATACCCTGGCTAATCACTATTCATCTGTGGGATGCTTGCTGCGCTCACTCACTAACTTCACATAGGCTAATAGATTTCACAGTTCATTAGCCATGTGGGCTTAGCTTCAAATTGTGTTGTATATTGTGATGTTTATATGTTCCTGTATTTAATGTATATATTTTGAATATCCAATAAAATCAATACTTAGACTTCTATTATATTCTATTTCTGGGAATAACTGCATCCGAATTTTGAAGGTGACCAAAAATAGTTTGGGTTACTCTAGATCTATCTTAGTATCTATAATTCATTAATTTATAATGTGATATATAAGGGAACTGGACTATTTGCCCTCAATTTCATTTGCCCCATTTTATATTTGCCTTTGGGAACCACTGCCCTCATTTTTATTCATCCCTCAGTGAGTTAGTTAAAATACAAGTTATTACCAAATAGATTAAATACAATGTATTACCAAATAGTCTAAATACAATTTATTACATTTTTCTTCTGCAATCAACTGTGCTTCCACATCCACAAAGCTGGCTTCTGGTAGAGCAAGTGGTAGCTGGTAGAGTGGCAAGTTTTTGAGTTCAGTCATCAGTGCCAGCTCTCCCAGTTATTATTTGTTTGGTTGCTGTGGTTAAACACAGACCAGCATGCTGGATGCCAAATGGTGCTGTGTACCCATGTGTTTGAAATGTAATCAAACAGTTGGCCCAGTCAGTGGGGTATCGGGAAAGCAAGGATGGTTACAAAGACAGGCTGGATTTGTTCTGCTGGTAGGAAGGGAAAACAGAAAAGACGGCAAATGAATTTGTGTGTTTTCACATCTTCCATGTGTGCCACAGGCAAACCCAAATTCTGACTCGAATGAAAATGATAGCCTCGGATTCACACATCAGAGTTACTTCACGGATAACCCTTCAGAATGTTGTACAACATGCTAGAGGATGGCAACATAGTCTGCATGCAATGACCTTCCCAGACATAAGGGCGAAGACGAGGGGGACCTGCTTAATATTGTCACTGCTCTTTAAGAATGTGTGGATTGACCACAGCTGTGTAAAGAGAGCACCGACAGCCTTGATTGTTCCATCAATGTACCACTCCTGGGCTCACTCAGCAGCAGGGTTGGAGTAATCATAATCAGTAATTGTAATCGATTACACGATATCAAGTAATCGTATTTCCAGATGCAATGTAATCAATTACATTTACAATGTAATCATAATCAGCAATTACTTCCATGATTACACAAGGTGTTTGATGATTTACCATGTTATATTTGAGATATATGGTTTAGTATTTAGGGCAAAAGTTAACAATATAACTGATTTACCCATTGGCAGGCTGCTGTTATATTTATACAAATGATGATTTGTCAGTTTATTGGTTCTATGAATATAAAAGGTAAATGTGATGAAACACTGCTTCAGATGTTGCCACTATTATAAGTCATATAAACAAGCATTTCAGATTAAATTGTATTGTTTTCATACAGTTACACCCAAGCTAGTCATACAGCCAGCAATCATGCAATGGCTTCTTTGTGACACTGTCATTTTCAGTACAGCTCCAAACGACCCTGATTGGCCCACAGTCAGATGACAAGTAGCCAATTATATTAATGTATGCAGTAGTTAACATAAATAAAGTGAGCTCCGGTGGCCTAGTGGTTAAGCACCCGGCACTTGGTGCCAACGGTCGCAGGTTCGAACCCCACAAGAGGTCGAAACTTTTCCAGGGATTAATTTCTCAGCTCACTACATCGTGGGTGGCTGACCACATTAAATGGCGCTGCCGTCTCCACTGAATTATTTAAAATAAAAAGGGGGACGTTAAAAAAACCCTGAGGACGTAAAACACTCTGGCAGTGACCACCCTCAGGGTATTTCGGCTCCATCTTTCCGTACTGCTCCCCTGTGAGTGGTGGGGGGAGGAGATTTCTCAACCACTCTAACATAGAGGCTGTGCTGATTAAGCGACAGCCTGGGGATTCTCCCCGAACAACAAAACCAACCAACATAAATAAGGCTACATCTTGGCCCCCAGTCAGCATACAGGGTGACAAATCTGGGCATTAGACAGAGATCAAAGTCGGAGTTGGTCGAGTTATAGAAGAAAAATATAATTTAAAGCATAGCAATAATATAAGACTGAAAAAGTGATCCATTTACAGAGGTGGTTTATTTACAGAGCGGATCAGAGTTGCCACACATGATGCATTTCATTACTAAATATATATTCATATTGATATTGTTTGCACTAATCTCAGTTATCTCTATAAATACCTGTGCATACATGGAAAATGCAGTACTTACACCTTTGCTCTATGGTGAATATTGATCTCAGAAATATTAAAACAAATTAACATCATACAATAGCATCAAGGTCTGTTCTACATTTCCATTTCAAGAACATACCAGAAAGTGGGACTGGTTCTTACAAAGCAACATGTAAACACTATAGCATGTTTATATTGATATTATACATGTAACTGAGTAAATATTGATGAAGAATCACATTCATGTTTGTGTTATACTTATATACATTATAATCATGATTACTTTACAATGTAATTGATTACATTCAAAATGAATGTAATCATAATCATGGTATTCTCAAGTAATCAATTAGTTTAGTCCTGTAATTACCCTAACCCTGCTCAGCAGTGAAAGCAATATGGCTGTGAACAATTAAATATTACCTCCAAGGTGAATGTATAAGTAATTAGTGTTTTGTGATGGCTTCAATGTGGACAGATGGTGGTAAATGTTGTTGTAATGCCACAGTGCATATGCACTCTGCTGTGGTTTTGGTTTGATGTGGTGTTATGTTGGACCATGGTTGGTCATGCACCACACACAACTGGATAGCAAGGGTTATGTCACTTCTGTAATGTGAACTGACCAGGTCACATGTTATTTCAGATGGACAAATATATATATATATATATATATATAGTGAATAGTCCCTTTTATTAAGGGCGAATAACCATAAAGGGCAAATAGTATTTTTCTACTGAGGGTGAATAGTCCATATATAACCATATAACTCATTAACCGTAACATCAATTATTCCATCTTAAATTTAATAATCATTAACTTATTAAGTTATCAATAACTCATATAACTCCCAAATTGGACAGCAGTCCCCAGTCTCCTGTTATATCTAGATTCTAGATTTAGATATAACCCAGAGACTAGACTCAGAGAGTCACAGAATGAAACTTCTGTCACATGATACTAGATCAGTGGATAGATTTAGATTAGATGGAGGCTACAAGTACAAACTACAAACTTGGTGACAAACTGACTACGTAGTGTTACTCTTCGTGATTTAAAAAAATCTATTTACGACTCAACAAGTATTGTTTTGATTTATGTTTTTCGAGTATTTACGTCTATAAATATTAATAAGCTGAATAATTTCAATTGTTATTAAAAATACCATGATATCTGCAAATCCTTCCACCGGATGTTTTGGTTTCCGTTTGAAATCTCGTTTGAGGGAAATCTCGTCTGATGAGAATCGAGATTTACCTTTAATTTTTACCAGAGAGCTATAAACAGTCTTTGCCTTTATACTATGTCTATGGGATATAAACTACTAAAACTAGTAAAAAGAGACCCCTATTCCACAATGTTCTCACAGTAATAAAGCATTTATCAGACGACGAAAAGAAGTTTAACTGAAAACTTTAAAAATGAATGTTATCGAAGTGGTATCAGGTAGTTTCGTAACCAAACCGTTTCGTAACCAAAGTGATTCCAGTTCGTAACCAAGTATATAATGTTATAAAGTTCCGGTTGGCCTAATACAAACGTTAGTTAACATGATTATTAACACTTATACTGTTCAGTTACAGAATTTTCCACCTAATATAAGATGGTAGATGGTAAATAATAAACCATTCAGACATTGACTTATTTGTCTTCTTAACCAAAACGGCAAAAGCCATACCATTTCGTAACCGAAAGCCATACCATTTTGTAACCAAAAGCCATACCATTTCGTAACCAAAAGCCATACCATTTCGTAACCAAAAGCCATACCATTTCGTAACCAAAAGCCATACCATTTCGTTTTTAACCAAAAGCCATACCATTTCGTAACCAAAAGCCATAGCATTTCGTGTCCAAAAGGTATACAAAGTGAGTGTGATTTACAATAAATCCATATTTCCATTTACTCACTTCTGTGATGTTAGCTGTTAATATAGTATTCACTGTCAAGGTGATGTAAGACCACGACAAGAGGCCCTGGAGTGTGAGGATTGCCCAGATGACAACACAGAACGTATCAAACTGGTAAATTGATCTAATACATATATCGCATATTACATGGTATATAGTATAAATATATGCTGGTAACTTAGTGGTAGGTGTGCAACAGGTGACACAAGACTTCTTCAGGATTATTTTAAAGGAAAGGTAAAACCATCCAAGTCTTCCACTTCACCGAGGCAGTTTGATGTCACGTCTAGCATCTCGGATTCTCCCCTGCATACAAAACACCATACACTAGTATATAAAGAAGCTGACGACACTTCCATTCTTACCTACAGAACACACCATACCTGTATTTACGGCCTTGGAAGAACAAGCATCGACTGAAGTGCTACAAATTAAGTCTCATCTATTACATGCGACGCAAATGGATAGATAACACTGTGTGGCCACCATCGACCTGGTAGATCTTCATGAAGGCTGTGGGAAGCAACAACGACGTGGAAGGCTGGCACCCACGAATCAACTGCTAAGCAGCGAGAGCCAGCCTCCAATTCTACGTGTTGGCACACCTTCTACACAGTCTCATCTGGATCTGAAGAATGGAGGCCTTTTCATTGTTTAGATCCAGATGAGACTATAGTGTCTGAGTCAAACCTCAAAATATATCAGCGTAAAACGCACAAACAATTACAAGAGAAAATATTCTCCACTTGTGAGTCTTTCATAAATGGTGAAAAATCAGTCTTATGACTATTAATACGGGCATGCAGCAAAATCAGACCTATTCTAGATAAAAGTGTGGTCTAGACATCAATAAATATTGATCTTAAATCTTCTGGGGTGCTTTATATTATAATTTAACCATCGGGTGGTGACCGGTATATTACATAATTTGGTATTTAATTAATGAAAACATGGGTACGAAGTGGAATCCACTTGGTTACGAAGTAGTAGCCCTCTGGTACTAAATGGTATGGTACGAAACGGTTTGATTACGAAGCGTCTTGACTGATGCTAGTTACTCAGCCATGTGATCTGTATTTCAGTGACACGTGTTGATCGATGGCCAATTTATGATGTCTATCATATAGATCTAGATCTAATAATACAATGCTAAAATTTATACCGTGATAGCAGATATACAGAATATAGAGGTTGTGTCTGTTGAATTATTCCTATCTTAGGATTTTTGAGGGTCATATATGGTAGTTAGATTTAGATCTCTATAGCGCCTTTTTGCCAAAACTTAGCTAATTTTTACTTAAAATTTTCAGGATTAATACAAATATGCTTATACAAATTATAAATGATGTCATAATATGAACACGATTAACTACATATTAAATAGGCCGGTATTATTTACCCGGCAGTCAGGTCCCAATCGATAGAAAACGATCTTATTCATCCGGCAGCCGGATCCCGAAGGAAAGTATCGGCGACTACTTTCCCCGCAGCCGTGTATACGATGTTAATTTTTGTTCTTGTTCAGCCGACATTGTCTATATTAATTGTTCTTGTCTTGAAGTTTGTGGTAGAAACCCCTGGCTGTCGTCTATCGGGCACAGCCTATACAACTATTGTCCCGACCTAATACGGGCCAAAAGTTGTCGCGGGCGGTATATTCCTCACCAATTAATATCCCTCGCTTCAGTGTTTATGTTGTATGTCCGTATTTGCAGTGTCTCTTTGTGTTAGCTGGATGGTTTACACTGTAGCGTTGGTCATGTTACGGTATAACCAGCCAATACTACATACCCATGTTGCGCAAGCTTTGCTGTTAGTGAATGCGTAAACTAAAATATTATCCACGATGCCTTTCTGCGAGTCAGTAACTGTAAACTTATGCAAAACTAAACAGATTGTAATATGTTTTCTCTCACTAACATGTTATAGTCACTTATATCATATTTCCATATTGTCCACATTCGTTTATAAAGTTAATAAGTTCCTAAAACATGTAAAAAACATGGATGTATTGACTAGTTTGGCAGTTATCCAAATAATCGTTTAAGGTAAACCTATTTTGCAGTCATTTATGTACAGATTAGTACTTTAACAATACACTGTTGGTAAATCTCCATTTACTAACTGTACAACACGTCTTTCAGAAGAAAGAGGAAATAACACATTATGTTGTAAACTAAGTTTTGTTTGTTCCGTTTAGTGCCTTAAATTGCCCAACAATATTCCATCAAAGTAAACTTATTTTAAAGGCCTTTTAATATCAACAAGCTCGTAAAAATTGACATTAATATCTTGAATAACTGCACGATTTCAATGCATAAACTTAGTTTTACTTTTGTGTGTTTCCCCGGGCTGAAATTCATCGTTAGCGAAAACGATTCACTTGGCTTCTAGTGCGCCCCACGCTAAAACATAGGGAGGGCTCATTTTGGCCCGCGACAACGTTTGGCCCGCAATACTGGCAAGCCCAGCAGGGTTATCGCAAAATGAATGGCAGAGTTGGTGTGGATGGACCGAGTTTAGTTTACAATGATTTTCCCCTATGCTTTAAATAGGTTGCAGTTGGTTGCTGGAATACCGTAGTGAATAGGTGTGCTAGGTTTAGTGAAAATACCAAGTATACAGTTCTCTAAAGTATCTAGTAAATCGCTGTCTGGGGGGGGGGGGGGCACTACGACTATCAACGACTAGCGCCATTATGCCGCTGGGTAGTTTACATTTTTTTTAAGTTTTCAGATCTTCTCTGAATGGCATCTGTCCTGTGCCTAAACGTTTATTAGTAACTGCGATGGTTCGACAGTCATCTTTGGTGAACTTAGTGTAAGGAACCGCCTCAAATTTAGCAAGTATTTAGTACATTTCTGGCCGACCGACAGCTCTTCGACATCAACGCTTTTCTTGCCTCCCGCCAGTTGTTAGTAAACAAGGAATGCCAGTGTCCAAGCGGGACTGCCGGTAATCTATTCACTGGGGAACCGGCTGCCGGGTGAATAATGACTTCCTATTAAATAACCAAGTTCAAGGTGTTGATCGATTAATCGACTATTAATGGTCTGTGAACACCGCCATTTTGAAGCCAGACACAGACCAGATACTCTTGAAATCTGACCTCACTTACTACAAGCAGTTTGTAGTACCCAGTTATAACAATGTAGGCCGGAGTCAGCAAAACGTATATTTTAGGAATAAATGCGTGTTAACAACTGTTACAATATGTTTATTCCAAACAACCTCATGTGTAGCTGAAATGGCTAAGTAGTACTAGATAGCGAAATTCCGTAAGTCAATTGTTTTGTACTCTTGCAACAAGAAGCATCTACCGAGCTGTCAGATTTATGTCAATGAAAAGACGATCGACGACGTCAGCTAGTAGTATTTAGGTTGAACACGGGACAGGTAAGGGAGCTCACGAGGATAGCTGGCTAAGCAAGAGCATCTCTGACCTGACTTGATTGGGATCCAAATGGGCGCATATTTTTTGTGCCATCTGAGTGAAAAGTACCGAGATCCGGGACGCGGCCGGCTCGGCCGTCTGTCCATCCGTCCCGGATCTCGGCCTTAGCTAAGCAGTCTCTTTCAAAACTCGGAACTCATGTAGTCTCGAATCTACTTTATTCCTATAAAATCTACTCACTCTACTCGAAACTGTACAAAAACTACACACTCCTCGAAACCCTCCACGCACATCCCCAAAAAACCCTACAAAAATCAAGATATATATATATATATATATATATATATATAGGGAATTGTCCCCTCAGCACCGTCAACGTTGTTGTCCGGTAGACTCCGCGTGGTCACCTGGTCCAATCACCGCTGACTTGGCTGAGTCAAGAACAATTCCTCACTAAAAACTCCTCCCACACATCCAAACCGGTATATAAATGGGAATTTTCCCCCTTGATCCAATCTCCGCTGACTTGGCTGTACCATAACAAACATTCACTAACAAAGCTTTCATACATTCAACCAACACCACGAAAACTTTAATACAGTACAAACCCAACCAAACCCCGCGACTACGACATCTACACCCGTGCGATCCCAACAACCGGCCGGCCACAAATCGCCAAGCGACACGAACAAGCGATCACCAACTCTTCATAACATCAATTAATTCGACAACCGGCCATGACTTTACATCAGATCAGAACACGTGACTTAATATTTTCCTTCCCGCCAAACATTCTAGCATTTGAGAAGTCGTAATGTCTATCCTCCAGTAATTAGGATTATTTCCTTATATCTGTGATACTAGGTATAGTTTGTATGTGATTATTATGTTGGGATTTGGGATTATTTTTGTTATAAGCATTACACATTTAAATCATATTATATCTGGTGGTAAACTGTTCCTTCAAAACATTCATAGATAGGCTATGTATCACTTAGGCAGGAAATGAATTCCAGTCATTCACAACTCTCTGACAAAATACTGACTGATGAATACTTAGGCTTGTGTGCATCTTCACAAATTTCAGGTCATCTCCTCCAGTATTGGACTCGGTATTAATGCTCAAGAATAAATTGGGAGTCATTCTATCTATGACATTTCCAATCTTAAAAACTTAGCACGTGTCTCCACGAGTCTTCTACAAAAATGATAGTGATAGTAATCGTTCATCATGTTAGACGTATATATATTTATCCATTTATATACATTATTTTAATGCTTTAAAAATAATTGTGAGTAGAATTCTTCATGATGGATATACGGGTATGTACTGTGGCCTAGTGCCTACCATACCAGAGTCAGATTGTCAGCTGTATTGGGGTGAAACACTGAAGTGCCGGAGGAGGACTCGAAGTACCAAAAAAAAACAGGGGTCCCGACATCAGTTAATACGGACTTGGGTACCAGATGGAGTTGTTATTTTACAGATGCAGACGGCCCATTGTTTTTTTAAAGTCGATGAACTGTAATCTCGTCAAGATATGTGAAAGTGGCCTTTACCAGTCCAAGCATATGTGGTGCCTTGCCAACTACATTAGAAACATGCTGCTGAAACTGGTGTTCTTCATCTAAAACTCCAAGATCCGTCTCGTTTGCTGTTACTTCCAGTGTTGTTGTGGCCATTTTGTACTTCAGTCTTTCATTTACACTTTCTAGATGGAGAACATTACAGTTTGTTGCACCGAATCATAGCCGCCACTTCTGTGACCATAATAGCAAACTATTCAAGTCTTGCTGTATACTAGTCTTATTGTCTGCAACAAGTACCACTCGAGTTTGATGGTGCTTCTCACCGCATCTGTGAAGCCATTTAATGAAGATAACATATAGGATTGGTCTCAGGATACTACCAAATGGGATGCCACTGAGTATATTTGTTAAAGTTAATAGTTTTCCATAAAATAAATTCGTTGTTACCGCCCAGACAAGAAGTCATTTATCCATTTCAGCATATTGCCTGTAATATCCGCCATAAGTTTTCAATTTACTGATATGCCACAGTTGAGGCACTGTGTAAACAAGCCTTGCAAAAATCCAGGTATATTACATTGATTCCGACTACGCAACAAATCCATGCTGTGTATCACAAAGAAAGGTTATAAGCCGCTATATGGTGCACCAAATTGTTCCTTCACTTTTTTGTTATTGATATTAGATGTACTGATCTATTGTTACCTGGAACAACCTTTGAGCATTCTTTGTGGATCCGGGTTACATGTCTTTTTCCATGCTTCAGGTAGGCAGCCACCATTGTATGATTTCTGAAAATTAATACCAAGTGAAAACTCGATGGACTGTGACAATATTCGAAGATGGAAGCCACCAGGACTGGCTTATTTAGCAGCTGTTTTAAATTTTCTAATATTTTTCTCAAACTGCTCAATTCTGAAAGTTTCTGCTACTGGTTCCATGCAATGTTATTTTTTTGTAATCTCTGGGATGTAGCCGTATCTTCATGGGTGAAGACACCTACAAAATTTTGGCTTAGAAGCTCTATTTTAGTATTATCTTGATAGACAAGGTCCCAAGTCTCTGTATTATGACCACCCAATCTGCTCCTTGAATTGCAGTTACCCCCAGAAAGCCTTCGGGTTATGCTTAAAATCTGTTGCAAGGTGGTGCTCAGAATCCCTACACACCTATCTCATCAGTAGTGTGAACTCATTCTTCTAATTCACTGCTTCAATATAATTTAAACCATCCTATGATGATGATGATATATATATATATATATATATTTATATATATTCCATGCTCTCTGTCTATACTTCACAGTTCTCTCATTCGTCATCTAGATTCTACGGTTTCTCTGTTTTCTATATACATACTTCAGGATACAGCTGTTTATTTGTTCATTCAAAATATTGGCAAAAACGCCCATGTATTTATCCTTTAATTCTAAGAGCTAGTCGGCTTTTTCCAAATTACTTTTGATTTTAGCAAAATCTTTTTTGTTATAGATAAATCGTGATTTTCCCTCTGTTAATTATAATTTAAATTTCAGCTCATCACTCAAGCCCAGCATTATATTCTAAATTACTGATGGAATTCTCATTAATTGTCAGGATGAAATCTAGAACACATGGATTGTGCCCATGTCTATATCTAGTTGGTTGAATTACATGCTGATGTAGATAGGCATCTTTTACAGTGTTTTTGTAGTACTTATTGTATACGTATAAATGGCTAAGTATTTGAAAGAAATACTGTCAAAGTTATTCTTTTCATATGTTGTATACAAAATAATAATAGTAATAGTAGTAATAATAATAATGAACTAATCATTATATTAATAGACCGATTCAATTAACCATGGCGCCACCATGCGGCTGAATTTCACACTATGGTCTCTGGTTAGAAGTAAAAAAAACACTGTGTTGCATGGCGATTTACGCGTATAGTCGCCGATAAATGTCTTACTGAAAAGCTGTATTTAGGCTCTCTACCAGCTATATTTGGATTAGTCCATTAAGGGTATGTGATCTCCAGATCATAATTTGGCATTTAATAGGAATGGCATAGACTTCATCCAAATAGATAGATGCCACTAAACTAAGTAACGTTCAGCGCGATTTGCATGGCTGTTATGGTCCGGCCTGTCTAGTTCAAACTTATTTTTTGCAATCTGACATGACGATGTGAATGGATAAAATCAAAGATCACATAGATTATAATTCAATGGGTGATTTATATTACTGTAACATTGGTAGTTATAACTGTTTTATTTTCTGAATCAGACATTCATGCATATCTTTATTAAAATCAATTTACATTCAGCTAACAGCTTAATCTTAAAATCATTTGTTTAATCCATTGAAACCCATGCCAAAACAATCCCCTACAAGTCAACATGAATAACTAAAGCTTAACTGTGTCATTCATCTGGAAAAATGGGTCCGCTCAATCATTGGCTTATTTCCTGATAAGTATTATGTTAAATCCTTTGGAAAGACACAATCGTTCATCTGAAATACTAATCTCAGTCTCTGTGTAATATTAAATAATTTGCTAAAAGATTTCCAGTATTTATCATTAGTGAAAAGATGCCATCCCCTATTAACAGTGGGCGCCATAGCTGTTTCTAACACGAGACCGCAATTGGTAACCGATGCAACGCATTTCCCCTGGTATTTTGTTTTCCAAATATATTTATTTATGTATAATGAAAGCGAGCGAGGATTTTTATATAACATTAAAACCACCAGGATTGTTGTAAAGGCCGAATTTATTCGACAAAATTACATGAAAAAATATATATACAAACTATGATATCTATAAATGAACAAGCCTGGTTACTATACAGAATATATGTAACGTGTTATATACAAAATAGGTGGGAGACCCAACGCCAACAATTAGAAAAGTAAACGTAAGCATTATCATGAATTATCGGAGGAGATTGGGGGTGAACGGAGGGAAGATAAATGACTCGTATAATGATATAACACCATAAGAATTAGCACGTTGTGTACGTAAACACTAACTGACCGGCGTGTTGATACATTGAAACTTTAATTAAATATAGGCCTTATGTCTTTAAACTGTTATTTGATGCAGTATTTGTTACAATTACGTTTAATTACTTTTATCTAATTACAACACGAAGCACAATCCCATTTATATTTACACCCACTGCTGATTGATTCAATTACTTGTCAGTGGCATTAGTTCAGGGTACTTATCATTAAGGAGAAGACAATTCATATTACGCACAGCCGGATTAATGAATTTGGATAACGTGCTTTATGTGCATTTCGTTCCAAAGATGAGCCTGCTTATTTATGATCTTATTCTCGCATATTATTAGAGAAAAAAAAAGTAGCACTTGTTTATAACATTCTGCGAAAACGGAAGTATGGTTCCCTCCATATATATATATATATATATATATATATATATATATATATATATATATATTCTCCCTCATCTTTTTTGTCCGTCTTGTATTTTTCATAGATGTTCTTTTCCTTATTGTCTGGTAATGATCGAAATATCTGCATTATCTAATACAATTCTATAAAGACATCATATCAAAGGATCTTCTCAAATTGTTACGAAAATGTTCTGTTGAAGTAAGGCTTATATATTTACGTTTTTCTGTTTAAACCGATTTTTGTTCATTTTCATTCTACTTCAAAATATGTAATTCCTTATTAAAATTGTAGATAAGATTAATTAGAGCCATTTTATATATTAAGTTTTTATAACTTTTATTTTATCAAACGTTAAAGTTATTACAATACTTTGTTGATATTTTGATTGCCCGTAAGCCGAAATTCAGATTCCGAGTTACAATCGAATGCCACATACAAGTTAATATAATTTTAAGAGACCTCTTGTAGTTAGGGTGGTTTGCACATTAAATGTGGGGTTATAGGTCATATAGGGGATGTTCTGCGTTATAGTTCTGTCCGGATGTGTGAATCCACAGAATCAGGTTTCTATATGTATATTACTTAAACTATAGGCATTATGTTCAAGTCGTGTGTGTGTACTTGCCTATTATATTTGCTCTCTCTCTCTCTCTCTCTCTCTCTCTCTCTGTGTGTGTGTGTGTGTGTGTGTGTGGTGCGTGTGTGTGTGTGTGTGTGTGTGTGTGTGTGTGTGTGTGTGTGTGTGTGTGTGTGTGTGTGTGTGTGTGTGTGTGTGTGCGCGCGCGCAATAATATAAGTTGCTAATTTCTTCTCAAGTGAAATGTAGTCTGCACAAACATTTTGACGAATCGTATCTATTAAATATCGTTTTTAATTTGTGTCCTTATTGCTGTTATATCCTATCATGTATCATTATCCCCGTCAAGTATTTGAACAAGACGGTTTTTGTCACGAAGATTGAGAGTGTTATTACTGTAAATAAGTCTTCGTCTTCACTATTATGGGAGGATAAGCTTACAATGGGGTTGTTTATGCTACTAATTACAGTTCGTGGTATTTATTTAGTTTCATTTCAAATAATCACACTGATATTTTACTTCGAGCGATACAAGTAAAATAATAATATATAAACAGTCGAACAATTTTATCATTTAATTTTAGATAAGCTGAAATATCAGTGTCGATCGATCCAATGCGTCGATATATTTCAACTTTTAAATATATGTTTGTTATGTAAAGATATTAGCTTAATCATATGTATTGGACAATTAATTTCAGATTCATGATATAGATATCCTGTTCTTCGATTTACATAATTAATATATAGTTATTGATGTAATAATAACAAGACCAAATGATTCTCGTTTATTTTTGGAATATATTCTTATGACTGATTCAATAATAAATATGTCACTGTTACATATATTTCAAGAGTATTATGTCAACTGGCAATTACGTTCAGATATATCTGAACAGTAGGTAGATGTGGTATTAGAATTGGCGTGATCAAAAAATAATTATATGTAAACATAAATCATAATTCACGGTGTTTCATCAGGTGTTTGGGTCTTTTATGTCATATTATATTTAGTATGATGGTGATAATTGTTTACGGCATATATATGACAAACCAGCTGTATCTTGATATTAATGTTCAACAACATTTGAATGTTTTGAAGGTATTTATCTTCTATGGCGCATATATATATATATATATATATATATATATATATATATATATATATATATATATATATATATACGAGCAAGGGAGGAAAAAGGCCTTGCGTTTGGTGCTTGTGCCTACTTCGATTGATTCGTCTTGATACCTGTCGAAGAGTACGTCGATCCACTGGTGTTTTGCTCTCATCTTGAACACAGTTTTTATACGCCCTAAATTAACACCATTTGCCTTCAGAATTTTAAATATGCAGATTTTCACAAATTCTGCCTATAGTCTATACCCCGTCTGAAATTTATGTCAACGTTTAACCGTTTATAATAATAATAATAATAATAATATGTGACATTTATGTAGCGCCCTATTCAGCTAGAAGCTGCTCTAGGCTCTTTACAATATTATTATCCCCGACTCAGACCTGTTTCCACCCAACACATATCTTAACTCCCAAGGGAGCATACTTTGTTTAATTATATTAATTATTTCTAGCAGTCTGACACTATCTTTTCGTGTCATTGCATGTCAATAAATCTCAATATTTATTAGTTACTTCTAAATAACATCATGCCTGCTGCTTGCTTTATCATGCTGAGTGTTTCTGGGAAACTGTGTAAAGCCTATCTATCACCGGTTCACTGATCACTAATGGCTTGGTAATTGCCGAGGTTTTTGCTGTACAACATGTTTTTTTACTGTTTAAAAGCTGATTTTGCTGGAATTACCAATAAATGTATGTTTAAATTAATATATAATAATTTTTAGAAACGAATAAATGTAAAAACGTGAATAAAACGAAGGGTTAAATGTGATGAATTAACCGAAAAGTGTTGTATTTTGTAAGTAATGTAGGTTAATTACGGTTTCAGCTCTCAAATGTTTATAATATTTTCCTGTTTTCCTGATAATTGTTTCCTTCCACAACCAGTTTTTAAAATAGAAAATGAAATACTTCCAGGTAAAACTAAGATTTCGGCCATCTCCCCAAAGAACATGAAAATATCAGACTGTTAATGCACATATAATATTGCCTGTAAGACTAAGAACTGGGTAGGCTTTTTTATACTGTCCTGGATCAGTTTATTATTATGATGATGATGATGATGATAATAATAATAATAATAAATTTTATACCCTTCGCGCTGAAGACCTTGTCAACCTATGGGTCGACCACAAACATTGAACAGGGGCGGATCCAGAAAATTTTGGGTGGGTGGGTATAACCAAGGGCGAAGCCATTATGTGAGGGATGCAGGTCTACCCCTTCCTGTGTGGAAGAAAAATGGAAATTAACTAATGCTTAAATGTCTTCTAAAGCACTACAAAATCCGAATGTTTCAAGTGAATACTATGTATAAATGCTGGTAAAAGTAGACGTTGCTATGAAGAAAGACCCATGATTTGAGATTTGGTGTTGGT
This sequence comes from Paralvinella palmiformis, assembly GCA_025642065.1. Classification (NCBI taxonomy): domain Eukaryota; kingdom Metazoa; phylum Annelida; class Polychaeta; order Terebellida; family Alvinellidae; genus Paralvinella; species Paralvinella palmiformis. The sequence goes on along the minus strand of JAODUP010000013.1, from coordinate 2,024,597 downwards.
TCAGTGTACATCTATATAAATACAGATTGTTAGGATTTTTGCGAGTTACCCATTATGTCACAAAAATATTTAATATGCAGACTGATTATTTATTTCAATGCGCATAATTATGAGAAAGAAATAATGACGTTTAAAATATTTATTACCTCATGTAAGTCTACATCAGTTAGTTGAAAAGGCCGGCCTTGAAAAAATGTCTAGGGTGTTCTTTAATGAACCTATCTGCAGTTTGTTTGGAATCGATGCGTTTACAGTAATATATTTTCATCAATGTTAAGTCATAAAACCTTGTGTCAGTCATCCAGCTCCTCAAATGGCTTTTGATTAGCCTCAACACAGAGAAACTACGCTCTGCTTTCGCAGATGTGGCACGCAGAGTACATCTAATACCAGTAAAATTATAATGTTCGGAAAGGAATCGGCTCTGTCATACTGCATGGACCACATATTGAACGATCTAGATACCTCATAATCTAATGACCTCGGAGTTGGCAGGTCGTCATACCATGATTGAGATTGCTCTGGGGAGGCATCCCTAGTTTGACCATAATAGATGGTATTAGACTCAGAAAAACACTCACTGGTCAGCAGTTGTCTACAGAGAAACGGTTCTGCAACTGTTACAGTAAGATATCAATAAAAGGAATACCAATTGATCTCTTGTAATAAAGAAGAGGTGTATCAGCAGGTATATTCGACCTATTACGCTGAAATCTTGGAACCCTTGGCATTTCCTCTTTAATAACTATATAATGAAGCCAGCTGCTTTGCTTCGTCGTATCATCTTTGGAATTCTACACCAATGTCATCCCTCAAACATTGAATCTCTGATTTGATATTGTCAATCATCGTGTATGCCTCAAAGACGTCAATATCTCTTCTTTGTGGTTTAGTTGACAAACCTATCAAATAATCCAAACTATTATTCAATACTGTGAAGCTAACAATAACTCCAAAACTCTGCAGACTACTTTTCAAACCTATCAAAGCTATCCCAATCCCAACGACTTCCATTAACCTCTGGCTAAACATGTGGATTAACCATAGAATCATGGCAAGTGACTATGTGTTCATAAAGCTTACCAAATATTTTAAAACAAGAATGTCTTTCAGGCTAGCGTATCTTGCACAAACCTTTCAGTTTCTCGTGATTAATATTGGAGAAATATTGTTTGAGTTCAAGTTCCAGGAATTATTGCCTCTTGGGAGAATTGTCAAAAATTGTACTTACTAAGTTATTATTTAACAGACAAATCACAAATATACTTCATTTTATACTTAGTAACTTAGTTTAAAATGAAGTATATTGTGATTTCTCTGTTAAATAATAATGCTATCAGACACACATCACACAATACTCAATGTGTGGTTATTTAGGAATGACAAATTCGCAGTACTACTACTAGTGATTATGTCGACAAATAATACAGTGCGTTTAAAGATGGGGGATCTCTACTAGAGATGATTCTGAGGTTCTGACCCCCTGAGAGGTGGAAATAAAAATAACAAGTTCTTTTATCTGATATAAATCAGCTAGTGTAGCTAGAAATCTTTACAAAATTTATGAATGCAGATACAAAGTCCAAGAATCAGTGTATTTAAATAATAACATCGCCGCAAGTAATGCCCCTTTCATTCCAATTAATACATTGACGAATCTTAATTATTTATAATCTGATATTTTAGGTGCATATAAATGCATATAAATGCATATAAATGCATATAAATGCTGATCGTGACAATGGTACCAGTGTCTTGCACATTGATTAAAGAATTGTCGGCTGTGTATGTCAGATAACTTGAGAAATAATGCTATAGATTAAGTAAACGCTTCCCATACCTCTCTCCCCACAGTGACAGAGAGAATGATTAGTTGGCTACAATCTGTTTAGATGGCGCCGCCTGGTGTGTTTAGCCATCGTTTACATTCGCTAGGGATGTTTAGGTGTTGTTTCTCCACAAAACATGGAACAAGAGACTAAACATCTTTTGCCAGAAAGAGATACATGTGTATATACGCAGTACTATTGGTAACCATTGTTTTCCGGCCATATAAGAAGTGACTGTATTTTTGTAATATAGATCTAACTGTCTTACACTTTTTTCATTTAAAAAATTTCTATTTGGTCTACTCACATGATGATGATCATCATCATGAAAGAGTTGCCGGTTAAGTTTAAACTAAGACTAGACCTCCTAATAGACTGTGCGAGGATTAACACGGTTAGACTAAATACCCCATAGACTCAGACTGACTGAAATGTGGTGGAGGTAAAGCCTAAAAGGCTGGCACTGATTGTGTAGTTTTATCATTTATGCAGGTTAAATTATTTTGTATTCTCAGGTAGGGGTAAGCTGTGTACATCAGTACATGTCATGTGTGTCTGATGTTTGTTGAATGTTGTGCTATTCAATTCACATCAACAAGATGCTGTGAGAGACTAGTAGTCTAAATCTCAGTAATTCACACTGTCACAAATCATTTGATGGTGCTTTATAAGAGTTTATAATTATTCATTTACTAGAGGAATTAGCTGGTGTCAAGTCATGTAAAAATGTCTAAAACCTCACTTTTATGCCAACTTTGGGACCTGGCTAAAAGCTGGCATTAAAGTGGGGGAGGCTTATTTGGCAGACAGACTTGGGTAGTTGATTACACATGGCTTTTGATCCTTTGTTAACCCCAACAATCAGTTTATTTAATCTATCACCGATCTTGCGATCAACACTATCATGATCGCCACCTTCTGACCCTGACAGCTTGTCAATCAATTCACAGATTACCAGAAACATTTCACGGTCAGTGTGTGGGGGTATTATGGCAATATAGTATTTGTATTGTGTAAGCATTGGCTGTGGCTGAATAACGGGGGGTGGATTTGGGGGGAATTATCCTGGCAGGAAATCGTAGGTGTGCGCATATCTGAAGGTTGTTTCATCATTGACTTCTCTTCATTTCCTTTGGAGGTCGCTTGCCCCACTCTCCTACCATGTGCACAAAGTGGCCATAAAACACCAATCATCATGGCAGGAAATCGGATCCTTGTCAAAGGTTGGCAGTAGGTGTGGATGGTGGGTTAGACTGTATGTTTAATCAAGTAATTTTCTATGTTATTGATTTAAAATTAGAAAAAGTGCCTTAAGAAAATTGTTGAAAATTGCAGAAGTAGGGCTTGGTCATCAGAGTTGGAATTTAATACAGATAAACCTAGCCCAGTGATTAAGCTACGGTTTTGCTAGTTTAATCCAAATTCCAAGGTTTAAATTGGATTTTTCTCAGGAATGACTATTGTTAGTCCACATATTTTTAACTGTGATATGCATGAAAAGTGAGAATGGCATGAATTTTTAAAGTACCATTTATGATATAATAATATAAATGTTATAATTAGAATGTAAATACACCAAATTAAGATACGTCATTATTTTAGATATTCTGCTATTGGTAGGACTAGGAATGGTAAGGCACTGTAACTCTATAAGTATAAGTCTATAGATTAGCTTTGATGGTGCCTTAAAGCAAATAATCTGTTTTGACTGATTGACCTTGTCTGTTAATTTGTTTCTTCAGCCTAGCTGTGGATAATTAAGTTCAGATCTTCAACAACTGGATTACAAGAAATTACATTATATTGATAGAATATATATATATATCATCATATATCATATTTTAAAACTTGTAATTGATCATTTAGTGATGAATTATGCATGAAAATTATTTGAACCTGAATTTAACCCAGATTAATTTAAAATCAAGGTTTAGTCTAACTCCTAACCCAGGTATTCACTTATATTGCATTATATATCCTGTCATATGTATTCTGAGGTGAAATTTTAATTAATAATTCAGAAAATGAGAAGTATTATATTATTATACAAGAAAACTTCGTTTATCATTAAAACAGTTATTGAATTTTTCTCCAATTTTCAATGTTATGAATAATATAAATACATAATAACAATTTTGTCTCATTTTTTCTCCAAAGGTATTCATATAATCAAATGTCATTTTTGCGGACAAAGATGAAACTGTAATAAGAATAAACAAACCAATAGTATTACATTTAAGTTTAATATAAATTTGAAGAAATAACTAAAAGTCAGTTTCAGTGCAATGGAAACTATTATACAAATAAAATGTCTTAAAATATATTTTGTAAACTGCTACTGCACCATCTTCAGGTGACAGTTGTTATTTTATTTTTGTTGTTATTATGGTCTACTGTGTTTTGTGTTACATGTAAATTAAATTTTTTAGAAAAACCCTGTATTAGCTTCAAATGGTCTGCTTCATTTAATTCAATTAGCTGTCAATTAAGCATGAATGATATGAAAATTAATGAAAACTATCAGTAATAATAACATAAACAACCCTACTTTAAAATGATGGATGTTATTTTTTGTTAAATAGATGTGTACTCTACTGGAAGCCAATTTTTAGGGTAGATTGCCAGTTTAAAAAGTCAGCAAAAATGTTTTAGCACTATTAGTAACTGACCAGATTTGGATGTACCTAGTTAAATATCCTTTAAAATACATAGTGATTGTTATTAGATCATGATCATTATTTTAAAAACACTGTTAATGATAATACACAATAAGCATGTTTTGCTGTTAACAGCTAACTATTAATGGATAAAACATCATCAGACAGAGAATGTGACAGAATGTGGGGTTTTCATTTTGAAAACAGGGTTGGGTTTCTGACATTAGAAAGTTATTTCTGACGGGACAATGTCAGAAACTAGTTTCTGACAGGGTTTCTGACATCAGAAACTAAAATCTCCTATGGTAATGTAGGATATTGTTCATTATACCACCTACTGAAAAAAAGAACAATGAACTCATTAGGAATGTTATATACAATTATATTTATTTGATATGTTTAATTAACATATTCATTCTCACATATTAATAATTATGCATGACATTGTTATACAACAATCTGGCAAGTTCTATATAGCAATGTAGCACAACATTATTAACACTTTGCATATTATATTATTAACATTCAATTAACATAGAAACCAAAAAACTGCTATATTATAAAATTCCAACACATCTAACCTGGCAATGTAATGTGACAACATTACAAAGCAAACACCATGTTCTATTTTTGTCCTAAAAACTTCACAAGCACATAGACTATATTCTGCATAAAGATCTTCCACACACCTGCTATAATTGGTATTAAACTATCATATATGACACCAAGATACAACTCTCAGTAACAGGCAGAAGAAGCAGGTGCAACCTTGTAATAGTCATTCAACTGGCTTGACCCGCACATGACGATCACACTTGATACTTAAGTTGCTATAGACAATAGAGAAAAGGTTCATTGTTATGGCTACCTTAATTGGGAAGCAGAGACATGCCTTTGACAGGAGAGATGTTTAGGTTATAACCTTAAAACATCCTATGTCTTTGTGGGATATTGTGCTATTGAATACACAGCTATTTGTGTATTCTGTATTAAATGTAGACATAAATTCATATATTAAATTTCAAATTCTGAGAGAAATTGATTAAAGAAACATTAAAAACATTATGGGTTTTTAACCTTTACATGTCAGAAAGGTATTTCTGATGGATTTCTGACAATTTAGAGGTCAGAAGGGTATTTCTGATGGGACCATTTAAACCTGCTAACCCTGCCTGAAAGCTATTGCTTTTTTAAGATTGATGGTTAATGTGTATGATCCACTTTCTTTGCCTTTAAAGGACATCAGATTTAATAAATATAAAGAAGTAATCACTGTTTATATGTTTTTTGTTATAAATGCAATCTTTTTTTCCACATTATGAAGCTGAATTAAATAAAATTTTAGATAATTGTTGTTTACTGATTATGAAAATAATTAGTAATTTTTCATTGTTGTACCTTTCAGTGAAGAAAATGTTTGGAAGTTATGCGAACATATCAGAAATGAACATCCATCAGAGTTGACTAATCTCTTTACTGTATTTATCTCAAACCATCACAAAGCTGTAAGATTTTATTGGTTACTAATTAAATTTTGCACCCATATAATGATGACAAGTGAAATTCTTGGTCTTTCTTGAAATTACTTCAACAACATCATAGAGACAGAATTATATAGCTGGATGTTATGAATTATTTACTTCTGTGTCTAGGTACCACTTTGGCAGCAAAAAGCCAGCAGAGAGCCGCACAAGCCAGTTGTTTGGGTAAAAGCGTTTTCTGACCATTACAAGTGATAAACAATGTTTTTAAAACCTATACAGTGTATTATGTTATTTCTGGGTATGTCTTCTGTTGTTAAATATGTTATTTCCTAGACTTTTTGGTGATTCATAATTATAATCTGGTACAACGTTGTGGCCTAGGTTCAAATAGAACCTGTAAATGATTTATTCTATAAATTCACTAAAACTATGTTCAAATAATGTGCATTTAATGGTCATATTTTCAATGTACCAATGATTACAAGGTATTTCATAATATTCTGGATCATTAAAAATGGTTATAAAAATTCTTGCTTTTTGACAGCTGTTCATTACTAAAATATTATATCTAAAATACACCAATAAATATAGAAGATTGAATAGTTAACTTAGACAGTCTCACAATCATCATGCTATATGACCTGATCAGGTTATTCTCAAATGCCATGTCTGTATGTTATTCCCTTTTTGATGTTTTTACCCAGTTCCTTACAAAAGGACTAGTGAACCATCTCACATCTCGGCATAAAAAGTCACTTCGGGATTCAGTCCCCAGTGGATAGTCCAGATATTATATTCATTATTTGTGAATCGATGTGCCAGTACCTTCTACACAATTCTAAAACACAGTCAATGTAACTAACTTCTGTCAGTTGTTGTTTAATGATGTGATCATATAATTTAAAGAAAACAATTAAATTGATACTTTATCAATCTCTTTCTTGTTAGAATAAATTGAGGTTGGTTAGCTTACAAGCACGAGTTAGAATATTAATTGTTCAATATGTGAAATGCAGTTAGAGATACACGTGAGAACAAAACAAAATTAGTTATTAATATAGTAGAAATAATACACTGATTAATTAGAGGAGTTTTCTTTGCTTCTAGAATTGTTTTCTTTATAGGGTTGTTTGTTTTTCTCTCACTATTCTCATATTGCTGGGAAGAAATAAAAGTTGATTTTCTTCTACCGTTATACATGTTTAATATGCCTGGAAATTTCTACCTGACTTGTTTATTCTCTTTCAAGGATTACCATGTCATTTGTGTTTATAAAATGGAAGATGGTGAAGCTGTAGTGTATGATCTGGATTCCAGACTATCCTTCCCATGTTTGTTTAATGAGTATGTTGCTAAAGCAATACAACCAGATGAATTATTAGAAGCCGAGTTTCACAGGTATGTAATGAAGTCTGTATGAAAGCAGTAATATAGTATGTTATGCTTTCCATATTTTTTAAGATGGGTCACAGCTGATGTCATATTTCATCAATGTGTATGTGTAATGTAGTATGTGAAGTAAAAATGATATGATTAAATTTGATGACTTTATTGTCTAAAGCATGATTGAAATTAAAATTGTTGTGCTTGGACTATGGATGTTCCTTAAATGCATGTGAAATCATTTTACAAGTACATGCCACCATTTGTTTATCAGTATAAACTCATAGCTACATAGATAAAAAACAAGTTTCAAATCTGTTGATCTAATGTGCTTAGGTTTTCACCAGGCATGTCTTATAAACAACATGGTAAATACTGTATATTCATCATTCTCAGTGTTATGCATGTATCCGTCTTGATTTAAAAGATAAGCCAAATACTTTAGTAGTTTTCCTTTCCAGACTAAAAAAACCACCAGTTTTATTAAAAAAAAGCCTTCAATTAGATTTTTTGTTATAATAATTAATCATATGATAGAAGTCAAAGATTGTGATTCATATACTAGATTGCAAATTTGACTGAAATTTGAAAAGCTATAGCACCTGTATTATTTAGTAAACAGTTATTACTATTTTTGGATAGCTACTTCATATTGATATTAAGACCCTGCCAATAGTGTAGTGGGTAGTGTACTAGTGTGCTGCAAAGCTGAAGTGTTACCTGTGTTTGGGTTGCCTCTTGGTCATATGACCCAATTGTGACCTTCACAAGAACTAAACAAATTATTCACTTAATGCTGATATTATAACTAAGCTGTGTTAGTGTGTAGTTGAAAAAATGGTACATGTAGTTTGAACTTGAAAACTTTGGAGGATATGAATTGTTTAAAATCATTTTCATAGACTGTTATTTCAGAAATAAATATAATACACAGGACATAAAGGTGGCATCAAGGGTTGACATTAAGTTTTAACATTAACTTGTCATGTCGAGCAGGTATTGTAAAAATAAGGTTACAAAAAAGTTTGTATACATCTGGAGCTGCCACGCTTATTGTGCAGTTAGGTTTTATGTAAGCCAGCTGTGTGATGACTTTTTGGAACATTTCTATGATTATTGCATCCTGTCTTTGTGGAATTGCATTGATATATGTCAATCAACTACATGTTTTATCAAACTAGACAACAATTTCCTGTATTATTGACAAATGTTTTAAATATATTGAACAAATCACTGGAAAATCTAAACTAAATATTTGAATCTGACATTATCACAGAACCTTGTTGCCATGTTGAATAACCAACAGTAGCTTTTATATGATGAAGTTGCCAGTGGCAATCCGACAAATGTTAATGTTGAACCCTTGGCATAAAAGGATATGTAGATTCAGTTTGTCACATCATTTCTTCAAGGCTTGTAGAAATGTCACTATATACCAAATTTACATGCATTCATATATAATTTTAAAAACAGTGTCATCTTATGTATTTAATTCCTTCAGTTGTAATATTTTGTGGTCTTGTTTCTCCCATTTCATGATTAATTTCAAACAATTGGTGAAATGTTGTATCTGATTTTTCAGATGAATGACTTGTCTGATACAGTGATAACAGTTCAATTTAGAAATGAGTTCCTTGAAAATATATTACAGAAATAATGACAGAAAACTTGTTGAAAGCAGGCTTTCCAGATCGACCGTTATTTTATTCTTCAGACTTCTTACATGCTAAATTTATTTCCAATAAAAACATGTTTTTTTCATTATATATGCTGATCCTAGCAGTAAAAAATTAAACCTTGGTTGATTTGAAAATTAGCTTGCTTTCATCATCAGCTGAAATAAATAGAATTCATATTTTCACTATCTTGAGATACTAGATAGCATAATTTGCTAATTATCTATTTCATGTCTTGGTAAATATATGTTAATTACCTTTGTTCCCATTACGTTTTTACTGAAAGCTGAGTTGTAATGAATCTTTTGTATATCATATCAGATTGCATTGTTTACATTCACATCATACGGGCAGATTACGTCGATTCTAGGTTAGGATACAAATTCCCATGTGCCCTGTATTTATAAGATGTTAGCTGCCACATGTCATATATACAGCCAATGCTCAGGCAAAACACACTTAACTCATTCACATTCATTTTATAAGCTGATGATTCAGTGTGCTTTTAATAAATATGAACAAAACTAATCAATATTCTTTATAATAATATATATTAGAAGCTCATTACCGACCTCCAGCATCTCTCTCTAACATATCCACTATTATGATACCCTTAGCACTAAGCTAAATATATCAACCTTAGATTAGAATAACATTGATGGATCCAGACTGTGTAGATCACTGCTAAAATAACCTGTAACTAGTTTCATATATTGCTGATGTGTAATTTGTCTCTTTCTGTTCTTGCAGGATTTTCCGTGTTGTTCCTGCATCTTTATACTTGGAGTTGTTTGCTTCAGACAGATCTCACATGCTGAGAGATGACAAAAGTTGGTGTGCTCCCCCTCCAGCATACCCATGCATTAGTACTAAAGGTAATGAATTTACCATTATTATATTGCCACATCTACAGAGCTTGCTTTTTCATTGCATAAAACCTACCCAAAGAAGAACTTTACTGATCTGATAAACCAACAACACGTTGTTAAACCGAATACTGATATAATTACACCATAATCATTTTTAGAGAACTTAAGCATGTAAACATTTTCCAGTAACGAGAATAGTTCTGTTAATTGGAAATAAACAAATTGATCTTTAAAGTTTCTTGAAAACTGGAAGTGTGTGTACCTGAGTATGGTTGAATGTAGAAAAAATAGTCATAGATTAGGGCTAATTTCAAAAATCATTTACCATCATGTTTGGCTATAATTTAGGTTCGATTAAAGTTTTCATCTTGGTTTAAATATACTGATACTCACTAGCATTCTTTTGGATAACTCTATATGCATTACAGCCTGATGTTTTTATATAATTGCTGATCCACAGACGGTACAAAAGTGAATTTCTCTGTTCCAGAAACCAAGAACAACCTGCAGAATTTTATAGTAATGGATGTCAAGGTTGGCGTTGGACATGTTATGAATACGCGGGATTTTGCCAATTATTTTGGTTGTTCACGTGAAATGGTGATCAAATTTCTTGAATACAGTGAACTACAAGATAGGAAAGGAGTGATGGGATCTGGCTTAGATCAACAAACTGCTGTCATAGATCAGTGTAATGGGGAGAAAGTTGTACAAGGTGAAAATGGATGATTTGTATAAATATGTGATTAGTGTATAAAAGTAAAGGCACTTGTACACACACATACACACACATGTGAGAGGAAGAGAGTTGTGTGTTTAAGATGTTATTTATACTTGTGAATGGCAGTTATTTGTCGTGTTCTATGATAATTGTTTTCTTTGTCTGTAATTACCAGACATGGGGTCAATATCTGGAATTGGAATGGATAAATTTTGAATTGGAATTGAAGTTTCCTACAAAAAAATTAAATCCACAAATTAATTTACCATATAATTTTTTAATTCAGAAATATTTCTTCCATAACAATCCTATTTGGAGTATAAACTACTCGGAGTAGATATTCCAAGTAGGTACGAAGTACCTACTTATGGTAAAAATGTAGTCAGTAAAAACCGGAATTGGAATTGATACAATTGGAATTGGTAAATTTGATGTGGAATTGACCAAATGGAATTGACCCCATGTTTGATAATTACATTCATATATTTATCTAACAGTGTCCTGCTTGAGTGCAATAAAACACTGATGATGTTGTTAAGATAAACAATATTTGGAGAGAATTGTTGTACAAAATGTATTTATGGTGCTCTATTTGTTAAGTAATGGAGTAAACATTGATAGTTCCTATTGTTTGTTAAATAATGATCATGATTTGTACAAAGCTTTTTAGAGAATTCAGTAAAAGAGTGAATACCTCATAATAATTGTATTATTTTCTGCAGCAGATGATGTTAGTTGTCAGTTCACATTTTCTTTTAGGTACATAATCAAGATAGACACATACATGTTATTAAAAAGCATTTTCATGCCACAGATTTAAGCACTTATCCTATCAGTCGGCTGTATACTTCACACCCTACTCGTGGAGTGAGTAAGTATCATTGTATGGCTTCCAGCACTAGTCTTGCCTGGAACAATCGCCAAGAGGCTACTTCCTGGGAAAATGTGATAATCATACTGAGATGTTTATTGGTGAATGAATCGTCCTACACAGTTAGGCTATGCTGGGATTCAGTGCCACAATCTGGAGTCCCACACAGTGGCTTACAAACTTTACCCCAGAAATAAGCTACTTACCCATAGGAGACTTCCCTGCCATTTCTTACTGGATATTTTATACGAGGCAGCTGCATGCTAACAATTAAACAAGAAATATATGAAGGTTTTTTGCATCACATAAAGGGATGTTACAGTGTGGTACAAGATCCGAGATAACAACTTATAAAAATGATATGCCTTTATGTAATAATGTGATATTACTACAGAATCTTAACATAGGCCAAAATATACAACTTGAATTGATATTAACTCAAAAGTATGGCTGGAAAGTTTAGGTATTTAACATGTTATTAATATTAATAAAATGGTGTTTACATAGTGTCTTAATTGATGTGGGTAGTTTTAAGGGACTACACTGAAAACAAAATTAATACTGGCTCCCATACCATACATAAATACACAGAGATGCTATCATGTAACTTGTTTTGCTGCGTCAGAGATAAAGCCGGGTAAGATTTTCCCCATACATTGCAGTTATGCATGCTCAAAAGGAAACATAACTCGTTATCATAGTTTAAATCCCAACGGTTTGATATCTTAGTGCTTGGATACAGTGATGCTGTTGCATTCAGTACTTTGAATGTGAATCAAAATCTTACTAGAGACTACACAAAATACGTGAAAACAATCTGAATTAGTAAGAAAAAAGCAAAGATCTCCCTGTCCTCTGATGCCACTGAAGGAGGCACGCCATAGATATTACTGAGTTTGGGCTTATTTTATTACACATTACATTGGGATATGTAGATTATGCAATCTAGCAGTTTGGTGACAAAATATGCCTTTTTGACAATGAGCATGAAACTACCAGGGATGATAGAGTTTGACTAAATGAAAAATATAGACATGGTGAATTGGAAAAAAAATCCCATATGGTCGCTATCTTAAAGATGGTCGCTATTTCGTAAGGATTTACTCGGAAATTATATTAAAAACTGTGTTTTGTAGTCTTCCATCCTCGGATTGAGAGACATTCTACCAGAAATCTTACATGCAATTGATTGATATCGAACCATTTGGTGCGTGAAAAAAATGAAGATGGCTGCCATGTTTCAAGATGGTCATCATCCATTACACAGGACGCAGAATAGTTATGGAGGATTGGCTGTACAATACAATGACTCATTGTTTTTGTATCAAGAGTTGTTCGAATGTGAGCAGAATGGTGAATGAATCATTGTAATAGTTTTCCTGGGAAAGTGTGTTGTTTGTGTCAGCTCACGACAGATGAAAAACTTCAATGCCTAGCCAGCAGCAAGTGATCAGATGTAGATATTGGTGGTAGGTACGAGACCTATGACAAACCAGATTTGATACATGTACCAGCATCAGACGGTACAGTACGTTGGCTGAAATCTTCAGAGAGCATCAAGCGAAGTGGCATAAAGCTGTAAAGATCACTTGAGTAATACTAAGCTGCAACGACCTGACTTTGCATACTATCAAAACCACAAGCTAGACGCAGTTGTGGCTCATCAACTCTGAGATCCAGTTATGACGAGAATGAAACGAACGAAAGCTGTACGAAAACTCGTGGAATCAAGCAACATGATTCCTGGAAACTGGAATGTCGTTTTGCGGATAATGAAAATAAAGCACATCAGTTCCAGTTCCTAGCTGACATTGCTGTCTATAGATTTAAAAATTGGAGGCAAACAAGTCATCTCGACACGAGGACATGGGTCGTGTACAAACCTTATATATTTGCAACTTTTATAACCATGTACACATGAAGAAACAGATACTAGGATCTTACCCCATGCAGCGCAATGTGCTAGACAGGGATTCGGCGCAGTCATGATACAATTGTAGACATGGATGAAACGATCGTAGCTATCTGCAAATTCCAACCTCTGGGAATCAGTGAACTATGGATTGCATTTGGAACTAGGAAGGATTTCCACTATGATCCCAAAATATTATTGTGAAAGAGCTAATAACAACAAAGACACGATCCATTATAACATTCCATGTCTTTCTAAGGTATCGTCAGACCTCTTTGTTCGTTGACAGAGATAAAAACAAAGCATGGACAACATGGAAGGTAAATGATGAAATCACATCAGCATTTTTTTCCGCTGAGTACAATATTCACAGAAGATAGAATGAATGAGATTACCAGAGTACCTGCATAAATATCAGTGAAACGCACAAAATATTTATTAGGAAATAATATATGGAGCCTTGGATGAACACACAAAAGAGTAGCTTACCAGCCCGGTTATTGTTGGGAACAATCCCTCAAACTAGATCCTGCATTGCTCTCCCCTGCTGGATGGGGGCATACCAGATCAGCTAATGGATTATAGCAAGCTTATTAAACAATGCTCCCAGAAGCATCGAAGGCAATCCAGTAGTTAGGGGAGACCACGGGCACTTAATATTCAAATGGACCTATATCAATCAGTTTCAGCTCTACTGGCTGTATATGTTTTGGAATATGGAACCTTAAACATAGGTAACATTGTATCAGAGATTCAGGTCTACATCCGTGACAGTTTTCCCTAAAAACTGATATTATTGTCTACAGAAATAATGTCCGTGGTACCATGGATATCATGCTGGGGTACTATGGACAGAAGAGTATTAGGTGGGTTAAGTATATTTATTAGATGTATAACGAATGCATATTTGCCTTAAATGTGTAGAGTAATAAAATTGAGTTAATTAATCTATCAGTGATAGAAATAATCATAAATAAATCAGCTTAAAACGCACAAAAATCCTATTTATTGAACATAACTTAACATGAACATTCTAATTCAGTATTGTAAATAACAATAGATAACTGACATTATTTTGGATTGTCACGTGGGAAAACATACATTTTTCTTGCTGTACCATCTGAGAGAGCAGGTTTGGGTAAGCCTTTGCCAACATAGTGGACATCCTGCTTTTTCATAGTGAATTGCACAATGACAATAGAAAGGTCGGAAATATTAAAATAATCTGCAGAATGTTTGGTCTACTCTAGTTGCTTTCTCAAAGTCAGAATCTGTGTTAGGCTCTGAATCCTGTCTCTTGCTAGTCCTAGTGCTGAAGTTCATTTTATTTTGTTTTTGCTGTCTTATTTACTGGAGTGTTGGTCAGGATGCTCGACGATGCTCACTTCCTTCCAGGATCATGCTTTTTGCTGGACTTTTAGATAAGGAACAATGTCAGCTGGTTTAACATCCTGGATAGGTAAACTTTCTAAAGTATGCCGTGCTCCATGGATGGCAGACTGTAACTGAATTGTTTCTTTGGTTATACCTGGTGCGAACTGTTCATTGAGTTCTGGCTGTTGTCTATCATTTGGTGTTGGCTTTTGCCCGATCTCTGGCGCTAGCTGCTCATTTGTATCTAGATGTTGTGTGACCTGTGGACCTATCTGTTCGTTTGGTGTTGGCTTTTGCCTGATCTCTGGCGCTAGCTGCTCATTTATATCTAGATGTTGTGTGACCTGTGGACCTATCTGTTCGTTTGGTGTTGGCTTTTGCCTGATCTCTGGCGCTAGCTGCTCATTTGTATCTAGATATTGTGTGACCTGTGGACCTATCTGTTCGTTTGGTGTTGGCTGCTGGTTGATCTCTGTTGCTAGCTGGTCATTTGTCTCTGGATGTTGTATGACCTCTAGACCTACCTGTTCATTGAGTGCTGGCCATTGTCTAGTGCTGGGGATTTGCCATTGGTGCTGGCTGGTCAGCATCCGCTGAAACGGAACACAGATTTGATTGTTTTTGGGATAAACGCCCTAAGATATGTACTACCTGCTAATTAATAATAATAATAATTACAAAACTTCTACAGCGCCAATATCCTCAAAAGGAATCGAGATCAGTGGCACACCTAGTACAGGGGTTGGGCAAACTCATAGTCCGGGTACGATGCAAAGTTAATCAACAATGATCAGATGGCAAGGAAACTTAGGAAGGATAAGCGAGTCTGATGCTATTTGATGACTTAACATGTTCAGATAATGAATTCCAAAGAGTACGGACAGCAACTGAAAAAGCACGAGTTGTAACCCTGGGAACAGACAACAAGTGAAAACCAGATGAACGGAGTTATCTGGGCTTTGGTGCTAAAGAAAGCATGGAAAATAGATATGGGTTTCAGAAGAAAGAGTTTGATAGCCATTAGTGCAGAGTTTAAAAATGATGCGAGATTGAACAGGGAGCCAGTGAAGACGTTTCAGAAGTGGGACAGAATGGGAAAACCGAGGAGACCGTGTGACAACCCTAGTTAAGCAGTTTGGAACACACTGAAGGTTTAGAATATCCTTAGATGGAATGTTATAAAGAAAAGACTTGCAGTAATCAAGCTTACTAGTGATGAGTGCTGTAGCAATGGTTTTGGCGACTGAAAGAGAAATATAGCGCCGAATACGGCGAAGGTCACGAATATGATAGAAGCAGGAGCGACATGTTTGAGAAACATGTTTTCTGAAATTAAATCGCTTTCAAATGTAACATCAAGATTACGTACAGTGTCTGGTGGTGTGATGCTATGACTAAGGATGTTCGTAGGGAAGAAATGAGTAAGTTTTCTGCGTTGTCTGGGTGTACCTATAATGATGAAACTTCATAGATTGTGATCATTGCCTCGTCCTTGTTGTCCTTCAATTATTTCTCCCTCGACACCGTGGTGGGTGTTACGTTGTGGTGCACATTTATTATTATTCTTCAATTTCTCAGCACATGGTTACTCGTTAGCATATTTAGTTTTTTGTATTGGTTACTTGTTAACTTTTTTTACTGCTTTTCCTATCATTTAAATGTATTCCAAAGTTAATGATTCCCTGAAAATCCACGGGGGAGTGGGAAGACAACCTGTATTGGTTATATTTCTCCTCCCATTTCCAACATTGTTATAAATATGCCATTATTTTCAATTAATATATGACACTTGTATATATGTTTGGAAATGGAAATAAATATCTATCATCCATCTTCTGCAAGCAGCATTGTAATAGCACTTAAATACACCAAATACTGTACGGTTGAGTGGTTGCAGTTTATGATTGCAATGTGGGGGTAGTTTGAATATGATGATTCCTTTCTCTCTGGCCAAATCCATGGTAGCAATGCTCACATGTGTGTCATAGTTGTCCAACAAAATAAGGATAGGCTTATCTTGGAACAGCTGGAATGGCTGACAATATGCTCCATGAAGGTTACCAGACTTGTGTGCTGCTCCAATTGATCCTACTGGTGAATCCTTTAACATAAATTTGCGAAAATGCACTCTGGGAAATACAAATATTGGAGGGATGCTATTTCCAATAGCATTAATGCAGGCAGGCATAGTTACCATTCCTCCTCTTTCCCAGAAGTGATATGTCCTATTTGTCTTATGCAAGTTGGTGATATTACTCTATCCAACTTGTGCACGGTCGTCAAACCTGTCTCGTCATGGTTAAAGATTCTTTCTGGACTAAACTTATAACTTATCATGACTGCCTCAAGGATGTCAAGGCTGGCCGTTGCTCGATTCAAGCATATAGCACGACTAAGGCTGGTTGCTTCTGGCTTACGAAGTCAAATGGTTGTGTGTCGCTTAAGAAAACCGGATAACCAATCTCCACTAGCTTCCTCTTTCTTCTGCCATTATGGTGGAATGCAGTCTTTGTCAAGATTTCTCATAGCCAACCGAAATGGAATAGTCCATGGTACATTTTTGCTGATGTCATCAGTTACTGGACCAGTTCTGTTTCATCATCTTTACTGAAGATTTGGCGGTGATTAAATTTGGCATTCATTTTTTTACATATAGCTGTAAAGTAGCTCGTGAAATGTTCATGTATCTAGCAACACAAGCAGTTTTTTCTACAATAAAAAGACAAGTTATAACCCAATAAAGGGTATATTTCATATCTGAATTAGCCTATTTTATCAAAATAATGCGATGTAATGTGCCAATTGCAGTTATTTAATGGCATTATTATGGAATTCAACCAGTAAATATTTTTTAAGTAAAAGAATTTACAGAAGTAATATTCATTAATCCATCATCACTCGTAGATTAAAATATTTCTCAAGTTGCATTATAAATCTAATACATTATGGCCTGTGATTTAACTGATTGCATCAAATACCCGGGGTACGATGGGCACTGAGTGGAGCACCATAGGCTATGCTCGTGGTACCTTGCCCATGGGTAACCCAGAACCATTTTCTTGGTGGCCACTGTATTCTTTTAATTTATATATTATCACTCACTTCTGTCTTCAAAATAATTACTTCATTCATGGAAACAAGTACTGTTAAAGCATTACAAAACGTTTTGAAAATACAAAGAAATACAATACACTTGAAAATGTACTTACATGGGTTAGAAACTGATTTGGCGTGACAAAACGATGAAAAATTATCTACACTGCTCATTACTCACATGTGTGTGGTTTTAGCATTCAGAGTAAACTCCAGGTTGCAGCACAGCTCTATAACTAAATGGCATAATGGTCAAAAGGCCAATGTTCAAGGTGCCCCAGTACCCATGGATCCCCGGTTTCCCCTATATACCAGCCTGTGTTCATGCAGTGGCGACTGTGAACGGAATATCATAATTATGCTGTGGATAGTTCTCTTACCCACTGGCATTGGTGTGCCAAATTCTATCATATACCCATTTTTAAATATAACATGACAACAAAATTAATGTCATACATCAAGAGGTTTATTAATAGATAGCGGTCATCTTGAAAATGATGGCCATTTTGGATTTTTTAAAGATTACGGGAAAAGAAATTTCATATTTCGAAGTAAATATAACGTAGCAAACAATTATTTTATTCCCTATCAAATGCACACTACCACACTCAAAACAATCCTAACCACCATCTATCATATTTCCATTAAATTGTGCCCTAAATCCTTAAATCCCCAAACTTTCACGAGCAATTGCTAGTGTGTACTACGCTCGCTAGGGATTATCGTGTGACGTCATCTTTGACAAACATTACGTGTAGTGCCATAGCGTTGTTTACAAATGTCTTGACCAGTTGACAGACAAAATGTCAGATTCTGATGAAAGTTTTGACATTCTCGGGGATATCAAGCCCACAGCTTTGAACCACTCGCGAAAAGGGTCACAGACAGTATTAACTGTCAACAATTAGCTGCAGCAAGTGCAGACGTAGATCTAGAGCAGCCGCCTGTGCCTCCGACACTCGGCCCTGGTCCACAACGAGAGTTGGGTTGGTGTATATTTGTTTGAGTTGGTATGTAAGCTTAATTGATAAGTCAACACACTGGGCCTGAATGCGAGTATTTCCCTATTCTATCATATAACTTTATTTAAAAGAAACTGGTAATTCTCGGGATTTTGTTGTTACCCTCAGTGTATTTCTGGGTGGTGCTTAATAATAGGTGGAGTATCTACTATTTTAGCAGTTTAAGAGTGTCTACAAGCTGGGCTTAGCATTATGCTGTCTGTCAAATCTGGTTGGAATGGCATCTTCTGTGAGCCTGACACTCTTATCCAATCGATCGTGCCAAAGACGGTGAAATAACAAACATTAATTCAAAGTGTTTCCCATAGAGCTGGCTGTGGCGAGTTGGCTTCCACTGCACCCTGGGGAACGAATGCATACTCCATCCAATTATAAGCGGCACAATGCACCATTTTACACGTTTAATAATGAAAAGATC
Source organism: Paralvinella palmiformis (assembly GCA_025642065.1). Lineage (NCBI taxonomy): Eukaryota > Metazoa > Annelida > Polychaeta > Terebellida > Alvinellidae > Paralvinella > Paralvinella palmiformis. Next base: position 2,005,288 of record JAODUP010000013.1, on the reverse strand, counting down.
GAATTCGTAATACATTTATCTGCAGCCGTGACCCTCCACAAGTGATTATGACAAACAAGATACAGTGTAAAAATGGCATAAACCTTTCTGGGGAAATTGTCATACAAAGTCATATACGTACATGATACTGAACAAGTATTGTAGTTTTGACAATACTCACGTAACTATGATGTCAAACTCTGGTAGAGGTCTATTAAAACGTAATATTTAACTTAAATGGCCTTTGTATCTACACATCACAAAGCTAGCACACAGTACAGTCATTCTACCAGGTTAAAAACGCCGGCTCAGTGTTATACATGATTTTATATATATATATATATATATATATATATATATATATATATATATATATATATATTAATATAGGAAATTTTAAATGTCACCTCGAGAAATATAAATTTATTTCTTAGATTGAGCTGTAAAACTTTAAGTGGAACTCTATTGATACACTCATATAGTCATGAGCTCTCTGTGTGCATGCTTATAGATGATTAATTGGGATTCTTTTCGGAATTTATTATGCAATTTACATATGGTGAATCATAGTCGCTTTTTATAGTTTAGGAATTACTGAAATATATAAACGTACTGATGATACGTGTTTATCCTTACCGGGATATCATCAATTAATAACTTGATGTCGTGATGATGGATTAAGGAGTGGTGCAGGGATTTTTATCGAAGAAAACATTAATTTAAAAATCCGTGAAGAAATTATCCTCTATTCACTTCACATATCTTAATATATTGGTGTTTATTGAAATTATTAATCAACTGAACAAAAACACAGTTATAGGCTTAATTAATAGACCAAATAGTACTGAACCTCGAGCTGATATTGGTATATTATTTGCCATTATGGATATAATGAATACTAGAAATAAAGTATGTGTTATCATTGGCGATATGAACATAGATTTATTAAAATTTGGATCTCACATTAAGACATATCCAACTATCTTAACGACTTTGCCAGTAATTACAAAAGCCACCAGGATTACCATCACTTCGGTAACTTAAGTTAATCACATTTATACAAATAATTTATTTAAAAAAGTTATTTCGGGAATTATAACCACAGATTTTGCCGATCATTTTGGAACCTTTCATAAGAGCAATATGCAAAATGAAACAAATTCAATAATTAAAGTAAGATTATTTTCCGAAAACAATATCAACAAATAAAACAGAGTCACTTTCTCCACATATGAAAACAGAAACACTGCTAAAATGAGTGTTGGTGTAACACCTGACCCTGGGGGCATGTTGATATCTGTCAGACGCATATGGAGGTGCAGCAAGTGATCGACAAATCATTGAATGCAGTAATGTCATGACAAAGATTGATCCTGGTGATTCATTAGTGGCAGACAATGGCTTAATGTGCAGGATATTTTTGCACCAGTAAATGTAATAGTCAACATCCCAATTTAAAAAACAAATAAACAGAATGTTAGGGAAAACAGTTTTGAGAAAATAGAAAAAATTGCTAGTAAAACAGTCCATGTGGAAATAAGTATTGGTTCTGCAAAAACCATCAAAATCCTGAGTAATCCAATGACAAATTGTATGAAAAACAAATAAAAGGCTAATCTAATCTTGTATATGTCGTCTACTTTACGTGTTGAGAGTGGTTCACCGCGAATTCTACAGGCCCAGTGACGCATGGCGCCATCTGACGGATTAAACTAGAAACTGCTCTAAAATGTCTCTCATCAAGGGTCATAATTTCGTTCGTGAGGAAAAGCTAATTATTTTCTAGAAAATAACTTAAACCAATCGAAAGAAATTAAGAAATTCGTTAGAAGAAAATAACCACAACATAATCAACACGTACTTAGACAGACTATAAGAAAACTTAATAATAAGTCGAGTTTTCCATACACTTTCTTAATAAATCACATACCAGTTTTCTAAAATCGGAATGCAAACTATAGTCAAAACGACCAACTATCAAGTAAAAGGTTTAGAGACTATATATATGTCAAAACCAGTAACATGTAGCATGTTCATGGAACCAGTGATGCTTTCTGATGTTCTCTTTATAATCAATAAATTAAAATCTAAATTTGTATGGTTATGATAATATGCCTATTAAATTACTTAATTAAATGCCAAATAGCATTATCCAACAACCACACATATAATAAACAGATCTTTCCTGATATAATGATAATCACTAGAGTTATTCCAATTTATAAATCGTCAGATTCGGGTCTGTTGATCATTAAGTCTTCTTACGACGTTCTCTAAATTGATCGAAATATTAATGTTTAATAAGCTGATTTCATTTTTGAATTCCAACAATATTCTATTAAAGCATCAATATGGATTCCGATCAAAATACTCTTCTGTTCATCCAGTAATATACCTACTTAACCTGATTAACTATTGTGATAATGAGACCAATCAAGTGAATTCTGAATTTACATTAGGTATCTTTTGTGACATACTCAAGACCTTTGATGCTAACAAACATGATGTTCTCTTGCAGAAATTAAATTATTATGGAATACATGGTGTGGCCAACCAATGCAGTGGCGGATCTACGGGTCAGGACTCCCACCCCTCAGGGTTCAGAATCCCGAAACCATCTCTAGTAGGGATCTTGCATCTTTAAACGCAATATATCATTTCACAGTATTTTGAAGAATAGTTTGGATTATTTGAAAAGTTTGTCAGCTAAACTACAAAGAAGATAAATTTACGTCTTTGGTGCATACACAATGATTGACAATATCAAATCAGAGATTCAATGTTTGAGGGATGACATTGGTGTATAATTCCAGAGATGGTACGACGAAGCAAAGCAGCTGGCTTCTTATGTAGGTACTGACGAGGAAATGCAAATGGTTCCAATGGTTCAGGGTAATAGTTCAAATGTACCTGCTGACAGACCTTCTTTGTTACAAGAGGTCAATTGGCATTCCTTTTATTTGATATCTTACTGTAATAGTAACATAACCGTTTCTCTACAGACAACTGCTGACCAGTGAGTGTTTTAATGGTCAAACTAGGGATGCCTCCTCCAGAGTAATTTGAACCATGACATGATGACCTGCTAACTCCGAGGTCATTAGATAACAAGGTATTCAGATGGTTCAATTTATGGGGATGATTTACCTGATACTTTGATGAAATCCTTAATATCTCCAGATCCAGATTCCTTTCCGAACATTATAATTTTACATGTATTAGGATGTACTCTGCGTGCCACAACTGCGAAAGCAGAGCGTAGTTTTTCTGTGTTGAGGCTAATCAAAAGCCATTTGAGAAGCTGGATGATTGACACAAGGTTTTATGACTTAACATTGATGAAAATATATTACAGTAAACACATCGATTCCAAACAAATTTCAGATAGGTTCATTAAAGAACACCCTAGACGTTTTTTCAAGGCCGGCCTTTTCAACTAACTGATGTAGATTTACATGAGGTAATAAATATTTTAAACTTGATTGTTTCTTTCTCATAAGAATGCACCTTGAAATAAATAGTCAGTCTGCTTATTAAATAATTTAGTGACAAAATGCACTCATTTTCTAGTAACAAATCCAGTAACCCCCCCCCCCCCCTCAAATCCTAATAATCTGTATATACACTGTACAAATCACCAAGTCTCATACCATGGGTCTTTCTTCACAGGAATGTATACTTTTACTAGTATTTATACACAGTATTCACTTGAAAAGTTTAGACTTTGTAGTGCTTCGGAAGACATCTAGGTATTATCTGACTTTCATTTTTCTTCCAATGAGAATGGGGAGAAACCTACCCCCCTTACCCACCCCTCCTAGGCACTTTGATGCCTCGCATAGTGGCTTCGCCCTTGTTTAACCCCCCCCCCCCCCACCCAAACAATCCTGGATCCGCCCTTGCAATTGTTTTAAAATTATCTGTTTGTTTAATTAGAAAAGTGCATTCTTCACATTAACCCATTGAATGTGGAGTGCCCCAAGACTCTATTCTTTCTTGGACCAATGTTATAAAATATTTATGGAAAACGGCATATCATTCGTGTTAACGCAAAAGTGTCAACATCACTATTTATTATCAAACAAGTGAAGAACATCTTACGTAGAGATATCATTCGAACGGTTTAGTTTTTGCATTAGTACGTTCGCACTATTCCTATAGCTTAGTTGCAGGATGAAATATTAGTAAAGCATCGTTACAGCACTTCATCATCCTCCAGAAATGGGCATTGCATATTAATAATAACACCCTTTATAATGGATACACGGATCCATTTTTGAAGCTTCTCGAATTTTAAAATTCAACGTTTTGCATAAACATCAAGCTTTGTTGTTCACAATTGATTACGTAATAAATCAACTTTATTATCTAATATTTGCTGGTGCTTTACAATTCAATCGATATAATATTGATTTACGTCCGACGAGACAACCTGATATAATACACATTGCTAGATGTCCACTGCAATTTGCACGAGGACACCATCTACATGCACTTCCACAAATGTGGAATAAAAAGTCAAAATCCATAATAAATCTCGAAATTTTATCTCGTTCCCAGTTTAAATACCAATTTAAAGGCAACTATTTAATCATGCAGCATTCACTTGGATTCTAATAATATAAATTAAATAAATCGTTAATTCATATTATTATTCCAATACATCACAATGATCTGGATTTGTCTAGATGAACTAGAGGCTATGGGCTTTAATTGCCTCACACAGTTATGAATTAGCACGGAGAGAGGATTTGTATTAATAATAAATGCTGAAGACTAATATAAGAAAGGATTTGTTCATTTTGAAAGCAAAATGTTTAAATATTTAGGACTTCACGCAAGTACACTAATATTATATAACCATAGGCCCTGAAGAGGGACTAAAGTTTATATAATCTTTGTATTAAAATAGTTTGTGTTTAGTGACTAAACACAAAACATTTTAATATAAAAAATTTTTTTAATGTTTTATAATTTCCATGTGAATAACCTTTGAGCAGAGATGAAATATAATATTTTGAGTGGAGCACAGAAGAGGAAAAGAGGTGCAGTGAAGAAGGAGAAAATTAGCAAACTTCCAAAATTAACATCTTGGTTGGACCCAGCTGCAACGTTAGCCACTAGTTAATACTCCTTCAAATATAGTATCCATATCTACACCTATTCCTGCATCCAATTATCCAGTTCCAAGAGATATACTAATGCTATAAGTGCCTGTTCCTGCAGCTGAAGTTATTTCACAAGAAGAAATACCCAAATTTGTAACAGTAAAGGAGTTTGCGATCCAAGACACATATCTTGTACAGCATGTTTTCACCGTTTAAAACTGATTTTGTTGGAATTACCAATAAAAATATATATAATTTTATCGACCATTTAAATTTTTATTTCGGTGACTGGTCGTGTAGGCGACCCCAGAGCACTGTTGTCAAGACAGTCCTGTACACATCAGGTTGGGATAGATACTCCTCTATGAACTATAAAAAATAGTCCTAGATAAGTTGGCGGATTCATTTCCACTTATCACAAGTGTAGCACGGTCACATCAATTGTCACCAGACATGTCCTACACACTTCACAAAGTCTCGAACATATACTCCTCGTTTACATATAACATCTGTTTTACGGAGTTTCTCTGAGTCCACGTCTCGTACAAAAGGCTACTACCCTTAAGAAGCCTTTTGTATACAGCTCGTACTCCATCTGTTATTACTAATTAATTTATCAAGATTTCCTACTGTAAGACAAAGTAGAGTCCGTAGCTTAAATTCGTTTGTTTAATCATCAATCCCAGAAAGCACATGATAATTGTGTTTTGTACACTTTTGTCCTATTGGGAAATTTTCGGGGGGAGTTGAGTGTTCTAGTTATCAGCAACTCCGGAATTTTGCAGCCATATATGTCACACATTCTTCCATTCACTCCTCTCTTCTCTCTCTCTCTCTCTCTCTCTTCTCTCTCCTATATATATATATATATATATATATATATATATATATATATATAATACATACACACGAGTGATATTTAACGCCATTTTCTGTACAGCTGCATACTTCATTCGATTATGACAAAGAAAACAAAAATCATCGTACCTCATCAAATATTTCAAGAGTTTACGTACCCCTGATGAATTATAATCCTGCAAAGGATTTCAATAACTTAGATTTACATGCTATTTAAAACTGTCAAACGATCTTGCTCTAGACAGAATATTGAATCATTTTCTCACCTTTCAATAGTCTAGTCTTATGACCAATTGGAGCTGTACGAACAAGGTTACTGGACAGCTATGAACTCATACACGTCATACACACGGGATAATTCAGGAAGTAAAAATATTAGCAAATGGTTCACAGAAATGGCATATCACACAGCAAACCATGCTATAGATATGTCAGCTCACTCAGAGGCCTATTTCGGCCAGGTCTGACATAAAAAGTGTCTTCTGCTCTATTCTAATTCGTTCTTCTTGCTACAATCTTATGAGATTCACACTAAGCTAACAATTTTGCCAATACCGTTGTCATAGGATTAAGTGCGAGAAGTCAAAATGTTTGAAATGTTCACGATTTATAAATATGGCTTGCTCATCAAATACATGCACCACGTCATGAGCTTGGTTGGTAATCGAAGTCAATATGGCTAGTGCCCTGTAGGATTTATAAGATTTATAACTACTTGCAGGCATTGCACTAAAATCTACAATAAAGAAAGCTCGTCTGCTAGCATTGAAGCTCCTACACTGCCGGAACTGGAGATTAGTCCAGGTCATGCGGTACGTTTGACAGTAACAGCATACGCAAGGAATAATATGATGTAATAGAGTCACTTAAGTACTGTACATTAGAGCCCTGCACGGGTTGTGTTAACCCGTTCGTATATGTATTATGTATATATATATATATATATATATATATATATATATATATATATATATATATATATATATATATATATATGATCACCCGTCACAACCTGGGGATTCTCCCCGAAAAACAAAACGAACAAGTCAGTCACACGGTTTTCTTTCATTGCTGATACAAGATGCGGGACATTTGTTACTATTGTATATTAGTAGATATTGTGTTTTATTGAAGGCATTTATTGTATTCTAACTGTTTGGACGTACTCTTATCTTTTGAAAAGACGTGATTTTATTTCTCAACTATCGCTACTGATAACCATGGCTGCTGCCAAACTTACAGCTAACTCGGTTACATTAAGTTTGAAGTCTGGAGAATATAAAATTAGGTTTTATAGTAAGGGAAAGTCTGATGTTTGGAAAGAATTTGGACTTCTGGTAGATCGTAATGGCGCTGAACTGGACTTTGCTGCGTGTAAATCTTGTCACCAAGCACTTGCCTATTCAAGTCGTATTGGCACTTCATCACTTAAACGTCACAAGTTTCGGATTATTGAAAATCAAACTACCTTTACGCATGTTGTACAACCTTTGGTGACAAAGCTAAATCTAGCATCAATGATTGTTAAGGATAAGATCAAAGATGCGTGTGTAAAGTATGTGTGTCAGGATTTACATCCATTTGATGCAGTTGGAGGTACTGGGTTCATCTCGCTTGTACAGGAGATAAGTAGATATATTTTATCAATAAACATAATTCAATAGGTAAAATAACTGTCATAAAAGTGCAGGTAGAAGTGGTGGTGATGATTGAAGTAAGGAGGGTACATTTATATGGCCTAACTCCATAGCATTCGTATTTGTAAATGGTAAATATGAAAGGGAGCTTTGTTGCACAATAAATTAAATTATTTTATTCTTCTATTCCAGTTATTGACTCAGCAGCACCGCAGCACCAGCCTCCTTGATGCACCCACACTGTTGCCATACTGTCTGTCGGCACCTTGCAGATACAGCCTCCCAGCAGCGCACGGAGCTTGGCATCGAACTGCGATCAGCTCTCACACAGACCCGTGTTAGTTTCACCAGTGACATGTGGACTGATAATTAGCAGAAGCGTGCATACCTCACTATCACTACAAACTGGATTACTGAACAATGGATTACGAGCAGCCGTGTTATATGTATTGAAGAGTTTAGCCCATCTCTAAAGAAGACAGGGGTCAACATTAAGTCTTCTGTTTTTGGCTTCAATCTCCACCTTCGGCATTGATGCAGTGCTCACCAGCAAGTGTGTATTCACTGCAGACAGCGGATCAAACATGGTTTTGGCTTTGCGAAGTGATGAGCGTCTGGACTGTATAGCCCACATCATCAACACAGTACTCACTCACACCTTTGATGAAACGACTGCACCAGAGGATGTGAAGAGTCTCATAACTGATGTTAAGAATCTCATCCGTTAAACGAAGAAGTCGTCTATCCAGAACCTGCTAGAACGCTCACTTAAATAGTCATGTGACAGTCGCTGGAACAGCACTTAACTCATGCTAAAATCGGTATATGGGGAGTTTACTACTGTGCAACGCATATTCGTTGAGCATGCTGCCCAGGAGATGCGACGAGTCACTGTCCTGGACATGGATCTCCTTAGCAGCCTTGTGTTTTTTAGAGCCATTCTACACGGCTACCTGTGATTTGGAAGGCCAGAGCACCGCAACTCTACATATGGTCATCACCTGGGTTGCAACGTTGTAAGATAGCTGATGAAGACTGTGAAAACATAGTGGCACTGAATGACGCTTAATTGTATTGCAATGCTAGAGGAAAACTTTAACCCTCACATCCTGCACAAGGCAGCAGTATTTCTAAATCCTAGACAAAAGTCCATGAAGGCCTTGCAACACTCTGATCAACAACTCGCCATGGACTACTTAGCTGATTAGATGGAGAACCTGGCCCCTGAGTCACCACCAAATGTCTGTCAACAACAGTGATCAACCACCTCCACAGAAGCGTCGACACCTGGACGAGTTCGATGATGAAATGAATCAACAGCCAAAGCATTGAGAGCTCCAGGCTTATCAACAGGATGTAGTAAAAGACTGTTGTTGTGTACTACAGTGGTGGAAGGACACGCAACTGGATACCCGTCATTCTCGTGTATTGCGAGGCGCGTCCTCTGCGCCATGCCCACAAGTGCTGCTAGTGAGCAAAACTTCAGCCTGGCTGCTAGAAGAACTATTGTTAAATCATCTAAGATCCTATTGTAAATAATGTCCTATTCCTAAACAGTGCTATTAACCATACTAAATCGTCACTGTAGGATACTATAGGATTTTATTATAAAGATGTGAATAAGTTACAATCGAAAAGTTGAGTTCGTTTTTCAATAAATTATCTTAATAATAGGAATTTTGTTTGTTTCGGGTTTTAAACTCAATTCTTGTGAGTTAGGTTGAGTCCGGGTTTACAGTCTTGTGGGTTGGACACGGGTTCAATGTCATTTTAAGTATGGGTTGGGTTCGGGTTAAGATTTGTGGGTTTGGGTTGAGTGTGTGTTGAGTAGTTGCGGGTTGGGTCGGGTTTGCGTTCAGCTTTCTAACCCGTGCAGGGCTCTACTGTACATACACCGTTTCAGCAGGCACCTCATTTCGTCTGTGACTCATTGACATAAACATGGGCACCTCTGAAGTACAGTACTATATCCACCTTAGCAAATCAGCCGAAATGAATTTACCGGATCATTGCAGGCCTCCTTGGAGTCGAATGTTATACACATCATACTATCACTTCACACTTTCACATCACACTATCATACGATTCGATCCGGTATGAAGTTCTACCCATGCGCCATCTATTGAATATAATTTTGGTTTTAATACCTCCGTGGGAATAATTTAGAATATATAAATATATATATATATATATATATATATACGCACACACGCAGACACGCACATACGCGTACACAGACACGCACACACACTGGTGAGACATTACACATGTCTCAGCAAGAAAAGTCGCCACTCCGGATTCAGTCCCCTGAAGAAACGTCCAGAGTTTGAATTCACGGTTCGAGCTTCTCTGTGCCTGTGCCCTATTATACACAGCTAAAACACACACGCACACACACACACACACACACACACACACACATATATATATATATATATATATATATATATGATTCCTAAACTACAACATATTTTTACAAATACAGAATCAGTTTCCTATTTACTACCTTTACCGCATGTTAATATATAAACATAATATATATATATATATATATATATTAACTGAATATATGAGAGATTTATATTTATGTAAAAAAAATCAAACATATATGTACACACAAACTTTTTCATTATATAATATGAAATAAATTAAAGGCTCTAATATAATATGTGTTAATTATTGTATTATTAAGGGGAAGTTATTGGGCCAGTACTAGAATGATACCAAATGCGTTAATAATACCTATTGACACAGCTGTATATAGCTAGTACGCATCGGTCCAGTAACCGGACGTTATTGGACTGATACAGAAAACCAGGTCTGTAATAGTTGTAGCAGTCCGTTGCCATTGGGCGACAGCCTGGGGATACCATCGAACTACAAGCAAGCAACACAATCAGCGTGTTGTGCAGTGGAGACTCGCATATCCCTTGATCCAATCTCCGCTGAGTTCGCTGTACCATTACAAACATTCACTAACAAAGCTTTCACTCATTCAACCCACACCACGAAAACATCAATAGAGTACAAACCCAACCAAACCCCGCGGCTAGGACATCTACACCCGGAGATCTATGGTTTCACACCCATTTGACTTCACACTTGGTGGGCCACAAACCGTTAAGCGGCACGTACTGGCAATCACTAATTCTTCATAACATAAATTAATTCGACAACCGGCCATGACTTTACATATAGGCCCGCAGTGTAAGCCTAATCAAGTGACCGGTGGCAAGTACACGTGCTTTTTGCATATAGGTCAGTTCTATGACGTCATTTGTGAGTCACAGCAAAAATCTTATTTTATATGGTCACGGTATTTCACTGACCCATGTCTAGCAGCACCCCGGACAGGCTGTTAAATTTATATAATAATTATATTATACAAAAGTAGGAGCTAGAATTTAACCCGGGACAGTTATATATATAAAAATTATGTTGTCATCCCAAGTGATAGCATTATAAATGCCAGAATTTAATGACCTAGTTAAACCCAACATATAGGTCAGTGCTTAAAAGCCAAGCAATAATTTCCTAATATGGAAACAAAAGTCTCGTCGTATCGCCACGTCGGCGAGACTTTATACGAGAAGTTGTAAGTATGGCCGATGCGGTTGTGAACGAAACTGTTCAGGAGTTGAACGAGACAACTGGAAATGGTACGGGCAAGATTCCGGCGACTCCAGAAGGAATGGCTGTCGCTTATGGCAGTCTGATGGTGATGGCATTACTCCCAATATTCTTTGGAGCGTTCCGTTCTGTGAAGTACCACAAAGAACAGAAAGTGAGTTCAGCTCCCATCTGGCATCTGCCACTTCAGAGTTCTGGCATATGGTCATATTTCAGTATTTAGCAGTGACAGTTGCGTAATAATATGTACTTCGTTTGGAATGTAAAGCATTTTTAAAGCACTTAGGCAATTTTCTCTAAGTCCTGTTTTGTAAAATTAACAGAATAATTTGTCTAAGTTTGTTTTTAAATCACGAGCATCTTTATCTTATGGGAGTTATGCCATTAATAATCCCATTATCATTATGGTCTTTAGTCAGAGTCTAGATAGTAGATGTAGTCTACTGTCTAGTAGATCTCTGAGTCATCGTCATCATGAAATTATATATTAATATAAGGGAATATAAGTGGGGAGGTTTGACTAGGCAGCGAGAATTGATTACAACATTAAAACCCTATTCTTTATTTATTACTCGTACTCATTCATACTCATCCGCTTCTGATTTTGGTTAGGCTACATAGCCTGTATCAGGTCGGGGCCTTTCTAAATTAGACTTGTTTACATTATATGCATCATGTACTGAGTGCTGGCTATATCTATACTGCCGCCAGTGACTATCCAGTCTGTTTTTAAAGGCATTTAGTGAGGGTGTACTAACCACTTCAGCAAGCAGCATATTCCATGAGTTTAGTATCCTGTTGCTGTATTATTGTTTTAGGCTGGAACATAATTATGATAATATATCACTGAATAATTGGTTTGTGTGATTACTTGAAACAATATGCAACAATTCACCACCAAAAACAATTAGCGAATGAAAGTGATTGTGTCAAAATTAATTTTTTTGTCTAGTGTCAACATTTCAAAAGTCTACACTATGTATATATATATATATATATATCTGGTCGATCTCCCTCATGTTGCAATTGAACTTCCCCTCCGACTACGTTCCATATGTAAATAACTTTACAACCATTGAATCATGTGATTAATGCCTTATTAAGAACATAAAACATTGTTGGGCTGATAGAAAAGTACTGATTGCCGTATTGCGTATAGTAAGATCAAATTGTTGAAGTGTAAGGTGGTCGAACCTCCCCACTTCTCCCCTATATGTCTTAGATGTTAAGTGTCTGCCACTTCGGTTTAATATAAGCTTAAATACTCCCAAACTGATATCCAAACAGATTAGACAGTTTTTGAATCAGCGTTGAAAAACAAATTCTGCCGACAAGTTCGGACATTTCTTACATATTTGACTTTTTTCTTTCCCCACAACTTTAGTCTTATAAAAAAAGTATAACCATGCATCATCCTGTTTTCAGCCAGATAAGTTAGCAAGTATCAGTGTACAGTGTTAAAATACACAATGCTGTAATCTCAAAGTTGTAGAGTCAGGATTTGTTTCCGGTATGTAATCAGCATGACAACTATAAATAGTGAATGTTCACCTTATATGCCCATCCTGGCTAAATACCAAGTGCTTAACATTAACTCATTGATCCTCTAAATGCATAGAAAATATGTGACTTCACATGTCAGATCATCCCTAAATTCACCAAATTTACTATATTGAAGCATTGTGACTTCACTTGATTGAATCATTGATACCTATTATGTTGATCTCACAAGATTATCCCAAAAATAGATTTGGGAGAGTTCTGACTGATTAGTATGACTTGTTAGACTACATGATGTTGAAATCTAATTACAATTCAATTATAAATATATGTAAAAATAATTATCTAGCATAAGTAACAATTGATTTTAAATTTAAAAAAAATTGTATTTAATCAATAAAAATAGATGCAATAATCATAAAAATCTGCTGTCACAAAAAATTAATATAATATTACTTAAAATCAAAATGCATGATTTTGTTAGCAGTGATTTAAATCAAATGATTTAAATAAAACAATTTTGTTATGAACAGGGGAGTAGTTGGTGTACTTCTTGTTTATGTTGATGTTAAAGGCTTCGACCATTTGTTATACTTAACATGACATATGATGAAATAGTAACATGGTGATGTCCGAAAAGTGACCACATGACACATCACCAAACATCAATTGGTCAGCTGACCACTGCCAGAAAGTTTGTCTCTGTCTGGTTAAATGACTGGCATTGTATTGATAAAGAAATGTCAAGTAAACTAGTAAATATGATTGTTTTAAATGCATGAGCCAAGGCAAGAATGATAAAGACATGATTTTTCATATACTGGTTCTTTAGTACGTGTGACATTCCACTGGCACTATGGGCATAGCCCTATTCTGCAAAGGTGTGTTTGAATCCTGTCCATCCCTCCACCACAGGTGCCAGCTGTGAGGCTAAATAACTTGACTCTTGAGGTACTTATGTTAAGATTGACATCCAAACTTCCTGGGCATGCTTAGAAAATAATTATGATTTGGTGACAAAATAGAACACCTGGGTTCAATTTTAAAATGTTCATTACTGAAGAACGAAGATTTACCATACTGTAGTTCCTTTCCTGGCCATTAAGCTGATACTTTGAGTCAATGTTATTACCCTTATTTTTGGAGGTCGGCCAGTGCTATTTCAGTGTCAAGAAATCCAGTAATCGGGAGATGAAATTTCAGTGTGTTCTCAGCCGTCTAGACTCGATCTATATGCAAACGGACATCAATCATCATTTTGATCTAAACTCATGCAGTCATGGACTGAAAATAGAAGTGAAACAAGTTGATAATAATGATTCATAGCTTTTAACAAAAATTAATAGTTATATGTAGAATTATCTGATTTTTGCATAAATGTTGCTCGACTCAGTAGCGCATTTCATGACTTTCAATTTGAAGCAGGGTTGATAAAAATCATGATTTTTTTTAACGGAGGTTTTTACAATCCATAAAATCATTTAAAATGCTTATATATGTTTGTATTGTGCAGTTATAAAATATTAAATAGTCATGATATATAAGGATACATTTATTCAAGCTATACACTATAACACATACATAAAATTAATCACTTCATTATACCACAAAAAGATCATTTTGATTTCTTGTTTAGCAGCTTGTATATGAATACACTCAACAATTGATCTATAAGCGTTAGCAGTCTTTCCATCAGGCAATGGGACTAACTGAATTTATTATTTCTGGCACATTCATGTACTGGTGGAATGGACCTGTCTGCCTTATAGTTTACTATGCTGGCCATCAGATCAGATTAGTTTTTCAGTATTTGTTCCATGGCCTTGTGTGTTTCCTCAACACATAAATCATTGCCTCTGTATTGAGGATCAACCAATTTTACCAGCGTTGTCTAATTTCTCATAATACAGCCATACACTGTCTTGTTTTTCCCCGGCCATAGATTTAGTGTTAAACTCACATGTGCAACATATAAATACAAATCCAAAGCAATTGTAGAGTAATGTGTCCAGTATCACAAAATATAATAATAATAATAGCAGCAATTTCCTATTCAGCAATATACAGAGCAAGTAATGTAAGGTGTAGATATATCCTCAGCATGTATTTCTTGTGTCTCATTAATCTCTAATGATAATTCCAGTCACAAAGCCAGTTTTATATAGGCAAGGTGTCACACTATAAGGACTACAGAATGTAGTTTCACCTGTCAGTCTATTCACTCTATTGTGTGGTTGCTAAAGGCTCATCTCCAGTTGGGTGAGCGATTATCCAAATTAATGTGGGGATCTCAGGATGTGTCACATTTCAATTTGATATGATGTGGTCATGAGGGCCCACTACTACATACTATACATTTGTGTTTTTAAAGTATGGGGCTGTATTGTCATTGGATTCCACCACTGGGTGTTCAAGTATGAAATCTACCAATAGCTAATTATTATTTAACAAATGTCTATGGCTAGTATAGGATTTAATTTGCAACAACTAATTTTAAATATATCACAATTTTAAATTATTGTGAATTAAATTACAGCCAAATTGTAAAAAGGCATGAATAAAATTCATATTTAAAAACATCAAAACCAGTTATTTAGATCAAACAACCCTGATTTCAAGGCAGCGTCTGTAACAAGACAACTTATACCCAAGACGGGTCCAGGTCTTTTGCCCCATCAATAATTGGTCACCTGGTCTTTTGCCCTTCGGTCTTTGCTACTTAGCTTTAAAAAGTTTGATCAACATACAATAAACTTATTTTATTGTTATATTTTTAATTTGCTATGGTTTATAAAAAATTATTAAGATAAATAAATAAGTCTATGATAATACATAAATTGTAAGATATTTTTTCATTGTACATATATCAATTGTAATTAAAAAAGACATTCACTGCAACATAGTAAAGTTTACTCAAGAATTGCGTGAAATACGTGGGATGTTGTCCAAGTGTGTTTTTTTCTTCTGGGGTTTTGTCACGTGGATGGTGTTTTTTGCAAAAAATGACAGTTTTGTTTAATGTTGTCTTGGAAGTGTTGAATGTAATTAATCCTTAATTAAAACTCTCCCTCTGTGTGTGTGTGACAGTACCTAATAAATGGATTGACCTCCAACCAGCAACACATACATGCCAACACTAATGGGTCAAAGTAACTAAGGGGCAAATGAACTAGGGGGCAAAAAATCAGATCCCACCCAAGACATCCTGTACCAAAGAACATTGTATCTCATTCGTTTGGCGGCATAGACATCTTGTTTTCATAGAAGAGCATGTTTATCATTGTGGTAATAATATAAGATTATTGAAAAAAAAAGTTTATTGAAAAATATTTATTTCAATAATTTTATCATCATTTCACAATGCAATCTTGTCTTTTAAATACTTTTCAATATTCCATGGTTCACTTTCTGGTTCTCAAGTGTGATGTTTCTTTGCTATTTCATGTGTTCAAAAGGTTTTATATCGCTTAAAAATACTGCATGGAAAGTTAGGATTTTATATCAGCTTAGTGGATGGTACTACCATAAATCATGATATTTTACGCCTAAAACAATCTTGGCTTATTGGACGGGACCTGCGGTGCTACAACTACCGTTGTTTTAATTTTTTGGTGTTTGAGATTATCAAACATTTCAGCAATAATCTAAATGGATTTGTAATTAATGAACACATTAAGATCAGTCACTTGTACAAAAAATAGCAGCCACTTTTGTTCTTCTGAGAATTGTTCAAGTAACCATACCCATGCGAATAAGACCTTCAGCAGCTATTTATTTCATGCATTGTTTTTTCCCGGTGCCTATTCAAGCTTGCCCTTATTTAAGCAGAGGTCGTTATTCTTTTTTTATGGATATTTACTGCTCAGAATCAAGGGTATGCAAACTAACAACGAAACCTAACCCAAATCTGGAAAACATTGAACCAGTATATCATATAAAAAGCAAGTAAATATCTAATAAAATGTTGTAATTTTGATAATTTATCAAATGAATTAAGACCATGAAAGATTATTGGTAGTCCATGTATGAACTACTGGGATGAACCATTCAAACAGTTCATTTATGAAGCGTTCATGTACGCATTGCATGTGAGTGATATTAACATACATCCAAGATAACAAGTAAAACTTCACACCATCCATGGTTATTATAAATTAATAATGATTTAATTACACAGTACTTCAGGAATTGTATTATTTGGGGACTTACAAGTAAAACAAAATTAAAAGGTCAATACTAAGATTGCTTAGGGCACCTCCATGGCCTGAATTAGTTTCAGCAGCTATTGAAGAAATAGCATGTTAGGTAATTAGTTGGGTTTTTTTCTTCAAAATAGTGCTATGATTGATCAGTGTTTGACTTTTCTGGAAATACAGTTTTAAGTAAATACATTTTTAACATAGTTTAACTATTTCCTATTTAAATATAATTCCATTCGTGAAAGAGATTCATTTCCTCACTGTAAATGTTCCTATAGCATGAAGTGGTATTGTTTATTTTTATCACTAGGATTCTGGTGAGAAGCAAGAGACAATGACATCAAAAGATGCTGCTATGTTTCCAATCATAGCAAGTGTGACGTTGTTTGGTCTTTATATTTTCTTCAAAGTGAGTTCAGCCTTCAAAAATATAACATTGTGAATTTAGTTGGTTATGATTAGAAAATTAAACATTATGGCAGGTGTTTGTGAATTTATTTGGTTATGATTAGAAAATTAAACATTATGGCAGGTGTTTGTGATCAATATGTGTTAACTGAGTGTACAATGTTCTGTACACTAGCTTGCTGAGTTTTCTGTAATTTACATCCTAAAACAAGAAGTTTTAAAGTACAGTTATAGGTAGCATGCATATTATATTTTGTGTATATGTGATGAGTTATATTAAACATATTCGATTATTGCAGATATTTTCCAAAGAGTATATCAATCTGCTGTTGACTGTATATTTCTTTTTTCTTGGAGTGTTGGCTCTGGCACACATATTTAGGTAAGTGCCTCATACTTCTACATGATAGGTTATGCCTATTTATGTGGTTCCTACTTGTTTAAGCATTAGGCATGGTAGATATTTGTTGTATAATTTGTGCTCACTTTACAAATCTTTCCACAGTCCAATCTTCAACAAGCTAATTCCTGTTGGCTTTCCAAATCAGTGTTACCACCTCCTTTTTACTGAAGGCAAGGGAGAGAAAAAGGAAGGTAAGTTTATCTGAACAGTACAAATAATAAACATGAAGGCTTATTGTCCGAGTGCTGGAATGTTCAATCTGCATGATATTATTTGCTCACCAAGCTTTTCAAAATGCAAGAAATAAATCCAACTGTAAGGTAGACCTAGAAGAACTAATTTCTATTCACTAATAAATTCTGGGATTTCCTGTGATAACATTTTACCAAGGGAAAAATTATTTTCTTCTGGTAAGAGAGCAGCCAGCAAAAAATACTGTTATGAATTACATAATTAGTATCTGACGCAGAACCAAAAACTAAACCTTTGTTGGAAATATCATGTGGGCTGAAATACTGGAGAACAGGCTCGAAGCAATTACATGAAAAAGTTCTCAATCCTAGTTATTTTGCGGTTGTTCAATGGCAAGAGTGTAAATTTCAAATATGACCACTCAGACCAGTTATTAATTGCTGTTATCGGGGAGAGCTTTATATAGTAAATACTAGCGCAGTTGGTCACAGATCTGTAGTACCTGTGTTCAAACCCAGACTATTCAGTGTCAGTGCCCAGTCCATTTAGCTCAGTAAACTATTTGCATAAAAATAGTCACAAAACTACATTTTTAATTTCCTAATACTATTAATTACATTTACATTTTTTGTCTTATTTATTCAGACATGTATAATCTCAATATGATTAGATTATTGATACCTTCCTTTTAAAAGAAGGCTCTTTATTATCTCAAAGTACCTGCAGATTATTCCTTATTTATGTCCTTTAGGATATTTATGTTTAGATGAATGTGGCATATTATAGTTTATGATATTTTGTAGTGATATTGTATTACCACGGTTTCTCCAAAGTTACATCTTAAAAATCAAAGAATAGTTTGCTGAACTAAATCACATAATTGATCATGTAATTGCAATTATGCTGGGAGAGTGGACAATCACAATTTGTCAACTCAGGACTGCAATATTTTATTTATTATGTTTAATTAATTACAATAATCTCATGCTTATTGGCATAATTGCCTAACTAGATTTTCATACGGCATTAACATTATTTATGGTGGGTTTTTTCTTCCAGAGTTGATGAACTATGAGTTTGATAGGAAGGACTTGGCTTGCTTGACATTCTGTAGTCTCATTGGTGTCTGGTATCTGATCAAGCGTGTAAGGATTAATAGTTAACAAAAGTAGATTGTAGTAGGATTTTTTTTTAGTAACCCTGGCTAACAATTTATAAATATTATTATAATGTCATGAAATTATAGACTACTTTTATCCAATACCACTTGTAATACACGGGGGCTTAATTGCTCAAGCTAAGCAGGTAAGAAAAACTTGTATGGAGTCCTTATATGAGTTTCATGCTTTAGCAGCTACAGAGAAATTTGTTTAATCTGACATGATTGGTCACATAATGTTATGTCGGAATATTAAAGTAGACCATTCTGATCATTTTATTTGAGTGTCAAAATCATGACATCTATGTCTGTTGTAAATGGGTCATTTAATTCACAGCAGTCACCTAGAAAACAAAATTGTTCATTCGATATACAATGTATTAATACCAATTTTATTTCATATGTGAAATAATATCAGCTAGTCTACATGTAAATATTTATTCATGTCCAAAAACTCATCAAAATTTTGTAGCAAAATGTGACACAGATCTAGATCGTTATGTTTACAACATTGAAAAATGACAGTCATATTTTTAAAATATCAGCTTATTTAATTCTGTGTTATTCTCATAACAAATAAATACATACTTTGCTTTTTACTCTCAGAGGTTTCTACTTTAGCTGACACATGATTAATTACACATTAAACTAACTTGGTGATATAGCAACAACAAACACTTGTGGCAATTGCCTTTTGCAAGAGGGGAGAGCTTAGGTATGCTAACACAAATGGGTGGTGTATCTGACAGTTTGTCAAAACAACTTGCAATTGGTTGTTCACAATTAGACCAAGGAAATACTGACTGATATTGGTTGATGGGTGATTAAGGATTGTCAGAATAAACCGGTGTAAGTACATTGAAAAGTCATGTTTTGTTATGAGAAAACTGTCAGAGTTGGAAGCCCAGACTTCTGGATAAAACAGGAATTTGTGAAGTAGCAAAATCCATTCGACACAAATTTTAGTCAAATCCTCAGATTGTCAGAACAAACATGTCCGGGTTAAAAAATCTTAATATCACTGCTACATGGTTGTGATATTTGTATTCTTTCAGCATTGGATTGCCAACAATTTGTTTGGTTTGGCCTTTGCAGTCAATGGAGTAGAGTTTCTGCAGTTAAATAGAGTCAGCACAGGATGCATACTTCTTGGTGGACTGTTTGTTTATGATATCTTCTGGGTAAGCTGTTAGACTCAGTGTATGTGTGTACATCCACAATTTTTCTTCACAACATAGATAACTATTTGATTGTTTATATATATAATCAGTGGAGCATAAAAATGTTGACATTATATATGTATTCAGTATATATATATATATATATATATATATATATATATATTTTACACACACACAAAAGCTTTGGTTATAAATCAGTTGCAAAATGTATTCTTTAATTTTGTAGGTTTTTGGTACAAATGTGATGGTTACAGTTGCAAAGTCATTTGAGGCACCAATAAAATGTGAGTACTTCAAAATTTCTATTTTTCAGTGAGTGAAACTAAAAGCTCTTGGCTAATATAATCTGGCATCCCAGGTAATATTGATTATATATAAATTAATACATAGTGACTAACTCAACTGATATAATATACCGTAGGTCCTGGCCATTAAGTCGAAGTCGTTTTTACGCCTAAAATATCATGATTTATAGTAGTACCATCCATTAAGCCAATCTAAAAATCTGAACTTTTCCCTGCGCTATTTCCAGGTGACGTTTTGGAATGCAGGAAATAGGTTTTGTTTTAATAATTCATTAAAATGTGTCTTGTATACTGTCAATGGATCAAGGCAAATTATAACGATCTACACAAACTGTTTGTGCATACGTAGGAACTTAAACTTAAATTAATGGGGTGATTAAACATTCATTATGAAGTCAATGACTTCAAAATAATTAGACAGAGCCTTTGTCTTGATGGTACGTTTTGGTCACTATAATGCAGCAATAACCGAGACAATCGTCACAATGTAAGTTACCGGTATATGCAGTCAGTTAGTATATCTAACTAACTCTCTATTGAAAATAAATTAATTAATCAGTGATTGTCCCATTATTAGTATAAATATGCCCAGACAAAATATGTATATGGGGGCACCCTAATGTCTATGCCACCCAACGAATGAGATATGACGCTCTTGGGTACGGAATGTCTTGGGTATAAGTTGTCTTATTATCGACACTACTGAGTCCAACAATATTTATCCATAATTACAAAAATCAGATAATTTTACATATAAATATTGATTTTCATCAACTTGTTTCACTTCTATTTTCACTCCATGACTGCATAAGTTTAAATCAAAATGATGATTGATGTCCGTGGCATTTACATCTAGATCTAGACTAGCGTCTAGACAGCTGCTAACACACTGAAATTTTTTCTCCCGTGACTGAATTTCTTGACACTGAAATAGCACCGGCCATTAAGCCGATCCACAAAAGAAGGGTCATAATGTTGATACAAAGTCTCGGCTTAATAGCCGGCACCTACGGTAGTTTGTTTTAAGAAATATACTCCATTCTGATTGATTAGAGCACTGTACTGCAAAACTCCAGGTGGTAGGTTCTAATCCAGCTCATACCTGTGTTTGTGGGATTTGTTTCCCTGTGCAGATCATCCTCAGCCATATGTTCCACAGTTAACAAGTGCTAAAACTAAACAACTCTAACTCCAACAAACATTTAGAAGTGATTGGTTCTGTTTTTTTGGTTCTATTTCAGCCAAAACACTAGGCCTTATAATACAAGATTGTATAATGCAGAAAACTTTTTCTTATAGATACAGTTTGTACAAAGGGTATAATTTCATGTTTGATGTGGTTCATGTTTTATTTCAGTGGTGTTTCCCCAGGATTTGTTGGAGAGAGGACTAGCTGCCAATAATTTTGCCATGCTTGGTCTTGGTGATATAGTCATTCCAGGAATATTTATAGCTTTACTGCTTAGATTTGATGTCAGGTATGCAATACTCTGTTCTGTTTGTTACAGACATGCTCTAACACGCACACACACATATATACTCGCAAACATTTAGCTTCCAAAGTTTAGCTTTATAATAAATAAAGACAGTATGTGAAACAAACAAATCTTTATATGTATACGCCATTTTGTTGGTGTTATTAATATAAATTGCAAATATATATACCATTATAAATTATTGTATTTCAGTATACACAAGAACAAAAGGACTTATTTCTACTCAAGCTTCATTGCCTATTTCTTGGGTTTGTTGGCTACTGTTATTGTAATGCACTACTTCAAGCATGCTCAGGTAGGCAGTTAAATATGGTGGAATCAAATGTCTAACTACTTCAGCTAATTTGTGTAAACACCTTGAGATGTAAAGTTGATAGCCAATTTTTAAGTCACAACTGACTTTCGAATGAGTTATTATATATTTGTTTTATTACATATTTTTCAGCCTGCTCTGCTGTATCTTGTACCAGCTTGTGTTGGTGCACCTGTTGCTGTTGCTCTGATTAAAGGTGAAATGAAACAGATGTTCAGGTACGGACTATGACCTAACAATTAAATTGTGTCAGTGTGTGTGGTATCAGTATATAATATATATTTAAAGAGATTATATTATTTCAAGTTTTTTTATATTCATGTGTTGTTTTTAAAACTTGAAATTTTGAAAATAAAAAGTGCTAAGAATACAAGATTTCTCCTCGGTTCATTCATGTCACCAGGAATGAGATTTTTCCATTTTTACTGGATTTTCAGAGCCAGAAATAACTTTTTATGGGAAATTGGGAGTGACTCACTTTGCTCTGCAACTTCCTTTCATCCTTTTCAGGATTTATTTTCAAAGTCCACTCTCATGCCTGTGTCACATTTTATTGATTTACAGTTATGAAGACTGTCCAGAGGAGACAGAAAAGAAATCCGAGGACAAAACCCAGTTGAAGAAAGATAAATAACGATATATAACTTATTAGATAAATAATTTTCTTCATGGCTTGAGTATGATGTTGATCATATTAGATTGTTCTGTGCAGTTGGATGTAACACTCAAAAGTTTGTTTCATTTGATCCCTGTATACTGCTGGTTATCTGTGCTGGAGATGTGTACTTGTGTCTTTGGGCTGTCATTGTTTTAAATATTTACTGCATAAAATGTTCAGTTACCTTTTTAAATGACAGCTGGTTGTTACTGTTCATAAAATATGCTAATTGCATGTGAAGCATTATGATTTTAGATAAGTTTTGAATAACTGATTGCCAGCTTTAAGTGCTATTTTATAAAGGAGTAGAATATGAACTGCAGTGTTTTGTGAATGGAATTGCTGATTAATTGGTACTGGCATAAATGTAGAGGTTTGAAGATGATCTGTGGTTTAGTGTATTATGTACTGGTAGTTGTTTCATAATCAAATTATCAAATATTTTGAAGACATTTTAACCACTTATCTCATCATTCTCTAGAATATTGTTGAACCTTTACTCATTTGATGATCTGTGCTTTTTCAGGTGTTTATTTTTAATATCAGTGATAATTGTAATAAAAAATAACTATATTTAATGTGAAAATGGCTGTCTACTTTAATATTTTAGTTTTCTGTTATTACCTAAATGTGTTCAGATGATTATCTAATTAGAAGTATTTGGAATTTATTTGTGAATGTAGTATCTACTACTGCGTGTATTGATATATTTTGGTCAAAAGATCCTACCGCCATCCAGTTTTTACCCTAGACAGATATGTAATAGTCATTTTCAAAATTGGTATGAAAAATACCCATGCCCAGTATGTATGCTGATTTGAGAGATATAATTTTAATTTATGAGTATTACTTTTTAACATCAAAATGAATCAACTCGGTGTTACCCCATTAGATAATGTCATATTTCTATATTTATAACAAGCTATGATAGTCACGATTTTAATTATAATTAGGACAATTAAAACCCACCATCTCATGCTTTAAGTGAGCATGTTCATATTAATGTGCTAATGTAGAAAAATATTTAGTTGGACATATTTGACTAATTGCATTTGACTTATTACTGTCAAAGCAACCTTTGTCGTGTTTTAGAAACTATGCTACAGTGTTTTATACTGAAGTAAATCATCTAAATAGAATCACTATTAGTGTCGTTAGCACATGTTTTTGACGGCTTTCCAGGTATTGTGACCTACTTGTAAGGTATGCATTGCATGCAGTATATATTTTAATGGGTATTTCAAGTTATAACTTTCGTATGTATGCATAGACATTAATAGTTTCATATATAACAGCACTTGTTGTATCTGGTTCTGTGGACATGGTGTTGTTAATGATATGGTTCTCGTCTTCGATTAATAATATCTGGCAATTCATGGTACTGGTAAGATAGATAATTTTGCATCAGCTGAAAGATAAGCCTAAGACCCAAACTATCTGTACATGGAATCTCAAGTAGCATGTGTTTGCTAGCTTTAGTATTTAGCTGGTATGTCTTTACGGCTACTTTTGGTTCCTGTGAAGTAATGATAATAATTATGGCCTGTCTAGCCATGAGTAGAATGATGATGATGATGATGATAGCGGTTTGTTTATTGTCTGTCTTGTTATCAAAATGTTGTATATTATCAAAATAAATAATACTATTAAAGCATCAGTTATTACTTAATACATTGTGGATAGAATTCAGGGTTCATACAAACCAGTAACAATTAAATTCAATGGTTTTCTTGGAATAAAGTGTCATTTTCAAGGGTGTATATTTCGCCAAATGATGGTGACTTATTAAGTTGACGAATTGACAAGATGGCGATGTTTTAACTTGGCGAATTCTTTGTTCTAAAATTATCGTATTTCGTCATTTTATCAGTAAAATAAAGTCTGAACTATCTGTAAATTCACGAATATTGTCTCAAAACACATGGGCACCTGTATTTTTTGGAGTTCACACCATAAGCAGTCACACGCAGGCTTACTGATTATTATCCAATCATGCACCACTGTCACATGGAAGATGAATGGTTAATGGTCAGTAATCCACTTGAAATATCACAGTTCATTACAAACATTCTTGGAAAATGTCGCCATTATATAGTTGTGCATTTTGATTGGTTGCGTGATGTAAGCCATTAACAGTTTCAAAATGGTAGCATTGGCGATGCGTTCAACTGATTTGATATTTATATTTTAGCTTTGATAAATTCCAATGCTTTTGCTGTAAAATAAAAATTTGTAATACTAAATATAAATAGTTTATTGACAAACTTTAAATTTAATTATTGTATATAGATTAATTTGTCTGCACAAGCCCATACTATGGAGAACAATAGTATATCCCCACAAATGTGAGCTTTCGACGAGATGGTGTGTTAGTCTGTAGATCGCATGATTGGCAAATGTTGACGATCGTTTTAATTTGGTTATTTTTGCAATTCGCTAAATTAAAACGATCGTCAACATTTGCCGATCTACAGTGTTTAATTTATCAGTCCATTTGTTTACGGCCACTTTTATGCGCATGGTAAGCTAAATGGCCGAGTGACCTCCAAAGGGCCGAGTGACCTCCAAACGTAATGAAGCGAAGTCAAAGATGAAACAACTTTCAGATATGCCCACGCCCAGATTTGAACACGGGTGGTAGTGATATGTGGTCCAACATGCTACCGCTAGACCACGGAGGCGCCCAGGAACGAAGTGATCATGTCATATCTGGTGTCTACAATTAATCAACCAATAATGAAGAAGATTAATTACACAACAAATCAAGGAGCTCCTAGCAAGTAACAAAACCTAGCATTTTCCAAAAATGCTAAATGATATTTAAGAAGCCAATGTATCTTTCTGCAAACGTTTAACCAAATTAATATATTACCCCACCCATAAATTCATGTTGTTTTCCCCCAGCAGGTTACATATGTTTGACATTGTTCTATTTTGTCATATTTCCCGTGATTGTGACTACTAGCAATACACAAATTGAACAGCAATCATTTAATAGTAACTAAATCGTTTTATTTGCTATGTAACAATGATCTCCACTTCTACACCGAATCACTGACTTCAGTCTACAGCGCTTTCAGAATGGCATGTTTGACAGCAATCTGATGGACCACGTCCTGGAGTTTTCGCGTTTTTGTTTGCTGATCTCCGGAATGCATTGCTGTTGGCAATGAACGTAAAGTCCTGTTTCTTCTTAGTGTCTAGTCTGTGGAGGAGTCGTTCGTGCATTTGTCTAGTTCGGCGACGTCAGTCTGCACGTGCTGTCTTTTGGCTCTTAGATCATCGAGTTCCGTGATGATTCACTCCAGTTTGAGGTATTCCGCTTCCGACAACCGTTCAGGTTTCTGTTCATACAAGAAAACCTAATAACGGCTGCGTGATGCCTGGCAAGATGTCATCAGCGCTTACGTGATGTCAACACACATGGAAATGATCTGGTCGTGGACGATCCTCTGCGCAATGAACATTTCCTGGTATAATTTATAGACCTCCATCTATTTATTCACAGAAAACCCTCTTTTGATACTGGTCTGCCGATGTGTTAAGAGCAATAGCTGACTAACAACACACCACAAGTCAGAGAACTAGGATTTGTCCATATGTTTCCTAGGGAACTAGTCCAACCCCTGTCCGGCATCGAAGGGATCAAATGGCTTAAATGTGTCCTTTGTTGCTGTTGAGCTTGCCATTGCTCACCAACATCCGTATTATTTTCTTGAACTTTGAGACACAGCTGTCACCGCCATAGTACGGGGATCAATGCATGACATATTTCGTACAATGCTGTACTTTGTTGGTGCCTTCAGCATGGTATCATTCACGATACTCGACACTCGATACGCAGTCTGTGCGGCTCTGTCAGTCACTTTTGATTTTGAAGATCGCTGGAGGAGCTTGAACTCGGCATCAGCAGTGAACCTAATCTCGATATTGGCTGTTTTCTTCATCGGAGTTATATTAGACAAACTAGGTTCAGATAGGATGGCGGAACTGATCCCATCTACAATGTCACGCTTCATGACTAGATAAAGTAAATGCTTGATAATGTGATTTAGGTCTGAAGCAAGAAATGGCATGCAACATAGGGCGATCAGTTTGATATTGGACAGGGAATGGTGTAATAACTTTGGCCAGAGATGTGACACATTTCAAACGGACTCTGATACAACCCCAAAGGCCTTGCCTTTGTGTGTGACAATGGAATGTCAAATATTTTGCTACAGCGACATACCTTCAACCATGTGGCCACATCTTCAGCAGTCGCTAGCCTACTGGAACGTTCTCTGCCAATGGGTGTTACAAACATTTCCAGGAAACATGTCACTGTCTGTGATCCGCAAGCAACCGTTACGTCGAGCTGGTATTTCATTGAGGAGCCTCGGGAATCATACTTTGTGGCCATGATTTTCTTCTGGGCTACACTTTTGATGTGACTATATCCAAATTAAACCATCCGGCGTTGCCGACATTTGTCGATTCGACGCAATATTTGCATCGCGCCAGGCGATTGTTGCCAGTTGGATCACAACACACCCACTCCTTGTATTCGGCGATTTGTAACCATTAATTCCTCCCTGAATTTGCACTTTCCCTTTTGTTGCAGACATCGTTTATCACGTAACTCTGTAAGGTTTACTGAGCTCGTGCTTCATGCAAAATCCTCAAAACTTTCTCCTACCGCTTGAACTATCACCAAAGGCTGTTTATAACAAGAGGTTAACGTTACTTCAAGTTTTAACATGGCGGCCCATTTTGAATTCAAGGAGCCGCTTTCGGCATTAGATATGATCTAGCTTTTTAAAATAAAGGATTTGTTTAAAATAAGCATAACAATTTGAAGTAGACACGCCCCCACTTGGCATGACCCACGGAGACGCCCACCTGTACTTACATGACCGCAAGAAAATCAATATTTTATATTATACACAAAAAATCTTAACGTGTGATTAAAAAAATTGTTGTTTAAGGAACTCCCCCTCCCGGCAATTTGCTTATTTAAATAACTTTTTCGACATTGAATTGCGTCACAAATCACGTGGTCAATGCCTTATTAGAAACATTAAACACGGATGGACGGAATAAATACTTCTTGTCGATTGCTGTATCGCGTATGCTAAGATCAAACCATTGAAGTGTAAGGTGGTCGAACCTCCCCAGTTCTACCCAGTTGGTGGCATGCTCTTCATATCACTCTCTATCGGGTGTGATTGGCTGAACTGAACCGTCTGTAAAATAACTTCTATGGGCTGGACATCTGATTAGGTGGGATTAGAAGGAGAAAATGCTTGGGAAGTGGTCATTGTATAAATTAAGGGAGGATCTTGAGAAGGGACTGGAAGGGCAGATGTGGCTACTGGGAATAATGGGGTGAGTGGTACTGTTTGACGATGTGGCGGTAAATGATATTTGAAAGGACACTTGCAGAGGTTGTATCATGTGAATCACCACAAACACTTCCAACACTTTTAATGAGTCAAGACAGAGGGTGATCATCAGCACTAAGTATTCGTGCTGACGTTTCAAATGTTGGTGATAGGGCGAATGCAGACCGTTTAATGGATAACGGATTCCAAGGAACTATAACATTGTGGCTTCAAAACCGGAAACAATATTACTTTTCGTGAAACCCTGTTTGAAACCTAAATTTATTATTTGACAAACTGAATTTGTTTAAATAGTATTTTTAGCACTGGTGCTAAGACAGTCAGAATAAACTATGTTGTATGCTGACTGAAAAGGGGCAAAACAGTACGGCCAAAAGGACATATACGAAGTGGGTATATAGTGTGGGGAGGAAATGTAAATATATTTATATTATTCTCACTAGCCTTTATCAAAATTTCAAGAGATTCGTCGGAACGATGAAAATCCCAAATCAATAATTGGGGTCTTGCATCACCACAGTGTTTAATGAATATTTGCTCAAAACAGTATGTGTGTCCCAAGAACATCCTCCATCCCGCCATTATTTTTAAATGTAAAGACTGAACCTGGTGGTGCATCCTCTGTTACACGTGAAGTGAGACACCGTCGGGGTTTTACTTAGAAATTAAAAGCGGTGGTAAGGTGTTCCCCGCAGCATTGATGTATCTCATCATGGTCAGCGATTCACGAGAATCACTGACTCTTCCAGTGACATTCTTCGTGCCAACTCATGCACATATCTTTACCGGCTGATGCTCAAAACTAATTGAAGTCTCGTCTGCGTTCCAGACGAGATGTGGCATGCCCTAAAAAGTTTTAAAATGTTGTGTAAAGCAATAAAATATTGGCCCACAATTGTGCGATTCATGTTCCTGGATCGAACCGGTGACAATGCTTCCGGCTTCCGAAGCGTAACCGTCGAACGCCTTTTAATGGAACCCACCATCAATCTTTGCCAGGTTTACTATCCTTAACTTTCTTTCTTAGTACACAAAAGGATAGTTTTGTGTAACAGCTGAGATCTCAAAATGCCGAAGCCCATCTTCGATGCAGCTAAATATGATCTCTTGTTTGGCCTCTACCGGTATTGTTCAAACAGATATCGGTTGAGCATCATCAGCAATACATATCTATGAACAATGGATCTCCCCACCTCATCTAAACTCATCCACCTCATCTAAAATAACCACCCAGATCATTTAACCCTCACCCATACATCAACATCTTGTTATATCACCTAGTACTGCCTCCGTGGTCTAGCGGTAGCGTGCTGGTCCACAGATCACTACCACCCGTGTTCGAATCCCAGCGTGGGCATATCTGAAGGTTGTTTCGTCTTTCACTTCATCTCATTACTTTTGGAAGTCGCTTGGCCCATTTAGCCTACCATGTGCACAAAAGTGGCCGTAAAACATCAATCATCATCATCACATAACGGTCGATCAGCGATCATGTTCAGCGCGGAAGAAAAATAATAAATCGGTTCATTTTACACATTTACTTAAACAATTTTAGGAAAGTTGCTCACCAGATTAAAAATTCACTGTCTGAGCCCAACTTCAACAATATATATATATATATATATATATATATATATATATATATATAATAGATTTTTTATTCAGTTCACATAACAAGTGGTACAAGAAATTATAATATGGAAACATATTTAATACAATGCAAATTGAATGGACCAGGATAGGTATTGCTGTCTTCCCCCTCCCCCCTCAAATATCGTTAATTAATTTCACAATGGAGACTGTCTGAAGTGAGAACATGACCCAAAATTTTATCCCAGTTAAAATAACCAGATCAGCAAGAAAAAGGGTTAACCTCAGTTTTGAATTTAAAAATAAAAGTAAAGTTCATAATAAATACTAAGACAATACAAGAGGATTTGATCATTGCTGACAGACTTTGCAATGAGTGTTAATACCAAAGACTATATATAACAAGACGTGTTACTTCGCGTTTTAACATGCGACGCCATTTTGAATTCATGGAGCGCCAGGGCCCTAGCGACCGGAGGTAGATTGTCACGGACAGCTCCCTTCGTTAACATGGCGCCTAATGGCACTGGTTCATTCTGCGCCGCTTTCGGCTGCAGTAACAGAAAAAGTATGCACAAATAAAGACATCCCCGAAAGCAAATGAAAGCTAGTGTAAAAATTTGATATGATCTGGCTTTTTAAAAATAAAGGATATTTTAAAAATAAGCATAACAATTTGAAGTAGACACGCCCCTACTTGATAAGACCCAAGCAGGATCTATCTAGATCTATATTTGTTTCAGAAAAAATCTGATTAAATTTTATTGAAGAATATCAACCTATTAATCATAAAATGGGTATGTAAGATATACATAAGCTTACAGTTACAAGTACTGGAGCCACTGAAGATGTTATGGGCGGGAGGTATATTTTACTTTGTTATTGTTAATAATATAATTTTACTTCTAAAATTACATTACTATAATTAGATAATTTTTCCCTAACTACAGTAATTATAAGTAGCTGAGTATTTACATGATCACCTGCATCCATATTTAATTTTAAACGTAAGCAATTGGTACTTATTGATATATATGGACTTCTATTTATAATTTAAATGTTATGAAATTAATTATTAAATACCTCAACTAGTGGTAGAAACATTCATTTTGTAATTTTTTCCATTGACAGAAGTAAAAGATGGGTTATTAATTGTTGTTGTCCATATATATGATGAGGAAAGATTTAAATTACTTGAATACTAATTGTAGAATGTATGATATACATTTCACTGAAACGGAATTCATGAACCAGACAACTTATCTAGAATGCTATTCCAACTATTTTTGATGTACCAAATCTACTGCATGCATCAACTGAAATCAAGGAGGAAGGTATTAACAGATAGGAGACCTATACAGGAAACAGGGCCAGCTGTGATGGTAATTCATATTTATAAATATTAATGGTGAAAATTGGTATTATAAAATTAATTAAATAAGAAACAAGACATCAAACCCATGAACTTTTGTCAGCCCATTTTATATCTCAATACAAAAAAGGATTACCAGCACCTGAATTAGTACTTGAATGTTCAGCTTGTGTGCTTTAATTGGTATACTTCTCTTCATAACTTAAATGCATATCAAATCAAATTCTTTAACCAACTTGAAAAAAAAGGAAAACATCTGTTTATACATTGTATATGCATTTGGTTCAAGTCATTATTTTACAAGGTATTGTTCTGTTTCAGTCCTTGAAGTTCTATGATGATGAGATACCATGTAAACAGGCCAATCTCTTGGTTACAGATTTATTGGTGTTATCTGTTACAGTAGTCAATGCATGTGTCTATTATATCTCTGGTACATTCTGTCTAACTTTAAACAGTTCACTGATCTGGACTAAATGTCATATTTTTGTAGTAGTGGTTGTTTAGAGCTGGAAGCAATTTGGGTTATTCTGTCCATTTGATAACAAATGACTGATTGTAACTATAGATGAACCCGTGGCACAAGAGATTTGATGCCGCTTATTGTATTAAAGTACTAATTTCTCTATCTCTAACATGTTAATGCAAACATAAACATTGTTAATATTCCATGCATATTCTTTGTTCTCATCTGGGCAGGCCTATATTGCATGGTCTATATTATTGAGGTTTAGACTTTAAATGAACTTATAATTTTTTTAGTTAAAATATGATAAACAGACATGATGAATATATGGTGAAATGCGTTATGGTTATAATAGCTGTATATATCATTATATGTCTATATCCAAATAATAAAAAAATTATGGACTATGATAAACTGACATGATGAAAGTATGTTTGTATGCATTTACCTCATATATACCTAACTGTTTTCATTAAAATAAACTTGTGAAAATTACGCCTTCCACACACAAAGCTGTGAAATAACCTAAACCACGTTCAATTATTTTCTAATAAGCTGTCAAGTGATCGCAAATTGTAGGCTATGAATTAATTGTGACTGGACTGTGAAATCACTTAATTATTTATTTACAGTTTCAGAGCTTCGTTTCCTTCAATATCATGTGTGCACAATTAAAGTGTTTATTAATAAAAGAGCATGTGATCATGTAACATATAGTACTAGTATTGGCAATTCATTTCAACCATCGCACACATGTACACAATCACATGTGGACAACCAGAGAGCTTTCGTTTATCTGAGAAATACCTCCGGTCACCACTGGTTCAAAATTCAACATGGCGCGGCAAGAGTAACGCCTTTCTATATTTAAGCTCTCTGTTAATACACCTTACATTAATTGCATATAGTTGGACAACATTTCAGCCTACGTTTTCAACATAGATTGATAAAGTAATGCATTTTGAGCATTTTGAGCACAATAACTCCATTTGTTCAATATTTTAGGGAATTCAAATAAAGGTATTTGTAAGCAAAGGTGGAGTCACAAGAAATCAAAAGAAAAATTTAGTATGTTCTGCCTATATATATATATATATATATATATTCATAGAAAGTGTAATTTCATATTCAAATTGATCCTTAATTTTCAAAATCCCGAATTTTCTAAAAAGTGGTTCAGTTATATTGTACTTTACACACACACACACACACACATATGTATATATATATATATATATATATATGAAGTGAGCTCCGGTGGCCCAGGGATTAATTTCTCGGCTCACTACATCGTGGGTGGCTGACCACGTTAAATGGCGCTGCCGTCTCCACTGAATTATTTAAAATAAAGGGGGACGTTAAAAACCCCCTGAGGACGTAAAACACTCTGGCAGTGACCACCCTCAGGGTATTTCGGTTCCATCTTTCCGTACTGCTCCCCTGTGAGTGGTGGGGGAGGAGATTTCTCAACCACTCCAACATAGAGGCTGTGCTGATTAAGCGACAGCCTGGGGATTCTCCCCGAACAACAAAACCAAACCAAACCATGTGTGGAATCACGATGATTTATGATCTTCTTATCTTACTGTAATAAATAAAATGATCCCTTTATAAATAACCAGAATCACTGTTATTACTTTTTTTTAACTGGTCGTTAATACTGTTTAGGTGTGCTACATTGAGCTTAATCTTTCTGGATGGTGTTTAGTATGTAGCCACTAACAATCGACATTTCCGTTTCGTTCCTAGTTGTGATTGGGAAGGTCAGAACCTGTGAAAATGTTGAGCAAAGTTGGTCGTCTTACACACCTCACTCGTCAGTTCTCTACTAGCGTAGTGCGACGAAGTGAAGAATGGCAACAACGAGGTCTACCTGGATCTGTGAGTTTATAGCGGATTTATGTATTTTTTATCTGTTTTCTATCATTTCGTTCTTCGTTGGTTGTGAATGCGTAGTCACGTATTGTTTGTCCTTTTGAATACAGATGAGGACGTTTACTACTTAGATTGTTCTTGGTATTAGATTGTTCTAAATGATTGATCTTACTAAGCAGGGTGTATACATCGTTTGAATATGATAAAAAACTATTTTTGGATGATTTTTAACTTCGTAGTAGTCAGTAGACTACTACTAGACACTAGTCTAGATCTAATCGACTAATGAAACTGATCATAATGATAATGCTAGATTTAATGCTTAAGTCATTAAATAACTAGTTATGAAGAATATGTTTATCGTTGTTAGTTGAAGATATGTATTCATTCAGACTTCATTAATCAGATATAATTATAATAATGTGCATTTTAGTTTTTATATTACACATGAAATGAGAGAACATGTGTTCTCTTCTGAGACAAGAACATGTTAAATACCAAAAAATCTTCAATATTCATCCATTTAAAATTAGTGTCATTTTACATGGTCACACATCTAGTTATTGTGCTTTCCGTATATATTTTATTTGTAAGACTACTGGATCTATATTCATACATGTACAGTCTGACCCGTGATCACTGCAGAGGTGAGAAGGGCTCTTGTTGCTTATAACTTACTTAATGGTGCACAACATAATAATATCTGTCTAAAAAATATAATGGCTTACTTCAGTCAGATGTTATTAATTAATACTCTGCAGGAGTCTGAACAATGTGGCTCTGTTTAATATTTGCTTGTTTCACTGCTGCTTGAATAAGCAAACTTCAAGAAAAGAAATACCACAACTGCAGATTTGAATCTCAATGATACAACATATTTAGTATTTACATTTAATAATTTTTTACTGTAAATTTGTCAATGTGGCTGTTTCTTGGAGCTCCGATTTTGCAGTGGTTAAAACATTGCAAAGCAGCAAGTTACAACGTGGGCTTGAATATATCAGAGCTTGTAGAAAGTTCCCATGGTTAAAAATTTTAAGTGTTACTATTATCGAGGCTATACGAACCACTGTAGTGTGTGGGCTATTTAATCTTGGAATCACATTTCTGTGGCAGTGGTCCCATGTCCTGGGTGCGACATGGATAAACAAATTACACTTGTCCTCAATGCAATGCAAGCTTTTGGTGATGTGCGACTTGTGTTCTGACCTTTGTATTAAGTGGTTATTGTTGTTAGTCCATGTCTACCGTGTCCTTATATGCATCCTTATAACAATTGAAATTTTTTATTGTCTGACGTCTATGTTTTTGTGACTTTTCAGAATATGCCCTTCAATATAGGCAACCGTTACAAGCTGATGGCTGCATTCATTGCTTTCTTTGGGTCAGGTCTGGGCGTTCCTTACCTTCTCGTTCGTCATCAGCTTCTCAAGGAATAGTGTGGTAGGTTTTTTACATTTGTCTACAGTTGCTGTTAAAAATATGAACATTATTTTTGTGCTATAATGCATGTACAATATATTTTTTATTTTTCAGATGTTGGGCTAGGGTAGAGCTGAGCAAGCCAAGGATATGGAACATTTCAGCAAATGATGATCTGCTTCTATGTGTGTGTGCGTGTGTTGTTGGGAGTGCTTCATATCTGTGAGGGTCATCTGTCACATGTTCAGTGACTTCTTTGATGTAAATTGGAAAACTTTGGCATATTCAATAAATTAATGAAAACTCATATTACAGATGTTTGTTTATGGTTTCTGCAAATTTAGAATGATATTGATTTGATTCCAAGAATTTGGCATCCTCATTACTAGGTTGCTCGCAAACTGTGGATTGGAAAATGGTGCATAAACTGTCAATCGCCTGTGTCATTGCAAAATATTGAACTCGCAAGTCCGTCAACTAGTGCTCAATTCTATATTTTGAAGAACAGTTTTTATTAATTGTATGACTCCTGGAATGGTTATATTTGTTTGGATGTCACAAAACAAGATGACCACACTTCTTATTAGTTTAATACTTGTTCTTTGATTTAGATCGCCTTAATAAATTCTTTAATTAGTCCAGATAACAAATATTTCAAAGACCTGTTCATAAGGTGGTGAAACCTAACTGTACGGAAGGTAGGTCTGAGATGCCTACAAAATAGTTGCTGTGTATATTTTGTTTTCATAAAATTCATTCAACGCGACTTCACTGTTAAGACAATTATATGAAAACAAGATTGAAATTATTAATGGATATTAAACCAGAAACTGCATTAAATGGCATCTTGATGCGCATGCCTTTTTGTCAGTGGGAAGACTACAGCATTCTGTTGTGGCTTGTTAAGATTCAGTATGTATATATTATGATTATTTTATTTCACAAATTTAAACAGTGTAGACATTGCAGCAGTATGTACATGACTAGATCTATTACAATGTTCATCAGATTGCTCCATTTTCTCTCGTACACACACAAAACCATATTTTCTACGTGAAGATGCTCCTAAAAATCTGATCAAACTAGAAAAGTTGTACATGTCAGTCAAAGTGTAAGTTTGAATCTTTTACAAGCTTGTTATTTGTGAAATATAAATCTCCTTATACCATTATATACACATGCTTGATGGATAATGTATAGCACTGTACTAGGAAGTCTAGCACCTAAAAAGAAAACGTTTATAAAACCACATTAAAGAAAATGATTAATTGTGTGTCAGCCTCCCTGTGTGAATGTTGCTGCCTTGTAAACACACTGAAATGATTACACCATATGGAATGGTTCTATGTTTACACCTTGGCATAATATATTAACCCATCATGTGGCTAAAATTATGTAAATGTTAAAAATAATGACACAACACCATAAGTTGAATTAATATATCTAAAATGCTCATAATAATATAACAATGAATATAAATTATCCATATCTAACAAACAGTTGGATCAGAACCCAAGGAAAAGTGTGAAAACTTCTAAAAACTAAGAGTATTTAAGAAACACTTCTGTTCTAGAAATGGCTTTCACTAAAGATGGTCTAAAATTCTGCTCAATTTCTAAACTGACAGCAATTCTTAAATATATTTACCATGACATAGCTATAAGTCTGCTACTCAAAATGTAAAGATGGTCCACTAACATATTAATAGCATATTATGGGAAATGGAACAAAATAAAATAGGTCAGTGAAGACTTGTTCTGAGGATTCTTCAATGTGAAAGTGCTTATTCTGTGATCAGGCTGCATGGCTCAGTCCAGCTTTCAGAAGAAAAGCTCTTAGATTAAGCGTATCACTGATGGTCCTGGAGCTTGTAAGTCTCACAGGTAAGTCTGTAAAGAGAAAACAATAAAGTACAGGATTGTCACAGAAATCTACATCCCAAAATTAGCCATGGAAGTAATGCCAATAAACCTTATAGGCAGTTTGTCTAAAATATTTTGTTGGTTTCTCAGACAAGGTTACTCGTCAATCAAGCTTTAGACGGTCATAATTTAAACACATCATATATACAAAAATATACTTGCATAACTGTTAATTAATTGGGTGTAATTAGTGTACGCAGACATTTCAGCAGAACACAACTGTATATATATAAACCAATACTTTATTTCTATGCTTCAGTAAAACACTCATCCTAAATTTTTTATTTCATACTAGGAAGT
This sequence comes from Paralvinella palmiformis, assembly GCA_025642065.1. NCBI lineage: Eukaryota > Metazoa > Annelida > Polychaeta > Terebellida > Alvinellidae > Paralvinella > Paralvinella palmiformis. Next base: position 1,967,931 of record JAODUP010000013.1, on the reverse strand, counting down.
ATTTTATAATCGTGATCAATGAACGGCTAAGAAATAATTCAACACTTAGTACACTACGCCACACACGCGTGTGCTGTTGTGTGTAAACACTTGTCTGTGCACTTGATGGCACCCGGTCCAGGAGTTGTCACAAATTCGCAGCTGTTCATCATATGATGTAATTAACTAAAAGAATAATGATTCCATTCATCATACTGGACCTTCGTATTAAACAGACATGTCAACCACAAATGAAGCATGCTCTGCCAACTTCTGCAGACTATATTTATCGTGACCAATTTAACAAAGGCTTTTTCAGTGACGAATCTATAGCATTTATTTACAAGTGGTCCATTTAAAAACGCTGCCCGATTAGGGCACAACTGCCCACGGATCGGTTACTTGCTAAAACAGAACTCTAAATTTACCGATGAAATCCAACAACTCGTATACAAAGTATCAATTAGATTTAGCTTGAAATTGCTTCAGTTAAATTCCCAGGAATATTGCTGTATTTTGTGGTCTCTCTATCATAAATTTATGCTTGCAGCCAATAAGTCATCAAATTGAGAGCAGGTACTTCACTTCCGATGAAGAGTCACACCCAGCATCAATAAAAAGTAAAACAACATAACATTCATTAACAAACAAATCGATTTAAAACATGGATCCTTCACCTGCATAAAAGACAGGCCATTTAGAGTGAGAAGATTACGACCTTCTAAGACAATAGCTATCACATCCATCTCCAGTTAATATCACCTTCGTATATCTAACTTTGAAGTTGGACAGGGAACACGCGCAAACTGCTACCTCACAAAACAGCTAGATAACGTCACTCGAGTCTAAACAACAAATACTGGTGGATTTCAATCCAGTCCACATTTACTCTGCTACTATATAAACTCTATAGTCTTACATGGCTACGTTTGATGTATATATTATTACAAAGAAAAAACGTTATATTAAGTGATGTACTTACAGAGATAGCAATTAGTGTTGAGGAATGTGTTGATAGAAGAAAACCTAGCAAGCATTCGGGTACGTGAGAGATAATTAATTTAAGTGACTGATGAATATCATAAACAGAGCTAAATGATGATCATACAAAACCTACACATCATTTACCACAACTGCTCCAGATGTCATCATGCATGCTCACAAAAAGTGGCAAGTCGGTTTTTGACTGCCCAAACCACACTTGTCAATTAATCTGTAGTGAAACTGAAGATACCTGTTGATGGTAAACAGGATCCAGAGAGATGATATTATATACATAACATCACCATCACATACATATACATAAAATCACCAACTAAGTCCTTTCATTTCTTAGCAAATACAGCATAAATCAGATCACTGGCCTATCAAAGGTCACCAAAACCAGGCAGTACATGAACAAATAATACACATACATCACACTGAATGATTGCTAATTATGGCAGCTAGATTATGAAGATGATATGAAGCTAGGTAGCACATACACATGATGATATATGGTCTATCACTTGAGACAGACTGACAAATTTACCATACACAACCTTGATTTTGTGTTGCGTATAAATGTTACATAATAATGAAAAATATTGACCGTTGAACAGAACTATGTGTGTGTGTATATGTACTTTTCAATGGGTACAAATGTATAGCAAAATCACTAATTAACCTATAGTGAGCATCTGTTACGTGAGTACAAATAACAATACAGTTTGTCACCAAGTCTGTTATCGTCTTCAAACAACAATAAACAGCACCAAATAGCCCCTAATTGTTTGGCTACAGATTGGACACTTCATCTTGGACAAACACAGACAATGCACAAGACAAAATCCTGGTTCAGCCGACCACAGCCAGCCATTTCCTAGAGTGTGTTAGATCAGTCAGTGACACCAACGATGTGACGATTGTGACTGCCAGCCAGACTGGTGGTTACTGCATGACTGTAACCACCAGTAAACACTCCAGATGATGAGGTCTCTCTCTTGTGTTAACATTTGCCTAGCACCTACACAAAGATAAAACATCAAGACTTAGTCAACATGCAAATGTACAAAGTTGGATCACTTTAACAATAATGAAAAATGCTAAATTATCACAGATAGGAACTATCTATTTTTTGGAACAATAATGAAATGGATATCGAGGCAAAAGAGTTAGCTACCGAAGTACAATATTTTTGCTGTGTAAACAAGGTTGTTAAACACCTTGTTAGAGAGCTTGGATGGAAAATACTTGTGAGCTGACAAATCAATTAAAATTAGCTCGGGGAAAATCAATTTATACAACAGCCAAAATAAGACTGGATAAGTCAGTCACCTGCAATCATTTATATATTCCTTTGTAGTATTGTATACATGTAATTTTCATATTGCACCTTATCATCTATACAAAGCCAAACTTTGAACAGACTTGAAGCAGAATGACATATTTTTGACCAACAATTAAAATGGGGAAACTTTAGCATCATTATCCAAAATTAATCCACACTTTTTTAAAGAGAACATAAGCAATCTCTCAATTGTCTCGAGATAATATTAGTAAATCGGAACATGGTCTTCAGTCGAGAAGGACAGTGCTGTCTAATTCACAGTACCACCGACATTATTATGAACAGAATTTTGGGAAGTGTCACAGCTGCTAAGAAAATGTGATCACCGGTTGATAAGATTTTGTTGTGTTACCATAATTTCAGGTAGTTAGTTAATGACTGATAGATTATAGATGTTAACGGAAAGGTGAGTTTTATAAACAAAATTCTGATTATTTCATTAGTGTTTGGTATACTACTCCAAGATACAAATGTTATTTTTATGATATCACTACAAGACAATATACATATGGTAAAAAGACAAACTAACAAACAAATTGTCTAAAATAGGGCATTCAGGTGATAAATATTAGTAAAATGACAAACACAGACAGGATTAACTACATACCAAGCAACTGATACGAGACATGCATTTGTATGACACCGATCAATTAATGATAGCACATGGAGTAAGAACTATACAGCTGGGATAACGAGGTGTAAGCAGCTGGTACTGGTGTTCTAGTATAAATTAGCACATTTCACCTACTACCAATCAGAGAATGAAGGAAACAGGATTGATTCGTGTAAGAAGCCACAGTACCACACCAAGAGTGAATCACCAAGTTGGGCAAGAACATTTAGAAACAATTATGTTTACAGTGTACACGAGTCAGTACCTTCATGTGACCGGGTGACTGAAAATCTAGCCACGGCAGAAGCTTACGCAGCGCTCACAACTGTTGCCATTCGACTCTCGTCAAAAAGTGCTAGCTGATCAAAATGACAAAACTTGCATAAAACAATGGCATGTTATTTCCATTAAGAGACAACATCCTTGATACTATCTGGTCAATGGGCCAACAAAACAGTCAGCCATAATGTATAGTGAACGCGAAGGGGGTCACACTGTAAAATATCTTAACTTCATACACACACACACACAACGAGAGAGAGAGAGAGAGAGAGAGAGACAGAGAGAGAGAATAGAGACAAACCAGTACTGAAGACGAAACTATTTCTGTCATAAATCAGTTATTGCCAATACAGTGATTTCATTAATCAGATAATCTGATTGGTCACTAATAACCAAACATTGAAATAAAAATGTAAATACTGTGTTTTACAGTCACGTTTGTGCACACAGTAGGCTAAATGGGTTGAGCCACCTCCACAAGAAGTGAAGAAATATTAAAGATGAAGCACAGAGAGGGTTTGAACCGAGGTGCTAGAGATCTGTTGCCAACTGCACTACCAGTTGACCAAGGAGATGCCTGGTAAGATGAGAGTAGTTGCATGAGTAAAACAAACAAATTATTCTGGTCACATCTGTAAACCTTCTAAGCCATAAGTATTATAAAACAGCCATCAGAATTGTTCATGTAGTGCACCAACTTCATGAAAATAGAGGGCAGTGTAATGTGACCACACAACCACAGGTATGTGCACACTCTAGTAACTACACACACACGCACACACACACACTAATGCATCTTAGTTTGAATTACATTACACTATTCTAATTTCTATATTACATCTCTGATGAATTTTCGCATGTTATAATAATAAAATATGATTTTCTGTACTTTTTCACCCACTATGTGTACATATGTACATAAGTGTACCAAATGCATAATATGGTTGTTTTTGCCACACCGTTATGTCATGGTGCAGATAAGGAAACACTTTACATATAAAAGTTAACCAGGGAAGCTCCTAGAACCTAGAATAATGCTGCCATTAGCATTTTGTGGCACTGGAGTGTTGAAATGTTGGCATATTTGTGTATTTAGATATCAGCACAAACATTTCTTTTTGAATCAGCAAAAACTGCTGCCCCTTACAGCTTGTGGTGTATGTATAGTCTCTATCTATATTAAAACTGGGAATTAGTTTGTAATTCTTCGAATATGAAGGTTTTCCCCTATTTTGATTCTACCCACTGATGATTTACCAAAACAAATTAACTATGTTATGGCACAGATTTTTGGATAAAATGATTTACAAATGTATAACATTATAAGCACCCTTTGAGTGTAATTATACACTCTTCCTAACACACACACACACACACACACAGAAGAGAGAGTGTGTGAGAGAGATAGAGAACTCCATTTATACTTTGATTGTGCTGAAAATATGACTACTACATGTACCATGTATTTATGTTACGGTATAACTCAAGCATACACAAATATCAGCATCATAATGACACTTGCCCATCAGAGAGCCAACAGTCATGTGGAAGTAAATATGAATATTCTAAACTCTTGGATCATTCAAATGAAGATAATGAATATGAGTAATCTGAAATTTTTCATCTAAACATGATGTTCTCTCCTGATTAAACCTGTAATGACTTTCCATTTTCAGTTTTCACATTAAGAGAAATAATTTTGAAGTATCTACCACAAGACATTCAATTATTGGGATATTTCTGTATTATTTATGACATGTGCACTTTTAGCTCATGCTGAGCTGAACCAAAAAAATTGCCAAATACTTTATAACATAGTTCTAATTGCAACACCTCTGGTCATATAAGGAAAACAGTTAATTAGCTCAAAAGCCACTATATCAGTACATATGTATACTATATTCTCGTACTAGATATGCATCAGTAGACTTGAAATGGTTTTTACTCTTATTTATGAGAAGGAATTTTGAATTATACTCGAAAATCCCTTATTATAAATAACATGGTGAAAGCAGTCTGTATACAAGCCATCTTAGTCTAATACATTAATGGGCCAGAGTATTCACTTTGAAAAGAATGTTATTGGCATCAAATGCTATTTTGTAAAATATCTGCGATATAAAAAAAGTTGTAAAACAGTTGTCTGCCCAAAATAACCTGCAATAACAGACACAGGAACAACTAGACAAAAGAAGTGAATATCAATTGTCATTATGAATTACATGGTTATTCAATGTCCATATCAGATAAGTATAGATTATTGACCAATGAGAGATATTGTTACAGCTAATGACAGAACTAAATGGAGGGAGTGGGGTGGCAGTACTAGGTGATGATGATGATTGATGTTTTACGGCCACTTTTGTGCACAAGGAAGGCTAAATGGGCCGAGAGACCTCCAAAGGTAATGAAACGAAGTGAAAGACGAAACAACCTTTAGATATGCCCACGCCGGGATTCAAACACGGGTGGTAGTGATCTGTGGTCCAAACACACTACTGCTAGACCACGGAGGCGCCCCGTGGCAGTACTAGGTGATATAACAAGATGATGATGTATGGGCGAGGGTTAAATGACCCGGGTGGTTATTTTAGATGAGGTGGATGAGATTAGATGAGGTGGGGAGATGTACATCTTGATGTGTTAGATGACTGATGCCAGTAATGACTTGAGACACTAGCTTCTCTTTAGTTTATACTGTTTCATTAAGAGTTCTTTGGGAATAGAGCAAAAGGAGCTTCAGTTACATTAGTACCTCAGTTCTGAACTTAAGTATCTTCTACATAATTATTATGTGTCCATGTTTGGGATTTGTAAAATATAAAAATTAAATATTATTATTTAGGACATATAATCAATGGAGAGTATTGTGGGGGTGAATGGTGTAGGTGGCGATGGGCTTGTGGCTGTTTGTGAATGTTGCATGACTTAAATTGGCATTGAGTGAGTTGTTCAAGATCACTGATTTCATTATAAACTTTGGAAAATTTATGTATTATTTGAATGGGGATTAAAAATGTAAAAGCTGATAATAGGCAGAGATAGGACAGCGGGGGTTGGGGGGTTGGCTGGGATAGAACATGTCCAGATTGGGAAAAAGCTGAGTCAGGACAGCTGGGGATTGGGTGATAAGGTGAGACAGAACAGCTCAGGATTGGCTGATATGCTGAGATAGGAGAGCTAATTGAGTGATAGCCTGAAATAAGACAGCTCCAGATTAGGTGACAGGTTGGGACAGGAAAGCTGGGAGAACATTTATAACATTTTGTATAATATGGACAACTGCACAGATTTAATCCAGTGTATAATTTGAACTTATGCAATGTCCTATTGGCTAATCATGTCAGATGTTTTGAACACATCCACGGTTTTGTTAAAAGTATCATATGGAAAAATTCACACATTACTCTAACAGAAACTATCAGTTTCCATTAGCGTTTCAAATGATATAATGGGAAAATGACATTTGAGCAACATGACTTTAGTGACAATTAAATAACATTAAAAACATTCATGACAAATTTAAAAATAAAAAGATGGAGAAGTTTAGCACTCGGAGTTCTTCCCCAGTAGCTATTAACCTAAACTAACTCGATTAATTTAGGGGAGAAGTGGGGAGGTTGGACCACCTTACACTTCAATGGTTTGATCTTAGTATACATGATACAGCAATCAACAAGAAGTACTTTTCTACCCGTCCCTCAATGCTTAATGTTCCCATTGACCTGAAGTCAATGAATGTTCCTAATAAGGCATTGATCACGTGATTTGTGACCCAATTCAATGTCATAAAGGTTATTTATATAAGCAAAGTGGCAGGAGTGAATTTTGTTCAAATTTTGATACGACCACTTTCAGTCGCTAATTGTTTTTGGTGGTGTATTGTTGTAAATTGCTTCAAAGTAAACACAAAACAATTATTCAGTGATATATTATGTTCCAGCTTAAAACTATTAAGTGTAATAAATAACGAATAGGGTTTTAATGTTGTGGTCAATTCTCCTCAACTGGTTGAACCTCACCATTTTTTTGAAACAACAACAAATCGAAATACTATGAAATACTACCTATAACTAGGTATTAGGACAATGGTTTAGCTTGTGGCATACACGAAAAAAAGCTTTCTTTTTGTTTGCTCAACAAGTCACCCATTTTGTCTTACTTAACCTGCACACTAAATGGCCTCATGGAGTGGAGCGATGTTAAGTGTCACCCCCTCTAACCTGCATTATCCATGTGTTTCGGACACCCCTCTCACCTTCTGAGATATTTTTCTTCGGAAAGCCTGCCCGGATACTTGAATCGGATGGTTGAATCCAGAAGTTTAAGATCCTGAGTTGTAAACTTCTGGATTCAGCAGTCCGATTCATGTCATTCACTACACGGAATGATCCATTTTGTAGCAGATCGCACATGTTGAACCACGTTCTTACATTTAAATGTGTTCAATTTTTTGTCGGATTCACATAACTGATATATAGAATATCGACTGTAAGCTTATTAAAATACGCAGATCAATTTGCAACAGTGCTAGCGTCAACCAATCTACAATTGCGTAAGAATCCGTTGGAAAGATGGCAACTCATGCCGGTCCTGACAGTGACATGTCTATTTTGTTTACTTTTCACTGATGATTAACAACAAAAAGAAAATAATAAAGGCTGAAAAAAGCTAATCTAATGGAGAGATTGTCAAATCTCAACTAATGAAGGATATGTTACACAAAACATTGTCGTGTTTTTTTTCAACCGACCCTATCTTTTCAGTGAATTTTTTTTTCATTGTCCCGACCGACACTAATTTTTGAGAGGTGAAATTTTCCGTAAAACAAGTATTTAAAAAAGAATAGCCTATATCTGAAGAAAACCATCAAACTGTAATTAGACAACTACACTTCTGAAAAATGTGCATGTTTCCCATGCAGATGTAACTCATGTAACCACATCAAGTATCAATTTTGCCACTAAAATCAGTACTAAATTACTTCAAGCTAGCCAAATATTCATTTTTCAACCTCTACAACGAACAAGTATCAGTGGAAAGAATGTGGGCATTTAATTATATATTCTAACAGAATGCCCTCTTGTTGTAGCTGTCTTTCTACGAAGTGCTTACCAAGGAAACATACATTTTAGTATAATGACTCACTCAAACAGCAATATACTGAGAGCAAACAATGGAACATAAATACATTATAACTGTAATGGGGAGGAGCAAGCTATGTCAATTCAAACTGGGGATGGGAGCACAGTTTTTTACCTATGTGCAACCATTTACACATGCCACTAAGGAGGATAACATACCTGTGAATAAGATAACTGATGATTTGTCAGAGTATCAGCTGATGGCAAAAACAATGACGATAAAATACAAGAAACACAACAATGTTCACATACCAAAAAGTTAAAACCATTTTCTAAAAAATTATGCGTGTTAGTACGTACATGCTGCAAAACATTGTCTATCTGTAACTAAGAACCTACTTATGGCTGACAAGAGGCTAGCGAGAATAACATGCATCCACCCCAACCATACCACAAACTGCATTCATTAATCGCCATTTTTCAAGTCTAATGTATTAGCCTTGCTGCTGGACCCTTTTCACTTTCATTAAGCATATCCACATAACTTGGAAATTCTTAACCCACTCTCTACTGATGATCTTTGGAGGTCAACGAAAATGTGTAAGTATTTATGGGTATTGTATTCTTTTGTGTATAACGCAGTTATTTCATTGATTTCCTTGCTTATTCTAGGGGTGCACTGTATACACCATAACTAAGTTTCCATTTTTTTTCCAGACGCTTTATGGCAAAAAATCAGTACCGTTTGACTTTAAATAATCATACCTTTTCTATATTATGCAATAAAATGTTTGATTGAAGTTTGTTATTTCATCAATTTATGTTTATTCTACAGGTTATACAAAGTCATGTGTGTGTTTATTCTGTGTGTTTATTCATGGGCATCCCATGTGTAAAGTGAGCGATATTAGGCATACTAGTTGCCTCCATCACACCTCTTATTCGACGTTGTCAGGATGCTGCCAATGTCAGGTCCGCCGATCCAGGGCTGCACATAGATGCCGTCTCCTGCTGGAATTGACTGTATTGGATCAAATTTAACTGGACCATAATTGGAGATGTTTGCACAATTTCATTTTGCTGCATTCGTCCTTTGTGTTCACTCCTCCTCTTTGGCAATGTATGACACCTGCTCCTGATTGACTCAGATAGTTCCTATTTCTGTGACACAGATTTCGTCAAGAAAGCGACCCCCTTGGGTGTTCCGCCCTCTTTCACTCCATGATTATTGCCCAAAAGTCTCACGACTTCTCAACTGTGTTGTGATATATTTACTACTTGTTTGGTGACAGATCAATTTACTTTATGTAAATAAATTTATTTAATACCCAGCTGCAGATTTTACTGGTTTCTCCTGCGTGTTATACGTCAAAACTAGGCTTTTCCGAACATTTTTCTTACACGAATCCAATACATAGCTAACAAATCAATGATAATATTTTCCAAATGACCACAATACAGATATCTAGAAGCCCTGGTCCAGGTGGTAAACTAGCAGCAATAGAGGCATGAGAACAATGCCACCAATTAGAGGCAACTGCGTCATAAGCCAACCAATCACTTGGCACGTGTTTTACTAACCGTTTCATTCTCTGGTTCCTCATCACCTTGATTAGACTGTGGTAGAGATGGCGAATGTTGACTAGTGGCATTGGTATCGTGTTTGTTTACGTCAGTGCTTAGATTGATGGAATGATCCTGTGATTGAGTGTCTGAGGTTTGGGGATCTGTCGATGCCTCCAGCATCCTTATGTTGTTGTTCTGCGTCTTCTGGTCATGCATTTCCAGCTGCACTTGTCCAATGTCAGCTGTGCCGTGGTCACTAGACCGAGAACCACTGCTCCGAGATGGCAAAACTGGAGTCGAGTCTGAAACAAGATAACAATCCATCAGCTGGTAAGAAACGTACAAAATGTACATAGACTAGTAGCTACATAAAAATCTCTCCCTGTAATAACAAAATCAACCAAACATTTCAATCTCAATTTCATACCAACACACTGTTCGACTAAAACCTTGATGTTCTAAATTAGAAATACTCCAACTATACTGGCTTTGGCTGAAGATGAACCTCATACCCAAAAAAGTCTATTTCAATAGGAAATAAAGTTATGGCAGTTTTATTAACAACACTCTACCCAAGATTTTTGGCCAATGTTACAACGAAACATATTTTGCTGTTACATCTTTCGGACTGCTTTTGAATATGATGATCTCACATGCAAATATCGTTCAGCATAAGAATCATCTACATTTTTGTCGGTTTAGAAAATGTTGACACTATCTGAAAAAGGAAAATGTTGAAACTCCCATAGAATTTTCTAGCTAATCACGTCACAGCTGACTTGTCAGTAAAAAAACAAACTAAGATAGATAAGCTGCACATTAGCGAGAATTTGCCAACAGAGGATGCTACGCATTTTAACTGCGTTAAAGGGGATAGTGAACACCTATACGAGCCTAAATCTAGAACACTTTGTGGCTGGATGGCAAAATCACTAAGAAATATCAACGGGCCCAATTCTAAACAGTGATATATCATACTAACCAGAACTGGGAATGGCTGACAGTCATGGGAATGATCTGCCAATTTATCCATTAAGCCCAGTTAATAATAATGCCTCCTTCTACATACACAAACTATTTCCAGCCATTCCGCAATCATACAATCAAGGCAGCAGTAAAATACCACAATTAACATAATACCTAGCTATCTCGACTGAAACCATTTGGCAACTTAGTGCATTAAGACAAAGTAAAATTAAAATGTTTTACAGATTTAACATGCAAAACCCAATTTCAAATTGGCACACAAAGCTGAAATAACAATACAGTATATATGCTAGTGGTGTGCTAATTAATGAGAAAATAATTATCGGCTCTATAGAGACCAGAAATGGAAATGACAGAGATGATTAAACCTGTATGCTTACCACGGCTAACGAGTCTCAGTGACAGATCTTCATAACAAATTTTAAAAAACAAAGCATAAAACAATTTTAATTAGATGCATAATAACTGCTAGCTGGTAAGACAATTAACCATTGGAGAGATTAAGTTGGACAAGATAGGAGAGAGACTGAGGATAATACATGCAGAGAGAGAGAGAAAAACAACCCGACTTCATCATGAAAAAACTTGGATGTAAATCTGGCAAAAAATTTCTTTAGTATTGATCTCGCAATCTACTAATACCCACATCAATAAAATGGTTTCTTTTAGGTGTCTTTATTATATAATATTGTCTGTTTATTCCTGTGCCAAGGATTTTCTATACGGTTTCATGAACAGGATGATACATAAATATATTATATATATTAAAATAATTATTATTATTATTACTACATGTATTACTATTGTTATAATTATTGATAAATCGATAAATCAGTTTCTTGATGAAATCAGGTTATTTGTTACGTCACCAAGAACAAAAACAGACATGCAAGTTGTATATGTATACACCATAACAGTAACAATAACAAACACCATAACATAACAGACCATAATACATTACATACAAATTAGTTTTTGGGGATAAACAAGGCATTCAATCACATACACGTATAGGTTCAATTTGTGTGTGTGTGTGTGTGTGTGTGTGTGTGCGTATGTGTGTGTGTGAGACCATGTTCATGGGGAAAGATAAATGAAGTCAGTGTGAATACATTCAGATAAAAAAGTACATTATATAATCGACATTAAACAGAGAAAAAACACATTAGTATGTTCTGTTTACACAAACATCCTAGGGCATGTTGTATAATAAGACAGATTATTCTGTCCAAACACATGTCTGTGTTGATACCTAAACAAATGTCTAGCTGGGCTGCAAGTCTATACGAAAAACCCTGAACACTGAAGTCCAGTTACAATTGGACACCAATACTGTATAAATTCTGAACGTATCCCACAAATTCATGTACACAACATTTTGTAATGTAGATAGTACAAATTCGCCAACCACAAAATGTTAGCTAAAACAGCAGCAGAACAGATTTATCAGGCACTGAACAGAATTTACTTCATTACAAAATAGAGTTATAGATCGCAGTAATGAATAACAAAGTAAATGCTTATCAGAATAACATTCTCTACATTACTGTCTGGCATTTGATAACGGAAGAATGTGCTTCATTACATCAGCAGTCACATGAGTTGTGCATTCCTGCCATCACAACAGAGGGACATTTAAGTAATAAGACAATTGTAAATACTGCTGTCAATGTGGGCTTTCACAAGGTCCCAGGATTACATGCCCAGTCATAACTTATATTTATCAATGCAATTAAAAAGAGATAATATCAGCAACTGATATGTATGTAACTGTATGTTCTCAATGTTAGGCAAGCGGACACCAAATTGTTAGAACTGCATATTCTTTGAATTTGTTATAATTGAATGAGGTGATGTAGGATTATTCTCTAAGCTTAAATGTCAACATGTGCAACTGTAATACAGCATCAATTTAGGCTTGTCCTGTATTGCACTTAATGAACATAACAATAGAAGCATTAGTTCTAGAGATTATTAACAAATCACCAAAACAAGTCTATTACTATGACAACAAGTAATCAGATCAATGAAGCCGTACATAACCCACTCATATTTTGCTCTACCCATTTTCAATTATATTTAATTGGAAAAACTTAATTTCAAGGATAATGCTGGTCAGTTGTCATAAACCATATGATACTCAGTGAGATCAAATGTCATTTTGAGAGGAGAAACAAAATAATTTGGCTAAATTACCTGAATGCGTATTTCTAAATATTAGTGAAATTAAGTAATTATTTGATTAATTACTCGGCCACTGTTTTTTCATCCAAATGTGATGATTTTCTTTAAGACATTGACCAAAAATATGTCTGGTAGTGTTAATATTCTGTTGACTTACATCAATGACATGACAAAATAGGAAAATAGATGGAGACCTTGTTGACTTTTTGCTTTACCAAGAATACTAGTTATGAAATGGTCTTGGACAATATAACTCGCTTAATATAAACAGATGGCACATAATAAATGATGAACACTTTCTGGAACAAGTTTGATCTGATAACTGGTTGATGCAAGGAAATGGTTTGCTAAATTTTTGTTCTTTTGCAATAAGTCATAGATGTCTAATTACCCATAACGTAGGTTACAGCATTCACATATATATAACAAAACAAATAAAGCTCAGTAAGAAATGCTAGGACAATATATACATAATGTTAATCACAGTCAATCAACATGAAATCAAGCAAGTCTTCTGTTAAATAGATTCTGTTTCATTACTCAAAAACCAAGCTACAAAACGAAGTCTTTATTCATATACAACAGGTTTGCTATATTTCATGTTGCCAGAGTGAAGAGAATGGGGTGAGTGTGGTCATACCTAGCATGTCACTATAAACACTGGCACTAGAGGTGGTAAAACTAGGCGTACCCTCCGTATACTCGGTATGAGTTGGGGTCGACTCGGAGAAGCTTGGTACGGGTGATGAGGGCTGCTTGTCAGTTAGTGCGTATCCTACAGTTGTCGCCCCTGTGCTGATGGCCGACTGGAAAGAGGGGCTGGTCATCACAACTGAGGGTCTGTAAGTAAAGAACATATAACTCTATAGTTAGTTAGTTCGAGAGTATAATCTCTCCAGCCAATTCAGTGACTCAGCCTCAGCTGTATTGCTCAGCTTTCCAGGGAACTCTTCATAGATGTGATGGAGTTTGTGTCCATTTCTATTCTGTAGCCTGGCATTTTTGGTTTGTCTGGGATGTTTTGCAGCTATTTATCAAGTTTGTGCTTGAAACTGGTCAAGGAGCATCCTGTCTGGCCACGGATATTTACTGAAAGGCTGTTGAAAAGCTGTGGACCCATAATTTGAAGGCTCCTTTCTCTGATTGCCCTAATTTTACCAGATGCACACTGTTTTATTTGGGAGACTCAGCACAGGCAACCCTGCCTTGTTGATGTGTATGATTTTATTCCAACATTGGGGCAATTTCCTCTAGATTTTCCAGGTGTATATAATTCGGTATCTTTCCATCCTCCTCTCCTGGGAGTATATCTTAAGGGCTGATAGTCGATCCCAATAATTTAGGTCAGATATTGGATAAATCTTACTGGAGAATGATCTGAAGAGGGACTCAATTTTCTGGATATCTCCAACTCTGTGTGGTATCCATAGCTGGGAGCAGTAATCTATGTGTGGCTGGACTATGCTGCACCATAGTGGTTTCATAGTGTGCATATCTCTGGCATGGAAGGTTCTTATGATCCACCCACATTTTTGCTTAACTTTGTTACATACTGTCTGTCTCTATATGGTCAGTGAAACTGAGTATCACTCATTTTGATACCAAGATCTTTGACACATTGGGTTTGTTAAATTTTTCTACTGTTTGGTCTAAAGTATGAGGTCGAATTTGTTATGTCCAGATTTTTAATATATCAGAGTAGTTCAAACTTGTTTTCATTAAATTGCATGTTGTTTCTTTGTTGCCACTTGTATATTGTTTTGAGGTCATTTTGTAGTTTTTTGACATCATCCTTATTTTTTATGGCAAGAAGGACTCTTGTATCATCCACAAAAGATGAGACATGGCTACCTATATTGTTATTTATGTCCCTTTTAAGAATGAGAAATAATATTGGACCTAGAACAGTTCCCTGAGGTACACTATTTATCACCTTGGACAAAATTGAGCTGATGTTGTGATGGACTGGGTTCTATCATTAACAAAGTTATTAATCCATGTCTCCACTTTTCCACCAATAACTAGCTGTTTCAATTTATGGCATAGGATCCCATGATTGACCTTATCAAACGCTTTTGCAAAGTCAATATATACAACATCAAAATGTTTTCCCTCTTCTACCAAATTCAAAATTGTGTTGTAGTTTTCTAGTAGTTGAGTGAGACATGATCCTTCTGACCAGAATCCATGTTGGTATGTATTTAAGAGAAGATAATTTTAAAAGCATGAGCAGAAAAATGTGATAAGGGCGATAATAGGTACATTGTTAGAATCATTGTTAGAGCCATTTTTAATAACAATACTAATTACATGTTAATAAAGGTGGTATTGTGTTCATATTAAGGAGTGTAAATCCACAGAAAAACATAAATTTCAACATCATTTAGAATCAATAATACATTATTACTTTATTAGCCAACATGTTAACTAATGCATTACAAATCTTCCCTACTGTTTATTTACAACATCAATGGCAAGCTATATTTTGTAGCTTGTAGATATGTTCATCATAAAACATATTTTAGGTAAAAATATTTCAACTGCTTTCTTTCATAAAATGAGATGCTATTATTGTTAAGTAAATCACCTAATTAGTATACAATATACCCCTTGGGTAATGAAGCGAGTGT
The DNA here is from genome assembly GCA_025642065.1 of Paralvinella palmiformis. NCBI lineage: Eukaryota > Metazoa > Annelida > Polychaeta > Terebellida > Alvinellidae > Paralvinella > Paralvinella palmiformis. The sequence continues at coordinate 1,952,277 of JAODUP010000013.1, read as the reverse complement.
TAATCAAGCAAATGGCTTGTTTTGTCAACTTATTATGGTCAACCTTAATCATAACATTGTATGGTTTGAGACCACAGTATCATAATCGAGCAAAATTGTGAATGGAATTTCTTGAAAACCCAAACAGTCAGTTATACTTTTATCGGAATGGACTTAATTCCATTGATAAACATATTTTAGCGTTACACATATTAAAAATACACTTACATACATTTATATCAACAAAGATTCGTGTTCAATATGATAAATGCTAAAAAAATTAAAAATGCTATAGCTGATGCTACGCTTCACACCATATCATGTGAATAAGTCATTAGGTTGTAGTGCACACACCAAAGTGTGCTAGGTTTAATTTTTAGTTATTGCATGACCAATTCTTTCACACTTTGCAAACCATTCAAGTTTGGGAATTATGTTTGTCCGGGAGACAGCATAAAAAGACCAAACCTTTACAAACCTGGTTGGAGTGGTTGAGTAACTATGGTGTTGTTCCTGGTATGTGTACTGTGAACCATCGAGAGAGTGTCTTGGAGGAGTGGCATTAGCCGGTAAGAGATCAGGCCTCCCACCCACTTCACCTGTTAACGAAACAAAACTATTACTAACAGCAACGTATCAGCCAGTAATTTCACAATTTTCACAAAGTAATGAAACATATCTTAGTAATATACGTTTTCAGTTACGTTTCAATAAAGACACATCTATATTTTAGTTCTGGATAAGAGCTTTAGTAAAATCTCCTTAAAGACTACACAAATTTTGATACACTACTGCCAATACTACTACAATAACACTTAGAATATCATCATGCATATCATCATCATCATCATCATCATCATCATCTTCATATTATTATTATAGACTGTTTACATAGCACCTTACACAATGCACGCTAACAATCATGTCCCTTTAAATTAAAATAACAAAGATCACCAACAATGGCTGACAACATCCATCTCATCAAACGTAAATTTGATGAAAGATTTAAATTTATAAATATGATTTGTGTGTGCATTTTTACTTGAAGCATTGTACTTACTCATGCATGATACACGTGTTAGAACCTACAAGGTAGAATTACTTAACAAGATTACAGGTTTGTTATATACTGACCATGATCAGAGTCATGAGGTTGACTGCCATCTGACATGTATTTCTCAGCTATACGACCTTCAACATCAGTAAGTGTCCTCGCTTTAGTTGTAAGTGTCTTTTTCTTTGAGGGAGACTGTCGTAATGCTAGAATGAAGAACATCCGCATTCAGCTTATGTTTGTATATTTACATAAGAATTTCATCAACTACTATATTAGACTCATTTTCTAACAACTTACTCGTGACACAATAGACAGCAGTCATTGTGAAGCTGTATGGATACAACATAAACAGAACTGAAAGTGGCAGCCTCTGATAGAAACACAGATAGAAACCTACCATGTTAAACAACAGATAATAATACACTGCATACAAGTACTAGCTCATTCGCTACCTTACTCACTCTCTCCCTCACTCACTCACTCACTCACTCACTATCAATTGGGCATGCAAAGATGACAGTATCCATGTATATCCATTATTGAGTGGATCTCTCAACATTATCAAGCACTCATATTCAACCAGACAGAGGATCGATTCCAGAATGGATCTAATGATCTACTGAAACTTTTTAAAAGTTAAACTGAAATAGTTTCATGAGCTGATCATCAACAGATCACAACAGGCAACAAACATATAAACAGTGTGAGCAATAAAGATCGCCAAGTAAAAGATATGTAAGGTGAGTTATGTAAAATACATTCTAATTAAGTGCAACACTAGCTTGGAAAGTCATTTGATAACTTTATAAAGATGGAAAACATGCTCAATACAAAACTATATCTATCAAATATTAATGAAGCAACATAACAAAATTTATTTATAGTGGCCTTTTAAAATGATGGAGGCATACCTAATTAATTGGAATAGGATATTATCAATTTAAGTTAATAAAAAAAAACTATTAACAAACAGCAAACTGGTAACATCCAACACATACATCCTAACACATCATTCTGGCTACAATAACGAATACCTTGCAGTTAAAAGAAATGAGAATACAGATCACTATATCAAGTTAAATAAGACAGCAAGTGTTTTATCATCACAGATACGATGTAGCTTCAGCTTAAATGTATTAGGGTTGGGATAGAAGGTGAAAGTAGAATAAGAAATAAAGGACTCAACAGAAAGCTCTCCACAGAGATAAAATAATTCATTCAGTTAAAGGACAATAAAACATCAAAGGCTTTAAGAAATGATGAAAAAAGCAAAAGTGGAAGCCTTTGGTATATTCTAGTTTAAAGAGATTCTCATCAGTATATGTCATTAGGGTTAGATACACACACATACACACACACACACACACACACACTGAGAGTCAAGTTTGCAAGCAGTTGATTAAACAGGCACAACCAGAAGCAGGCACTCATCAACAACAATGACTATATCATATATTTATATATATGTATATATAAATAGTTACCTAGCTGCACCATCTTTTTGAATCGCATATGTGGCCCTTTAACTTGGGGTTGGTCCACTGTGGGCAATAGGAGGGAGTGTCAGGTGTGTGAGAAAGAACAGATGGGGAAAAGATGTGACAGTAATCATACTAGCTCATGCAAATTATATGTGATATATTCTTAAAAATCACGTCCGTTTAATACTCCCAAACCCACTGCCCCCATTCCACCCAGGTTGATCACTTATTTCTTTCTGGAGGTGCCTCTACCTCTACCACCTGTGACAAGAATAGAATGAGCACTAACTATCATGACCTGATTTAATGTGTGTGTGGAACATGTGCACGCACACACACACTTGTGTGTGCACTTAAGTGTGTGCGCGAACACACACATGCTGCTGAGCTCATGGCCTGGACATACATAAAGCGAAACCAGACACATAACGAACACATAAAGCCTATTGTAGCCAAACGATAAGTGATATGGATGGTTTCTAAATGGTAATGTTCCTACCAGATGCTCAATAACAAATGCTAACAAACAGTTAATAATTGTTTTATGCAGATTTCGCATGTGCACGGTTTTCTATCGCAGAGAGAGAGCAAATACATCACTTATTATCAATGTACATCACCAGGCATTATATCGCCATACCAATTAATTAATTAACTAATTAAGCTTAGCCTAGTTAATGTCGTTAAATGAGAACAAAACTGAATGCAATGGCCCACAACTGTTATTATGCATTGTGTACAAAAGTAAGAATCCAAACAACATAATTAACTGAATAGTCATATATCCCATTCGTTATCCCATCTGTTATTAGAAAATTAAATCAGCAGAATGACTTAAAACAGCCTTTCAAAAACTTAACAACAACAAATAGATCTCCGTGGTATTTGAAGCAGAGGAGCTTTAACAAATAAATAAGATCAATTACAAATAAATCAGGTAATTGAAAATATAACAAAAGCAGAACTTATTTTGGTAGATGATTAGACCGCTATAATGTACTGGCAAGTCTGATGGCTTAGACTCACATGAGGAAATCTTCTTGAACACTTTATCATGGAAGAAATTCTGGAAACGCTGTGCATAAAAGCCAGGCCTATGTACCGAGATGGTGTCCTAGGAATCGTAAAACAAGAAACCACGAATCAGCGGAAATCAAGATGGTCTGATCAGTGAAATAAGGGTGAAGACATTCAGACAAACCAGCCTCCTTTAATGTACAACATAGATTCACTTTTTGTAACCAAATACGCCACACAAAGATGCGCACTTCTAAACCGGCATTGATATCATACTGGAATCTATAAATCAGCTATAGTGGATGCCATACAAACGCTAGAATGGCAAATATTGAATCTTTAATGATAATAGTCTCTACCAACTAGCCAGAGATGACATTTTCCTACCCCATCAGTAACCATTGACTTCATGGCATGTTCAAAACGCTTTTTTAGCCAGTAGTTCTGCAGAATGTCTATTACGCCGAGATAGAGCAGCAGACGTTCTCCTCTCGAGTTACGTGCCGGAATGCCACCAGGTCTACAGAAATAAATAACACATCATAAATCAGCAGCAGAAATGTCAAGTAGCCATTACTTTAACATATCAATTTATTATAGTCCTGTGTCTGTTGATATCCTTGGCCCTTTCAGATATGATGCCAGTTCATTATTCCTGGAATGATTTATTCCAATAAGCACTATTTTGTTTCTAATTTTGAAGTCCACCTATCATTATTTATCACCAACTAAAGAACAATTAGTCACAAGGTTTAGGGAAAAATGATAAGATGATAATTGATGTTTTACAGCCACTTCTGTGCACATGGTAGGCTAAATGGGCCGAGCAATCTCCAAAGGTAATGAAGCGAATTCAAAGATGAAACACCCTTCAGATATGCCCACCCCAAGATTCGAACTCAGGTGGTAGTGATCTTTGATCCAATGTACTGAGGCGCCCGTGAAAAATTATAGGGCATAATTATTTAATTCAGTACAAATGACCACATCTGATCTGGTTCAAATAATATTAGCCTGTGAAAGTGTATACTGAACTAATATATTCTACACAAGTATAAAGTTCAGTAATGACCATTAGCAACATACATGATAGTATCATGTGTAATGTCAATAAACCATGCATTATTAGGTAAAACCTACATTTAATCAAGGGTCATGTGATACAACAGAAATTGGTTATACCAGTCAGGAAGATCTGCTGTTTCATGGATGTCAACAGAAAAACATAAACTCTCAAACAAAATAATCACAATACTAAAAACTGGATGTTTTCATAGTACGATAAAAAGTAATAAATCTGTGAAAGACTATGAAGACCCGTTTTGTGTTCAGTAATTCTGAATATGACAATAGTGCAGTTGAGGGGAGTATCCCATAGATTATCAACAAATTTACTTGAAACACTTACACTGAGAAATCTGTCATCTAATACTATGATTAACACCATGTGGGTAGCAGTCCCAACTGACAGGTTATACTTACGGAATATCATCGTCATTCAGATCCAGGGGATCGGCTTTTGCCTGTATAGCTTCCATAGCAGTTGAGTACTGAGCTACCCGTTGTCGGACTGATCTTCCTCTCGACATACCTACAAAGAAAGATCTAATAAAGTGGATCACATAATAGCAGATATTGTCACAAAATAGCCAAAAGATGGATATCTGCACTAGTCTAGTATGACAGATACAGATTTCCTATTTAAGTTCCAGTTAAAAGAAAACCAATGTCCAGTTTGGTCCTGGACGTCTCTAAGACTGAGATTCAGTATTAAGATGCTACAGATTTTAATTTGCATATGCTAAATCTTTATTTAATGGATAAGAAGCTATAACCCCCCCCCCTCCTCATCGTAGGACTGATGATCTACCAAGGACAAGCTTTAACATTGTATTGAAATGAATGAGGACCAAACTGATTAATGTCAACACTCAAGTACTCAACTAATGTGTTCACACAGGCTGGTTTATAATAATCAGTATGTATAAATCAGCTACCCAAACAATAGCTATTGTAAAATGACACACACACACACACATAAAACCACACACACACACACATCTCAAATTTGTAATACAGGTACCATTTCCTTGTACACTTGGAAGCTACATACCCCATTATTCCCCTACTGAACTCCACCATGGAAATTGAATACTTTTCTATTTCATTGCAAAACCCAGTTCTGTTTCATGTGGAAACATGCTAATAACCTTAATGATGCTCTTTGAATATCACCTTCTCCAAAACATGTAACTGACACATGTCTGATGAGAGTAAGACACGTTTCATTAGTTCAATATTCATGTGGCCTATGGATGTGATATTTCTAACATATCCCAGGAAGACAATTCTAATTCTATGCATGAGAGTAAAAAATCTAGCGCCTGTACTTGAAGGTTACATAGAGCCTACCATCAAACACACACACACACACACACACACTACCTTTAGGATCTTCCTGACCCGAGGTCTGTATTGTCCTATCATTACCTTTACCAACACCACCAACACCACCAGATTCTAGTTGTCGCTCCTAGATGAGAAGAATGATAATATTAACACTGTGACTGATATATAGCTAATAAAAAAACCCAATAGATTAAATATGTAAAAACAACAATTTATATCAATCAGGAATAAGAATAACTGAAAATTTGGTGGCAAAATAATACCCAAGTTAAAAACCTCTACTAGTGGTTTTTCAATAAATTACTACCCAGAACATTATACAACCTTTGGGAATACGTGTACTAATAGGACACCCTTCATAATTCCTGTGATTGATGCACTAAGCTAGAAAAGAGTACATCCTTGGGTTACCTGGTGGCATTTAAATCTGTCCAGTTGATGTCTGGACTAAATAAAGCTATTTAGAATATGAAGCAAACACATTTCGATATTGGTGTGGATGTGTAGCTGGAAAAGCCAACTTGTAACTCTAAGGATTGTACAAATAACCTGCATGTACAAGATTACCTTTTTAACCAATATTGTTCCCACACAGTTTCTTTAGTACAAACTCAGCACAATTACTGGCCATATTGGTTCACCTTTTATTGACTAGATCAGTTAAAACCTTGGATTCCTTGATATTTGGCCAGTTACAAATATGAGATTAAAATTAGCAAGCCACCTCAAGAAAAGGGAACATTCAAAGCATCTCATTCAAAGAACTGCAGGAAAGACGTCATGTTGAGTAACAGTCCCAACACAAGACCTATTTTGGAACCAACCTCTCCCAAATCCTGGGAAACCAGCAAAGGCTAATTCCATAAACTTATGACACATGAGCTGTGTTCAGTGGATACAAGTGATAGTTAAGGTTTAATTCTAGGTTAGCAGTAGTTAATCTAGGCATGTTTTCTAGATTTCACAACTAATCTACAATTCTACTTTATCTGTCATATGAGGTCTTGATAACACTACCTCCACTGACATGGAATGGCACTGAAGCCACTGATCATTTGATTTTGTTAAGAGCTGCCAACATTTGAAAATTGGAAAGATGATCTTTTACAGCCACTTTTGTGCACATGATAGGCTCAATGGGCTGAGTGACCTGCAAAGGCAATGAAGCGAAGTCAAAACAATCTTCAGATATGCCTACGTCGAGATTCGAAAATTGGAAACAGTAATATTTTTTGTATGAATACTACGTCTTACATGACCTCATACATAATAAAATCATGTAATTTATTGATACCAAAACAATTTAACATGATAAAATCATTTTAAAACCATGTAATATCTTATGTATAATATTACCAGAACAATTTAACATCATAGTTATTTTTTGTAAAAGGTTTAACTGCTTTTGTTCATTTAATCCGGTTCCCCCCACAATTAATCACAAATCAGCTTGTAAAATTTCTACAACACTTTCAGCACCTGATTACTCTACATGTTCTACACTATACTACAATCATCACAGGATTACTGTATTATTTATCAGATGATTCAGTTTAAAATTGACTAAAAAATCAAATCACATTGTAATATTAATTCAGTTCTACATTATGAAGTATCCCTTTTTTTTATATAGCTCCATTTGATAGGTAGCCCCATTTGCCTTAGCCAGGAAAGTATTGGAATGCTTATGTTGAAAACATGTGCCTTTGGTATTGAGGGATACTTTGTGCACAATCGAGCTACTGAGAGTTTTGGTGGACTTGGTGGGGTCTGAAAGTTGTCTTGGGTTTGGTGATAAATGGGAAAATGAAATGTTAATTACAGATACCCTGGTGTCACTTTATCCATCAGTTTAACTTATGATTACGTCAAGGAAAGGTTGACATACAGGTGTTAGTAATTAGCCATGGACTACTGTGATTGGCTATGAGATAGCCACAGACAAAGAAATAATCCTGTGTCAGTGTGTGTGGCCACAGGACAAGAACGCAAGTTTGCTGGATAAAAGAATGTTTTATAATGGAACTAAATCCAACACGGACAATACTGTGTCAGAAACTGTTATCAGCAATAACAGATTTCTCGGCACACACACACACACACAAGAGAGAGAGAGAGATTGCAAAAAGGAAAATAGCAACATACACACTCACACAAAGCTCAAATTAAAAAAAAAATCAGTAATAAATACCTACCTTTTCTTTAGCCATTTGATCTAAATTATGGATTCCTAACAATAAACTGTAGTCCATTATCTTGAAACTTTGCAAAACCTGCATAGTAAGAACATGGCTCATTAAAATAAAATTTTAATCTCTTCTAAAAACCCACCTATTTAAAGACGCTTTCATAGATAAATAATTATTATCTTTGAAATCATTACAGGGTTCTTACAGACATAATATTTGGGGTATTGTTAAATTACATATTATTTGTACAGCGCCTTTGAATGACTCCTGCTAGTAAGGGCTCTTTATTAAATGTACATTATTATTATCATTAGATATATTTCCCTAATTTATAGATATTATGGAAAAAGATCACTAGAATTTTATGGCATAAGCAAAATAATATCAAAACAACATTATATGTATCTAATTTCACCATGTCAAAACAAAAGTGAATGCGATAGTAACAAGAATAGTTAGTCTATGAATGATGAATACAGACAGATCCCAATAATTTTAATGATTTAATCCACAAGACATAACATAACTACAGCAGGCCCCAGTTATAACGTGGTCTGCTATAACACGAAATTGGAAATATAACATGGTCAGACCTTGGACCCCAAATCACGGAATCCATGACAGAGCATTTCACATGAAATGGCATGAAATCTGCCACTGACCGATAAAATATTTTGAAATAAAATATGACGTTTTCATTACAAAAGCAGATACACAAACAAATACATTTTCACTGCCATATATATGTGCACATGCACCTATAAACGTTCATTTATTGTGGTCCATGTATTTGCTACCCTCATCATCTGATGATGATTGATGTTTTATGGCCACTTTTGTGCACAAGGTAGGCTAAATGGGCCGAGCGACTTCCAAAGGTAATGAGACGAAATGAAAGACGAAACAACCTTCAGATATGCCCACGCCGGGATTCAAACACGGGTGGTAGTGATCTGTGGTCCAGCATGCTACTGCTAGACCACGGAGGCGCCCCACTACCCTCATTTGAAAAACATGCACTATTTCTGGCGGATGAATATCACCAATCCAACATGGCTGTTACTTTTTGCCCAATTTTTCAGAAACATTTTAATTTCCACACAAACACATAGGAAATATTTATGTTTAAGTCAACAAATGATTAAATAATTACTGGGAACATTAATGAAATAAACAGTTGTATGTAATCTTCAAGGATGGTGCAAAACGAGGTGACTACATGGACTCCTTATTATTCCCCACCACACTAGTGCCCTGTCTGTATTCGCAATCCACCTATAATGTGGTCGACGGGCTGTGGACGCCAATGACACCATTATATGGGAGCCTACTGTACTTTAATTATGACGTGATCTTATCCATATATTTTCATTAAATTAGTATCAGAAGAACACATCATTGTGCATTCCTGCCAATATTTTACCAGTAAATGTTAAATAATAAAAATTAGGTAAGTAACTAACACACACACACACACAACATGAAACTAAACTACAAATTTCTAAAGCTTTACAGTAATCCTGATTTGGCATAAATTTTATATACCATCAGCTGTGTTAGTGTTATTTAAATAAATCCCATATCATGTAATATTGAAAAAACAATGTCAACTTACCCGACAATCTCGTTCTATTGTCTTAACGAGGGCTGTATACGTGTCTGCTTCTAACATGAGCCCTTCTGGATGATTGTCAATAAAATCCAAGTCCTTTAATGTGGGCGACTTCTTTGCACGTTCATGTTTTGAAGCTTTTCGTTTGTATGTACTGCCCTTGAGGTCATATTTCTCATGAATTTTAATAGATGAAGGCAGGAGATTGTTCATGACAACAAACCGAATGTTTTTTCCTCCACACTGATAGCAATACAATCCATAAAACTTGGGCAGTAAAGTCCGCGGGTTTTGGTTTAAATTCTGAATTATAAATAACAAGTTGAATAATGCTATAATATATAATTCAACTAGCAAGACAGAGAAAAAAATATTTAATACTTTAATATTACTTATATTACTGATTGTCAAAAATAACTGGATGTTTTAAAATAAAATTTAAATACCTATAATAAAAATAAATAATAAACACCTAGATTTGTACTTTATTTACTAATTCTCTGGATGACAAAAATTAGTGAAACTATGGTTTTATTCACCCAAAACTAAAATGTATTATTCATGCTTAAATGTTGTGCTTAACCAAATATCAGCATGTATGCAAAATGCAATATGAAATACTCTATCAGTTTAACTTTCCTGATATTAAAAGGTACTAAAGCCAAAATAATGGTTAATGATTTCAACTTAAGCAATGTAGTTAATGTAATTCCCCATAAACACAACCCCCCCCCCACACACACACCCAAACAATGAATGGCTTTAATTTTTGGATAAGATATATTTTAATTTTAGCGTTTTATAATGACAGCCATTTCCTTGCCTTCAGAGTTCAGATCTTATTGACTATGACTGGAATAACTAACAGATGACCCGCTAATTTGATCACATAATTCGGCTATTACTGAGAATCTCTGACTGCTGAGTAATTCAGAATCCAAGTCGAGATAAAATAGCAAAAATATGGGTTAGATGATAAGGGCACCTAAACGTGAAATAGTAAATGATAAAATTCAAAAGAAAAACTCATAGTCTTTATAATGGGAACAATATATCATCAACAACATACCAAATAATATCCAGGAAGTAGTTTCTGCAGGAAGTCAGCCTCTTTATGTTGTACAGTTTTAATGATGAACTCGTCATCAGCTGATATATAGAATATACTGCCACTAGCACCAGGGTTGGACAGTTCTAACATCGGCTCATTGCACATCGACAACTAAAACAACCAACACAGAACGACACCAGGATGATTATCTTTCAAAATGTCACCGAATAGCTCCAAAAACACTTAAATTGTTATGCCAATAAAACCGTGGATGCTGATTAAAACAGACGATTAAGACTGTTTACTGTGTCTTGATTGTGTATCCATGCAGTGTCACTTACCAAGAAATCATCTGGCTGGATGCTGAATAGCTCACGAAAGTACCGAAATGCAATAGGAGCATAAGTCTTGAAGCGGAAGTCACTATAATGGTGTGCTGGTGTCAGATTACTACCTTCTCTATTGGGTTAATATAAGATATTATTTAATTAATATTAGACAACAAGACTGAAGCATAATACTTATAACTTCATTCATAATCTAAATAAAATTTATATAATAATGTATAAATAACTAAAACAATATTAAAAGCTTCAACTATGTTTTATTTATTCAGATGAAAAAGCATGAACTAAATTACATTTATCAACAAATGACATTTAGGAAAAATTACTATTTAAAAATGTACATAAAAACTATCACTCTAACTTAGTATTTTGAGAAAGTGATAGAGAGAGAAAGAGAGGGGGGGGGTTGTTTGTAAATGAAGACTGTAGTACGTTTCGGCCACAGATGTTTTGGGCATACCCATGCATCTCAGGATGGTTTGGCCATGGGGTTTTATCAAGGTGGACGTTTTGACTATATAAATTTTTTAAATGTTCATATTATAATTTAAAGCAATGTTTGCAAATGTTAATTAAGTGTAAACTATAAATATGGATAATTTAGAAGTACTTAGAAGCCAAATGTTATATCTGTTGTGTGTGTGTTAATTATGCAAAATACATTTCAGTTAGAAGGCATCTTAGGTTACTTTAATCATAAAGAAACAGTGTGGATTCTGTAATACATCGGGACTAGCATGTGATCCATCCTGTCAAGAGGACAAAGTAGGTATTTGGTGAACTCCAGATTTGCCTGCATCATCTCTGCCAAACTGAGTTGATGGGAAAAGTCCATTGCAGACATGATGTGTGGTGTTATGGCGCCATAAGCTCCGTGGAGGTTAGCCTAACAACTGATGTGTATTTTGGATAACAAATGCGAATGGATGAGTTGAAATGGATGATTTCCATATTTGTTTCCTGGGTATACATAATATGGATTAGATATATGCGGTCATCAATAAACCATGCAACCAATCTGATGTGTATATTGTAATAAAACTGAACTATTTTGTGTTTTTTACGTTTATGTGATACAGCCAAAACGTCCAATCTGAATATTTCAGGTGGCCAAAACATCCAGAGTGAAAAGGCACGTGGCTAAAACGTCCGTCCACCTCTAATGATAAATCTACCTGGCAAATATAATAAGCCATCAGTATGATAGTGATAAAAGGAGAGGTTTTGTAACATAATAAATGGATAGGTAATGTTAATCAATTAACGACGTGCAAGATGACAAATCTGATGCTTATGAGATTACGTTATTATAAGACACAATGAAAGCAGTATATTAATAACACTGAGAGAACACTCCACACCTGTAAAGTCATGGCTCTTTGTTTTAGTAGTTTTATAAAAAATATATTAAATAAATTAATAATTCCTCTAATTAAAACCATCCATTGAAATTTGACTGTAACCTTTCACACATGCCTATAATATATTCAAATATTAATTAAAACATTTGCATGATTAATGCCATGTATGGATTTAGTTATTCAAGTTCTTTTACTGAGTATCTCTTGTACATTTATCAACTATTACCAGGTGTTTATTTGTATATAGAGTGCATCTGTCAGCCAGGGCAATTAAACATGCACCCCTTCATGATCCTTGATCGTTTGTGGCCAATATTATCTGTGAGTGTGGCGTCACACACAAACAAGTAGAGTAATTTATCCATTTGAGGGGTTTGGTTTAATTTATTTTTTATGTCTATTCTATAACATCCCAAGTTTATTTATTGATTCACTGTCTTTATTGATTTACTTGTTGTAATTGACTTGGCTGGTACAGACAGACACCCTTTTGATTATGTGTGTATCATATTCACGTTTTTGTAGTATCTTTTGAACATGCAAATAATAATTGTGTTGCCCTCCTGAGCTAAGCCACGACAACTGTGATTGGACCATGTGACCATCTAGGCTTAAAGGACAACATACCAATGATGATCAGGAGAGAAAGATATATATATATATATATATATATATATATATATATATATATATATATATATATATATATACATACATGAACTTTGAATGAATAAAGTAAGTTTTAACTTGACTTCATGTCTTAAAGTGCCTATGTTAGTTCTTGATTTGTATGCTGAGCGAGAGTTATACGATACTGACATAACTAAGTCTGATACGATGGAAAAGGCTCAGCTAACTTTAAATAATAAGTTAGCTGAGCCTATAAGAGAAATGTTAGTTAAGCCTCAGATCCACAGTATCTTTTCACACCAACACTTCCCTAATAACAGACAGACCATGCCAAAGTAACTGACATCAGCTAGTTTCCGACAAATATCTACCATGAATGGGCACAAACACATCAATTAGAATCCTTCACAAGAAGAAGTATACTAATTCACTGAACGGCTTCACCATCACCAGTTGATGCCTGAGTTATAGCTGAATTATCCCATCACACACACACACACACTCAACCATTTTTCCTGCCATACGTCATTTAGTCCACGTTTGACCCACCTGTACTTCAATTACCAGATCTATATCAAGTATCTCCAGAAATAAATATGCCAAATGTATACACCCGCAGCATTGTACAGTGATCACCATTTTAGATTAGAGTACTATTTTCTTATGCACATGGAATTCCCGATTAAGAATATTTCCCTCTCAGTTAGTGAGCCACTTGTCTGTTACTTCAACATTAATGTGACATACAGGAGTAAATTCAATCATTACTCGCTTATCCTTCCTAAGTTTGCACTCCATCTGATCATTTGTTGATGAACTTTGGATTGTACCTGGACTTTGAGTTTACCCAACCCCTGTACTAGATGCACCACTAAGATTCTTTTCGAGGATATTGGTGCAACGGAAATTATTATTGCAATTATTATATTATCACTCAGGATAGTCATACATCTTGATTTATAGTAGATAATCTATTAACAATTCATCAAACACTTAAGGTAATGCACACTTTTAAACATTGTTATAACCAGTTACATAAACAATGACTTACTTTAAATAAACACCATTTTAACAGTAATTGTTTTGTATATAGGGTTTCATATGTGTACAGGCAGCAAATGGCTGTCTCTATCATGATCAAAGCTATACATTTTCAATCAATAATTCCCAAACAAATATTAAGTTATTAATGTATCAAGTAATACTGGCAAGTGATAAATGCCTACTTCTTGAGTTATGGTGACAGTCCATCACCAAACAGCACTGTTAAAAAATTACTCCCCTTGATATATTTCTGAAGAACAGTTGTGGTGAGTTTGAACATGTCTTACTAAAACTGAAGAATTTGTTCAGCCTTTAAACATGCTAAACAGAAGAAACACAAATCCAAACAGCTTTTACCTATTCCAGGTAAGAAATAAAAGCTAGACGGAATTTGTATTTTAAACATCACCAATCCATCTGACCAAATGACATAAATCCTTATGACTAAAAGTAAAACACAAATATACAATTATAATATAAATATGAGCCATTTATCCCACACTCATAACTGGCTACAATCGTTTAGATCAGATTTATCCCAAATTAACTGGAATTTTCTACCTGACTGATACCGAATAATATTCAAAGAGTCCACACAAAACACATAAACAAAAGTAAAGTTCAATAACATATGACAAAAAATTAATAACAAAGAAATATAAACAGATTAAAATGAGAATGCATGAAGACTACTCTAATGGTTTAATACTGTCACATGATTTAATAGTCTACCACAGACAGTATCCGTTTTGTTCACAGTCAAAAATGATGTCTAATTAGAGAACTCCACTGGTGACTCTAATAACAATACTTCCCCTGCAAATGGTGCTATTTTTATGCCATCTTAAAATAAGCAGCAAAAACATAACTTATATTACACTTTACCTAAAACTAAAAGTATGAAGAATATAATTACACAGAGAGATGAAAATTTACAGCTAATCACAAGAAAGCATACGTACAGTCGGAACCAATTGGAGATCTATTCTAAATGCACTGTTATTTGAAGCAAGCGAATGTTCAAAGAACCCAGGAATAATCAATAAAATACTGTACCACAAATGGCACCTCTGGCCATTTGATGTACATTTCAGTTCAGAAAAAGCATATACGACATTGGGGGCGGGGCAGATGGGGTGAAACAAGTTTAGAATCTATTCCAGCTAGTTGAGCTCTGCAAGATCTTTGGCAGATCGGACATTTTGGTCCAAATCAAATAATAAAAACCTGAAAAATTACCATCACCATGATTAATCAATCAGTGCGCTTGTGCCAAACACTTAAGTGAAAGTCATAGCTTACTATCAACAGTTTAATTAAACCTAATATCATCTGAATCCTCATCCATAATATCTTCTGCTCACAATTCTGACTAACTGTTTTCACAGTGAGATAATAATAATAATAATAACAATTATATCAATATACATTTAATAAACCACCCATACTATAGTAGGGGCCATTCAAAGGTGCTATGCACATTAAAACCCCTAAAAAGTAAGAAATAATGAAGGGTAAGCATTAATTAAGAAATGTTAGTGTAAGACTCTATACTTTTTTTGAGTGTATGTCATTTGTGGCATCAAATATTTATAGCCTCAACTGTTTATAAAATAGCACACTGCTAACCTTGTAGTTTAAATATACGGTCAAAACATGGCCATTTGAAATAAATAGTGCGTTTATAAGCATAGTTATACTAAACTTGTTTCCACCCACTGGCCTCGTGTACCAGCTTTCAATGTTTTTACCCACTAGGACCCCGTCTGGATGTTTACAACTTGCAATGTTTTCCAGGTGACACAGAAATTATCGTAAAACACTCTTCATACTATCCAGGCTTCAATTCTCAATATATAAATCAATCTTTGACTTTGAAGAATGTCATATATGTACATGTATATCTGAGATACATCTGATATAAATGTTCTAAGGACTTGCACGTTTTTGTAAAAGCGAAGGACTTTACTCCTGTGAACACTGTATTTCACTTACTCATAAACACTTATTTCCCCGATCTACTCCTATGGACTTTGCCCCCTGTTTACTCTTGAGTATTATTACTATCATTTACTCATGTAAACTTTTTCATTCTGCTATGATCCTAAATAATCTGTTACTTCTATCAACAACCCATGGAAGTATGGCATTTTAGCTGCCAAATATGATTTGTAATCCACAGTAATACAACTTCTTCAATCAGGCATTTGCTTATAGCTGAGTAAACTACTGAGAAAAATAAACATTAGGAATGATGATGTTTGGTGGCCACTTTTGTGAAAAACTCTTCAAACATGCCCATACTCAAATTTGGCCAACCATGCTACCAGTCAGTCAACAGAGTACTCCAAACATCAGCAGGTAGATGGTGGATTTGAACTGGAGACTTCCATGTTCATACATTGTCAAATTATCATTCAGTCACCATGGCCCTTAATTAAGTGGTTATTAGAAAATAACAGAACATCAAAATGCAGATCATATCTACAAAACACCAATCTGTACTTATACAAACAAAAGCCGAATTAAAAACACAACAGAAACTTAGAAACTAATCAATGAACAACTTAGCAGTCAGCAGAACTTTATATCAGATGACATCAATTCACACGAGATGGTGCTGCCAAGCGAACAAAAAGCAAGAACAGCCAATAATTGGGATGGGTCAAACATATACACAAACAGCACATGCACCGACTCTTACCTGGGGAAGACAACAGTCTCGACAATTGAAAAATCTTCCAGAAGCAAATCCCTTCTTGGCTTAGAAGAGAGACTTGTTATACTTTGTCCTATACCAAGCTGCATAGCAGTCATCAGCTCTGAGGTTGGTTTCTGTTTTCAGTTTATGTGTTTGTGTTTTTTTTATAGCATGGTGGAGATGCGATGCGCAAACAGGCAGAGGAGAGCGTAGGAGTGGCGCAATGAAAATGGAAGAGAAAAGTAGTATTAAGTTCGAGTGGAAAAGTACTTGTGCATCGGATGCATGCGACGCAATGGAGCCTTGCTTAGCCGATGAGAGACGTCATGATACACAGTGGGAGATGCAACGCAGTAGAATGCGATGGCCACAATATGAAAACAAACATGACTAGCTTCTACGCCACGTCCGAACACAGCCAGATGCTGCAAGTGAAAACAAAACATCGAATAGGCATTAATTAATGGCGTCTAATTATTATAACTATGAAAGCCATCTGCGTTGCCGGGTGCAATGAAGTGAAAACAGGGTGATTTCACTGTTACCATCAAAAGCCAATTTCAGTTAATTACACATTTTAGTGGTTTAGTATATATTAGATTGGAACATACTAATAGTGTCTAGATATTATTAAAGCTCAATCACCCTGCATGCTTCTGCCAAGGTCAGCACCATCCAGAGAAAGATCAACACTACCATTGCCATTTAAACACAATTATCAGCCAGTTAAGATATCTGGATAATCAAAAACAAGTCACCAGCTTAATCACTCTTAGCTCATCTTAACATATATTAGCCACTGGCTGCCATTTGCAATTTGTGTGCCAGCACATTTCCAAATGGCTCAGTCTTACATCCTGATTTGTCACAGCCTCTTAACTATAACAAGTTTCTGAGAACATAGTACCCAGCTAACTGCTTTACAATGGACTTAGAAAAGGCCAATCGTCAGAAGAAATTTCAGAAACAGTGAAACCTGGCTTGAGTTAACACCCACAGGATCACCGTAGAGGTTATTTAGACAGAGAAAGGTACAGTATGACATGTTAAGTTATGTCCATCCAAAGATAGCTAGTGAGCTTTAGGGTGTTGTCTCTAGTGTGTTTTTATTAATACAGGTGTTATCTAAAGGTAGGTTCTCGAGAAGACAGGGTTTACTTTACTAGTCTAAGAGCTCCACGCCAAAAAATTCAAAAGATGATGCCCATGATTCGAAGAGAATCGGAAGGAGACACTTTAATCATGCCTCTGAAAGCCACCATCGTACAGATCAAGAATCTATGCAAAGATCAGAATGTCCAACACATGCACAAGTCGCCTACATATCCTCTTCATCGGGGTGTGTGTGTCAGGGTCAAGCAAACAGCCACCTCTGTGGTTTAGGATCACCACTCACCCGACTACGTGGTGCACACATGTGACGTGCACCACACCACATCTTACCTTGGGTAGAACACGCTCTCAACAATAGCAAAGTCGTGGATCAGCAGATCTCGTTCAAGTTTTGATGCCAGTGCACCTACACTCTGGCCTATGCCCAGCTGCATTGCTGCCATAAGCTCAGAGGTAGGTTTCTACAAGAACATGAACAGGACAAATAAAAACAGTTTACACAGTACCGCACATTTACAAATGATCCTGAAAACATAAAACAAGTCAATTAACAACAACGTCATCAGCCTCCTGAAACCGTGTTTGGACAAGACCTGTAAACAGCACATGGAATTAACCTCCAACAGATCGGAGTAAATGATCATAAAGTGTGTTAATACAACCACAGAAACCTTCAGACAAGGGAAACATAGATCAGAATTGGCTCTGATGACCACAATTCTCAGCAGAACGGTTTCAGAAAGTTTTTAAAAGATTTCTTTTGTGGCTGAATAGCACAAAACGTTTTACATAATTTTAGTTAATATTCACTATTTTCTCCTTCTAACATTAAGAGTAATACACTAATATTTCTTTAAAAGATCATCTCAACATGTTATTGATATACATGCATAAAGGTGTTTATAACGGCCTAATATCTTGAATGACAACAACTGATCTACAGATTAATTACGGAAATACCTTAAGTTTTCTGTTTTTCTTGTTATTATATTTTTTTTTGGGGGGGGGTGCCATGTTTGGAATCTAGATTTAGAAGATTTGTTAAATTATTACAGGGAGACCAACATTAACAAATTATCAGCTAAGCATCTCTAACGTTGTTGTAAATATTGCACCCCTGTCTATGCTGGTACCTCACCAATGGTGAGGGTGCTTGTGTGTCTTAAGGACTCTGGAAACTATACTGGCGGGGCTTAAGCCCCTGATGGGTTTAACCAAGCCAGGGCAGGTGTCAGAGGAGGGACCAGAAAAAACACAGCACCTGGTCCTCCAGGTTGGGAGTGGGGCTAACAATCCCACCCCACAGAAACAAACATGTTATGGAAGCTACAACAACACAATTAACATTGTTGTTGTAGCCTTATGTCCCACTGGGGATGAAGAGGATAAGTAATCATTGCACCAATCACCAGCTTCAATTCAAGAAACTCCACTAAAAGTATGAATTTATAGCAGTCTCAAAATGAGTAGACTAACAAAACAAGTACCGGTAGTCAACAGAACAGATTAACTGTACATTTAACACTGTTCTAAACTGATCACCAACTCAGATCTTAATTAGCTAGTCCTTCTACGAGTTGGCCATGATGTCATTTGGCTCAGAGGAATTATATCCAGATTTACCTGTACACATATAGCTTTCTTACCTGTTCGTAGAAATACATTAACATGTTATTATGTATTCACCCTTTTTCATAATGTTTATCCATCATACACAGCTGCTTTGGTTGCCCGAAGTTATCGCTACATCATAATTCTTTAAACATGCGACAATGGTGTCCTACAATTGTGAAATGGCTTTAATTAAATTATATCTATATATGACACACAAACCACAAAGTGGATACAAACCAGGCGTAAATTTAATTTTCCAGCAGTCTACAGTACCAAGTCAATATTTTACCCTTATTTTTGGAGGTCGGCTTAATGACCGATGCTATTTCAGTGTCAAGAAATCCAGTCATCGGGAGAGGAAATTTCGGGATGTTAACAGCCGTCTATATACTGATGGACATCAAGTCGTAATGGAGGAAGAATGTCAACAACAGTCACAGAGTGAAAATACACATGAAACAAGATGATGATAATAATTGATGGCTTTATAATGAAAATCAATAATTATATGTAGAATTGTCTGATTTTTGTAATTATGAACTCTTCCTGCATTACTGTTGTTGGACTCAGTAGCCGATTTCATGACTTCCAATTTGAAGGCAGCGTCGTATCTCAGTCGTTTGACTTTTGGCAGTATAGACATCTTGTTTATCATTGTGATAATAATGTAGGATTATTTAAAATTAGCTGAAACTGGGCATATCTATACTAACAACGGAATAATTACTTATTAAGTAAGTGATTTTCAATAGAGATATTACTGCATATAGCGGTAATTTACATTGTCTCATTAATTGCTGCGTTAGTGGGCTCAGTAGTAATTGACAATTTGCATAATTAATTCTAAGTCAATTTATATGTGATTGATTTCATATGCGGTTCATTGAATGTGTAATCACCCTGTTAATTTAAGTTTGCTGTCCTACATATACGATAACAGCTTATACGTGATTGATCGTTATAAATTGCCTTGATCTATTGACAGTATACAATACAGATTGGTATTTCCTACATTCAAAACGTCTGATATCATCTGGACATACTGCAGGGAAAAGTTAGAATTTGTAGGTCAGCATAATGGAGGGTATTACCGTAAATTGTGACATTTTAGGCCTAAAAACGACCCCGGCTTATTGGCCAAGGTGGGCTTAATGGCTGGGAACTATGGTAAACCAAAACAATAGGCGAGACCTTTGTTGTTGAATGTAAAATTGTCGGATGTTAAATAATGAATTACATAGGGTTTTCATAGCAAAATAAAAAGGTTTCAAGGATTTTCAAGAAAGTAAACAAACCTCATTACAAGTGAAAAGTGCAATAGCCAATTAACATTTAGCAAAACAAAAAACATGTTACAGAACATAAACAAACATGTGATTTATTCTAAATTCTAACTTTACCAAAAATATTTTCAACATGGGAAGCAATTCATTAACTGTATCTCCCTCATTTGAGTTAACCAGCCACAACAACAATTGCCTTTGAGGTCATTATTATTATTATTATTAGACCATTATTAGCTATTGTTTTTGTGTGGTAAATGAAGATCTGTGCAAGAAATCTACTATGAACAGGTTGTGATCATGAAGATTTACCAAATTTTGTGAATGCTCATGCAAACAGAAGGATCTTTGGGTTCTACCGAAAATAACAAACCAAACGTCTGCACACAGAATTGATGCTCACTGTCACATTACTATTGATAAAATGGAACAGAAGGGATCTGGTTTTAATACCACAGACTATTATTCTGTTACAAAATCACTCTAATCCAATAAATGGCTTAAAAATCGAATTTCTTTCAACTTTCAGTTCAAACGAAGTGCCACTACTCTAAGGAATTAATACATCTTTAACTTGTTACTATAAAGTTATCTAACACATGTTTACACCGGATAGAGATAATGGCTTCCTGCTATGTTTACACTATTTCACTCTGATAGTGGCCTGTACAATTTGATGGCACCACTGACACCTTGAGGTGTATACTGTTTTTAGAGATGCTAGTTGTAGCTGCACAAGACCGGTAGCCATTTTGAGCTTCTATATCACTACATTATTACCTGCCATATGATTAACCCCTTTCACTAATTGTTTCAGATCTTTACTGTTCAGCCGCGGGTGAGAACTGACGAACATTGTGTTAACGAAGTGGGAATGAGTATCAGCTGGCTTGGCTACCTATTGGTGTCTGCTGATATACACTAAGATGGGTAAGTCAGATGTTATCTATTGATTGCTCATCTCTGATCAGTGATATCTAGGTCTGAACACACACACACACACACACAATCTTATAACACTTGTTAACTAGATGGTGAAGATTGCTCTAATGGTGATGACACTACTGACAACAGTATAAATATGACAAGTTAGCTGATATAACCGGACTTTAATTAATTAAAAGTTTCACTTCCTAATATTAACCACATGATGTGATTAGCCAATTTTTCAATACCGGATATGATCATGATGTATTATTATCCATTGTTTTAATCAACATGATGAGGCCTCACACACACACACACACACAGACAGAGAGAGATAACAGTGAGTTATACATTTATAGGCTACTAAATTATTAATTATTTAATGGATTAAACAATAATAATAAGTAAGATATAAACATTTATAGTTGAGTGAAGATAGTAAGTGACTGAGTAAGTAAGTGAGTGTATAGGGTTTAACAATACACTGGTACAAAAATGTCATTCGGGGTTGACTCCCTAGTCCCTTTCATTGTTTCATACAATCTGGAGGAGTAAGCAACAGGCCAACTGTTTAACCACGAACACAGATGTTCTTATAGCCATGGCACAGTTATTGATCTAATGGAGTACATTCAGGTTGACTAGAATGATACTCTGAAATACAAATTCATATCTTTCTCATACTCCTTCAGCTTTGACTAAAAAATCAACGAAGACTCGTTTGCGACAACAACTTCTGGAGTGATTCGGAAAAACAACAAATTATTCAAGGAACCCAGGGAAGACCCAGTCAATAATTAATTCATTCCAGTAGAATTCTAACACATTGGCTCTACACAAGTCAAAGCGGAAAAACGGACAATTTCGGCACACAGTAAACACTGGAATATGACAATTATGTCCTGTTTCATGTGTTACCAGACTCATCAATGATTAATATATCCTTGTCCACATCAAGAGATGAGCCTTTCATGTGTGGATGGTGGAAGCAGAACTTCATAGCCCACAATGTCACCTTTGTGGTTGGATGACCCCAAACAGTGGCCAGTAATATTGATCATATTGATATATATTGATTCCTAATTCACAGTGGTATAGCCATCGAAGGAAGGCCACCAGATGAGGTTTATTTTGATGGAGAGATGCTGATTAAATTATGTGTGACTAATAGACAGCAGCATTCTTATGTTTCTACTTAGACCTTTAATAATAACAGATAGCTAACTAATTGCGGATACTGAGTCAACCTCTGTTTTTTTGACAACCATTGGTACACTGAGTACCATTGGTTCATCAACAACCACTGGTACACTGACAACACATGACACACTGATAACCTCTGGTACACTGGTAAGCTAACAACCACTGGTACACTGACAACTTATGACACACTGGTACACCCAGAATGTCTAGTACTACTACTAGCAGTGTGTAGTACATCCAGCATCTCTGGTACAGTTACACCCTCTAGTATACTAATAAGTTCTGATATATATATATATATATATATATATATATATATATACATAGATCGATACATACACACTGACAACATCTAGTACCCTGATTGTATTCTAAAGCCGGTTAATGAAAGCCATTAAGAATATTTGTAAAGAAAACACATCCCCAAAAAAAATCTGACATAACTGGATTGTGTCAGTGTCAGTTCCCTGCTCACTAAATGTCTAGCAATATTAGCACTGAAGCTTACTGAAAATCTGCCTGCTGTATGCATGCAGTGAGTTTTAACTCCACATGAATCTGTGCATTCTGTCATTTGAGTGTTAAGCTCTCAATTCAGAATTGATATTTAATATTTAACCAGTATGATAGCCAAAACTTGTTCATTCTAATTGACACTAACTCGTATGACATGTAACATTATCCAGTGACCGGGTTTGACTGGTGCATGTCTCTCTGCCACGTTCTTCATATTTGGAACAGACTAATGGAGAGAAGAAGCCTTCAGATCTATAAGATACGTCCCATATTATCACCTACTCCATCACTAACACACAATGCTTGATACTGTGTGTCCGCCGCTTCATCAATCAAATCCATCAATTCTCTGATAATTAAGCCAGACCCATTCCCCTACCTCGTGTTATAAGTATCGGGGCTCATCATCTCTGAGGAATTAACCGGAACTACTGTTAACACATCAGACTAGGGAAATATGTTTTAGCAGTCATACACCTCATTTTTAGGTATTTAACAGCCTCTATGACACGATAAACTCAAAACAAACAAAAAACATAGAAGGGAAAAGTACACTATGAGGGAGGGAGGATGTGTATCATAGGATTATATCTGTGTTCATAGTCTATAACAGAGTCATTAAGACAATTACAAGAAAGGAAATTCATTCAGTGGCCGTTTTAGATTACTTCCTTGTGACGCCTTATGCTTTGTAAATTATAGTCACCATCATCATCATCATCATCATCATCATCAACAACACTAGGTCACCTAAACTCCTACAGATTTATCTCTCTGGAGGCCATCACAGTATGATGTGTTTCCACCTACACAGTATTATACCCCACCACACCACCTGGGTAAGGTGTATAATTGTTTGTTTGTTGTTAACATGATCTATGTTGTCGTTGGTGGTGTGTGTGAGCGCGCTACACTGCCTTGCGCTGTGTTCATATTTAATTACACGCTTATAAACAAATGTGATTAACTGCCAGTCATAAATCATCATCATCACACACACACACACAGTTAATAGTTATCATTCAGTTCACATACAGGTAAAGATCTCCATAGTCCAATAGATAAATGCATATAAATCTTGGGTATCTGGTAAAACATAGCCATGTATGTGGCATAATCAATCTTGAAAGATTATGTGTATTCTAATGAACAATGATTCCAACTGGAATCCCCCCCCCACATATATAAACAAAGGACCAAACTACCATGTTCAATCTCCGACAATGACTAATTCTGAATAAATTATGACATAATATATTATAAATTTGCCTTTACTAGACTTGCTGTCTAGTAAAAACTATCCCAAACTTATTATTAATGTTTAGGGCTATTTTATATATATATATATCTATGTATATGTTTGGAGGTATATATTTGTATGGTCTTGACACACACACACACACACACACTGGTGAAATTTCACATGTCTCAGCCTGAAAAGCACTGGTTTGAGTCCCCTGCTGAAACATCTGGAAGTCATATTCAGGATTCTTTTTTGTGCCAATGCCTTTTCACAAACTGCACTAAAACAAACACAGATACAGAAAATGAACAGAGGCACAGGCACCGACAAACGGCACATTATTACATATCAACCACACCCTAACTGGCCTTCTTACTGCCAAATATACTGAATCTTACCAACTGGTTATATCTTGGGACGAGGGAAGTGGGCTGTTTCTCAAAAAGCATCACGATGAATAATTTAAGTAAAAGAAAGCCCCAGTTTCATTGCTAACATCAACCAGCTTCTAAACATTCACTGTGTGTCAGTCACTTTTTCAATCTAACATAACAATAACAACTGGTAATGGTCAGCACCATTGCCCTTACTTATGTCACAAGTAGACGGTATTTAGCTGAAAATAGCCGATTTTGTCAGGGTTACAATTATGTTTTTCTGCATCCAAATACATATGAATGAGCATTCTACTCATGATTTGGCAGGAAAATGCCTGGGTGTTCACACTTCAACCTTCACCTAACACGGATTGGACATCATTTCAATTAACCATCACAGTAGCAGCAATTTCCTACCAGCAAACATCGGATCTACAGACCTACAAACTGTGTACCTCTGTATTAACCAATAATCATTATCAACGAAGGTAACTCGAGGACAGCCACCACAATAACAATTCATCCCTCATTAGCTACAAAATGAACTCCTTACCTCCCCCACCCCCACTCACCCAGCACTGCCTCAAACGTTTTATGTACAAAGTGCCATCTAAACAAGTCAAATTATTTCATTTCAAAGTACTGTTTAACATGCTGAAAACAGACTTTGTTATGCCATTTCTGGACACTATTTAGACCAGACCTCACTCAGATCATTTATTAAGATGCATCGATATCTCCCATGGCAACCAAAGCAACTGTACTATAAACCTAAATATATAAATAATAATTATAATGACAATTATAACGTAAACACTGCACTGACTATTAGTACTCATGACAATATGTACCTTTTGTCAATTACCTTGTACAGTTGTCACAAAACGATGTACAGTGAAATTAGCACAAAAAAAACACAGATACGCTTTAATAACACATAACTGTGACTTCAATTAAACGAGCTTAGTGTATGCTACGCTAGAAGTAACATTTTTTGGTGGAAATAATGTGAAATATTTACATATATAAGAAACCAGCTAGTCAATTAATTATGAATATTGATTTTAAATAGGAATAAAAGACACATCTAGAATAATCCACTTTCATTACTATATCGCTACTTTACCATTACCGGCTATCAACACCCATCTGATAAATACCCATGAAGATCACTGGATGTTGTACAAACCTTTTTGTATGTAACTTGTCCAGCATCATCAACTCGCCTGTGACCAATTTTACGTTCCTTCTCATAGCGAGGGGTAGCCAGGGTGTTACCTGTCTTTGACTGTGCCAGTGTACCTGTCTGATGGGTAGAGAAAAATAAAACTGTTTATTCATGAAAAAGCATGTGTTTTCCTGAGTGTGTGTGTGTGTGTGTGTGTGTGAGAGAGAGAGAGGGAGGGAGAGGGGGAGAGTGAAACAGACACATACACATATATTGAGAAATAAATGTAAAATAAACGTCAGGAAATATTTCACTGACAGATTGTTAAGTGACATATGTGATGTAACAAATGACTCCTAATTAAATAAAAGTGATAATGATACCACAATTAGAGCACATCACACCATGTTATAAGTGATATAAGGTTAAACACCAGTCATATAGATGATTCTAAGACAGTTGGCCCTCAGATACTCATAACTCTCACCTGGGAACACCCCAACATCGGAACACCCCAACATCTTTCAACAGTAAAACTCCACATTGTTGTTGCTTTGGGCATGACCTGCCTCATACCCGACAGAATCGCATTCTACTAGTATTATGGATCAGGGTTGGAACCAATACAATAACAGAATGACATGTGACAAATATCCAACCGTTGGCTAACAATCCAAATTATTTCTAACCACACATAACAGTTCATATCAACGTAATAACTGACAACAATTATTATATATACTAATAACATATTACAATATATTTATTATTATACATTATAAACTAGGAACTGGTAGCCATGATATTAGTCATCAGTTTAAAATACAGTAGGTCCCTGTTATAATGCAGATATCAGGGTCCACAAACTGCTGACTACGTTATAGGTGGCCCGCGAAGCAAGAACGAGCACTGTCGGGTGGTGGCTGGTGGGCGAAAGTAGGGAATCCATGTGTTCACCTCATTTTGCACTATCCTTGAACAACTGTTTATTTCATAAATATTCTTCATTTGTTGACTTAAACATAAATCTTCCCAGTTTTTGTGTGGAAAATAAAATCTTTCTGCAAAATTGCACAAAAAGTAACAGCCACATTTAATTGGTGATATTCATCAGCCAGAAATAGTGCATATTTTTCAGATGAAGGTAACAAACATATAGACCACTAAATGAACATTCATAGGTGCACGTGACAAATTAAACATCCATGAAAATGTATTTGTTTGTGTACCTGCTTTTGTAATGAAAACAGTTTGTGATTTCCCGTCTGGTTTGTGCACAGGAGTAGAGTAACATGGTCCTTGCTAGTATTCTCAAGTAATTGTAATTGATTACCTTGGTCCTGTAATTGCCCCAACCCAGATATTATATATATATATATATATATATATATATATATATGTCACACATTAAAAGTTATATCAATAATAAACTGTGTCAAAAACGTTGCCGTATTGATCATGATGGTTTGATCTTGCCTCCTAGTAGAGAGCTCTTACACACTAAATGTCATAACCTTGATAACGGATGATAAACATAAAACTGGTTAATAGCAAGAATATGGTCTGCTTTAGTGATACTAATTATCACCATCTAAACACCAGTATAATAAAATGTATCACCTCACACTAATATCATTGTAACATTTCTCTACGTCTGTATTATGATCTATATCTGGGATTGGTCACAATTTTCTGTATTTTAACAAGTGTGTGTGTACTTAATCTTCACGCACATATGCACACACACAAACCATATCATCATCCACATCAATTCCACCTGTATAGCAAAATAAATATTGAAACTCTTCTTATATTGTCATGCCACAGTTAATAGCATCTTATTTTCTCAGATAGATAAATAACAAATTTTCAATAAATGATGTACCAGCTGAAGCGAATACTGCCACATCCTTCATTTATGTTTATTGGACAAAAACGGGCAAAACCGAACAACAAGTATTTGTTTCTTTCTATTCAATGGGATTGCTCAAGATACAACTCAAGAGATTCCCAAAAGTGGCTGTACACCCCGAAGGAGGACTAAAGTAAGGGAGTACAAAATGTGCAGGAGACAATGGGGATCAATTTATGGCACTGACATAAATTAAGCCATATCATCTTATAAGTATCTTCCCATAAATAGAATAGCCCTGACTAATGTTGGCATGTACAAAGAAATCATACAATGTTAACCTGAGGTATAGATTTTTTTACACCAACTCAGTTTCTTACATTATTACCACTACATCCTATCCCTGTTAAACCTCAAGGTCAGGGTTAGAAATGAATAACATTACTTCCATTTGTAGAATCTTTCCTTAGAGAGTCATCTCTCTCCTATATATATATATACCGGCTGTGACAAGTACAGAGGCTAAACAGACTAGTCACTCATTTAGTCACACAGTGATGCTGAGCACAATTTATAGCTCTGCTAACAGCTACTGTTTAAATGCTAAACTACTAGTATCAGATCAAAACTTGATGAACTAAAATTACTTTCACATGTTTTTTGTGCCGATCATCAATTGCGCCTGGTACATTATATGCATATATATATATATATATATATATATATATATATATATATATATATATATAATATATTGGCTTCTTCTGAGTTCTGTTCTTCATCCTACTTTAACAATATAATTTATTTTCGTTAAATTTTGGCAACACAGAAATAGCTCTTCGAGCCATGACCCGTTTATCACAATTCTTAGAAACTTTCATTGGTTTTGTTGAGTGGCCATAAACTGAGGGAAAATATGTATGACCAACCGTTTTAAACATGATTTAAAACTTGGAAATAGTTCAAATGTCCAAAAGAATTTTCATCAAGAATGAGTAATTATTAGATTCTGTTTTATTTTACTGTAATATAATTTTTTATGAGGGGGGGGGGGAAATTTCATCATTAGTATTATTGTTGACATGATCCATAACATTTAAAGGGACAGTTCACCCTCAGAAAATATTTCTTAAATATGTAATGCTTAAAACAGTAACCAAAAATTCCACAATAATAATCACGAAATATACCTGATATCATAGATATAGGGAAATAATCCAAATTACTGGAGGGCCGCCATTATGGCTGCACCGTAAACCAGATTCGAAGGCAGGGAGGAGAAAACTCAAATGCTCTGATGTCACATGAGCGATCTCTAGACGCACGTGGATTACAGATACTCTTGAGCATTAATATCTCAACCATTTTTAATCATCTTCCTCTTCTAAGGTTCCTTCTGGCTCAAAATGATATGATTGTATGTCATTCAAGACGTAATTTTAACAAGATAATTGCGTTTTGTTCTGGATTAATTCTTTGCTCACACTTGTTTACATGTTTTTGTACGGGCTAAAGACTTCTGGTCAAACTGCTGTGAGTTCAAGTAATGTAACCATTCAGGAGCTTCCGGTCTCTGTCTAGCTTCACAGGCCATTGAAAGTTGATTAATCAGCACTTTGAACTGGATTATTTAATATGTGGGTGATCATTTACACATTTTGACATCATTTATGATATTTGTGAGCATAACTGTATTAGTCCTGAAAATTTGAAATGAAAGTGGAATATCCCTTTAATATAACAACAGACACTCCTTTAGAATTCATATAAAAAATACAAACACTATGGGTCAGTCTATATAAAATTTAGCCTACCATGTGCACAAAAGTGGCCGTAAAACATCAATCATCATCATCCACGTTCCTAATGATGAGGCCTTTTTAGCAGCCCACAAACATATATGTAAATATGGACTTTGTATCTGGGGTGATGGTAATCCCCAATATGTAGCAGTAATAATTTTAATCCACTTGGTGCAGTTATCTGTCTAAGTGAATACCAGTAACTCACTGTCTTGTGTAAAAGCAACAAGAGTGGAAAAGGTTTTTAAATTGTCAGTAAACTTTTAAAAATGGATACAGATTGGCTTGAGATGGGAGGTGTGCATAAGTATGTGTAAGCAATGACAGTGGGCTAGTAATACTACAGTCTTTCAATCTGACTGGATCTGATAACCAATTTCATAATGGATTTATGACCAACGCCAGTGCTAAGTAGTACAACTAGTAATAGTAATATTTAATAATAATAATATGTGACCTACAACACCTAACACTAACATTGACTTACACTTTGCCCCCACTGGTTTATGTACCAATCTGTCCTACATCATGAGAACCTTAGATGGTACATTGTATCTGATTATCTAAGATAAGTGTATAATCTGTGTTAATCAATTACTGATCTATAGTTGGGCTAACCGTGGGATGTACGAGTGAGTGGGTAGTTTGTTTAACTTCAGCACTGGACACAAATGGGCCATAGGGCTTGCGGGACGAATTCCTAATGAAACATTCCAAAAACAGTCCCATCGGTCAAATTCGAACATACAACTTAAGAGGTCTGGAACACAGTTCTATAACCACTGGGGAAAAGTTGGTGGATTACAGAATAAGGATGCCCAGTAAAGGTTTTAGTACAATATTTTAAAACAGTGTCTCCACATACACACTTTAGTACTTACTTCCTCATTGGCGTCTGGTTCATTCTGTGACAGCTCCTGTGACTTGGTATCTGACTGAGCTGAAAGTAAACCAATATGACAGTTATTAGTTAAAGGGTGAAAATCATCAAGTCAAGTTTAGATTACATCAATTAACTGTTAAAATAGAATGCTAATCACAGAGGTACTAATTTGTTATACTAGATGGCAGTACATCACCCGTCATCATATTTGTTACCATAGCATTTTGACAACTTAGTGACTAGGTCTAGCTTGTTGAGGATTTTGGAAATTGACCACTCAAAAAACACAATGTGACCGTACTTCACTGCATGGCCCCATAAATATTTGTATTTGTATGTGCATGATTGATAACAATAAATATAGGCAGAACATCACATCAGGAATGCTAGGGCAGACATCACAAAGTAATGGTGGCAGTGACAGTCCTTATTTCCTGCTCCCACCTCTTACGTGACCACCAATGCTGTCCCAGTATTTTTCATACGTGACATCACTAACGGAAGAATAAAATCAGCTAAAGAGCGACATCATGTTTGGAATACCTGCGCTGTATAATCACTTGTTTTGACAGCTATACATGCTACTAGTTTGATCTAAACTCCCAGTTTGATAAGCTGACATTTTCAATGTTCAAAAGGTAAATTCCCTTTTCAACAGGTTTTTCCAGAGGTGTACTGAAAAACAAGGACTATTCCAGGTTTTTCCAGAAGTGATGTTAAAATCAGGTATATTCCATTCAAGGATGCATGCAAACCCTGTATACCACATTTGCATAGCACCCTTTCCATGGTATTGTATAACATGTTCACAAGTGCTTTAAAGGTAAAATAAAATTTCACAATATTAATATTTGAATTTTATATATAAAATGTTAAACAAAATTGGCATTATAATCATTATTTAAAAGCGAGTGACTAGATATTAATTAATTGCCAAAATTGACTAGAAAAAAGTGAGTCTTTAACAGTTTTTTTAATGTGCTTATTGTTGTTCAGTTTTCCTGATGTTGCTGGAAAGTGCATCAATCTTCAAACTTGGAGCAGCGGGATTAAAACACATTTTACCATATATCATTCATATCCTGGGTATTAATAATGTCAACGAATTCTGAGATTTCAAAGTTCTGCTTGGTATGTATACATCCAGTATATCATCGAGATAGACAGGCGAGTGGTCATTCAGAGCATTATGTGTGTGTAACAGGATTCTCTGGGGAAATACAGCTGACAAACAGATTCGAACTAACAACCAGGAGGATAGTAGTGCAGTGCATTACTCAACAAATCGGTGAAGAAAAATACAACAAATAAATAGTTATGGGAAAGTGGTGACAATACCAGATCTGTTTACTTCAACTGATGACAATTAATCCTATCACAATCAGCATCAGAAAAGAATCAAGAAAGGCAAAAATAAAAAGCAATTTTATTATTATGAACACATTCTATGCTTTAATATAATACATAAAGCATTTAATATCAAAATATTACCTATTCCTTTAGTTACCTGTACTAGATATTCCTTACAATCTTAGTAAATTCAGCTCCAGAATATTAATTTCCATATTTTGGAAAATTATCTGGATTTCCCATCCCAGTCCCAGTTTTTTGGTTTAATTATTAGTGATCTTCATTACAAAATAGAGCAGTGGGTAAATTTTCACTAGTCATACAATTAGTTCCAGAACAATGGTGAAAGAACCATCAGAATTCACAGGAAGATAACTTATCCATAACCTGAAGCTAAGAATAATTTATACTTAATTTTAATACTGAAAATCTTCAAATTAAAAACAGATATGCACAGATTATAAGTTGCAGCACATATTACGTGATCATTCAGTTCTACCATACAATAATTTCTAACATTTAATCACTGAAAATCAAATGAAGCAGCAGTCAGGCTCAGCAGACACCGAAACCCAGCAGGGTGGCCCCAATAAGGTAAAGGGTAAAAAATAAAAGGGATAGGCTCCTTCAAATGTGGTCAGGGCATCATGCTCTTTTTGAAAAGGGGTTAACTGGAACATTGTAATCCAACCTGTGGTACAAAGTGGTGTTACGTCACCAACATGATGATTACAGAATTTATCAGGGACTTAGTGATGCTGTAACCAATAAACCATACAGAAAAATAACTCACGTCCCAGTAGCCATTGTATAATAACCAATTAGCCGATTGGTCCTAGTGCAGTTACATTACACCCATTAACCAATCACAGACAGTTATGTATAATAAATTGGGTTATACAGTAATGCAACAATTTTATAAATGATGGCTGGAGACCTAACATACCCGATACCATGTATTGTGTCTCTAATTGAGAAAAGCACCCCCACTCCCCAAATACTAATTCTCATAAGGCCAGGATAAAATCACCAGACTATCTTAACAATTTATACTAAAATTGTCACACTAAACAGGTCATCAATACATAGGTCGCCGACAGTTAAAGGGCTATATACAGAATTAGGTCAACCATTTTCTTGGTCATACATAATACACAGAATCTTCCACACTTTTGCACATCAAGTTCACCACCAAACCACTGAATTGAGTTGATTTGAGCTGTTTAGGCTTGGTGCTGGACACAACTCGGACATAGACTGACCGGCTACATACTAGGGAAATACATCCCGCAAACACGCCCAGATTTAAACACGCAACCTGCAGGTTCGCAGAAGAACTTCACTATGGGAACGCACTCAGTAAACCATTGAAACATTAAACGTTGGACAACATTTATTTGAAGTGCTATCTGGTTATCCACGTCCTGTTGGAGACATCTTGTTTCCGTTTATACGCAAATTGAGATTGAAGGAAATTTGTCACGTGTAGTCACCTTCAGGAATTGTACACCACCAGCCGAAACCGAGGCAATAAAATCAATGGACATTAAAGCAATCCTTTTACAACAATCATTGAGGAAATAAGAATGAAGACAGTAATTGATAACATGTTTGGGATATCTCATCTGAGTTCAGGGATGCTCATGATAGTATATATAATATATATATATATATATATATATATATATATATATATAAAAATAATAGATTTGTGCACTTTATAAAGAGAAACACTAATCCATAGAAAAACAATTATTTCAGTGAATTAAAAGTTAATGGTGAATCTTAGTCGTGAAAACATGCATTCACGTAAACATTAGGTGTAATGAATTATCATGAACTCCTGATTATCACAGTTTATAATCCATTATTCATGTCCGTTATGCTGATAAATTGCTTTTGAGAACTTCTGACACGAACACCAGATAGTTGTTTATCACCTTGACAGAACTTTTGCTATTGTATCAATGTATGTATACAACAAAAAAACACTACTCAAGTCCTTGATGCTACCAGCCAGACAGACAGCATTCATTTATTGATCAGTTTTCATCACCATGATAGGGGTGGATCTAACAGTTTCAGCAAGACGGCAAGCTCACAACAAAACAAATGGAATATTTTAAAACGTGCCGTGGCACATTCAACTTGCTGAAACATGTGACTGAAAGTGAAACCGAATCGTGGTACAGTGATAAAATAACAATAGGTATGCCAAATTATGACCCTAATCAGAGTGAGGAAGTCAACTTTTAGTCAGCTTCATGTTTTATATTCAGCTAATGGGGGGGAGGGTATACAATACAACTTAAGAGCCTACAGATGTAATACTCGTTAAGAGTGTATAACTGAGGATCACTTCTACACAGTTTATATTACAACAAGAACATCACATGTCACCCCGTCACAGATGTTGTGTCAAATTCTAGGTAATATTGCCACATTAAATGATTAATTGTATAGCTCCGATGCTTGGCCAAGATCTATGGTTAGCAAGTCTGGCCATTAAGTGACCTATTACTGGCCAGCTGGCCATACCGGGTCGTGCTGAACAAAATAACCTCTGACAGTAGAGCCACTCTGGTCAGTGGGTTAGATCAAGTACAATCCATCAGTACGGACACGACAATCTACTAGATGGCCAACCTTATCTACTGGCTACCAATAAACTACATATCACAGGTACTATACAATCAGGAGACAAGTGCTAAAACCAGATCTGTTTAACATTAACCCTCTCCAGTCGCTACAAAAAAGGAACCTCATTGTGTCACCTAACCTGGAAATAACGGCGTCAACAAAGTGCTGAACCAGAAGAACAATGCCGAGATGGTGTGGTATTGTATAGATCAGAGAATTCTCTGATCTATACAAAACTGATGAATTTAAACATTAAGAGCAAGTTAAGGCAAACCTGCTTACATCTAACAGATCGCTGAAAATTGAATAAACTGGCATGAATTCGGAGGTGAAAATGTACTGATTTTTGATTGAATATTTAACTATACTTTCATACTACAAAAAAATTAATCTGATGAGAAATATTAATTGGAAGCAACTCACATACACTGAGATTTGTACTAGTCAGCTTTCCTAGGCTAGTTTAAACCTAAAACGTGGGGATGGGACTGGTTAACCATGGTAATGCTCATTGAAGGAGGACTACTTATAGTATCAATAATTTATCAAGAACCACTATAAATTGGTGATGTCCAATTTAGTGATAACCTGCACTGGCATTTGAAATCTGAAGCATGGCAAGGAAAGCTCAATCACGCCCCAGGAAGCCAACATATTTGAACTTAAGCTTTCCTTTGAAGCAAACAGCTAAACTTGTATGTTATAATCAAATTCATCATCAACATACTTTATAACCATCTCAGTATGATGTAACTGTTTACTAAGAATGTAAATAGAAAAAGCATATTCAATAAAAAAAAATCGTTACTATTTGAAATATCAACATATATTTATTTACCTGTCATATTCACAAAAATATGCATGTGCCATAAAAAGTATCATGGTTGAAATCATGTGAATGTAATATGTTCTGTCATACAATAGAACTGTTTTATTTTATTTATATATAAAGCCAATGGCTCTGTTATAACATGGTTTCAAGAGTCCACTGAAGTGAATCACGTTGTAAGTGGATCATGGATAACAAGAGACTGGATGCATTAGAAGAAGGAAGTGACTTCAGTTGACTTTTTGGTGGACATTTTACAAATGTATGTATTTTCTTCATTTATCGATCAATACTTTGTTGGGTTTTTTGGGGTGTAAGTTAAACAACAGAATTGTTTTAATCTAATTTGAACGATGAATTGTAGCAATATTGTTAATATTGATGCAACCCTGCCAAATAAATGCTTCTCCATGTTTATTCATAGAACCATACCCCGGAAATCCCATCAGAGGTAGCAACTACCGGTATATTGGTAATTAAATAGATGTTCATTCTGATGTTAGATTCAATGACCATTTCAATATACAAATTTGGTGTAAATAAAATAGTCGTTCACATTCTTATTAGATTATTACAGGTTGTGCATTAATTTCAGTTTGAAAACAGCAGTTTCATATTGAACTATTTTGTCTACACCATAGTACATGTAATCAATAAAATTACTTTATGGGTGGAGCCACTTCCGATGGACAGCGAATGGTGATTTGGCTAGCAATGCCATAGAAACAGATGAAACCATCCACATGAATATATGTTTATTCTAAGATGTATTTAGTGCTCCAATTAAATATTCTAGCTTAAATCAACTACAGGATACATTGGGTAATTGGATTATGACAAAACTTTTAAACATATGGAAGTATTTTAATAGACTTACTGTGAGAATGCCACCAAAAAATTTATATGTTCAGGTCAAACAATCAGTAGGCAAGCCAAAATTCCTGTTATAATGGAGCCAGACTATATATATATATATATATATATATATATATTATGTATATAGTACATGTGGGCACATTCTGTGCATATAACTAGGAATCTCCGTGATCCACACCACCAAAGTTTTATGTTGTGATCACACAATCATGCATGAAATGAAATAACCAAAAGATAGACACTGGCATGAAGACGTGACAGTTCATCTTGAGAACCAATCAAGACAAAGAGAGTAATCAGCAGCTCTGAACTGTAAGTCACACAACTATATCAGGATGTCTAAATGGTATTTGAATTAGTGTCTAAAGTGGTTGTCCACCAATGCATTATCCACAAAAAGGATTCTAACACTGTCTTTTATCCCTCATTATCCTTTGCCACTAATACCAATAATATCATTAAGTAAAAGAAACAATCATTAACTCAAAACCTTCATTCTTTGGCTTTTATTTCAGTATGTGATAAATAGTTGTTTTGCATTATTGTTATCTGTGACCAATGTCAGTGATAACAGAACATATATATATATATATATATATATATACAAATAGACTAATCTCTTCATCGGTCAAGCAAAATGAAGCATTTGATATAGTGTTACCTAACAAATCTCAAGCACCTAGTACCTATAACACTTACTCACTTATTTTTTCAACTTTATATTTTAAAATGTTTCAGGGGTAAACGACCAAGAGTCCACTTTATTGGAGTAAAGCCTTGCTCCTAGTATCATGACAAATGTTATATATAAATTATATTCCTCTTTCATATGTTGTAGTTACATCATTAGATCTTGTAAACTAAGAATAATGGCATGAAATCTGTTGAATGTTTATTGCAAATCAATACTGTGGTTTAATAATCTCTATTTTATTTATTCTTTCCGGTTTGTGTAGTAATGTATGTAACAATATGTAAAATATTCCCGAATAAATTGGACAGTTATTGAAACAGTTGGTAAACAATCCCCGTTAACCAATGTATGGGAGTAGATCCAGAAGAGTGACTGTGAATGTTACCAACACCAAGAATGATAACAAGCACCATCTGCATCAAATTTTATCTGTTTAATAAACATATCTGGTGACAGATACCAATAGAGTCAAAACATCTGTCTCCATAAACACACGCATACGCAAACAGTTGGTATGTAACATTGTAAGTAGTGAGAACTGTGGCCTACTAATACTCAACATGTCACCTCACCTATCACACCTGTATGCCTTAGTAGGGAAGTTAGTATTTAGTTATTATATATATATATATATATATATATATATATATATAATATTCCCCATTTCATGTTATGTACATGAGTGAAAGTGAACATTAGTCAAATGCGACACAGTGTACTTATAAATACTTTATTATTATATATCTACGTTATGTTAACATAAAGCTCTTCATATTATATACATACCTGTCATAACAAACAAATGCCAAATGTCAGTATTCTGAATCTAATCTCATTCAATTAGTGATTCTTTATTTCTATGTCTTTACACCCACAACAAACAGTAACACTCACCCAACGACAATGTATGGATGAGAACTGTGGCCTAGTATACACAGGAACAAACCCACCATAAGACGTGGCTCACTAGTATATTTTACTGTTACAGTATGTCGGGTACATTAAAACCATGGACAAACATATCAGACGTTATAAAATACTTCACAATAAACATATAATCTCCATATTCACGTCCATAGGAAGACAATCAAAATTCTCCCCTGACCAGACTAAGTATGGCCAATTAAATGTACTAAATGTTTCACTCATAACGAAACACAAGATAACACTGTATACCTACTTAAACCTGCCCTCTTTCTTAGCTAATTAATCACTCTCAATGAGTGTATTACCAATGAGACACAGAGTCATATTATCTGTCTCATTCCTCGTCAACCAAACACAATCTGCTAACATCAGTAGCAGAGCTTTATATATATATATATATATATATATATATATATATGTGGGGGGGATATTCCATATCCCGGAGATTCTTCATCCTTCATTTTAACAAACATTTTTGCAATTA
Source organism: Paralvinella palmiformis (assembly GCA_025642065.1). Taxonomy (NCBI): domain Eukaryota; kingdom Metazoa; phylum Annelida; class Polychaeta; order Terebellida; family Alvinellidae; genus Paralvinella; species Paralvinella palmiformis. Next base: position 1,913,618 of record JAODUP010000013.1, on the reverse strand, counting down.
ATTCAGATTAAACTTTTACAAACTAAATCCAGAACTTTCCATGGGTTACTATTAGCAAAAAAATTAATATGCGCTTGGCCTACTTAGGGACAATGATCTTAACCAATATTCCCATCCTAGTATTGAGCAGTAAATATGCTGCAATCCTCAACACCCTTTGGAGTGTCTACCAGACAGTTCCAGGCAGGTAAAATGAGCCATATAATCCAGCGAGGTATTTATTTACAGCCACACTGAGTGATATGTTAACACCAGTAAAGATTCAGTAACCAGTGGGTGGATTTGAAACCAAGCACCTTCCAGTTTCTAAATCATCGTCTTACCATCATAGCCCACACAATTATGTCAACAAACAATCAAAATAAACTGCAGTAAGATCGACAACACTGTTTGTGTCTGCGTGCGTCATAGCACACAACTGTCACACTGAACTCTCAAAATCCACTGACTGGAGACAGCCTAGTAACACTAGCAATGCGTTAAAGATGTAAATATCATCTTGATGCTACGTCACCGACCGGCAATATTCCATCCAAACACATGAGATGAAATGTTACGGGTAGATCATATCACACATTCATTAAATATAACAATTACAACAACAGCCGAATATATGTACTGTCATAAAATCACCCGAACAATAACTATATCGGAAATATTTAAAATAAAGACACCTAGCAACAGACCAGTTGCCATTAAGCCTGTCACACAGCGCACAATATACAGGTATGGCTATAAAATATTGTTAGCCGAAAAATTTAGTAAATCACTTATGAGCTCCAATAAAAATATATCAGACATTCAAACTGACAGTTTGGCAACCAGTGATATAGACGCACCGAGAAAAAGGCCACTCAATAATTTGTTCACTTTAAAAATGAAATATATTATCGGAATCGGTATTATAATAATAACCGGCATCCTGCAAACATATGACCTGGTTTCTATCGTCAACTAAACAGCAACCTGATGTGACAGGTAAGAGAAACAGCTCTCTACTGTAGATAGTACATCGAGTATAATATTATTGCTAACACACAGACTGACGCTGACAGTAATGCCAATATATAGACAAACACAGGCTGATAGTACTGCCAATACACAGGTTCTAATAGTTCTGTCAACCAACAGAATGTTCTTATAGTATCAGAAACACACTGGTTCTATGGTATTGACAATAAGAACCAGGGGAAAATATGCTTTACTCATACCTACAAGTATAAGGGCTATTGGTACTTAAAACCTTCTTTATTCATATATATTTTAAAGATATAAGCCCCTAAGTAGTATTACTGTGTGTGTGTTTTATTACATGAAACACTACTCACCAGGGGGCATAAATTGAAAGAAGAATCCCACAGACACACCGGATAGGTCATTTCCAGATTCAAGATAATATATAATTAATGCATTATAAACTAAGAACTGGTAACAATGATGTTAGTCATCAATTTCAAATATCAATACCAATGGTAAATGTAAGAAAACGGGTAAAATGAGATTACTAAACATCTGTCATCATTGACATTTTATCTTTATTAAATCATGATGCTTCTGAAACACTTTTGAAAAGAGAGCTTATATCTGCAAAATATTATTAATCACTTAATTCTCATTTTTTTTGAAAAGACATGAAGATGTGTAGTTAAGCACCCTATCAACAGTGAATCATTGGCTAAGTTGAGTGAACGCTCTGTTTAGCCTCAGTCCTTGTTATATCTGGGACATATGATGCAAAAAAGACCCATTAAGAAAACATCCAACAAATACAAGTAACACTGGGATTCAAAACATGATTCAGAGTTTCACAACACTGTAATCTTACCACTGCCCAATTAATATGCCATTTTGAATCATTGAGATCACTGGATAAATAATTGTTCAAAAACTACAGAGATAAACCACCACAGTCAGCCAACAGAAAATGTCATCCAGAACATAAATCCACTGTAAGAGTACCCTAGACCAATCTTCCAGCTCTATTAATAACTCAAACACATTCACCAATATAAATTATAATTTCTCATGATAATCCATAAGACATTATAACATTAACAGTCATGTCCAGATGTTTCAGCTGTTATAGAAATTAGCTTAACAACGGGATGACCAATCCTTGTTTATTTAATTTCTCTCGAACTGAAATCCTGAATCAGTATACAAGTATTTTCTTGAATTCGATTTTTTAAATGTCAATTAGAGATTATCTTGTTTTATTAATTGATTTTGATTTAATAGAGCCAATCACTATGGCTCTGGTATTGTTTACATTGCTCAAGCTGATTGGCTATGTCTTTATAATTTATTTTGGAAACTTTCTAAAATTACCATAGTTATTTACTCAATACACACAAACCATCTTCAAAGCTAACATAAACCACTAAAGTCTAGGCTTTACTCCTTTGGTACCTTATCATATGAAAGCATTAACAATTAGCAGTAATATGAGGCCTCCTAACTCCAATTACCTCGAAGGTAGCATCAGTTACCCACCAACGTACTTTGCTTTTGGGTGTTCAGTTTTCACATTAAGCAACTTCAATATTTATAATATATACCATGTATATGTATTATTTTAATAAATATAAACTAAGAACTGGTAACCATGATGTCAGTCATCAGTTTCAAACATAAATACCAATGGTAAATGTAAGAAAACAGTTAAAATGAGATTACTAAACATCTGCCCTCATGGAAACTTTATGTTCAGTAAATCAGGATGATTCTGAAACACTTTTGAAAATCTGCAGCGATTCTTCAACCAAAGTTTCAAGATTTAAAATATATCTGTAAAATGTTATTAATCACTTAATTTTCATTGTACATATCTATACAATGTAGATTTAATATATCCCTCCAAGTATATTTAGTACAATGGCTGTTCAAATTAACAATAATAACAGCCTTGCCATCAGCTGTGACTATTTCAGTATCATATCTACCAGGATGAGAGTATAACAGTGAAATGGGTTCGAAACTGAAGCGCAGTAAAACTAATTTTAACTAGTTGTGTGATCAATATCTATATAAGCTAGATACTTGGGTATAAGTTGAGGAAATGAAATGATGCAGTTTTATGACAATTTTTGTGCTCATGCCAGGCTAAAGGGGCCAAGCAACTTACAAAGGTAATTAGGTGAACTGATCCCACGTGCAACAGATCTGTAACCAATCATTCTATCATTTAGGTCATGCAGATAATCCAAGTCTAGGAAATAATCCTGGAATTTATTAGAAATAAAACTATTCTTCTTATACACGAGTAACATTCAAAGTCAAACTATTTGATGAATAAACTAACACAACACAGCCCACAATGATGGAAGAAATTAACATTAACAACTGTCTGCCCACTGACATTTCCTATTTATCACATGTCATATATTATATACCAGGTATAGCCAAGGTTACTGTGAACAGTTAACATGTAAACAAATTGACAAATGTTAGGTGGAACAAAGGGCAAGCACGGCAGGGTATACATAATTTCCTAATCAAACAACACTAAAAAAAATAATTATCATGGACTCATGGCTTCTAATTTGAATGAATTTACTATCCATTGGTGCTTTGGTATCAAGTTTCCATCTCTGAAACCAATTGTGAAGTCTTGTAACCTTCGGAGTTAATCCTTTTCCTAGGTATATTTTTATCTGTGTATGTGAGTTGGGAGCTGTACTAATTACATAACTCACAGGTAGAAATATGTCACATATAGTCACACGACATCATAGGAATTATATTTGAATAAATTTAAAAAAGTAATTTATGAATGGGGAAAGAAAGCAATTTTTTCCCGCATGATAAAGGATGGTCCAAAGTTGACGTATGCATGAATATATTATAAGATAAGTGAACTGTTAATGATCCAGTTGATCTGACTATTGGGAATCAGAGAGTAGAAGTTTACGACTTAGCCAATGTGGGGGGGCTCCCCCTTAGGTTTTAAAAAGGTGGGGGATTGTAATTTAACATCAGCACTTGGCAAGCACTGTTGTTACAAAAATCATTTAGAGGATACAGGTGCACATCCACCAGGAAATTGATGATATTTGCAGCCTATTTGATACAGTTAATGTGCACAACACTTACATCAACAGAATATCATATGCCCATGGGACAAAGATCAGAATTTACATACATAAAAACATAATATCTGTACATCAGACTTAAAAGGGTTATTTTGTTACAAATCCATTGATTCCATAAATAGACATGTTCAGCATACAAAATCAGTTTAGTTGTCTTTACCCTGACTAAGTATACTGTCCAGACTGTGAGAGCATTATGGAAGCCATGCAACTTCTTGTATGTTTCTCTTCTGGTGGCACTGAATTGATCTGAGAAATGAGATGGACCTGGCTGTTCACTGTGTGTGCTTCATTGTGGTATGGAATGGCAGCACAACATGGCTACTGGTTTACACGACAGTGCCACCATCTCATATTGTTGTTGGTGCGGATAACCTGACAAAAGATAGTTCACCCTGTTGGTGGCCATTGTTACAGTTTACCATCACTACATATAAAGCCAGGGTTAAATCTAGGCTGTGCCCTCGGCACAGTTTTTCATCAGTTGTCCCCTCATAAATTTACCCCTTGTGCCATAATGGAGTCCATCTGAATCATTTGTCACGCTATAAATATATTTGATGAGCCCTAAATTACGATTTGTTCTTACAGTAAGTATTTGGGAAGAAAAATCTAAAATCTTATTTTGATTTGCTCATTAATATCTCTCAATATAGCTGTAAAATTTCTTGGGGGATTTAAAGCAGGGAAGGCAGGTTTAACCCGCCTGCTGGGCTAAACTGGGTTAAATAAATTTTTAGGCATCATGAACCACTAACTGATTCAAGAAAACCAACTAAATGCAAATTAAATATTTATTGTCTATATTGAGCACACAAATAACAATATACTACACAAAACAATAACAAAAGTGTTCAGATATTCACCAGTTTAATTCAGCACCACCAAAAAGTTCATGATAGGAAGAGACAAGCTTGGCTGATTATGTTGATTGGTGCAAATTGTCAGCATCTTAACAACATCTTTAAAATGCATACCAAACAACTACTGTTCAAGTGCATAAAAATTAAAATCTATTAATATGTGAGTCAACATACTGTATTCTGAGAAAAACCCAGTTCAGCTCAGGTTTAAACTAGTAAAACCTGCTGGGCTGGGCTAAACCAGTTTAATCCGGGCTAAACACCAACCCTGATTTAAAGTGTTCCATACCCCCAGCTGCTTCAGGATTCCCTGTGGTCGTATCTCAGCCTAACTGCCTCGAATGTCCCCAAATATTTGGACTCTTGGAGCCATGGCCCCAGTTATTAAATCCTGGATTTTAACTCTGTAAATCTACACTAAATTAAATCATTGTGATTTATTAACACAATCCAAGAATAAACTACCAATGTTCAACCAACAAACTATTTGACAACAGTTGCAAGGTATTAAATTAGGTCACATTTGTTACCAGTCAGCAGGGTCGGAATACTGGCAAGGTTTTGGTCTCTCAGTGAACACATTCATACACTGTATTGGGATGATCGATTCTCCCTTTTTTTCTGGACATTGATCGTCTTTTTCCTCTGTTGGTGTATAACTTTAGGTGATTATTTGTAGTAATGCAACATAGCTGATGTGGTTATGTTAAGCTGATAAAAAGTGATATTAAAATGTGAATGAGTGGCATGACTGTTGTTTATACCATGCACTGACACATTATCAGCTACTACAGCGATTTGATTGGTCACTGAGCTGTACTGAAATTGTTTTAGCATAATTTATTCAAAATTAATCCAGTAGGGAATCAATTACATCATTTGGGCACAGTTGACACACAATTAGTGGATTTTTGATGACCAATTGGAAGTAAACAAAACTACCATGTGCACCAATTGCTTAAGATCAACATGGATGGTGAATGGCAGTTACAATCGTTTTTCGACCAAAAAATGTTTGTTGCCCGGCAGGAATTAGACTTGATATTTTTTACTTGCCTGCACCTACTATCTATTTACTCTGGGATGTCGGGAAGTCCTTAAGGTTGAGCCCTGTCTGTATCTCTGGGATACAGCTTCCTAGTAATATATCTACAGTGTAACCTGTGTTAAGGCTAAACAAAGCAGTTGCTAACTCCTTCTCATGAATTCTATTACTTGGCATCATCAAACATCTTGTCCCTCTTATGATCCTGATTAGCTGTTGTCACAGTACCCCTAGGAGTATTGTTATACTCCCATAACTATGTGGCTTTTGTAGGATTATAAAAGATGCCTAGAACATAGCCAATATGCCATGGATTAAACTGTCAACAATACTCTTTGGTTTATAAGCAGAACTGGTGAACCAGGAAGGTGCTTATTTCACACTGTGTAATTTCCTACATGAAGTGCATTGCATTATACTTGTGTGTATTAGTTTAGTAAAGTAATACCTCAATCAATGCTTAATTAGTAAATCCTACAGTAGAGATATCACATTCTTGTTAGGGCAAGATTACATTATCGTGACTATGACTGGGGCAACACATTCAATCCATAACCACTCACTTTGGTCACTGCCACTGGTGTAACATATTAACAATTAGCCCATATTCCTATAAGCCTATATTTAATATTAATTAAATATTGATATCTTCAATCATGCTTCTTATTACATATATTAATCTTCTGCTGTCTTAAGAGTAGTAAACCGTAACAATAATATGAAGATTTGGAGAAAATCAGACGATCATCTAATTTGATTGTTCAGTATGAGTAACATCAACAGTTGACCGAGCTGTAACTGATTACGAAATCTAACAAAGGAGAGAAGGGCGAATTGGCATTTGGAGCGCCACTCCGACAATCCATAAACAAACGCTCACCGTTACACATCTCTAGCTGTTATACCTATGTGACACAATGCCAATATTACTTGAACTTACCATATTCTATTCGTTTTACTTTCGCTCCCGTATCACACTGGGCATCAATTTCAGCTGTCGCCATATTTTAGCCTGGCGATATTCAATATTTCCTACGTCAATGCGATGATAAAACATGCAAAGTTCGTCAGATTGTCGTATCCAGGCTGGCTTTACTACTATATCACGGCCAGTCGAAACCCAAAAACGTCCGGACCAAGATGTTTGTACGAAAAAAGGGGAAAGTAACAAACAATTATTAATCAATTAAAAACTTCCACCAATACACGACACTCCTCGGTCCGTCATTATAACGCATGCGCATCGAATCGCTGACGTCAAATGGACACGCCCCCTAGTGACTGGGTTTATTCTCTCGATAGGTGTCAGCACGATCCTCCCCGAGGCAATACTTCATGGAAAACAGAATATTCCTATCTAAGGTCACATTGGATTTTCTGAAGTGTAACTTTACATGATATAAACCGTCATGCATTATTCATTATTTTGGGAGTAAACAGAAGCGCGTACATTTCGCATAAGGCCAGGAAAAAAAGAATACGACTCCCCAAACCATTGGAAACGGGGATAGTTTCATTGTTCGTTTTGGTTTCTGTTCTGAAACGAAAACGCTGAAATATTCCAGCTTTGAGTTTGAGTTTCCAAATATTCCGTAGCTTTCAGATTTAATCGAAATTTTACTTTCTTGTAAGTCTAAAATATATAGTTTATTACTTCTACCAGGGCGATACAACAAACGGAGTTGTTGCATGTACATATACATATATTTAAATACATTTTAAATACCCCCCAAACCCTCGCGATACGTGGCTCACTGGCTGTGTGAGTCGTGGTGCAACTTACAATAATTATCTACAGAAGAAAACAATTTTTTTTAAATAAAAACCCCATTAAAACTTACTTTTTATTTTATAATCAAAGCGAAGCTCGCGTTTCGTAATCAGAACTATCCGTGCACGGAAGCGATAAATTCAGTTATTCTATATATTTATATATAACTTTCCCCATATTGTATAAAACGAGAGAGAGACAAAATTAAAATTTCTTATTCTGATATAAGGCCAACAATTAAGCTATTGTTTAAATAATCCACAATACTTTAACAACTAGTGATAATTTATTTAAATATAATACTAGTGATTCTACAAAATATCCTTGTTGCTGATTTAGATTTCATTCTTGAATATGGGATTTCGAAACTTATCTGCAATTAAATCAGAGGAAAATGAAACTATTTCCTTAAACACAATTCCGATAAAACATTATTATTCAGTTGTTATGTTTAATATTATACCTCCAACTTTAAAAAAGGTTTTTTAAATGGCAATTATATTATCTTTTGAGCTAAACCCAGATAGCCAGGGGGGTTAGGAGTAAATATATACATTTGAAGGCAGGCAGGGCCGGATAAAGACCTTTAGAGACCTTATAGGCACCGAAAGGATTATGGTACCCCAATATATATCTAATTCAAATTAGAAACGATACTAAGCCGTAAAATAAAATTTTATATTTCAAAGCGAAAAAAAAAGTTAGGTAAGATTTATTTACAGTAAATGCTACAATATCAGTATTATCTTGGATGAAAATGTTATATTAGAATACAGAGACGAATCTACGTCCTCTAAAGTGACAGGCATTCAGTATAACTACATTTGAAATGCATATCAATAAACATAGATTAGTTTGTTACACAAGATCAATATTATATATAGTGAACACAAATTTACGCTAGCAAATACAGCGCATACACAAAATTTATTTCAAACAATTTGTTTGATATATAAATATATGTGGGTCGAATTAAACCAGTATATTTTCTAGTGAAAAAATATCATTATCTTTACGAAATAAAATTACTTTTATTTTATTGCTTTCAGGCCTTGAAGATACATGGCATTTTAATTTACACGAATCAAGGATATAAAATAACGTTTATTATTGCTTACTTATAACTTTATTTATACACAGTAATTTGTTTAATGCAAGTCTAATTATATCCTCAAAACTAATCTGACATATCAATTCTGCTTCAACACTTAGCAGAGATAAGCATCGAGCATGTCTTGCCGCATAGTTGTTCTATTGGGATTTTTATATACTTCAACCGAGAAAATGAACGCTCAGTTGTGCGATTTGTGACCATCAATGTTACAAATATACGAAAGCCAATGTCTACATTTGGATAGATAGATAGATATTTATTTCCATTTACAAACATATATACAAGGATCATATATTAATTGAAAACAACGGCATGTTGATAACAATGTTGGAAATGGGGGGGGGAATCAATACATGTTGTCTTCCCACTCCCCCCCGTTGGAAGCGAATACTTAATATTATCTTCTGCAATTAGTTCAGTTCAGCATGATTGAATTTAGTTTTTACAATTTTCGTTGCATTGAACTTAATATATGCATAAGCATCAATCAGTACATAGCCTCACATGATATCATAGGAATTGTAGAGACATGGAGCGAAAAAGCTAGCGACTTCACAAACTGGATTCAAGACACAACAATCGACATTTTGGAAGGAACACGTCGCTCACGGAACTGGATAAACAATATTTTAATCTTTAGAGAGATATCGTATTAGTATTCACATATCTACCACCCGATCGATCGTTTGTATATGGTAATAATGAACAAAGTGGTATAGAGTTATTTGTCAATAGTAATTGACTATTTACCTGTATGTTGCATAATGAATGTTCGAGATTTTGTCAATGAGTGGGTTCGGGAAGATGATAATAATTCTTATATACATGTCTATCGTATTATTTGGAATGCAGAAAAAATGGAAATAATTATACAGACAACTATTGTCTGATGAGTATAGTATGAACCAGTTTCATTCTTTTGAACAATGTTGCAACACTGTTAACTCAGATGTGGCGCAAAACATAATTGAAAATGTATATAAACGTGCTGCCAGAGAAACAGGTATAAATAAAAGTTAAGCAAAGCGTTACACACGGAGGCATGCTAAAACCATGGGATAAAGCTTTAATATGCACACTTCATAAAGTTGGGCCATTAAATGAACCGAAAAATTACAGAGGTATGTCACTTCTTAATATAACTAGCAAGCTCTTCACTAAAATTCTCAATGAAAGGTTTACTATGTGGGCAGAAAATCAAATTGTTTACCAGCAAGAGCAGGCAGACTTCAGAAAAGGTTACAGCACAATTGAACAAATTTTTATTTTATTTATTATGAGTTGTAAATTGTATCTAAAAAGAAGGGTCATTTCTATGCTGGTTTCATGGCGTTTTTGATGGTATCTCCCATAATTTAATATTCTAGGAGCTCTTGAAAAGTGGCAAACTTGGATAAAATTTGAAAGTAATACAATCAGTGTATGAATAATTAAAAATATGTGTACGTACAGATAATGCTGATTGGTTTAACTGTGTCATTGATACACGTCAAGGCTGTATGCTATCACCATTGTTATTTGGACTCTACCTGAATGAATTTATTGAATTATTGAGATCAGAAGGCTGTAGAGGTATCTTTGTATCTGAATGTTTTCCAGATGTTAATATTCTATTATATGCAGACTATCTTGTGCTTTGTTCGGATACAGCAGGAGGTTTGCAAAAACAATTGAAGGTGTTAGAAAGATAAGGTAGTAAATGGGGAAGGAATATCAATTTGCAAAAAAAACTAAAGTAGTTGTATTCCGAAATGGTGGGATTATTAAGAAAACTGAAAAGTGGTGTTACAAAGGTAAATTTCTTAATATTGTATCAAATTATAAATAGTTAGTAATTGATTTTAGTTGTTTATTGAAGTGGAATATGGTACACGATGTAGGTGTCACCCTTTGTGAATGGTCTTTAGCTATACATTCTAAAGCTTCCAAAATATTAAGTAGACTTCAGGCTTGCTGCTGTTGTCACAGCATGTGCCTGCCATCTGGCAATAGAGGGATTGTAACAAAATTTCATTTCCAATACGAACTTTAAATATTTTCCACCAGCTGGCTGAGGCTGAAAAAATGGTTTTTCTTCTAAACATTTTTGATGCATCCCCTAATAATGCCCAGACATGATGCAGCATTGTCGTAGGTCTGATCCCCTACATTTTGAAAAATTAATATTACAAACTTCACGTAAGTATCACGTAGAACACCTGATCGATTGCCATTTTTATATTAGTATAGATCTGGTGTATAGTCAACTAACAAACTAAACTAACTAGATGAATTTACTTCATTAAAAATGAGCGGTGTACCTTTGGGAATGAATTACTCACAGGTGGTTTTGGACAGGTAAGAAGTCTTTCCTTTTCCAGAATTCCCATACTTCGAAATGCGCTTGATAAAGAATAGATGAGACTGGCTTAAGTTCTACAGTGATCCAAATCTTTCTTCTGTTCCACCAAAAAGCCACGAAGACGCTCAGCTGACGTACGGATAACTGCTATTACACGGCTCAAGAACTATTTTTTCCCAGTAATCACACTCTTCTTTTATTTGTTTTCCAACTGTTGTCCCAAGTCTAAACGTTGTCTGCGAGTTAAGTATGTTAGCGTAGAGTCTCGGTGAGTAGTGTTTCTTTCATGATGATCCAGTACAATAGCATTTCGCCAGTCACTGAAATGTCTCTTAACAAAAAAAAAACACATTTAAGAACGTTTTAAGAACGTTTAAGAGTAAATAGTTTACAAATAAGACAATAAACTGACCCTGCTGGTGGTGAATACGGGAACTACTTTCTCTATCTCTTGTATTTCTCACCATTGCCCTTTGTACCAAAGAAAGGTTTTTGTGTACAGTATGCCGGATTGCCTCTACTGAAATTTCGGTAAGATTTGTCAAATGGCCCATTGTGATTATGACAGTCACTGGGTCCACAAACAATCCAATAAGCCACATCATGATGATGATGATGATGATCATCATCATCATCAGAGAAATCGAGTCACAACGTTAACACTGCTTCTTCTGCCTTATCTGCTTCATCTTTTGTAAACTGAACCATTTCGCTATGCTCCACTAATTTGTCCTTATTTACTATCGTTTAAAGCAATGTGAATCAACATTTGCAATATAGCTATGAACAGAATTTACAGGCAAAGTGAGATCAGTAGTGAGACATGTACTGGTTGAGCCAGCTTGCGACACCTCAGTGATTTTAAGGTCACCATGAAGATATTTTGACCTTAATGTGATCAAAGTGGTAGTCGTATATTCGCTTCTGATGACGGAGATTGGTTTTGATCCGGAAGATCTTGTTCTGTAACTTGCGTAAAGAAATTAGTCAGATTTGCAGCCTTTGACACTAAATCCAAAGCCTTTTTTTCTTCTGTTTTGACTGTTTTCTCTTTTGTGCATCGCTTTAATGAACACGTTTGATTTTGGGGTCTGAAAAATACAGAGGTAAAAAATTAATGTAATTGTATGTAATGTGGCAAAAACAGCATCACATAGCGTGTGCAAAATTATACGCATGATACAATTTCCGGCACTAGCACCACGTACAAAAAGTACACATGGACCCATTACCAGCAATACGTAATGAAATACAAGCTCACGTACGTAGTCATCACTACTACCATATGATACAAAAACATCCACTGATACTGTCAAAAGCAGCACTACCCCGTATCAGGATATTGTTTTATAGACAGCAAACATCTACTGTGTGAGATTTGTAGTCAAATCGGCAGCGGACTTCATAGTTTTTCTTATTTAGTTGTTATATAAATAGAATAACTTATAAAACAAAGCTAGGCCATAAATTGCGGATGTGTAAAAGAATTTTGTTTAAACTTTCGAACACTCTGCATATTTAAAAATAACATTAAACTGTGCATACAAATTCATCTTTGATCCTTGTATATTGACACATATAGCAAACATAGAAACTCCAACAGACATTCCTGTAATGTTGTCAATCCATAAGAGTCCACAATTAATTATATCGAGGACTTAATGTTGGTATTTAGAATTGTAACGGACCGGAAACAGTTTAGAGAATAAACCAGATGGTCAAGATTGTATCTGTGATTTATTAATAATATACTTGATGACAATCTACAAACATCACATTGGCGACGAGGTTATTCGATTATGTGTTAATCTGTGTTAATCGTTATCTGTGTGTACATGATGGCAGGTGCATTGCCAATATTTCCAACGTTTGAGTGTGAGGACTTAAATAATGCCGGTCCACGTTGGACGAAGTGGTTGAGTCGTTTTGAAGTGTTGTTATCCGACATGGACGTTCGTGATACGGAACCAGAGAAGAAAAGAAAAAGCTTTGCTATTGCACTATATGGGTGGAGAGTGCTATGACATTTATGAAACTTTGAAGAACGAAGAAGACGATTACAGTGCTGTCAAAACAAAATGAATGGCTATTTTGTGCCGAAATATAACAATGAGTTTGAAAGATACATTTTCAGACAGGCAAGTCAGAAATAATGTGAGAATTTGGATCAGTTTTGCAAAGATTAAAGCAATTGTCTGTCAGTTGTGACTTTACAGAAGGCACAGTGGAAAATGAAGTAAAAACGCAAATGATTCATGGCTGTACGTCCAAAAGCTTGAGAAAAAAGGGCTTGTCAAAACCTATGGACTTGAAAACACTGCTAGATCACGGTAAATCGATGGAGCTAGCGTTTTCTCAGTCTCAAGCAATAGAGGGTGGAATGACAGCCGAAACGTCAAATCGTGTGCATAAACAAACTGGTGTCAAGGGAGGTGCAAAACGCAAATATTTGCTGAAAAAAAACATTCTGAAAAATCATTTGACAGATTTTCTAGTGGCTCGCGTACTTGTTTCAACTGTGGTGGTCAGTACCCACATGAAGATGAGTGTCCAGCAAAACATCGTCGTTGTTACAAATGTGAATCGTATGGACACTACTCGAAATTTTGTAAGCGAAAATTTCCGAGAACAAAACAACATGATAAGTGGCACAAGAAGTCTCGAGAACAAACAAAAAAGGTTTCTATCAGCAACGTCGCAGGTAATTGTGATAGTGGTTCTGATTATTCACTGGCAGTACGAAAAGGTGAGGAGAAAATTCCTGCAATTAACATTCAACTAGCTGGGGTAGATGTTATGATGTTCATAGACAGTGGAACTAGTGTAAACACTGTGGATGTGAAAACTCATAAAACACTGTGTGAACATTCTAAAGAATTTTGTGAGTTATCAAAATCAGACACGAAATTATTCCCTACGCATCCACAAAAGCATTAGACTTGAAAGAAACATTCAGTGCAACAATTACATCGCCTAAGACTGGAGTAAAATTTGATGATGAATTCTATGTTGTGAGTGACGCTAAAAGCTGTTTACTGTCTTATGACACTGCAAAGCGGCTGAAATTAATCTTAATCATCAATGCTATAGAAGATTCAAGATCAAATGTGACAAATAAAATTGTACATGATTTTGATTCAATATTCCACGGGCTAGGAAAACTGAAGGATTTCCAGCTACAACTGAATATTGATGATACAGTGGAACCTGTGCATCAAAAACACAGACAAGTTCCTATTTCAACAAGACCGCAAGTTGAAGCGGAAATCAAGCAGCTATATGAGGATGACATATGTGAAGATCCTCAAAATACGCCGACTCCTTGGGTGTCACCTATAGTGGTAGTACCTAAGCCACGTGATCCTGATAACACCAGACTGTGTGTTGATATGAGGACTGCTAACCAAGCCATAGGAAGAGTCAAACATCCAATGCCAACTGTTCATGAGTTGATACATGATCTGAATGGTTGTCGTGTATTTACAAAATTGGACCTCAATCAGGGCTACCATCAGGTGGAGCTGCATCCTGACAGCCGATACATAACTACGTTTAGTTCACATCTAGGACTGCACCGTTACAAGCGTTTAAATTTTGGTGTAAATGCCGCCAGTGAAAAATTTCAACAAATCATCGAGCAAGTGCTACATGGGCTTGATGGAGTAAAGAACATTTCTGACGACATCATCATTCCCAGTCGGAATGCTGTAGAACATGAGAAACACGTCCGTGTATATCTGGAACATCTCACGAAGAAGGGCTTAACACTCAATCGAAATAAATGCAAATTCTTCCAATCCTCTGTGGAATTCTTCGGCAGCATTTTTAGTGAACATGATGTTTCGCCAGATCCGAAAATAAGTAAAGTCTGTTCGTGATGCGCCGAGACCGACAGACAAGCGACAGGTGAAGTCTATTCTAGGCGTGGCGAATTACGTACAAAGATACATACCTGGTCTAGCCTCTCTTGTGAAACCACTTAGAGAGCTCACTCGTAAGAATAGTCTGTTTGAGTGGACCAGTGAGTGTGAAGATGCCTGGTTAAAATTGAAGGACAGTTCAATCACAAGTTAGAGACCGAGTTAATGGTCGATGCATCACCACATGGTGTTGGTGCTATTTTAACGAAGATACAACCCACCAAAGATGGCCGTAGAGATGCTCACATTGTCGCATATGCATCACGTGCACTGGACGACGTAGAATCTCGTTACTCGCAAACAGAGCGAGAAGCGCTAGCTGTTCGATGGGGAGTCGAACATTTTCATCTGTATCTGTACGGCATAAAGTTTACAGTGGTCACAGACCACAAAGCATTAGTCAGCATATTCTCAAATGTTGTCGCTAAGCCATCTCCTCGCATTGACTTGAGATAAATTATTATCTAGGTGTAAAATTCAGTGTTATCGTCGGGTATTCAAAATTTGAATTTAAGATTGTTCGAAATTTGCCTATTACAAATACTTGTTTAACTTGAGTGAAACATATATGAAATGATACATTTTCAATAAAGGTAGGGGGGATGTAATGTTGTCAATCCATAACAATCCACAATTAATTATATCGATGACTTAATGTTGGTATTTAGAATTGTAACGGACCGGAAACAGTTTAGAGAATAAACCAGATGGTTAAGATTGTATCTGTGATTTATTAATAATATACTTGATGACAATCTACAAACATCACAATTACTACCCCCTGATATCCCACATTTTTCTACGATACAGCGAATAGTTTTTACAGACCGCACGTCATTTTTCCAGTACACGCGTTATTTGTTTCATGACGCTTAAATCCGAAAGAAACTGAGACGATTTGTAAGGGTTCGATTAGCTTGGTTCTGTTCTCTATGTCATTCATTTTTCTTAAGTATCCTGTATTACTAGTAAATAGTCTTGATTCTCGTTTACATCGGATTCTGATTATCCACTTCTTTCAGTTGTCTGAACTAGATGAATCTCTTCCAGTATCTGACATGTTTGCAGCGGACGGTTCCCAACAGAGTACGAGGATTCAGCAGATGACGAGCAACCTAGTTCTTCCCAACCACACCCACCTATAGCTAGCAGTATACCAGACTTACTGTGTGCCGACAGAGAAAAGCCTGTTCAAACGAAGTTGGTGTCCTTCTGTGGAGCCAGCATCACCAAACACAGGCGAAAACAACAAACCGGTCATGCGTTCAAGTTTGATACGTATGGGAAGACATTTTGCTGTAGGTATACTTCAGCGTGAGCGTGACGCATGAGGAGTCACGACAATCAATCTGATGTATTAATTTGTGATAAGTATACTGTTGTAGTATTTGGTACTATATAAAACAAAGTTTAACTGCTTCACTTCGTTAATTTCAAACTTCAGACTTACATAGTCTAGCGAGAACCAGTTTGCGGATGGGACACGTCCGGTACATGGAATGTCGTACAAAGCAGGGGTGCGTCCATTAACAGTAATAACAATAGCATACGAAACCATTTCGAACACGTAAAAGTCTCAGTGGACATTGCCGGACGAAACAAGAGAAGATATTGCGCTACCAATGCAGCATGCGCTGGCAAAGGTTCAATGAAAAGTCTCATTATGCAGGTCACATGAACGTTCATCTGAAATGGAAGCCATTTACTTGTGGCAAGTGGCCCAAAAAATTCAGCTATGTCCAATATGACGGCTCATCAAACATATATTGGTACCAATAAAAAATGACAATGGGTCTTCTACAACAGAGTAGTGCACGGCACTGATACAATATCTCTCTATGCCCTTGCTAAAAGGGTTACAACTGGTCAGTGTCCCTCAGAAAATACAGAAAATTAACTGTACTGAAGAAAATGATGAGTGTACCAATCAAAATGACGAGAATTAATCACCGTTCGGGGTAATAAATATCTCGATTTCTCAATAATTTAAAGCATTTTTTGTTTCAAGTATCTCATGGAAGTTGCCTATTGCACCACGAAATACTCGCCGATGATAATACTTGGTGGTTAGTGGAAATGAGCGATTATGTAGTAATTAAGCTTTAGAAATTTCTGCAATTCAATGTATTTTGGCAACGTGTGTGCTTGGAAAAATAAAGACCTCTACCGTAGAAAAATGGAATCGCCGCTGTGGGGATATCGGGTGTGGTTCCGGTATATTTTACTTTCAGGTTTCGATTGAAATTCGGTGTACCCAGTACCACGTCTATTTTGGCGAATGCTAAAAAACAGCTGACAAATACTTTGTTTACTTTTGACAAAATACAGACAAGTATGAGGCAAAATAAGCTCCGTGTTCCTGTCTATATTTTGCAAAAAGGATTTGTCTGTTGTTGTTTAGCATTCGCCAGATCAAGTGGATTAGCGCTTCAATTTAGATCCCACAACATCTAACTGCACCTACTGAGGGACGCTAAATTAAGGGTGGGTGAACTTTTACTACATGATGAAATTAAACATATGAGGATTGGCTGTTAGGTTTGAGTAAATCATAGTAGTTTATTCAGGATTGAGGCAATATTTCGTTCCAGTATAGTAACAGCTCATTGTACAGTACTGCTACCTTGTTTTTAACGTAGTCATTTGGCTGTTTCCATACGTAGACAGAGTATACGCAACGCAATTATGTCACGTGTTCAACTAAGACTATTATATTGACTGACCCGCCGATTCACTCTGATTAGACAACAACTTAGGAAGCCGGACTTGATGAACTGTCTGTACAGTGGATATATGTAAGAGAGTTGTTTAGCTATTTGTACCCAGAATAAATCTGAGGTCAGTATATGTGACGTCGACATGTTATTGTCCACTCCGGTGTTACATTAAGAACCCTGTTTTGGATTATGTACGTTAATGGTTGAGAGTTGATGGCATTGTTGCCGTACAACCACTAGAATTTCCTTCTCCCTTATTTCTTCTCCTATAATTATATATATATTTATGTTATGAATTATATTATATCTCAGTTACTTGCCTTACGAGCCATGATGGTAATGTCATCTGTTTAGCGATCATTTTCACGTAGTGCAAGTGATCCAAAGGAGACAGGAATTAATGTAAGTAATTTGACCACTTTGCCAATAACACCATCTGATGGCACAGCTGTACAAAAACTAAGTATTGGTCTAATAAATTGTCAGTTGATCTGTAATAAATCTGATGAAATAACTTATGTTATTTAACGATATGGATCTTGATGCTCTTGTCATTACAGAGACGTGGCTGACTGGCTATATTTACGAAAAAGGTGGAGGAACCCAGATAAAGATATGGCCCATTGTTTTACTAACTTCTTCTTACAAAAGATATTAAATATGCACAATGGGTTCCCTTCTAGTCTCTTATTAGAGGGTACGCCATTGGTAAAAGAGTCCTGGATTTCCTTGGTGGTTACAATCGAGCCTCTTACAAAGACTGATATTTGACAGTTGCTGAAAGGTTCATCTAATGCTTGCTGTGCAGTTGACCCTATGTCTACGAGACCTTTGAAGGGGTGTCTGGATGTTCTGATAAGCACAAAGATTGTTAATAAGTCATTATCTCTGGGTGTTTTTCCAAGACACATCAAAGCTGACATTTAAAAACCCTTAGTAATAACTCATTTTGGCTTGTAAGATTCTAAGCAATTATAAACTTGTTTCAAATCGAACATTTGGTAACAGTTCGTCGATTTTGCGATAATAAACTTAGATTATCAATCTATTTTTGGTTGAAAACAATTGCATAATCAGAAATTCTAGATCCCAGTCTCTGCAACTATATTGATAGTTTGTCTAAATATTCTTGAATATAATTAGTCGCACTATATTTCAGTCGAACGTTTTTACACGTGTCAGGGGCGGATCCCATGAATGATCCAAAGGGAACATTTGAGAAGCCTATTTTAGATATACTAATGTTTCACGCACACCCACACGCAAACAGTTTGGAATCTAAACGGGTTGTTCCTTATATTTTGGGGGTCATGGGGGACTGGCACTAGGTCATCCTTAGATCTGAGTCTGACACGTGTGCTTATTAACTCTGCGTGTTACAATGGCCTGCAAAGCGTGTCTGGTTTTCTATAGTACCTAGAAGGGTCGCTTTTCTACCACTAGGATCGTATGAGTCACAGAATCAGTCTATACACCATCCCCATTAGAGCATGTATAGCACACATCTTCCACTGTTTGAAACGTACTATTTCGTTGCTGGTTTCAGTAGTTTGCCAGGCTATTTTCAAGCCTAACATCAGCTCCCCGTAATGACTGAAAAGGCCACACCTCAAAATTATTTTAATTTAAAACAAAATACAGAATAGCTGTAGCCACCATTATATACGTTGATATAGTGTGTTACTGTATTTGAGCGCCGTTTAGTGAGAAATGACTTCTTATCGTCACATGGCTTGATCTTTATCCAATGAAACAAAATATTATAGAATTTATATCTAGACACAGTCCATTTACTCACAATTAAAAACTAAATATATTAACATAGGTAGATGAAAGTCGAGCTCCCCATCTTTGTTGATTAAATTTATAAGCTAGTTCACTACTAATTCCTACAACTTGCTAGTCACAATTTGACAATAACAATTGTACCCGCTACAGAATGGACCTCACAGAAAAACGTTGGATTCAGTTGACTATATCAATGTTAAATGTGACAAGATGCTGCGTAATTACTTCTGCCCATAATTTAACTTTACTTCAATTTTGCCTATCAGCATACTTTATACCATAAACCCTCTAAGCCTTCGTCAAAGGTATATTGAAAATTATTTTGAACACGCAGGGTTCAAAACGTTTAGTAATGCTCTGAAGACGTTAAATTCACAGGAACAAATGGAATATATATATCAGTTCTAGAAAGTTCCACTCAACTGGAGACTATTTCATTTTATCAGGGGGCTGTGTCCAAGAGGCGAGAGACATGGGGATTTCAATAATAATTAATTATTAAGAGTCTGAATAGCTCCGGATCACTCGTCTCTCTCCCCCCCCCCATCTCTCTGTATATGTGTGTGCTCGTGAGTGTTACTTGGCAAAATGACAGAGAACGGAGTCGTACAGACGCAACGAGTAGGACTAACAAGTAACCATCCGAGCAGTTGGCCTCAATCAAGTTTGACATATCTCCGAGCACTGGTAGGGCTACTTTGAACTAAAGCCTAGACGAATCCAACAACTGCTGCAAATTATCAAATATCAGATGCTAATTACAACCCACAAATATATACACAGGTAGTTTTAATGCTACAACATCGTAGAATTCAAAATATTTCTTGATAGGATAACAAGAGGTTTTAGAATGACAGCTAACTGGCTACGTTTGAAACATACCGATGTGGGTAGTGGCAAGTTTCTTTTTCATCAACAGTTTGTAAAGGTAATGGTCTTTCCCTATCTTTTCATCTTAAGGAAAATGAGTGAAGAAGGCTGCACACTGCACAAGTTCGACGCAAAGTGTTTGATCTAGGTCATCCTTGTACTTAGCGGCAGCTACTTCGATTTAATCGTAGTCCAGTGATCCCAGTTCACTCAAGAAACCGAAAAGAGAACAGGTGTTTTCGTGGGCTTCTAATCGTTGTTCCAATGAACTCAAAAACTGAACAATTACTGGAAGAAAACTCTTTCAGGCATTGAGAGTCCACCCTCTTCTGATCGTCCATAATCCAATGGATAAAGGTGCATATTTCTTTGACGAAATCATCAGTTCCATAATCATGAGATCCAGACATCTCCTTTCCCTTCTTCCCATAAATATTAAAGGGCTTTCATTTTTCATATGCAAAACATTTCAAAGACTTCAACGTTGCTACTGCTTTGTGTTCAAATCAAGTGTTGTATCTTGCAACGTGTGACTTGTGGCATTAACTTTGTCAATAATGTCATGCCAAAACACAGCATAGATGCCAGTCTCCAGTTTGCACATTCTGTTGTGGAAACCATTTGCCTCATAACGTGCTCATTTCAATGGTCTTGCTATTTTGGCAAATGCTTCACGGATTAGGCGATATCCTTGGATGGGTGCTTTTACTGCATCGGGTCGACAGGACCATCGTGTTGCAAAAACCCTCTTTGGCACCGATATAGGCCCAGATTTCAGTCTTCAGTGAGTCTATAACAATTTCATAATGATCTGTCGAAACTCTGAAACACACATAGATTGCTTAAAAGAAGTAAAAATGCCACAGCTGCTTGACTACATTCAGCTGCTGTTTATCCAACTAGATTCAGTGAATGTCCAAACAGCATGATTTTCAGCTGCCACTTTAGCTTGCAGACCATTGAATCTCCCACTCATTGCTGGGGTGTTTTCAAAGATTGCCCACGACAATTCTGAATGTCAATGCCATCGTCTGCAAGGAATGTCATCAATCCTTCAAACACTTCTTGAGCCTTGTGGCCTTGATTTGGCAAGAAGTGCACGAATCGCTCAATTGGTGTATCGTGCTCAATGTATCTGAAGATCAGTTAATTGATCAACACGACCTTCATTAGCTGTGGAATCAAGAGAAACTGAATAGTATTTTGACAGTTTTATGCGTGAAATGATTTCATTCATAAGTTCACTGCCCATTAATATAAGAAGTTCTTCACAGATGGTTGGAGATTGATAGTTTGTATGACTACTGCAACGATTTGCATGATTCTGGATATATTGCATGGGGAATTCATCATATTCCACCAAAAGCTCTAGCAGTCTAAAGTAGTTTCTATTATGAGGGGATCAGATTGATTCATCATATCCACGAAGAGCTATGCCTCGTTCACGTGCACATTTAAGCACACTGACAAGTTGCTTTAGAAGACCGCCGAAATTTCTCAATTCAATCCCCTTCTTGTGCAAGTGCAGAATCTATACGCACAGATTTATTTTCATGACTTATTGCTGACAAAACTGCTTGAATGTGATCTTTTCATTGCTAATGGACACCAAGTCGATCACTAGTTTGTTTCCAGTCGCAGAACCGATCATGTGTGAATTGGGATCTTTCAATACATATTAGCTTGCAAAAGGAGCAATTGACTACCATTTGCTGCTGAAAAACAAAGCCAATAAAGTATCACAACTTCCTCATTTCGATTCCTTCGCTGAAACGGACCTGGTGTACATTTCCGACCGACCGACCGACCTTTTGTATTGCAGATTTAGCATTCAGACTTGACATCACTGTGGTGGAGATCCTCAGAATTTTTCACGACCCAATAGTCAAATAATTCTTTCGGCATATGCTCTGTCCATAAGCTGGTATCATCAACCTGTATAATCATACGAAATTCTGAAACCAGTTGCTTCGAGCAGTGCTTGTTTTATCGACATTTTGATCAAATTCTACCGGAGACAGGCCAGAAGACGAGGCTGACGTTTCAACAACGGCAGGGTGTCTAGAGGAAGGCGAGGACAGAGAGTGCCACGGTGTAAAGTTTCTAACCAAACAACTAATGATAAAATGATGATTGATGTTTTACGGCCACTTTTGTGCACATGATAGGCTAAATGGGCCGACTTGTGATAAAGAAAATCGGTGTTTATATGTATGGCGTTAGATTTTAGATGTCTGCCGATCAAAACGACCAGTCACCATAAATACAATACAATATGATTTAGCATAATGTATGTACACCACAAATATAATTGCACCAAAACCACGAATACTAAACTAATTCATTTTCGCTTCATTAAACAAGTTCAATGGACAGAATATTCCTTTTAATGTAGTCAAAAGAATTCACAATTTATATCTTTTAATGATTGAACTTTTCCATCCAGTTTTATTTTAAGCCTGCCAACTCCGCTTTTATCCGCGGGAAAGGGGTAAAACCCTGCGTGGCTAGATCACCAAGTACACACGTAGATGACTCCTTCACGTGAATAGTTTGAAGTATCCTGCCACAAGCGCTGATGTTAATCACAGTGGTAGTAATTTGATATACTATATGGCAGGACATCACACGTCGCGTTATGTTTTGACCTGCACATTTTGACGAGTTATTGAGGATTTTGGAAATTGACCACACAACGCGACTGCATCACGGCGTAGCTCGTAAATATGGTCACATTAGGTAGATGTGATTGTGTGCTTGATCATGAGGATACAATAAACATTTGGCTGACATCACATAACAATGCTGGCAGCGACAGTCCGATTTCCTGCTCCCAACTATTTTGTAGTGGCCAACGATATCCCGGTATTTTTTAAAATAAATAATTTAGTGGCATCATGTTTGGAATACAGGCGACTAACAAGCTCTTGCTTGGACAGCTATGCACGCTCCCAGCACGAGTTTTTCTGTTTACGGTGATCCGATTCAATTACGCCCAAAATTCACACTATCGGTGTTGCATGCCGATTTACGAGTGTAGTGGCCGATAAATATCTTGCTGAAAAGCTGCATATAGGTTACTTACTGCCTACATTTGAATTTTATTTAGTCCATTAATGGTATGCGATTTCCATACCATAATTTTGTATTTAATATTAATGACATAGTTTAGTGGCATATATCTAACGAATAAAGTCAAAGTAACATTCAGGGCAGTTATGTTCCGCCAGTCTAGTTCAAACTTAGTTTTTGTAGAATTGTTGCAATCTACATTAAATAGTATTTTTTAATCATTAAAATCAATTTACATTCAGCTAAGTGTGACTTTAAAATAATTTATTTAATCCATTGAAATCCATGCTAAAAATCCTACGAGTCAACATGAATAAAGACTTAGCGGTGTCATTCATCTGGAAAGATCGGTCCGCTATCATATCCGGATACATACGTTTAATCCGTTGGAAAGACGATCATTCAGCTGAAGTGTTAGTTTCAGTCTCTGTGCAATACGAAATAATTTGTTGAAAGATTTCCAGTGTTTACCGTTAGTGAAAACTTGCCAGACTCTCAACAGTGGGCGCCGCAAGTTTCTAAACAGACAGCAGTAACCGATGCAACACATCTCGCCTGTATTGCTCTATTCCACGACTTATTAAAATCAAGTATATTCCAGGCTGATCAAAGCCATTTCTTTTAGATGCTTTCTTTAGAAGTGTTACATCATTATATTTGTTACAACATAATAATTTTGGATTTATATCGGCAAAAAGGTTAGTACTAAAAATCAACTAATAAATCGACTTTGAAAAAAAACTTTTTGGTATGCAAAAGATCAAACATTAATCACGCTTGTAATAGGATACCCAATTTTATCCCACAACCCAAATATGTACAGTAGTGTCATCCATTACCAGCTGTACAAAACTGATATATACTTTTAGTTCGTATTTTAATCAGATACCATGAACCCATTATTTGTCAGAGCAGTTTTTTTATATCACTGTAGTAAATACCTACAAATGACATGTTTGCATGCAATGAAAGACCTTAAAACTTTAAACAATTCGGTCAACCATCTTGAACTTTATTTGCCAAAGTGTCAACTCAAAACACAAAGTTTTCTTTTTACTTCTTATGAGTTTTCTTAGTTGCTGGCTTCGTCCCCATGATCTTCCTTGGACGAGACTTGCCCTTAAGTCCACTAGGGTAAGTGCCTATCTGAAATAACAGAAATAAAAAACACATACAACCATTTTTAACAACATTAGATAATTAAAACAGTAAATATAGATCAACTCAAACTGATTATATGGGATGAGGATCCCAGTTGTCAGGGTTCGAAAAAATCTAATTTGTTTGATTAAATTGATTTTTTCAATATTCTTGATACATTTTATTAAGAGGGTTAATTAAATGTAGTTATGAAAATAAATAAACATCTGGAATATCATAATATACCAAATGGGCCAAACCTTTTATTCCTAGCCTTCCTAAAGAATTAAAACTAAGTTATGTAGAAATTGAAATTGTCATTTTGATATCAGAGTTGAAGCAATGTCCAAATTTAGAACACAAATTTGACTGCTTTTGCTACTGCAAGCCTGTTACGCAGTTTACTATGTACTAAAAATTAATATCTCGATTTTCATGTTGATTTAATCAATTTGATTAAATCAATGACAACCTGCTAGTAGTGCATGAACGAACAGTCAAATGCCAACTGTTTACTCTGTAATATGGAGAGAGTACCGTAATCACCAAAGACCATACTGCCGAGATAGATAAAACTAGTATTCAGTTAAATTCTTCACTTCGTCAAAACGTGATCTTTGAATAACTGACACTCAAATTTGTTCACATCAAAACAACAAAAACCAAACTCAAATTATTATTACTTAACTAACATGAAATGAACTTGTAACTACATCACCATCTAAAATGGACACCAACTAGCATGCACATAAACAATGACTAAAGAACAGTTCTGCGAATACCGTAGCCTATGAATCCAACGGACCGCTCAGAAGAGACCACACACTGAAGCACTCCTTTTAGAGACCACCATTTAAACAGCCCCTCACTTTGAAACCATTTATATTGCAGACCTGTATCACGAATGCATGCCGCAAGAACAACACACAAAACTACCCACCACTGCTTAAAACACTTCATTTATTTTTTTAAATCCCATCAGAAAAAGGTAGCCACCTTGGTCTATTTCTTCGGAGGTTTTTTCCCGATGATCCGCCGGGGGCGAACCTTTCCTTTGAGAGGCAGCTCAACAGTGGCAATCTAAAACACAACAGACACTTTCACGTGAAATTTCCACATGAAAAATACGAAATGGTTTCAAAGCTGACCAAGACTTTAAAAAAAATTAATATGGAGTGCAGTCTCACCCTTGAAGACATTTCCAAAATTTTAAATAAGAATTAGAAAGAAAGGTAACTTCATCTGAATGTTTTCACATTACAGTCAGTCTAAAGCTAACTACTATACTGCTAGGATGTTAAAAACAAATAGCCACCATAAAACCGTTAAATCACCCAAAGCAATAAATAATGCAAGGCAAATATTGTTAACTGGCAGGTTCTTCTATAACCCCAAAGCATTTAATCCAGGATGTTGCAAACCATGAAGTTCAAAGCAGCAAACAAAATACCGAACATTCCAGCACATGGTTGAAAGGTGATTAAAATAAACCAAGTTAGACCACTCAAAACCCAGATTTAATGATACAAAGATTTACATCCGTCAGTTTGTAGTAGCCAGGCTGAAACTTGTACTTTGACGACACTTTAGCTGGTAGCTGGAAACGAAGCAACAATCACACTATGGATTTCAGTACATTCACGGCACCTATTTGTTACTTGGATAGATGGCGAAGTGCGCACATCACAGCAGCCAATCACATAATTGTCACACACAATGCCCAGGTCCAGTGTTAAAATCAGTAATAGCTGGATAATAGTACTTATTAGATTTGTTATACGTGCACACAAAATCTGTGGATTACAATACAAGACATGCAAAGCTACTCCTATAGCACAAGCATGCAAGTGGTGAAGTAACAGCAGGTGAAATACACCACGTTAGTAACACTAGCACCAGGCACTAACCCCTCTTTTGGCATCGACCAGCCGCTGCCTGTCTTTCTTGTGCTGTTCCTCAAGGTGTTTAGCCATCTTCTTTTGCGCAGCAGCATATGGATTCAATTTCATCATAGCTGCTTCATTCTTCAGTGGATTCTTCTTTAACCTGCGTCTCTTCTGGTGCTTACTGAAGATATATTTATCACATTGCACACAGTTAAGAACAAGGCAAATGTTTGGATGCAAGTTTGCAATAAACTAGTCCAAGTAGAAAGAAGAGAAGCGTGACTGCGGTACTCACATAGGTGATCTGAGGGAATTCTGTATCTCTTCCGATTTAAGTAACCTGGACAGGTCACTGTTTGTCATTATAGGCATTGGCAAACTGTAACAAGTAAATACATCACAATGTAATTATAACATGTTGTACAAGCTGTAATAAATTATCAAATAGATTAAATATCAAGATCCTCCGTACTATTACACATAACTATTCAATATGATGCGACACACACAGCTACAGATCAGTACTTCTATGTAATATCATTCTAGTCAAAAACACGGACCAGAAGTTCACTCATCATTTCCCAATGTGCGTCGTCACATCATCACAATTAATTAAAATCAACTTAAATAGAAGTTCAATACAGATTAACTACTACATACTTGTAGTTCTTCTTGGCTACCGAGGGAGATTTCCAAGTTCCATAAAGAGCATCCAATTTTTTGAAGGCTGATTCCGTCCAGATACAAAATCGACCAACATGTCCACCAGGGGCTATCTTAAGGAGGTTTAAACGGTCAACATTAAGCAATGTCACTCCTGGTATGTTACGGAAGGCTCTTGTAATTCCATTATCTTGGCTGTATATTATCAGTGGACCACGACGTTGGATACGGCGACGATTCCTCATCTTACCTTTACCTGCACGGAAACGGCGAGACTTCTTCACCTATACAAGAAAAAAACCAAAAAGTGGTATCTGTTGTTGACAGCACCATTTCTCAACACAGATCTAAAGAATGCCAAGATCAGTACTTCTAAGAATAATATCAGTGGTACATCAGAAACACGGACCAGAAGATAACTCATCACACCGTGGCATTTTTTGAGTAATTATCCACAAGTAATTAAAGTTATTGGAAACTGAGCAATGCAAGAATAAACTAAGAAATGTAAATTTTGATAGTCAAAACATTTGAAGACCATACCCTTTTCATGGAAGATAAATATGCAACTTATAAAGAGACCTTGATAAGTTAAGCAAAGCAGCAACTAATCAGTGTTGCTACAGTTCATGGAAACAAGAAAATATTTTCACAGAAATTCTTTAGTCTTGTGTATAACACAGAGATTTAATTTTACACGGGCTTAATTCCAAAAATACCCCACAAAAAGAAACAAACTAAACGCCCTTTATTTGATTTAATTTTGAGAATTATGATCCAAGGTTGAAAAATGGTTCAATAAATGATGGACATTAAATTTCACTAATTAATGTCTATCATTTACAGGTTATTTGAATGAAGTAGAACACGCGGCCTCAATTACTTGTGTAATGTGGAGCATTACAAATAGAACCAAACAAAAGGCTGATATACTATCACACAGATGGGTGAACAACTACCTTCTCAATATCTGACCAAGCCTTAAATTTGCGTAAAACCCCAACAGCCTGCTTGGTCTTCTTAATCTCCTCAACATTATCCGAGATGACCAAAGGTACCTCTGGTGTTTCTTCAATACGATGTCCTGAATAACACCGACGAAAGGTTAGAATACGATATAAATAAAATTACATATCCAGAGATGGATCACATCAGTATTTCTACTATAGCAAAACTCAGAAATTTGTAAAGGAAAATAAATTGCATCAACTACATGTACAATCACTAAAGATAAACCATCAAATATTAGTAACATACCCTTGGACATAACAAGAGCTGGAATGCCAGTGGCAGCTATTGCAGATGTCATGGCATAACGTTTCTGATTAAGGTTGATGCGCCTGTGCCAGCGACGCCAGGTCTTGGTTGGTGCGAACATTCGTCCACCACGGCACATGTTGCCAAACGCACCCTGACCAGAACGATGGGTGCCACCTCCTCGTACACGTGGTATACGCGCAACAGCACGTCCAGTACCCCATGACTCAGCAGATGTCTGGTGACCTAGGAATTATTAAGAGAACCCTAGTCAGTGCTATTGAAAATATGCATTCGGTAAAGAAAAAAAAGGAGAGTACAATCAAACCTTTAAGATCAAATAAAACCAATCATATGATCAAATTACCAATGGTATCAGAAATGTGGCTAAACATTTTGTTTGACTACCGGAATGGGAACTCATTATTAACTGTCACACTGAAAATGTAATAATCAGCTGGAAGTAATGATGTGATTTTATTTAATATAACACAGCAACAGAAAAAGATCACAGTGTTGATTGTTTTTAAAGGGATAGTCCACCTTCATTTCAAATTTTGAAGACTTAACACAGCTATACTCACAATTATCATAAATAATGTCAAAATGTGTAAATGATCACCCACATATTAAATAATCCAGTTCAAAGTGCTGAATAATTGAGTTTTAATGGCCCGTGGGCACTGCAAATTTGAAGCTAGACAGAGACTGGAAGCTCCCGAATGCTGATGTCACTTCGGCGTATCAAGTTGACCTGACGTCTGTAGAGCCCGTACAAAAGCATGTAAACAAGTGTGTGGAAAGAATTATTCCAGAACTAAACAGCATTATCTTGTTAAAATGCCATCATGTATCACATACAACCATATCAATTTGAGCTGGAAGGGACCTGACAAGGGGAAGATGTTTCACACAATTTAACGCTCAAGAGAAACTTTAATCTAATTAAGCAGATATTTCCTCCATAGATTTGTCTTTAGTTGACCCCATCCACTGTCCAAATATAAACTATACAACTGCCACCTTTTAATTACTAAGTCTGATTTGATCATTTACTACACTTACTTAATTGGTAGTAAAAAGTTGCCATAAAAATGTTCATGCCAACAATGATACATGAAATTCAAAGGCTACACATATATATATATCACCTGTACCAATGATTGGTCCACACACAAAGCCATGCAAGAAGGTAGTATCTTAATTACAAAGATATACATACCAGCTTTAGCTGACACAGCATATGGCTGCCTGGAATTCTTCCTCATTTCAGAATGCACAAATGTTACTATGTCTGGCCTGATTGGGGCACGGAAAACAGCTGGCAAGGTAACAGTATTCGAAGTGGCCTCGCCCTTCTCATTGTAAACAGTTATCAGTGGTCTGGCAGCCTACAACATTAAATAATTCACTGATTAGCAAAGTGAAGTTACATGCTGTGTTATCACAAACCTGTACCAATTAGAGTACAATATACATATCATGGCAGAAAAATAAAGGACTAGTGTTCCAGTGATTCTCAGAAATTAAAGCAGCCATTTGGTGTTTGTTTCATGCATTCACTCAAACGGTAATTCCAAATTATTCATCACAGAATCATCCTACTGAGCCATAGCCTTTTAACTGTTTTGTAATTTTGCAATGCTTACACTATTGGGAAAGATTTACATAAAATGCGGCCTGGTGCGGAAAATAAAGGTCGCCAATAATCTGTGATCTTTTTTTTAAATCAACCATGTGTGTTTGTTTATAGTTTACATTTATCTGCACATGCATTCATCTCTAATCATGTACGTGATTATTTTATTGGCTGCCCCACTAATGACCTTGTAAACATTTGGCAATATAGTGGCATCCGAAATGGTTTCAATTTCACTTGCATCAATGGTATAATTAAGTTGACAAATTATTTGTAACTGATCGACATCAAGCCCCAGACACTTGTAGCTGATTAGTTTCACATCAGCTAAGTATTATTTGCGATTTGATGTTAATCGACCATGGATATTACGAGTGTTGACAGTTTCTAATTAATTCCTCCAATAAAAGGATATCCTAAAGATTGGATTATGATCAAATGGATAAATTAAATTATTATTATATCATCTTAGTGTGTCATGTCATTTGATCAACTACTTTTCATACCCATCTAAGTTAAATGTGTAAAAATATTTGGATCAATATAGCCTGTCCCAAGAATTTCACAGGTTATACTATTTAAAACCCAGGTTAACTCAATGGGGTGGGTTAAAATTTAATCCAGCTAATCACCCAGCCATTGGAATGCCTCTGACAATCAGAGGAACATTCTACAAATGCCTAAACTCCAGAGCAGTCTCAATTAAGTTAAGGTAATCAGCAAAAAACTAAATCACTACTGAAAAATCATATCCTGGTAATAACATCAAACTATTTTACACTTCAGCAGCATAAAAAAAGATAAGAAGTGCTTCTCAGGAATAATAGCAGCCATTTGGATTCTGTTTCACATTTGCATCAAACGGTAATTCCAAATATTTCATCATAAAAGCACAAGCTCTTCCTTAATGCTACTTTCATGACATTTTTTATCAATAAAATCCCATAACAATTTAATCCCTAGTAAATATAGCATTTTATATTGTTAAACAATACCCTGTTCATGAATTCATCTCAGCAGCTACAATAATACTGAGGGTAGCTCAGATATATTTGCCTAATGAGGACGAGACAAATGTCATCACGCCAGCACATCAGACATGTGTATAAAAGTTAGTTGGTGATAATTGTCACTACAAGACGCAACATGAAATGACTAAAATAAAATTTTGAAAAGTACCTGACCACCTCCTATAACAAGTGACACATTATCTGTTATAATGAGACTACTTGTTCGGAAGAGAGTCACACAGGGTTCACCCGAAGACAGATTGATCCAAAACTGGGAACAATACACCGATACTACGAAAAAATCCATTCTGGTGATGACACCAAAACTGTTGACTGAATCTGCAATATGGCAGCAGTGCATACCATCTTGCAGGTGCCAAGATGAGACCAATAATTGTCATTATTTCAATGGGACTGCCTCCCCCTAAGGCAATGCAAATCAGATGAACATCCCACAAAGCCTAAACTCCAGGGCATATCAAAATGTTTCAATTTAGTTGTCCTTTTTCTTAGAGGTAATAAATAAAAAAATAAACACTTTACTGAAAAATCATGCTCTGGTAATGCAATAAAATTATTTTACACTTATGTTTAAAAATCAGCCACATCATTAGTATTAAAAAAGCTCAACAAGTGCTTCTCAGGAATAATAGCAGCCATTTGGATTTTGTTTCACATTTGTATCAAACGGTAATTCCAAATGTTTCATCATAGAAACACTTGTAAGCTCTTCATTAATGCCATGTTCATGACATTTATGAACAATAAAAGACTGATATTGTTAGAAGCCAGGACCTGGGTCATTTGACCAGCCTAAGTAGGGACCCGGCAACTTCTGTTTCCAATGCCACTTGTTTGTGCCATTGCAAGCCCTTGATTCCTACTAACATGTGAACCAATTAATTTTTGTTCGACTCCCTACTTATTTCTTAAAACCACACGCTAAATGGGCCGAGTTTCTTAGTGAAAAACATCCACTACTTCTACGAATGGAAATCTAACTTAGTAACTACTAAACTAGACTCCAATCCAGTCATGTCCGGACCTCTTCAAAGCTAACTAACCTATTTCTACTTGACGAATAAATCGCTAAATTAAACAATAATGCAACTGCAAATGTTTCTTAATGATGCAGTTATTTATAGTGTATAATTTACAACTAACACTACCATAATATTAATGTATAAAATATACATTAAATTAAATTGCTATACCATTTTTAGGCAGCACACCAAACACGTGTAACGATATGGCCGGCTTCAGGAAAAAAGACAGAATAAGTTCCGGTATCTTAGGCGTATGAACGCGCAAGAATATATATCTAGAACTATTTACCATAAACAACTGGAAAGCGATAATGTTTATGAAGACATTACAAAATAGATAGGGGTATCTATATCTAAATTATTTGTTAATATACCCCAGCCATAGCAAGTGGTTGTTGATATAGCATAACACAGTGTGAGCGTGTGTGTGTGTGTGTGTGTGTATGTGTGTATGTGTGCGCGCGCGCGTGTGTGTCACAACAAATTCTGAGTGAACTTCCCATATTTGTATGTTAGTTATTCTGTGCAAGTAGCTTGATCAATAGATATGACTGTGGCCTACAAAAGTAGTTTTCCAGACTGCAGACAAATGTCACACCTTATGCATATTTTTTATCTTTGGTAACAACTGCAAGACTATATAATTTATAACAAATAATTTGTGGGTTACAGATTTACTAGGTCTAGTTATTGTAAGGAGTTTATATTTTTAATGTTAATTTAGCAAGTTTTCTTGTTATTAGACCGACAATGGAAAATTCTTTCAGCTTCTTAACAACGTATCCTTATATATATATATATATATATATATATAGGGATTTACTAGCAATACTATGTATTTAATTAAAGAGATTAAGTGACTAATATCGCTCATATATATATATATATATATATATATATATATGTGTGTGTGTTTTGCAATTATTAAATTCACTTGATTTGTCGATCATTTGTAACTTGAAAAGGGAAATTAATGTTTGATTTGCGAACATTTGAGGTTATTTTATTAATCTAGATCTAGCGGATTGAGACGTTGAAATGAGTAGGTAAACCGGTTTCGAGTCAACTCAGCCTATTTCAAGATTGGTCCGTACAATTTCGTCAATTCTCCTACTCGGTCTACACCAATTCGGTCCATAGTTTAACTAACTGAAGCCATTATAGCTTTGTTATTAATGGTTACAAATACGATGAACAAATCAAAGGAATATACTCATTGCTATTGTACTCGTTACTCTCGTAGATTATGTAAGAAATTTAAAAAAAAATTAACATTATAATTAATGTCCAAACCGCAACACTGTACGTAATTCAACATGCCAGTTGATATAAGCATATATTATTGGTAGTATATTATAAATAAAGATGATTAAACCTTAAAATGTGAAGGAGTGGATCTGTGATATGATCGTGTGTGTGTGTGTGTGTTTTAGCTGTGTATAATAAGGCACAGAGAATATCGAACCGTGAATTCAAACTATGGACGTTTCTTCAATGGACTGAATCCAGAGTGGCGACTTTTCTTGCTGAGACACGTGCAATGTCTCACCAGTCCCTAAGCCGCCAAGCAAAAACCAAAAGCGATTCCAATCACCTACAGCCGTGTAATTTTGGAGTATAACACCCAAGTCAAATCACGGCAGTAGTGAGAATGTTTAGATTAATTATCTAAGCAGCCCTATTAATAGCTATTTTTCAATTGCTGTATCTTTCTTCAAAACAATACTATATAAACTATATATATATATATATATATATATATATATATATGTGTGTGTGTGTGTGTGTGTGTGTGTGTGTTAATACTGTAAACCATAGCTACTGCATGGTATTTATATATTTGTATATGCAGCACTGATGTGGGGAAATCAATATTAGAGTTGTAACGTTTTGTAATGGAATCTTGATAATGTTGCAACTTATTTTCACTGACACACATTTGTTTATATATAATACCCTAGTTAGCCCTAATTACGTTAAAAGACGTTATGGCATAGCCGAGCATCGGAAACCTGTTTGCTACCGCTAAAGGCCCGGGAAGCCGAGCATCGAAACGATTGACTTGAAAAGTTTTCTTTCAGGTCACTGTCACTGGTCGGAACCGTGTATGATGGTGATAAAGAGCTGAGGACTGAGCACTATTTTAGCTTGTTTCAGATGCTCGGACGAGGATATAAAGATCCGAGCACTCGGTGACAACCACATGTCCTGCAGTAAATCATGTGTGAAATTTGGGAGCCAGCGTTAAGTGCTCAGCGATATCGGAAGCCAGCGCATGCGCATTGAGTAATCGGACCAGCAGCGACAGCGAACAGGTTTCCGATGCTCGGCTATGCAACCACTTCGTTAAATTTATACATGGATAGGTAAGTTGTGACTCGATTCATTATTGTTATGTATCCTAATAACCTTCTAGGATGTTTAAAATTAACTAAGTTAATATTATTAAAACACGAACATAAATCTTCAACTATCTAACAGTAATGTTCAGAGAACCAAATGTGACAAATTCTTGGGAATATACACATTGACAATAAATTAAAATGGGATGAACATATCAAGATGACGAAACAGAAAATATCAAAATCTTTTTTTGCAACTGATAAAGTTACACTCATCATGCCCAAAAGACACCTAAGTACACTTTATTATTCTCTCGTATACGTACCTAACTTATGGGATTATATTATGAGGATCGAGCATCAAATAAATATAGTGATCGATATTCCATCTGTTAGTACATAGGATTTTGAAAAGGGGGTTCTAAAATAGATTGCAGAGATAGGGGCCGGCCGGGAAATTCAACGCGAACGAGCGGTCTGGTCGGGGGTTCGGTGGGGCGCCACAAATCCCCCGATTTTTTTGAGGGTTTTGCCATCTCTCAGAGATTGACCGACTAGAGGCTGCTGGCAGCTCGTCTGAGGTTGACCGACTAGAGATCGGAGATGAAGAACTGGAATGGGAGTTTGGTCCAGAAGAAGACGGCAAATGATCTTTGTCATCAAATTGAAGTTTTGTAGAATATGGGTCGATTAGTGAATGCAGGGTAAATGCTCCTTGTACTGGATTGGCTCTCATTGCGACCAGCATCACTGATTGCATGACATTTTTGGGATGTGATGATTTTACAACAGTTTTGTTATTGAATGGCACAATCAGGTTGTACTGGATAAGCACTGGGGTTCGCACACTATAGTGATCGGTTGATATTACTGCTATAACATTAAACACATTGCCCCTCTCCTCATAAATACGGATAGGGAGCTTCAGGATGTATGCCACTGCCATAATCTCTAAATTCTCCGCATACTCAAAGGCATGAGCCATTTTATTGAGTCATGTTTTCATTGAAAAATACATAACTCCAACTCCTTTGTCTAACAGAAATGGCTACTTTGGGGCATTTAGCTCCAGGTATGAACATTCGCCGTGTCTAAGGTAGAGACCACTTCTTGGCGGAGAATATCTGCCCACAGCTTATCTTGTTTGTCGATTTCAATATCAGACCGTACCCCTATTTTTTTTCGCGGAGTGACTTGCAGATTGGGGCACACGTGAATTGAAAGACAGCGAAAGAAACACCTTCCATCGCTCACCACCTGCACACAACTGTGTAGCCATGTTTAGAGAGACCTTGTTGGCTGTCTGGTGTTGATGAGTGACTCAGAGGATCAACTCATGGTCTCTGTGGGAATAAAGGAAGACACAAATTGTCAAAGATCTGTCAATAACATTGTTAAACTAGCCTATATAGAGATAGTTTTCAGAAATAAAAACATTGTCTCCCCCGCCAATAATTGATCGCGGTTTGTACCAAAAAATGAAAGGGCCAGAAAGGGTAATTCTTAATTAAAAAACATTCTGATTAACCAATAATATTGTATTTATTTTATGAATAGAGTAGCGTTGTCA
This sequence comes from Paralvinella palmiformis, assembly GCA_025642065.1. Lineage (NCBI taxonomy): Eukaryota > Metazoa > Annelida > Polychaeta > Terebellida > Alvinellidae > Paralvinella > Paralvinella palmiformis. The sequence continues at coordinate 1,877,473 of JAODUP010000013.1, read as the reverse complement.
TAATAGGAAAACATAGATGAAAAATACAGCTATCAAGCGGCCTGGCTATATCTATCCCACAATCCCCGGATTCTGACGTCACGCCATCCTAAGCTCATTTATATTGATATACATATGACCTATATATGTATATAGGTCAGTGATTTGAACGTAGCGCGGCAGTGAGCTCCGGTGGCTTAGCCGTTAAGCATATTCAAATTGATCCTTAATTTTCAAAATCCCGAATTTTCTAAAAAGTGGTTCAGTTATATTGTACTTTACACACACACACATACACACACTATATATAGCTCCGGTGGCCTAGCGGTTAAGCACTCGGAACTTGGTGCCAACGGTCGCAGGTTCGAACCCTGTAAGAGGTCGAAACTTTTCCAGGGATTAATTTCTCGGCTCACTACATCGTGGGTGGCTGAGCACGTTAAATGGCGCTGCCGTCTCCACTGAATTATTTAAAATAAAGGGGGACGTTAAAAACCCTGATGACGTAAAACACTCTGGCAGTGACCACCCTCAGGGTATTTCGGCTTCATCTTTCCTGTACTGCTCCCCTGTGAGTGGTGGGGGAGTATATTTCTCAACCACTTGAACATAGAGGCTGTGCTGATTAAACGACAGCCTGGGGATTCTCCCCGAACAACCGAACCGTAGCGCGGCCATTTTTTCGAAACTATAGAAATTCTAGGATACTTGACGCATCCTTTTTTCTGGTTAGTATGTATATAAGTTGTACCAAACTTGTGTATTTAGTAATATGAATTGTCATGAAACATGATGCTGCGTAAAGTTTCTTGAAATATCATTTCTTTTGTTGAATATTGATCGATCAAGTTGTCGGACTTCAATCACTCAGCATCAGAGCATGCGTGTCTTTTCATGAAAAAGGATCAAATCTGTAAAATGCTGCACTCATTTTCATTTCTCAGAAAAACTTTTGTCTGGGAGACAGTGGGGGGGGGGACGGGTGTCTGTAAATATAAAAAAATGCTTATATCTCAGAAATGGTAAATATGAATATTATGAGCCAAAACGTTATTACTTACTATTGATGACTTATCAAAAGTTGGTTACAGGCTTTCATTTGGCACCATGACCTTTGACATTATCGAGGTATAATTAAGCTGCATGGTTAAAACCTATTATTTTGTTTCAAAATTAATAGCATGTCGCTGACTCGAAAACAGTCCCCTGGTCCCTTCATTGCATATTTGCAGCCATTTATTTTAGTGAGCCTTCCATGATGATAAAAGGCAAACAATAGGTAATGGCTTTACAGTACGCATGCCTCCCCACCCTTTGACACATATGCAGAAAGTTATAAATGTTCATATTGGTACATGTATTCCTAGGTCCAAACAGAATATTACTGCATGGCCTACTTGAAAAAAGTGGAGAAAGCATCAAGCTAAAGTACTGACTTTTGCTGAAGCTAATGGCAGTGATAAGGATGAAGCCAATGTACTAGTAGGTGTTAGTGTTGCTCCTAGTGTACATGAGAAAGGTGATACTGACTCATCTTGTCATGTGGATGGTAGAGATAACAGCAATGCACAGGATTCTAATAACAGCAGTGGTGATACAAATGATCAGGAATCAGACAACTCTGACAATGTGATATCTAGGTATGGATCTGAGAATTTGTCAGATGATGATGGTGAAGAGCTTTACATTGGAAAGGGCTTTGCAGACTGGCAGTAAGAAATGCATGTACAAGAACTACTTTTCAAGAAGCAATTGGAATCCTTTGACGACATTGGCACCGTGTTCCAAAAGCTGCTTACACTCTATTGCATACACCTAGACATGTACAGTTATAGGATAAGTGTGGTAGCTAATATATTTATTTTGGACTGGAGTCGGTTATTATAGATGTTATTCATATGTTTGCAGCTATGGACATATTATGCACGTTTGTTATTTTGAGGAATATGTCTTTTATAAATTTGGCTAGGTTAATAATAATTTCACCAAAATAATGTAAAATATACTGAACAGATTATTCGAATTTGATTGGCCATCAATGAAACTAGTCAAACTTTTGGCAGAGAGCTATTGTGTTGGCATATAACTTGATTGTGAATTACACTACTGTATGATGTATCGCACAAAATAGAATTGGTATACCTGTATGTTGTCGTGTTCTAGATGAATATTCAATTCATTTTATAGTTTGAACAAGTCTTATTGCAGCTGTTTTTCATTATCATGGGTGTGTCATATTGTGCGGCTGAATTAACCATAATGAAATTTCATCAAAAATACTTTGTGGCGGATGTAATTGATGCATATATATATATATATATATATATATATATATGTGTGTGTGTGTGTGTGTGTGTGTGTGTGTAATGAAACCTTACTGCACCAGTTCCTTACATTCCAATCAACCATGATGCTGGTATAGTAACAATATCAATTCTATTTGTTGTATATATATTATTGTGTTTCTTGTGTGAATGTGTGTATAAATGAGAAAGATATTGTATAAGCATTTTGCTCATTGTCAATTGAATAAATATGTTTACATCAACCATAATGAAAACTACTGTTTTCCAATGTTGCAAATATTACGTTGATCCAAATTTCAAATCCACACAATTTCATAACATTGATCCAACATTGATATCCTAACATTGATTCAATGTTGAAATCCTAACGTTGATCCAATGTTGAAATCCTAACGTCAAAGGACAACGCTGATCCAATGTTGATCCAACGTCTGATGCCACCTGGGAAAATTGATAAATTGGGAAAATGTGCGATGATCAATTTACTTTGCGATTCGCAAAGTAACAAACCATACTGACCAATATACTTCGCAAAAATCGAAGATTTTCCCAAAGTAAATACAACTGATACGCCCGTTCAATAAAGTTCTAATATAAGTTCCTGGCTAGATCTGACTGAAATCACTGATAAGAACAGTCTCATTTACCTTTTCGTAAAATAGCTGTCGATTGATTTTGACTGTTTCATCGTGGATAGCAAATGAATTAAATTATTTGACTATACTGTATGCCTATTAATATATGCCGCTTAAGCCACGCAGGGCAGCGTGGTTTTATGTGAAAGCGGCAATTTAATATCACTTTTAGGGTTAAGGTTAGGTCTGGGCAAGTGCCTTTTTGAGACGAAAATTCGTTAAATATGTGTGTACGCAGGCCTTATGAGCAAGCTACTTTAAAAAAATTCCTGCTACGTACCTATACTTATAATCCGCTATGCAAAGCTGGCTGAGTGCCAGCTACTCCTAAAGCCGATATTCCATATCGATGTGTTTCGGAAAGCCTTCTCACCTTCTTACCTATTTTTCTTGGGAAAGCCTGCCTGGACACTCGATTCGCACGGTTGTATCCAGAATTTTATGACTGGGTCGTAAAATTCTGGATACAACCATCCGTTTTGTCGCATACGCAGTCGCACATATAGAATCACATTCGTACTTTACATGTCAAGAAGTCGAAACTTTTCCAGAGATTAATTTCTCGGCTCACTACATCGTGGGTGGCTGACCACGTTAAATGGCGCTCCCGTCTCCACTGAGTTATTAAAAATAAAGGGGGACGTTAAGGACCCCATAAAGACGTAAAAACACTCTGGCAGTGACAACTCTCAGGGTTTTCGGCTCCATCTTTCCATACTGCTCCCCTGCGAGTGGTGGGGAGGAGATTCTCAACCACCCCAACATAGAGATTGTGCTGAATAAGCAATACCCTGGGAATTCTGCCCGAAAAATAAAACAAACAAACTTTACATGTTTTCCATTTTTTGTTGGATTCGCATAGTGCATACCGAGATTCCATATATGCGTAATGTAGCATGTGTATGCGACATTGCGGTAGCGCGTGTGATATTGCGGTATCCATGTGTTTCGGACATCCCTGTCACCTTCTGAGTGGGGGGGGGGGGAAGCATGCCTGGACACTCGAATCGGACGTTTGAATCCAGAATATTATCAGTGTCGTAAAAAATATGGATTTGCATTGCAACCTATCACTAAATGGAGCGATCCGTTTTATGGGATCCGAAAATCGCATACGCAGTTGAGTGTTTGACTTCGCTTCATTACGTTTGGAAGTCGCTTGGCCCATTTAGCCTACCATGTGCACAAAAGTGGTCGTAAAACATCAATCATCATCATGACATACGCAGTCGCACATATGGAATCACGCTCCTACGTTTACACATTTTCCATTTTTGTCGGATTCGCATAACCCACATGCACTGCGTATATGAAATCTCTGCTTAAGGCAACGCACCGTCTATTTAAATGGTGTCGTCGATTAAACGCTGTATTCATTGCAGTTTACTGGCTACGCGTTCTTGGCAATTTCAAATTTTATTTATATAGTGAGAGTGAAAATTGGCTATGGGTAACTCAGCAAAGCAGCAATGTGCTTCACTGAATGAGCATTTCTTATCAAATACTTCTCTATTTGTCGATTTTTATTGCAAATGCATGTTTATATGTATGCAGGTGAAATATAACAGATTTAAAAATAAATGATAATTTTGGATCAAGTGAAAATTTGCTGGACAAGTGAAACATTTCAAAATATTTTTTTTTTCTGGCTCCACAAGGCTCCACAAGCTACTAATATCTGTTCAGCTCGAGATTTGCGTGAAGCAAGCATTGCTATGTTTGCGAAAATCTTACAATAGGGGCCTGTGTTTTATGTATTTTAGCCTGATTTCCTGTTCAAATATTGAGCATATATTTCTATGTTGATTAAATATAATAATGTCAGATATCAATGTCAGATATATTAAATTATTTTAAAAAACGATTTCGGTGGGGGGGGGTCCGAGTCGGGGTTTATTTTGGTATTAGATGTGAAGAAAATATGTCGAAAGTAGGTGTAATTAAGCTATCTGAGGTCATGATTTCCCCTGAAAATCCCCCGTTTTGGCTTTGAATCACGTATAAATAATGAATCACGTATAAATAATGTATCTTTTCAGATGTAGAATAACCAGCTATAGTAATGTCCACGTAGATGTGGATTCAATCTATCGCCAGGACATGTAGGCTACTATTATAAAATAAATTAATATCGAAATACTATTGTTTATTGTTGTGAAATAAATGGTTTAACTGATGAATTGTGTTCTTTATGATTAATTAATGACATTACGTTGTTTTTACGTTGTTATTACGTTATTGATATTGCGTTGTTATTACGTTATTATGACGTAATTGTAACGTTATTAAAATACGTTGGGGTGATGTGACTATAAAACTCAACACTTTCATGTAAATCTTAAGTATTTATAATTATGTAAGGATAATATGATCATTACGTTTTAATAACGTAATTATATACGTAATATTGTTAGTTGGGATGTGCTGTCCATTTATTAAAATTGATCATAATGCCAAAAAAGTGTCAGAATCATTACAGGAACACACTAGCTTCATACAAGCTCGTGGGCACTTGAACTTGTGTGATGGTCACTGGCAACATGTAGTTTTCAGTGAAAATGGTAAAAATGGTCGTGTTCGAGTGCTCAGAGAAGCTCACGAGGCTCTACTCGATGAGTGTGTACTGCCTAGAGTACAGGCAGGCGGCGGCGGAGTCACGATATGAGGTGCCTTCCATGGCAGAGGGAAATCCCAGCTCCACGTATTGGATGGAAACATGGATCAGTACCAGTACATACGTTTCCATGGAAACCAAAATGCTTTCATTTGTGCTAGGAAAGACTAGGAGCGAATTTTGTGTTCCAATATGACAATGATCCAGCACACCGAGCGCGACGCGTCATGGATTTCCTCGAAGATGAGAATGTGCAGCACAGGGATTGGCCAGCTGTGTCACCGGATTTGAACCCGATCGAGAACCTCTGGTCGGAAATCTCATGTGGATTGAACAACATGGACAACTCCCCAACAAACGTGAGTGAATTGACCCAGGCTGTTGTGGACATCTGGCGAGATATTCCGGATCAGAAACTCCCAATCAATTCAAATGCTTTATTCACAATTGGTAGAATGATGAGCCGAGTTGGTTATAGTTTATATAAGCTGAGGTGGTTATACACAATTATAGGTCGAGTTTGTTTTAGTCGAGTTAGTAGCGGGCCGAGTTTGTATGGACCTATCTTGAAATAGGCCGAATTAATTTGATAACGAATTTCCGGTTGTAGTGGCGCGTAGATTTGACAAGTAGATCTATTTTTCGCGATGGCCCGAGTTGAGAAACGTTCACTGAAAGACATATTGTTACATTAGTATGTAGATTCAGATTAACCCTTATAATTGTCTGACTATTATGAGTGTGTTAGACTGGTATATCTAGATTTCTTCTGTATGAAATTGAAAAATGAACATTCCACTGGGTGACTGAGTGACTGAACGATTTGATATCTAGATCTACTCATCTAGACTAGAGTTCTAGATATAATCAATCATGATCATCTAGATCTAGACTCTACTGTCTCACTCTGTGTCTGACTAATCAGTCTACTGCCTAGCCTAGAACTGGACTAGTATTGAGTACATACTTAGACTAGATCTACCCGATCTTGAGCTAGCACTTGATTTATCCGTGAATTTTATAATCCAGTTTGAGCCTTTGATGTTATTATATTTACATGTAGATCTAGTATTCTAGAGTAGATCTAGTATTCTAGACATTGGTGATTGGATGATTGATTGGTATTTTCGGACACTGCCAGAATTTGGATACTGTTACAAATTCATTTGAGGCACACTCAATGACATATTCACATAAAGTAATGACATTCAACAAACATGACTCGTCTTGTCACAAAAAAGAAACATTATTTTATGTAACACTCCGTTAAGCCTTAAGGTATAAAACAATTTCAATTACTCCCTGATTGTTCAGTGTGAGAGACGTTTCTTGCTCTTACGCAGTAGTAGTAAGAAGCAAGGCTTCATTTGAACCATCTCGCAGTCTGTTTTTACTTCTATTTCATGTGTTTTGGCCAAAACATATTGACTGAGGTACGATTTTTTCAAATGCAGCCATTTTGAATATAATCTCAAATGCTATCTGATTCGTTGAAGGTGTCCGAATACTGCAATGCGAATTAAGCATACCTTTCAGTTTTAGGACACCGCACTAAATTGAAATATCAGCTTCACAATAAAGTCGAATAGAGTTCAATCAGATATGAAAATAATTAAAGAAATAATGAATAACAATAAATTGCACGCCTATACACAAGATATTATTTAATAATTAACAAATTCACTTTATTATATTCAGAAGACCTACAACTATCAACAGAAAGATAACAAGTACCAAACTGTGATTAGTATCATTCTAGTTGTGGGAACTTATTGTCCTTGTATTTTATTTACATAGTATATGACATTCATTAATAGTTCCTCTGGTTGTTTTCTCGAATTTGCAATTTATTAAAAAAAATACTGAATTCTGCCACAATTCCAATCTCAATTACTGAACATTCTAGACATTATGTCCAAAAAATATAATCAAGCACGAAATGGACATTTATGGAAAGTTTGAAGTTGGATAAATGTTTTGAAATGAATTCTACATATGGACTTTAAATTTAGCTTTAAATGTAAATGGAGATCTAATTTCTGTATGATATTGCTTGTAATGTCCACAATGCATGTTGTCATTTATCTAGATTTGCCAATAACCATAGCATATGGATGCAGTTGGACATCCAGATAGATATATAGTGCAGTGTCAAGGCCATATAAAACTAATTTATACTGGAAAAAATAGCGAGCTTACACAACCACATCTCATAAAAGCTGATTGGTTTGTGACCTTCCCATCAAAACATCAGTAATTAGTAGTTTTACAAAAATAGGAAATGGAGTTTGTCGTAGCCACTTTGACAGCGAATGGCCATGCTGAGCATGCTCTTTTTACGATTTTGCTTTGACTCTGAACAGTTCTGATGCAGGCTAAACCACACCTGGGGTCAATTCCAGAATTGGACTTGATGGACAATTTTAGAATTGATTATTTAAAAAATTGGAATTGATAAATTTTGTATTGGAATTGAAATTTCCTACAAATAATTAAATCCACAAATTAATTTACCATTTAATTTTTTAATTCAGAAATATTTCTTCCATGAAAATCCTACTTTGAATATAAACTCATGGTAAAAAAATTCAGTAACAAATGGAATTGGAATTGATAAATTTGACATGGAATTGACCCTATGTCTCGACTAGACGATGTTTACCCATGGCAAAAAATGCAGCATTGATTGAGCTTCAAGTTCTGAATGTAAAATCATGCATTCATTATCATGAAAACATATCAATTCTATCTTTAAAAACATCTTTATAAAACATGTTACATGAAATGGTACACCATACTTATATTCATAATGCCTATCATATTATGCTCAAGGTGTGGACTGCTTCACTGCAATGATAAAGGAAGCAACACCACAACCCATCTTGATTCAGCAGTCTGATGCACTCGACTTGAGTGTGCATTAGTGACCATTTTTTAAATAAAAGGATTGTTGAACTGGCAGTTGTTTTGTTTATTATGCAATATATATTTCTGATTTAAATTTCTAACTGAAGTTTTAAACCAATTTTCATTTGGCTAAAGGAATTTTGTCACTAGCCAGATTGACTAAAAATGATTTTAGACTATCGTTAACAGAGTCGGATGATTCACCATTTCTTAAACAGTTAGTAGCATGATATCCTTCATAGTCTAGGAGATTAGATACAGCATCACCTGACCATAAACTGTTCATGACCATCATTGGCATGGTTACATTAAGGACAAGATTACTAAGCTCTTGGGTGTTTATTTACATCTTTTTTTACTCCAACTTGTCATTTATTATATTCATCAGTTATAAAGACAACAAATGAGTGGATATTTGATAAATAAGGCATCAAGTGGGTGGAATCGACTGGGTTTTCTGTGACATGTATGAAATGGTTGGGTGTTGTGTACTGCATGTACACTTGGTGGTGATTTATTTTCTATGCAGATTTCTAATGTTTAAGAGAAAGTAAATATTTAATAATAATAAAACTGATATTTATATAGTCCAAGTTCCATTGCCACATGGAAAACAATGCATCTACACGCACACACACACACACACACACACATGTATATATGTGTGTTTAATACAAATAATTAATCTTATTGGGTGTAGGAATTGAGGACCTCAAGTATGAAATTGTTATGCCTTCCTGCTGTTTAATAATGATTCTCTTGTTGGATTTCATAATTTTGTTGGTACCCAACTATTTCCTCAGATTCAAGACAAAAATGGCCTAACCTTGTAATAACTTAAATTTGTGAAGTAAATTCATCTGCTAGCAGAAAATGGATAATGATTTTGATAATAACGTTAATAATATTATAAAATTTCTAATTGTATATATTTTTATCTTGGTTACTGTGCAGTAAAAATCCCTTTTTATCTATTTTTAGTGATGGGACTTGTAAGGAGCCAGAATTCTTCAAGGTAAATTTATCATTTTGATCAAGGTACTGGTTATGAAATATTTCTGCAACAGAACATAATTAACTTGCTCAGATGTGTTGCATAGAGTAGTTAATGGTTTGTGACATGTATACAATGGAGAACTTGTTTCTGACATATTCAGCTTTTATTAAAGAATACTTCAGTGTAACTGCTTACTTCGCTGAAATAGAAGTACCGAACTGCTCAAATACTTGTAAATACTTCCACATATTAGTAAATACACAAAATAACAGTATTTGGCCAAATGTCCTTCCTGTCAGATGATCTTGTTTTCAACGTTGTCATTAGTAGTAGTAGTAGTAGTAGTAGTATATTGATAAGAAATGTACAGGGCAAGATATTTTTATATCAGGTCTGAAATAATGATAATGTCTTTCTGCAATATTCTGCTATTTTCTTAATTTCATCAGTGTTGCAACAATTAAAGAGGGTATGAATTGCAAGTTACAATTTATACCTTCTTTAATTGTTGTGACATTGAAGAAATTAAGAAAATCCGAGAGATTTGCAATTTGTAACTGTCTCAGAGATGTTGAGATAACAGGCACACGATAAGTATACGTTCCTCAGACTGAATTCCCATGTGACAAATGCATATCCTCTGTTCTAGAGGGATGTGCTGCCATCTCCCTGTCTATCCTTAGATGATGTGATGATAATCTTAGTCTATTGGTGGCAATTCTGTTTTGTTTCGGTTTTACAAAATTCCATCCAATGAATGGGCTTGGTTGCAATGTAGATTGATCACTTGATACTGTGAGTTTGTAATAATTGTTTTGAGGTTCAATAAAGTCACAGTGTATGATACAGTAGGCCTATTTGGCCTCATGGGTAGTGTGTGGGACTATTTACCCATGTTTATGGTCATGCTGTGTGGTAGGTCAGAAGTTTGAATCCCAGCTGTGGCTTATATAGTAAGAGCAGTTTTTCACCCAAACAGGAAACTGGCAAGGTTTTCTCCACTGAATATGCCATCTAATGTAAATTCTAAATTTATTTAGAATTAGTTCCCGTGGTGAAGGTGTAAATTACAGACCATGTGCGTCTCCCTCATTTGAGGTTGCCAGCCATGTAAAATAATTGCCATTTCGGCCATTATTGTTATCAATAAGCAGACGGAGTGTGAGGATTTACTACTCAGAACCAGATTTGGGTTGTGTACTGGCTTGCTCTACCCTAGAGCTGTACCACATTCCAAAGTGTTACAGCTTCTTCTAATGCCAGATTTTATGGCAAAGGGAAAAAATTCACCTGTTTTGACATCAGATGGCACAAAGATTATGTAACCATCTCTATCCCAATCAAGTCAGGTCACAGATGTGCTGACTTTGCCTGTCCCTGTGTTCAACCTAACTACTACCAGCTGATGCTGTTATTGGTTCATTTAAATAAATCTGACAGCTCAGTAGATGCTTCTTGGTACAAAAGTGCAAAACAATTGTCTTAAGGAATTTTTCTGTATATTTTTTGTTAGCCATTTCAGTGGACCAACTATACTGTAATATTTGTAAATACGGTTTTATTCAAATTAAACAGTTTATATTAACCTTTTGAGGACCGTGTTTCTGGAGCAAATACTGCTTTGATTAAGGGATGGTACATATAGATGGTTCCAGAATGAAAACTACTGTAGGCAAATATACCAAAGCATGTATTTATCTACATTCATCTGATGACATAAGAAATACTGCTGTGTACTTATTTAAAAAAAATTAATTGAAACTTTGTTTGGGGGAAATTCAAGGTTATTATCAGATACCTGTCTAAATACACAAGCAAATACAACAAATAAATCATTGCAATACATGTATAGTGAATGTGAAATCTGGGTGCAAATAAATTGAATATACATATAGCTTGTTCTAGAATGAAAACTACTATAGGTAAATATATCAAAGTATATATTTTCTGAAACAGGATTTATTTGTCTAGTTGATGACATCAGAATAATCACTGTAGTTATTCAAAAAATATAGATATATTCTCTCTCTCTCTCTCTATTATATTATATATATATATATATTTAATTGACATTATTATCAAATTCTTGCCAACATACAACAAATATATGTTTAGTTATGATAAAGAATATATAATCTGTAAATCATATAAAAATCGCATCTAGTGCCCGTTTGCAATCGCAATCCCTTGTCGAGAATCGTGGAAGATCCATCCTTTAATTCAAAAATCAAAATAAAGTGTCTAGTCTTTCAATTGCCTCTATAGACACAAATGCTGCTGACATTTTGCAGAGCAAGATGAACACCAATCACCATCCCTAATATATCAGGGTTTAGTTCTTAAAAGGTTGAGTTAAATATATTCAGGAGGATTTGGTCCATTAATCAGCACCTTGAACTGGTTTATTTACAATGTGGTTGATCATGTTCATATTTTGACATTTATAATTTGTGTGAGCATATTTGTAGTAATTTTGAAATAAAAAATTGTGTGGATTGTGATGTTTCATAGCATTTAGACATATGCAGTATTTTGATTTAAGCTGTGCAAAATGTCCGACCAGTCTATTGGTATTTGTTTGGATTACTACCTGTGAATTGGACATAATATTCCCCTAATTTTTCTGTCCTGCTGCACTTTACAGATATCGTGTTAATTATGTTATGACAGATCTCATGACGGGATGCTGTTATTGGTGCAAGACTGCTGAGAATTTGATGGTAGTCGATGATATCTGCTGATTCTTCAGATTGATAGCAGATATTTGAGACTTAATAACATTTACTACTGCTCGTGCTATTAACTTCAAATCCTAGTTCTATCATATATTGTCAAAAAAACCTATGTATACTGACATATTACAGTGTTTTTGTTTTTTACTTTGCTGACCATATTTCATGCAGCTGTATTTGTTGCTTCTTCAGTGAGCTTTATTTAATCTAATACAAGCAGAGATTGCCAACAACTGATCTAGTGGCTCTACTGTCTAAGAACACACACACACACATATATATATATAATTTTACATATCTGATTTTGTTACTATCTGTATTTCAGGATTATGTTATCCACATCATAACAGATCATCATCCATTAGAAGATATACTGGAAGTAGACAATTGTACTCTACCTTGTTTGTTTATGACAAAATATGAGCAGGTAACTGTCTTGACTTATGTTTTATTGTTGAATTGTTTTCTGTATGTAAAGTCATTATTTCCTAAAAAGGTATATTTATATATAGTATATTTCAAAAGATGTCATAACATTATGCATAATTCAATTATCATATATGAAGGCGGGAACAAAAAAGTATACTAACCGTACACATTATTTGTAAGATAAGAACATACTTCTGTTCAGTTAACACAAATCACTTTGAGCTAGTTTTCAATGCAACATATTGTTGATGTTCAAAATAAGATAGATCTCCTGATAACTTCTGTCATCTGATTGACACTGTTTAAAGATTAAATGTTTGTCTTATTAATATGAGCTGAAATAAATAATTTATGTATCTGGTATCTCCTCTTATATTGCCCTGGAAAGTCATATTTCAATTAATTATAAAGGAAAGAAATTAGTCATGATAAATATATCATATGATGTTTTGTTATATAGTTGGTCATCTGCCTGTTCTATAGTCAGGGTTGCAAAACAAATCATGATTCTTTAAACAAATTAGATTTTTTTTAATTAATCAGATTTTGTTTCTTCTGGCAACAAGTTCCTGAATTTCTTTCCCCACAACTTTGGTATTATCAAACTATAACCGGACACAATCGGATTTTGTGCCAGAAATTATGAAGTTGACATTGATCAAATCAATATATATAATGATTAATTACACAATACTGTATTCTCAAAAGATGCAGTTAAATTTTGTTTCTGGTATGTATTCAGCATGAGATAACTATTAATAGTGAATCTATGTGAATGCTTGCTCACCTTATATATTCATCCTGGCTAAACACCAATTGCTTAACATTAACTCAGCAATCCCCTGAATGGATAGAAATTATGTGACTTCATGTGTTGGATCATCCCCAAATTCATCTCATTTGGCATATTGAAGCAGCATAGCTTAACTTGACATGTTCTATTGTGTTGATCTTCCAAGATCATCCCAACAATAGATTTGGGAGAATTCTCACTGATTAGTATGACTTGTTAGACTACACGGTGTTGAAATCTAATTGCAATTCAGTTATAAATATATGTAAAAATAGTTATTAGTCACAAATCGGATTAGTCATAAAAAGTCAATCAAACTTAAAAAATTAAAATGCAAGGTCATTTTGCGGTGATTTAAATCATTTTATTTAAATCAAACAACTCTGACTGTAGGTACTGGTATACCATCTTTCACATAGTAATGGTATTCATTGTCCTGCCCAATGTGCACAAAAGTGGCCATAAAATATCAATCATCATCACCTGCCCAATGTGATCACACATATTAATCTGCAAAATATTAAAGTGCCTACTGAAATATCTGTTGCTATAAACTAATATTGCAAAAGTTAGTAGTCACAAACTGCTTATAGCATTGCTAATAATAATATATCTACATTATATAATAAGGAAGGGATGAATTTGGAATTTCATTTGAATTGAATATTCGCAAAATGTTGAATACGAATTGAATATTCAGTGGCTTCAGTTCAAATTCAATTATAATATTGATTTTTTTTCTGGCTGTGGCAACAGTTACTGTAGTGTGTTATGTGCTGTCAAAAAGATGAAGCATATCTTCTGCATTGTTGAAAACCTTCAAGGTTGGTTTTATCATTGCTGTTGAGATGTCTTGTTGGGAAGTAACATGGTGGCATCATCCCCTGGGCATGAGTCTGGTGGTGTGGCATTGTTAGCATTCTGGATTTGTGGCCCACAGGTAGTGATCACATCTTTTAGTTTTACAGGCTTCATCATTTAGAAGTAATTGACAGCAGTCATGAGCGAATCAATTAGACGTGCATGCGGCAACACCAGCATGTCGCTCTTTGATCATGAAAGTTTTGAATATGAATCGAATATTCGTCTAATCCTTAATGTGCAATGTGTTTTCAAGTCAGATTTGATTAGAATTATTTTGTAAATACTGGGATATAAATTAAACTAGATCACAGGTGAGAAATACCATAAATAATTTATTTGCCCTCAAAACTGACAAGAATCACAAATATCCATAATAATGTTATTATTGGCAGTTATTTTGTTCTTTGGAATACTGAAATTGTACATAATTTAGGGTTTGTATGGCTGCAACTTATGTGTATTGAGTGTTTCTCATAGAAATATATATATATATTTTTCAGAAACCAAAATTTAAAAAAAATCATTTAATTATCTATGAGATAGGTAGACAGTTATTTAATCACACACACACACATACACACACACACACTGCTACACATTACCAGTCTAATTCACGTTTAACCTGAAAGAACTTGTACAATACAGCGGTTAGAACCTTGTGTTGAAACCTCCATTTCAGAGTTGGACTACCCATACCTCAGGTGTGATCAGCACACAGGCTAAATAAACACTCGCTTATTCATCTATACTATTAAGATAATGACCGTGTGTCAAGTTTAGCAGCTTTAAAGACCCATATTCGGTTTTAAAGTTTGATTTAGACAAAGAGAATATTTTAGAATATATAGAATTAAGTGATGATGCTTTACTGGCTGGAAGAGATAACAGTTTCTATGGTAGGGTCATAAGTCCAGGACTTGCTGTGTGCTTTCATAATAATCCAGAACACAGAGATGAATTTTACTCTATGATAGATATACTTACTGTGTAATTAATTTTAATGCTTATCATTTAAGGGTAATTACCATTATTTCACACTTTTACTAAATATATTTATTTTCCGGGAAATTGGCTACACTGGATTTTGTTGATGATATTACCATTTATATTGTTAATTATAAATGAAGTGATTTCTTTGTTACGTTTTGATTCAGTGATAGTTGTTCTAATAAAAGGAATATTTGTCTATTTAGATTAGTAGAATTCCTGTTCATTATTTTTTTTGTGTGCTGATGTTGTATTTTACTGGAACAAACTAAAGTGAGACATTATAGATTGAGTATTTAAAATGCAACTAAAGGCAGATCTGTTTGAGGTGTATTAAAAGTTATTACTACCTTAATGTTATAACTGTATAATCATTATTCATTTCCTTCTTTCTTTAATAATTTTTATCTGTGGTTCATTTCTTTTCAGTATTTTATATGGAAATTAAATCCTGTTTACTGTCAATTTCATTATTTAACACCATCTTAATTCTAAAACTATTAAGATTAGTTTTGATCAGGTCTGTTGTAAAAGAGTATATAGGTTTTGTGTCTGTTTTATGTGCTTTCAGTCAACTCGCTTTCTGATTTTTATATGCAGCGTTGTACCTTTGATGACCCACTGACTCCTACAAGTGATAAGTCAGTGGATTGCACGAAGACGATAAATGAGAGCTTTGATGGGTCGCCATTAAAACTTGAGGTGTTTAACACAGATAGTTTCACCCACAGTCCTGTAGCCTGCAATTCACCATCTAAGAACACAAACAAATTTAAGCCAGTCACAGTTGATGAAGCCAGGTTAGTGTTAGCAGGAAAGGTCTGGAATATGTTGTATTTTATTTATTCGTAGTTACTCTTTTTTTCACAGGTGTTTTGTATAAACAATGACCAAGAAAATCTTATTATATATGAATGCAATATCAAGCATTTCTAAATAAGAAAATTGAGGAATGTTCGATATTGCATTCATAAATATTAAAATTTTCTTGATCATTATTTATAAATATGCTGTGTGTTATCAATGATATTATGTAAGACAAGTTAATTAGATGCTAGACATTGCTTGTGTTTCTGTAATTTTTCTGGGAGTCTCTTAACAGAACTCAACTACTTACTAGTATACATTGTCTGAATGATCTCATGGATGTCAAGTTGTTTGTTGTCTGACTGGTATTGTTTCTGGATTATACGGTTAACAAAAGTAAACATCCAGAGCAACAGATCCATGTGATTTGTAAATGAGTACATTGTGTCGTATTATTATTTGAGTTTGGACCACTCTTGGCTGTGCCCATGTAATCTCTGATCTTTTGTCCCCACTCCCTTCATCCACATTCCCTTCATAGCTGGACGTTTAAAAAATCTTTGCTTAGATTTCCTAATAATGCTTTGTTTGTGGGATGTGTTTCCCTACGCAATTATCTATTGGCTGTATGTGCCAGGTGTAAGTAGTGTTGCAGATAAACAACTTATCAGATCCTAATAATACTACTGTTTTGACATCCAAATACCAATCAGCGGGCTATATATATTTATTTCAATTCTATGTCACTAAAATGCAGATAAGGGGGTGTCAAAGGTAAGTGGGGGATTATTTAGTTCCAGTGATAGCATATAGAAAATGACACCATTCCACCAGATTCTGATCAATTCAGGCGATAAACTCTTTGGTGCATTTTATTCCTTCAGCGATAAACAGTACAAGAAATAATACAGATTTAAGGTGATAGCAGCATCCAATTTTATTTGACTTAAATATTTAAAAAGGCTCTACCTACCACCTTATGGGGTGCCTCCGTGGTCTAGCGGTAGCGTGTTGAACCACAGATCACTACCATCCGTGTTCGAATCCCAGCGTGGGCATATCTGAAGGTTGTTTCGTCTTTCACTTCGTCTCATTACCTTTGGAGGTCGCTCGGCCCATTTAACCTACCTTGTGCACAAAAGTGGCCGTAAAACATCAATCATCATCATCACCTACCACCTTTAAAAATATTACACAAATATTACACATACATATATGTCCAGACAGACCACAGTTTTCCAATCCTGTTTACATATTGACTTCCATACTGCTTATTTGTATAAATACAATGGAACAGTCATATCAATATACTGTATATACTCGCATATAAGTCGCTTTTTTGGTAGGGAAAAGGGAGTTTTCAGAAGCAACTCGACTTATACGTGCGTCATATTTCTTACCAACGGAAGGAAAGGAGGGGGAGGTGTCTCTCTCTCTCTCTGCGTGTGTGTGTTTGTGTGAGTTGCTGCCAGTGAAGAAATTTATACTGATATATTTACAATGCATTTGCTGACACCATGAGTTTGAAATGACTGGGTCAGCTTTTTCGTGAATGAAGACAATGAGTGAATGAAGACAATGATTCAAATTTTGAGGGATTTTAAGCCAATATTTAACCTTGACTTATACGGTGAGCATATGCCTGAGGAAAAAATTACAGGAGTGAAAAATTGACCTCGACTTATACACAAGTATATATGGTATGAAGCACATATACTTGGCTGAATTAACTAAAATGAAAACAGAACTGAGTCCTAATTTTTATGTTAAATGTAAAATCCCAAAATGACTTAATTATTTATGTTTATCATACAAAATGTTTCATGGGAAATATAAAAAGGAATATACGGTTAATTAGTATTTTGTTTAGCACCTTCAATATATGGCTGAGGGGCAACCCCCAGGTAAGTATCCCACAAATATAGGTACACAGGGATTATAACCATAATCTAGAAATTTGCAGAACAGTGTTGTATCCACTATACCATTACTATTACTGTATTAGAATTTCATTTCTGTTAGTAAACACCATTCATTCCTCTATTAATTGAAAGATGACAGGATTTGTTATCCAAAATCTTTGCCACAGGAAAGGGAGAACTTAATAGTAATGCTGAATAGGTGTCACAATACAGAACATATATCTGGTACAGATAAAGTCTGTGGATAGTTAGGGGATAGTTAGGGAATATTTAAAACATACTGATTATTGTGAGATTAAACTATATGATTTTCATCTGGAAAATGTCATGATTATCATATCTTTTTATTTGAATATGTAAATTATGTGACACTGTACATAGAAAGTAATGCACGAAAGTAACCTCTTATTGTTTATTAAAGATGATTGAAGTTATAGATATGCCTTTCATGATTATGAAGGGTTCTGGTGCTCCTAGTGAAAGTTATCAAAATGTGCATAGTAGTCATAGAATTCTGGAACTGAGATCTCATCAGTTAAATTAGATAACCTTTTGTATTTGACCACATTGAATGATGAATGATCAAAATACAACCTTGTGTTTATTCCTGTGAGCATATAATAAAACTAGTCATCACTCCACTCCATAAAATGTCTCTAGAGGGCAGCATCACTTGGTTTATGTTGATGATGTACAACAAAACATCCTGATACGATAACAGTGTTAATTGATATCAACATCAAGATGTTTAAATTTGTAGGGAACTGTGCTGATGTCCTATACTATGGCTATATAAAACATGTCCCATGACCGAGGCCATATTAGCCGAGCTAAATGCTTTCAATGAGTTAAGTTGTGTATGTGGCTGTGAAATTCTGTACTTTGGTTGTTTGTCATTTCAGGATTGTATTGTCCCAGTACAACTTGTCTTGGCAATCTGCAGATGTTATCAATAAGAAGTTTGATGGTTTTCCCCCTCTGTGGGTGTTGTGTGATGGTGATGATCCAGAACATAATGCGATGATGAGTTGTCACATATCCAGACACAACAACCATATATGCTATCTTGTTTCCAATGTTACTGTCCAGGGTAAAACATCTGGATATATTTTGAAATATATTATGCATCTACTGATTTGGATTGTTTTGTATTTTAACAGATAGAACAAAATTAAAGTATAATTCTGTGATAATATATCACAACCTTTGTGTGGGTGTGTGTGAGTCTGTCTTCACTGACAGTGACACTTGTATGCATATTGATACTTTAGGCCCTGTGTTCCAAAAGTTGCACAGGATAAATGAAATGTGGGAGAAACGACCTTCCTGTTTCAACAAAGGCAAGGTGAGTTATATTTCTGTAAGGCAGACTTCCTTAGTTATAAAGCTTATAAAGCAGTGTAGCACCTTTGTGTCATTCGTTGTTGTTTGTTGACCATTACTTCACAGGGTACCTATTCAAAGTGTCATGCCAAGTACAGTGTGCACGTACGAGATCTATGTGACATACACTTTCATTGGAAGAAGTTAACCAACTTGCTGGAGAGTCCTCCTCTTGATGCTAAAGCAGGAATGGTAATTATGGCAGTAGTTTCTAATTTGAAATTTGTTTTGTATACTTAAAAATATTGATTACAGGTAGTTAGATAAATTCTTAACAGGACTTGTTTACTTTCAGAAAGTAACAGCTGAAGCTGGTGACTGTCACAGTCCTGTTTATATGCTATACAGAGAATTAGTGACATTACAGGTACTGTGTTCACCAGATTCTAAGAGACAACTTTGTTTATTATTCTAATTGTGTTTATGTTCACATCGAAGCAATTGTTGGACTCCTATATTGGTTGATTGACTAGCCATCATTTAAAATGTTACCAAGTCAAAAATCATCCGCATCGTTCCCTTCAGATAAAAAATTGTGAAAAGTAACAACTATCTACTAAAATAACACACGTTCCTGAGTATTTCATTCCAAATTAGAATTATTCACAAAGTTATTTCTTTCTGACAATATGTGATGTGTTTGTAATTGTAGAAATAAGAGCTTGCTTCATTTTATATTGTATCATTCCATTTAGAAGCCATTACAGTTGATTTTAAAGGCTATCTGTTGATCAGCAAATAGACGTAGGAATTTAAAAGTCCATTCTTCCGTTGCAGTGATTAGCAGTTTTTGCCACCCACAGTTGATCACCTCCCACCACCCCTTCTAAATATGTGGTTATGTGGAGTAACAATTTGCTATGCACTAGCCAGGCATAGAATACACTCTATGGTTATATACAATTATATATTATGATATGATTATGCCATTGGTAACATTCTGTGAAATAGGAAAATGTTGCTGTGCGGATAGCAACTGATGAAAATCTATCTTATTATTATCCATGTTTTTTGTTCACTGATCAAAACTATCAGATAATCTTGTGTATAAGATAATGGTGTGTCTTGTGTATATGATGAATTGTTTGTAGTCTAAGTCTAGGATTAGGGGGTAACTCTACATCTTAGATTAGTAACTTTTCAATGATAATATCAAATTATTGTCCAAATAGAATGGGTTCAGTAGGATATTTTCACACTGATTAGATACTGTGCCCTATACTGGATCATGCTGGCTGTTGTTTTTGTCAAGAAATCTTGGTCTGTAGTGGACTGGTTTATGATTATTATAGTTAAATATACCTCAAGGCCCTCTACGTCAGAGGCATAGTTGTCGAACTCTATACATCCACTTAGCTGAATCCATTCTAACATAATCTAATAAAGTCATCTCTTACCCATTAGACTAGGAGACTAAAATGCAATTCGTAATTAATTAGGCAATCTAAATACCTTTTTGCCATTAAGTAATAGACAGAAAAACTTGCTTGACAAAATGTACATACCATAAATTAGACTACATTTTGTAAAACATCTAGATGTGGAATCTGTCAAATATATAATAAATTTCTACAGCTATAAAGTTTTTAAAGAAGTGTTTTTGTTGTCAAGACATTCAGCATTGATATTTTTGAGTAATAATTTAGCATCCTGTGTAGATCTATTTTTGCTGTGAGAACAATGATATGGGTCAAGGTATTCATTGATTGTTGGTAATAAATTATTAGAACAATCTGTTCGCAACACTTAAATATGAACAGATGTTAGTGCAATCAACCTATAATCATAAAAAAATTGGAACCAATACTATGAATATGATGCCTGATTTGTACAAATCAGGTATAAAAAATTAATATGTTGCTGGAATAGCTGGTGAAATAGTATCAGGCCCTGAAGCTTACCTGGAGTTAGATAGCTGAAACATTATACAGAAATATTAATACTTCTGTTATTTTGTTTTATGGTAGATTTCATTTGGTGAAATAGAAAATAATAATCATTCATAACATCAAACCTTGTATGGAAGTGGATCAGTTTTTACGTAGTTTTTCAGTTTGTCTTGAGTTTGTTTCCAAATGCAAATTTTGTCTTAAAGCATGGATCAGCATGAAAGCTGCAAAGTCTATCTCTTTGTCTCTTTCTTTCTCTCTCTCTCTCTACACACACACACACACACACACACACCATTTGTATTAATTAGTATGTAATAGTTGTTGTAACTTGCTTAAATTGCTTGTCATCTTATATTCCATAAATTATTTTATTTCTCTCAGATAGACGCTGACATTTTAAAAACTGTTTGTTGTTAACTTTCTCCACTTTCTCCTTCAGCAACTGTTACGAGCAATAACAACTGGTAACATTGAATGGTCTGGTAGGTCGGATGGAATGACATTAATGGCTAAGATCAAGAAACTTATCAAAGGTTTGTAAAGGTGTCATTGTAACATTGTCAATGACCTTTCATCATACGGATGATCCATGACTTAAACAGTCACGTAGTTGATTATCAAACCATTAGTTCTGGGGTTTAAGTCCAATCTTTTCTATATCTGAAGGATGTTTCATCTTTCACTTTGGCTCATTACCTTTGGTGGTTGTAAGCAGCAAACAATTTAAGTTGTTTGTTGGTGCTTCTGTGATGCAGTTGGTAGTGCACCATGCAGCATAACTTCAGTTTAAGGTATCCAATCTCAGTATTGCCAGTATCTAGGCTATTTCATCCACTTGTATAAAGATTTAGCCTGATCATATCATTTCTGTGGTCAGTGTTCAGGTATCGGTTCAAATTGAGCCAAATTACTTGCGTTTTTAGGATCTTTCCCTGGGGGTTGCCACTCAGCCGTATGTTCTAAATCAGCTATGTGGCATGGTTAAATAAACCATCTTGTAGTAGAAGAGGAACTATGACCCTGACCTATCTATATTGCTAGCTTTCAATGAATGCTTTGTAGAAGTTGTATGGTCACACTTTCCTTATTTCTTAGCAGTCTGTAAATTATTGCTTATGCTTTTAAATTAGTGTCTCTACTCATTCTGTTTTTATACCAGACATGGAGTCAATTCAATTCCGGAATTGGAATTGATCGGCAATTCCCAAATTGGAATTGCTTATTTAAAAAAATTGGAATTGATCAAATTGGAATTGACGTTTGCTACAAAAACTAAATTTAATCCAAAAATTAATTTCTTAATTCAGAAATATTTCTTCCATGACAATCCTACTTGGAATATAAAGTATTCAGAGTAGGCGTTCCAAGTAGGTACTCTGAGTAGGTATTTGGAGTACCTACTCATGTTAAAAAATAGTAATTAAAAAAGGAGTAGGAAACAAATGGAATTGGAATTGATAAATTTGAATTGGAATTGACCAAATGGAATTGACCCCATGTCTGTTTTATACCATTTTTATATTATTTTGTACATAAAGACTACTGTTACTATCTATTATGATGAGTATTATGAATTGATTTCAGAACAATGTGTCGAGTTTGATAGTTACACAGATCATCACAATCAGGGAGATATGACACTGGCCAATGATACTCTATCATTGAAAATTACTTCTTCTAAACTACAGATAAAAAGGAATGAGATGGATTTTACCGAACAACTGTGGCTCATTTTAAAAGGTACAAGCATATATTTAATTCTACTATAATATACAGATCAGAACTAAAAACATGGTTGGCAGATAGACTGACCTGCAGGTTAATGATGGGTAATATGTATGACATGGCAACAAGATGTGTGATAACTTGATTGTTTGGCTCTAACATTGTTACTTCCTGCTAAAGTGGGGGAGTTGTATATTTGGGATTAATCAATTTGAAACCACCAAGCTGTTGATCTATTATGGTTTAGTATTATATGTAAAGAATTGAATTCCTTGGTTTGTGTGCGGAAAAAAGATTTATGATCCTGCAATTTTTGTGGATGCAAATTTTTTATATTGTTTTTACCTGTAATTTCTATATTTAAAGAAATACATGTTTACCTAATAGGTGATATCTTTTAATTTCCCCTTTAATTATTTTAATTCTTTATCCATGATTGAATTATAATTTGTGCAACTATTGTATTCAGAATGTCAAGAATACGAGGATCTAGTCAAATGTCAACAATATCTGTTTGATTGTCTCATAAAAGAAGACCTGCAGTTCATGGTCTGTATGTCTATTTTATTATTATATCATATGTTTTTGTCTTGTTATGGGTTAACTTTAGTTACAATTACAATGTACAACACGTCCAAATTAATTACTTGCTGGCCACCTAGTCATACACATGGCAGTTATATACATAAAAAATCTGATTTCATAATCATCTGGTGCACATGTATAGCTAAAATTGGTGCATTATAGTATAATCATTAAAATGGATAATTGTGTGAAAAGATGGTTACCACCAGTCAGTGAAAAGTAAGAGAATTTAGGAATTGATTTAGGTATTTTGTGAAAATATGGGGGAAATTCAAGAAAATGTTCTTATGGTCAGGGAAAGCATCTAGTTTTCTTTGATGTAATCTTGTGCTCTCCAGTAATGTACTGGTTAAAGTAGTGTGGTGTAGACCTCCATACTACTTTTGTGGGATCTTTCTCTGAGGAGTAACCCCTAGTTCAAACGTTCCAGGCATGACGAGATCCATGGTTAAATAAACCAACCAATAAATCTTTGATACAATCTGGCTCTGATATATCACAATATTGTATAGAGTTTGGAAGGAGGTATAATTTTGAACCAAATATATTAAATGTTTAGTGATACATGCAATCCTATATCATAAGCCCAATCCCAAATTTTGTCAAAGCCAAAATGCTACTACCATTATCTTCAGTGTATAGCACGCACTCATGTATAACACGCACCCTTTGTTGACCAGAAAAATATCTGGAAAAACCTAGTTTTGGTGTGTAATGTGCAGTAAATGTAACATATAAAATTGAAAAGCTTCAAGAAAAAGCACTACGATCTATTAAGTTGGACTTCAACAGTTCCTATAAATTATTACTAGAAAATTGTAATAAACACCCACTATATGTTGTATGGATTAGAAAGTTTATGGAAGCTGTATATACAATTTCACATGACAAGTATCAGCTGTATCTAAATGCTCTGATTAAACAAAAAATGTACAAATTAATTTAAGATCTGATAATAATATATGTATCCCACAATATAAAACCGTCAAGTATGGTAAGAATTCTTTTACCTATTCTGCACCATTTTATTGGAATAAGTTGCCAAATATAATACGAAATGCCCGAAGCTTTAGTAGTTTTAAGACCCTTCTTCATGATTGGGTACCATCCTGTAAATGTGGATCATGCCTACAATGTAATATTATTAATAGGTGAAATATTTTTATCATATCATTTTATCATAAATATTTCATTTGTATAAAATCATATCATATATGTTCATTGCACTTGTTATTGTTTACACTTATTTATGTCGATGTAATAGTGATTGTCACTAATGTTATTGTTTACACTTATTTATGTCGATGTAATAGTGATTGTCACTAATGTTATTGTTTACACTTATTTATGTCGATGTAATAGTGATTGTCACTAATGTTATTGTTATGCTTTTATCGACTCTAAATAAATTTTTCTTACTCTTACTTAGTAGGAGAAATGGAAAATCTCCAGATGGACTTGCACACCTTTTTTCAGTTATTTCTATACACCCTCTACGTACGATGGCCTGATACAGCTTTTGCTCCTAACCTCCACAAAAAGATTAAAAGCTGTTTGTCAAAACCTTTGATTTCCATTCTTAATAAGCCTGAAGCAGGAGTTAGTTTTTGGCATGATTATAACAGATCTGGAACATTGACGTTTAAGGTTAAAATGGCGGGATTATCACGGTATTATCACTCAGCGGACCCCCTATAAATCCCACAATGCAAAGCATGGCTGGTTTGTTTTGGTTTTTGACGTCATCATGCAATGGGTCTATTGCTTTGATGTTATAATAAATAAACAAACTTGTCTCAATTGTGAGCAATGATTTCTATTGTTTTGCTAATCAATGAAATAAAATGTTTCTTGGGTTTTTATGGTAGTTTATTTATATTCACACCTTATATAATGATCCTTCTGATCATTTGGTAATTAAAGGTGATAAAAGATAATAAGTGATTATTAAGTGAAATTACTAAGGAAATTAAGTGATTTATTATAATAACCATGAACACAGTTCAATTAAGTTTACAGTATTATAAATGTCAATGCACATATTCTTTTATTGGTGCTAGCCTTATCATGGCGACAATTTCGATGGCGATTTAAAGTAGATCTCTGCAAAGTTCAAACTATTTTTGTGTTTCTCTGTGAGGGGGGTAATTATTAAAATTAGTTTGATTTCTAGCCTTGAATTTACTGTAGAAATAATTGAAATAATTTTGAAGTGGAACTGACCTTTCACTATCACTATCTTGGATTAGGCTTTTTATGGTGTTCAGGCAGGTCGTCATGAAAATAATAATAAAAAGAATAAAAGTCCACACACATCTGGCGGTATGTTTCAGCTGTGATCGGTGGCTTTGTAAAACGAGTATTCAAAAAACAATGGCCTTAGCAACAAAATGTGTTTCTTAAAAAAAATTACCTATTTTGTTATGATGTATAATGCGCACCACCACAAAAAACAACAGAAAACAGTGAAAAAAGGTGTGTGTAATACATGGAAGATTACAGTAATTGTCAATTGACTAATTGTCAATGTTCATGTGGATGGTTTCACCTGTTTAGGATGCCATTGATAACCAAGTCACCACCGTCTATCATATGTAACTGTTCCCATTAAATAATTCCAATTAATTGTATCTCGGTTCACAGCTATAATTTATTTTGTTAATTAATTGTAGAAAACATATTTAAATATAAGAGCTCGTATCTTTTCATCATTGTCAGTTGGGAGTAATATGTTTGTTGATTGTACATGAACATTGTAGTGTAGGTTTAGTAAGACATTAGCCAGATTTGCGATAGTTGCTCAACCATGGGGGTGTACTAATATATTTTGTAATATGTTGTATCAGATAATATGGACAGAAGAGTAAGATATTTATGTCGATCATATATTGGTCATCTTCATTCCAGATTCACAAGGAGAATACCACAACTGTGGCCCAATTGATACGAGATTCCTACCACTCCATGATATCCGCTCCTCTGTTAGAAGGCATATGTCCATTAGAGATCTTACTAGAGATCGGTGCTAACAAAATATACAATGATTACATCAAGGTCTTTAAAGGTATGCCATGCTGGGTATAAATAATATGTGATGCAACAGTATACTGACAATCTAGATTCCCATCCTGTCATTAAGTAAACTTTGGGACACCATCGCAGTAGTAGTCATACTGTAGTTGTCATTAAGTCTAGTACTGCTAAAGCCTGACTGTACCTATTAGAGAACTGTTTCAGCCGGATTATTTTCACTGTAACCAGCATGAACTTTGTAACAAAAGCCTGCACTGACAGGAGGGCTGCTATGTACCATAGTTTTTTTTCTTCTGAAGGCGTACTGCTCTGCCTTATTTCTTTGAAAAGGCCCGAAAGCCTGCATAAGTGTGATACAGCTTGAATTTGTCATGTTTTAAAACTCCTATTTGGTACAGCACACCATAATAATAATAGCATATAATCTTGAACTGGAAAACTAATTTTTGATTACATTTTAATTACCATAACAATTACTTCGGTTCCGGGTTCCATATGTCTTTACAGTATATCAATGGTTGTATTCAGTAGACCATTCAGATAAATGTACAAAATTCTTGCATGGAAATGAATACTATGTTGATATCTTCACTCCCGCACAAGGTTAATAATGCAGTTTACGTGAAAAAACTTACTACTTAGATTGAATGCTCTGTCTTAAAACACATGCGGCTTGCAACCTAACAGTTCTTTTGGCGACCTCTACTATGTGTGAAACAACAACAGATTTTGTTAACCTGAGTTAAGACCTCTATTGTGACAAAGGTGATTGTTTTCTGTCCAATTTTCATGTTGTGTTTTATTAACAATGTAGGAATTCACAGCCCATCTTTGACATTTATTTAGGTACAAAATGCTTAAAAGTATTCATTCCAGGTGTAGTTTTTAGGAATCTAGCTATTTTGGTGGATTAGAGAACTCAATATCTTATCCTGGGATAGGAAAACCTACAACAGAAATATGACATCTGTATATTTGTGTTAAGATCCTTTGATAACCCATGTCAGTTTTACATGGATTGGCTCTTGTCATGTCACACAGGAATCAGAATAATTATGCTAATTAGAAGACGATAACTGAGTAGAGATAGGGTAGTAAGTTGTGTGTTTTGTTCTCTGAACGATGCCAAAGTCAGTGACATTTACCTTGACAGTTAGTTGGGTTTCTTCATAGCCTAACTCCGATAGTACGGTTAGCTATAGATCTCTAGTAATTGGGTGTATATTCTGGTTGCCCTATATCTGAAGGTTGTTTCATCTAGTATTTCATCTCATCAAGCTTTGAACATTACTTGGTCCATTTAGCCTACCATATGTACCAACATAGCTGTAAAACAACCATATGTATGATGAAAGGAAGTCCTCAACATCCAAGATTGACATCCTAAGATAACTGAAGTTCTGCAAAAATATTGTATGATGAGTTTCTGTTTCTCTAATGGTCCAAATGCACTTTACAGAAATATGTAACAATAATCACAAACTTGGAGACTAATTATTTAAATCACACTAAAGGATAAGATTTACTAACTTTTGTTCAGTTTGTATTAATTATTTGGCAAATATTTATTAATTATGTTTATCATTTATTGTCTTTATTTTTTTTCCTGTTCTTGGTATAATTTGGATGTTGGTAACTTGGTTGATCATATTATTAAGATTTCTAATACGATTTCTTCAGATCTGGAGATGGTGGATATCCTCGGTGAATTTATTCATGATGGTGATGCCATTTCAGAGAGAGTAGCAAAACTGGAGAAACTTCACTATACTGTAGAACTGTTAGTAATGTTGGAATCCCTGGACTTTCCTCAGACTGTTCTTCACGCAGCAGCAAGGTTTGTTAACTCCAGTTGATTCTAGACCCGATTTTAAGAGTTTCCAGCAATTTTGATGAGCTTGGGTCTCCAGTGTAGGGAATGGGGTACAAACATCGAGCCCAGCCTCCAGTTCTGTGAATGTCATGTTTACGATTGTTCCCTTGTTAATTTTGATTTGGTATTTGTAATTGGCCAGAGGGTGAGAAGTTTATCTTTTTAACCAATGAAAGCATAATTGTTAAAGCAACCTTTGAGATCGGGTCAATGAATGTGGCTAAAGTCTCGTTTGGAAAAACTACTAGTGGGTGTTTTAACTGTCTATTTACAGTTAATAAACAGCTACAGTCTGTTGATAAACATGTTCCAGGATCATACGTTCAATTGTGTACTTTTAGTGAGAACACCTTATGGGGTAAAAGTGTGCAGAAGGAAATGGACCAAGTTGGTGTAATAGTTGTTATCTGGTGGGAAATACCTGCCTATGCTTATCATAGCATTTGGAGAGTAATTTTAGCCATCTATCAGTTTCTGTTATCAGTTGGTCTAGGTTCGTTGTGATATAAAGATAAATGATAATTATATTGATAATAGATTAAAATCATGTGTGACATAACACAATTTTTACTATTATAGACTTCTGTTATAACTTCATTATATTTGAGGATTATACCCTCAATTTCCTGCATTTTACCCACAAAACACAACACTTTCTGAAAAATTCAGCTAACTCTCCCTCATAGTAGTTGAACACTGGAAGCAAAGCCGTGTAGTCATTTGTTGCCTGTTTAATTTTAAAATTTGTTGATTAAAACCATAATGTAAACAGTTGGTGGTATTTAGCTCCTGTTTATATCATGATTTGCTCTTAGCATTTTGTAAAACCACCCGATGTGGCCATATTCTGATGTTACTAACTCACCATATCAAGTCATTTTATTACTGTGTTATAATCCTCTTCCACCATGATAAGAAATGTTTAGGGTGCCTTCAAATCTCAGCATTGGCATATCTGAAGGGTGTTTCATCTTTGACTTCGCTTCATTACCTTTGGAGATAACAAAATGGACCATACACACCATGATAACAAAACAGACCACACATACCAAGATAACAAAATGAACCATGCACACCATAATGACAAAACAGACCACATGCGCACCATGATAACAAAATGGATCACACACACCATGATAACAAAATGGACCATGCACACTATGATAACAAAATGGACGACCACACACATTAATAGCAAGACAAACCACACATACATTGATAACAAAATGGATCACATGCACCATGATAACAAAATGGACCATGTGCACCAAACCGACCACACACATCATGATAACAAAAATGGAGACCACACAGACCATGATAACAAAATGGACCACGCACATCATGATAACAAATTGGACCACACAGACCATGATAACAAAACGGATCACACATATCATGATAAGAAATGGACCACACACATCATTATAGCAAAATGAACCACATGCATCATGATGACAAATGGACCACACACACACCATAATAACAATATGGACCACACACCATGATAATGAAACAGACCATGCACACTATGATAACAAAATGGACCATGTGCACCATGATAACAAAGTGGACCATGCACACTATGATAACAAAATGGATCACACACACACACACACCATGATAACAAAATGGACCAAACACATCATGATAACAAAATGGACCAAACACACCATGATAACCAAACCGACCACACACATCATGATAACAAAATGGAGACCACACAGACCATGATAACAAAATGGACCACATGCACCATGATAAAAAAAAACGGGCCACACGCATCATGATAACAAAATGGACCACGCACATCATGATAACAAATTGGACCACACAGACCATGATAACAAAATGGATCACATGTATCATGATCAGAAATGGACCACACACATCATTATAGAAAAATGAACCACATGCATCATGATGACAAATGGACCATACACACACCATAATAACGCACTGAATTAACACAGTTTTACATCTGTACTCTATATATTGATGAGAGATTTATTTAATATTATTTACTCAGAAGCACTTTTAGCTTAATCTTTTTAAAATATAACCCTCCATTTATACCATTATGATAGTGAACAAATTTTAGAATGGAAAAACCCAACAGTACCTGTAGATGATTACCAGTAGTTAACATGCTGGTAATAGACGATTCAATTATCCCTGGTGCCATCTTGCGACTGAATTTCACATTAGGGTCTCGGGTTAGAAGCCTAAGAATCACTGTGCTTTACGCGTGTAGTGGCCAATAAATGTCTTACTGAAAAGCTGTATATAGGCTATTTACCACCTAAATTTGGATTTTATTTATAGTCCATTAAGGATATGTGATCTCCAGATCATAATTTTGCATTTAATAGGAATGGCATAAACTTCATCCAATAGATATATGCCACTAAACTAAGTAACTTTGAGCGCGATTTGCATGGCTCTCATGGTCCGGCCTATCTAGGTCAAACCTATTTTTTGTATAACTTTTGCCAGATGACATGACGATGTGAATGGATTTCAGCATGAATAACTAAGGCTTAGCTGTGTCATTCATCTGAAATATCAGTCCGCTCAATCATTGTGTTATATCTTGATAAATACTGTGTTAAATCCTTTGGAAAGACATCATTGCTCAGCTGAAATACTAGTCTCAGTCTCCGTGTAATATGAAATAATTTGCTGAAAGATTTCTAGTATTTATCGTTAGTGGAAAGTTGCCATCCCATGTTAACAGTGGGTGCCATAGCTGTTTCTAACCTGAGACCGCTTGGATTGGTCTATTAGACTAATCTCATTCCAGTCCTAATTAATTTTGAACGTATTAAAATTTTTACTTTTCTGCTGCTATCCATGTTTTATTTCAATATGACATCATATTTTAAAACATACTTAACTATCCTTATTCATATAACTTTTTAAAAGCAAAATGAATAGGTTTGTTAAATAGAAAAATTAAGCAATTCTGTTATGGGCATTATTGCAATAATGTACTTACTTTCATTGATATCAAGGTTTTGTGGCTGTGATTTAAAAGCTAACCTTAGACAAAATGTCTATTATTTAGAGTCCAACCCCATTCACAACACAAAATCATGATATAAAAATTTGTATTGTAAAGATTTCTGTGTTTGATTATTTTGTAATTCACCATTGAAAAATCTTATATAAAATCAATGATTTCACATGTAAATTGCACTTTATCAGTAATTGCTTTAAAAATAATTATTTGATACTTAACCATCTTTCATTTGATATTAATTATTTTTAACAATATTTTCAACTACAGACTTGCCCTCAAGCACTATGAGACTAATCTCGTCAGTAATGGACACCAGTTTACTATACCTGTTGACACGTCTTCTGTGAGGCCAGCCATAGCCAAGTTAGTGTATTATATATTGATACCTATAATTTTAACTATATTTTAATTGTTATGGCAACATAAAAAATTATGAGGATTAAAAGTTTAGCTATATTTTTTTCCTTTTTGTTAAACTTATGCCTTCATGTTTTTTTTCAAAATATTTGTAGATTGCAACCAAACAGTTGGCAAGTTATCATGTCTGTCAACAAATGCGGCAAAACCATTCAACTTGTATACCGTTTTACAGACCAACCTCCTGTTGATCACATTGATTCAACTCTACCAGGTTTGTAATTGATTGATTTCTGAAATGATATTTGTGTTTGAAATTTGGTATATAAATTATAACTGACTTGGATTAAGTTATCCTTCATCTAACACATCTATTAGTATTACCCAGTGTGTACCCAGCATAATAAATACGTTACGAAATTTCTTTTTGACCTTCTGTTTCAATGGTGGGATAGTTTTGGTTAAAAGTCTGATTATGTATGAGCACAGTTCAGTAAGTGAATAGAGATGAATAATTAATAACTAATTGCTTCCTTTTGTTCTCTTGTGTTTGTTTTCAGATGTCGACTACAACGACAAGCTATATTATGTCACCTGCTTAAAGGAAGATGTCATCGTACTATGATACAAGTGTCTACTCGCTAATAATGAGGCATGGTTTAATATGATTTGTTAGTAGTTTGTTTATAATTTAGGTAACATAGTTTGTTCCATTCATTTTGGACTTTTGGGCTCCATTTGCTTTGTTTATTTAGCATTTCAAGTGCAGTTCGTAAATGATCTTTTGTTGTCGATGTCACATGCCCCCATTCACTTATCCCCATCAGCCAACCAACAAGACATAAGAGATAGGCATTTTATTAACAAAATATATATTTACATATATATAATTTTGAAATGTTTTTTGTTGTTGTTTGCTGTTTAAATTAGTACATATATAAAATGTATGTTTGAATAAATATGATTAGGTATAAAAGTAGTAATGGTAATAAAATAGCTCCGTACCTGTCACAATGTTACAATACTCAGTACGATTGCAAATACTATTTGTATTTTGTTATCAGTCCACTAAAGAAGCCATTGACTAATGTATAAATAAACATGAATACATGACATACAGTGGTACAATTTTGTGTCTGTTCATGTATCTGTATGTCTGTAAGTGATGGTTTGCTAATATACACAGAGAGATAGTTAGATAGATAACCTGAGTTACTAAAATTGTTCATCATGTCAGAGCAGCTCTGCTGCAATTACCTGTTTGCACAAAAATGTAAATATGTCGAAGGTAAGAAAGGGTTTTAATTAAACACCTGAATAGTAAAACAATACTTGATACTACTGAGTTGTTTACACGCTGACGGAGAAACACTTGACATCTATGAGGCAGTTTAGTAATCACTACAGCTTAGTAAAACCTGACCAGAATGAATTGACTTTACTCGATATATGATATTTTAAGTACAGGAGTAATTTATACAGGATCACACAATACAATCTTTGGATGTGCTGTATATAATGCATATGATACAAAAGAAGGACGTAACTATGTACGTTTAAGCCAAGATGGGATTTATAACATATTACAATGAAAGTCGCTTTGCCAGAATGATTACGAAGATTCTACTCGGACTAATAATGATAATTAAATGATACCGCATGACCTGTCATGATAATAATGAATGGTATATGTAATGGAAATCGATTTAAACAGTATCCCCCTCTGATTCAGAACTACAGTTAGCACGTATTGTATGAATTACTGAATTCTTGTTTAGCAGTAACTCGTATGAGTACGCGAATTAAAAGTTAAATAACTGGTTCTGTTCTAATTTATGCTCTCTATAATAATCATAATGCTTCTAGGTGTTTGAGACCTGGTAATGATCCCATCTCAGTATATCAACTAGAATATTGCGTGCTGTCTAATTACCATAATGATAACGTTTTGGTTCTGAATACTACATGCAATTTGGTGATTATAGCTAATCTGATAAGACAATAATTACTATACACAGCAACTAGAGCTGTCTTAACAGCAACTACAGCTGTCTGGATAGGAAAACAAGTATCGTAGAACTGTTTTAACAGCAACGCAGCAACAAGATGTGTTTTAACAGAAAACGGTTAACTAACAGGATCACACCGGATGGATAAACATCAAAAGAACACCTGTCTTAATGATTACCAAAGATAGGCTCCTCCATTCCAATCACACTATCAAAGGGAGAGATGTGCTACAAACGGCTCAGACTACTACTCTAGAAGGAGTTTTCTTGTCCTCAAATTGTCTCCGGATCAGGGTGGTGTCCACGTTTTGCTCATCGGTATATTGTCATTAACAGAGATGGGACTAAAGGATTCTCGAACTGGTTCTGCTATCTTTTAGTAACAAACCGTTTTATCCGTTTACTTCAGGGCTCCAACAACTGACCCCCTAGATCTCTCTGCCTGTTCGACAAACTAGATTTTCCAGGTTGAGGCCTGAGTGAGATTTTATTAACCGCTTTATATATAAAACCAACAAAACCACGATGTCCAACAAAGTAACTTGGACTATACGCGCGCGCGCGCGCACACACACATACACATACATACACATTAAGATGAAGTGATGAATACACGGTGGAGAAGACAGCGAGGTACGAACCAACCAAAGGACAAACTAGCAAAAAAAAAAGGATATAACAGAAATGGGTCTATAGGGAACATTGTGGCCATGTACGTTAGGCGGCCATTGTGAACACGTCATTGTTATACTCAATAGATAATATAATGCCATCGTACGCCAAAAACATGACAACCTTTAGTCTCCACTACATCATACACGAAGGAATAGATGCATTCCTATTTTAAATCAATCCGCCGCCATTTGTCTGTACCGTCGGCTTGTCCTCCCGTTCTAAAGCCATATTGTCATAAGCGTTGATGTAATTGTCGCGCTTGTCCCTGTTTTCGGCGTCTCTCTCCTTGTTATACGACTCGATGTTTGAGTAGTCGTCCGATTGTCGTATAAGTCTCGCCGTACGGATGCGGCGCATGGCGCAGGCTTGTATACAGACGATGATGAGCAAGACCAGAATGACAACTCCCGCTACGCTGAGGATAATGATCCATAAGGTCTCGTCCAGACCCCACAACTCCTGCTGACCTGTTAAAGAACACGTTAACGTTAATACATAGACGAATGTGACACAATAATAATAATCAGTGGCGACTCCAATGTTGTTTAATCCTAGCTCGCAAAACTCTCACCAATACCCAAAACCACCCGAAATAAAATATAAATAATATTAAATGTTTTCAATGCAGTTTTCCATATTATTTTAATGTAATTAATCTAAATCGTACATTTTATAATATAATTTACTATATGTCAGGTTTTTTTTTAACCTCCAGACTGATCTTGTCAAATGTAGAAAGTCTAAAGCAGCCCCGATTATAACTTTTATAAATCCACCAGAATGATGTATTTGAACATATATAAAAAAAACTATAGAGATACACATATTAATGCACTGGAAGTAAATTTAATGTTAACTATGTTCGTTTCACTAATACAAAGTATAATAACTTGCCCACTAATTACTATTATAAATTACGACAGCGTTAATTAAAAAAAATATAATAAG
Organism: Paralvinella palmiformis; assembly: GCA_025642065.1. Taxonomy (NCBI): domain Eukaryota; kingdom Metazoa; phylum Annelida; class Polychaeta; order Terebellida; family Alvinellidae; genus Paralvinella; species Paralvinella palmiformis. Next base: position 1,841,999 of record JAODUP010000013.1, on the reverse strand, counting down.
TTGTGTAAGTTATGAAGCCTGTTTCTAGGAATTTAGTAAGTAACGCGGGTAAATGATTTAGCGGTCGTTTCACTGTTGATAATGTGTTGTTTGTTGTTTTATCAAATTGGGAATTATAAAGCGGCAACAACAAACCATATATTATCAGCGGTGAAGTAATCGCTGAATCTTGACACACTTATAATCGCTATTATTGTTATTCTTTATGGTCAACGGTACATTTTACAACCGTTGTTAAACCAATATCCCGGCCATAAGCCACAAGGTTATGGTAGTTTCAGTGTCACATAAGCGCTTCCGTTGTTTGCTGACATGTGATAGCATGTATTTGTGACAATAAGCTTTATGGTGCAGTGTTCGGTGATATACATAGCACGTATTTGTGACAATAAGCTCCGTGGTGCAGTGTTCGGCAGGCGTGCAGGTTGAGAGATGCAGGTTAGGCTATTTGTAAGACATATGAGGCGTGGAAGCGGTATTTATACTAAATGACAGTGCGATATTAGTAGTGGAAAATAAGTTAGAGCCATATGAGTGATCCTGTGTCACGGGTTAGGAAAGGATATAGATAGGATAAAATTGTATGACACTTATACGGAAACAAGACCCCCCCCCTTCCACCCACCTAGAATACAAGCCATTAGGCGTAGGTCTCTAAAGCATCGATAACTCCTCATCTGAGCAACAACTGATTAGACAATCCACACGCAGAAAGAAAGGCGCATCTTTTCATCATCTGGTGTCAAATATCTAAAGAAATCGATGATCGATTATGTTACGTGAGCGATTTAAGTCGCGGCAAATTGATCCAAATAAATGCAGACCACGTGACGTCCGCCGTTTAGTGGCCATTCTTATTTCTGACGTTGAGAATATATTATTTAAATTAACACAGGAAGAAGAAAAAAGACATTTAAGAAGTTCGAGGCCTCGCCGCATAAACATGTCCTCGAGTTATGATAATTAGTTTTCGGAAATTGCCGCATTTTGACGGGCAACGTCTCTCGGCCAAAAACGTTCGACAAAATAGTCTCGATAAATAACGCGCATTGCTATAATGGCTCATTGTTATAGTTGCCGGGCGAGAAGTTTTTCCGAGGGAAATAAAGCGTGAAAATAGGCACCAGGAGAGAGAGAGGGGGGGGGGGAGTTAATTCTAATGTTACCTGACATAATTTACCATCACCATAAATGACTAGATCACGAACGAACAACAGCGGCACCCGAAATTAATACAGACCTGACTCCGCTAACACATTACGACTAGTAGTGGTAGTCATGACTGACTTACTACCATTACTACTTGTTGGTGACTCACTACTACTACTACTAGCAGATACTGGTAACCATTCACTAGTTAAGGCCGCCTCTGAAGCTACAGCTGGGACATAACACAAAACAAAACGAGAAATGTTGTTATAACGTCGTGAGAAACAAAACAGAAAAATGACATGTGATTATTGGAAGGAAAAGCTATATACGCTTCTTACTGTAGAATAATAGTAGTATAATGACTGAACACCGTAAAATAATATATATATATATATATATATATATATATATATATATATATATATATATATATATATAAGCAGAAGAGTATAGTAAGGCTTTTCTTTTTATAAGGTACGGTAAATGAATAAAAAAATCATTGTATTCTTTGTGGGTCTACATATTATATGTGTACGAGTTATTTATGTATGTGTGTGAGAATGCCTGCACACATGCTTAATATATATATATATATATATATATATATATATATATATATAACGAGATGGCAATATAGGTATGTAATAAATAGCATGCAGCTGTCTACATTCATTTTCTATCCACAGTTGTGTATGACAGAGATAGAATACCGCTTACAGCTGGGACTGAACAGTTTTTGGCATAACAGTGAGGCTCAACGACATAAATCCTCCCCCCTCCGTGATCCTTCCCACGGGAATGCACCCCCACAGACCAATCTACTGACGTACCGTCAGTAATCCCATCAGCTGTAAGCGATAACCAATTATCATGCGCGTGAAAACATACATCAAGAAAAGACAACTACAACAAAAGCCAAAACATCTACAAAGTCTACAATAATCACCCCGAGACCATTAATTAGAGGAAAAAATTGTGAACTAACCGTTCCAACCATAGTCACGTGATGTATCGCCATAATCAGATAACGCGGAGTTAGTGAGACGTGCGCAGAATATTGTAACTGTACGTAAAACGATTTGATTTTGTATAAAATAACACTTGCATGCATCAACTTCGTCATTAGGCCATCCGGATTGAAGTTTTCCATAAGGTTGGATGTGTCTTTGTGCCTATAGACTATATATTGTTTATCTCGATATGCAAATTAGGATTGAGAGGAAATTTGTAACATATGACGTCATCTTTGAAAATGGTCGGACACGGATGCGCGTAAATAGCTAATGTACGATATTGAAGGGAAAAAATATAATTCGTAAAGACGTGGAATCTTGTTAATATGGCGACTTTTAACACATATACCAAACATAAAATGGACGTTGGTATAAGCCACAATATTCTGCACGAGTGACTTTTGAACCAAACTACGGTAGAAACTTGGTTAGTCCACGAAATTCCAATCATTGCTCACACTCACCAGTAGAAGATACAGGAGAGGCTGTTGTGGAGGAGGTATTTGTTGTTGTGCTAGTTGTTTTTGTTGTTGTTGTCGAGGAAGAACGAGTAATTGGATTTGTTGTACTTCTGGTGACCACGCTTGTACGTGTTGTGGGAATGGTTGTGCTAGAAGTTGTGGTCGACGGCGTTGTTGACCTACTTATCGAAGTGGATGTTGTAGGTGTTGTGGATGTTGTACTGCTAATGGTTGTTGTCGTTGTTGATGTGGTCAATCCTGGACACAACTGCCGTATGATCTTCACGTCATCCAGGGCGATATCGCCGAAAGGCTGACCCTGACTGGTACCACCCCGCGTCGCCTTAAACGTCACACGGTTGACATTCTCGGGAAGGATGACTGTAGCTGGCAACCAAACCTCTGAAATCAGACAAATTTGTGAGCTCAGAACGAGAACGTTAGTCTACGAATATTTTTCTTTATCAAACGCTGCTTGCTCGGGCTGGGCTCTGACGTATGAGAGGCGGGTTTGACCCCCCCTAGGCTCTTAGTTGGGTGTAGAAGAAACCCACTTACTTGAAACATTGAAGAATTATATTATTGTTATAATACATTTGTTGGTTTTTTGCCCACATTTTTACACGAAGCAAGAAAACACATTTTATCATTTAAACAGTCACACAACTCAGTCACAACAATATCAAGTATCTTGCCAAATCCATGGAACACCCTCCCAGGCCAAGCCATGTAATAAATGATAATCCTCACCGTAAATAAACACATCTGGCCATGTGACAACGGAGCGTTCGTACGTAAAGAACTATTTGTTAGTGGAATTAGTTTTTAAACTTCTTATTTTCTCAGTTGTCATTAGTAAAAGAATCATTTGTACTGTACTCATCGTTGGTGAACGTGTGCTGAATGCGCTAAGTGTACTGACGGGAAACAGAGTGCTAATGACAGCATCCCATATATGTTTTCCGATTACTATGAAGAATACCCACATTTTGGCAGAATTGATGATGATGATGATGTCATCATGATCATGATCATGATCATGATCATCATCATCATCATCAGTCACGCCTAGGACATATTTTTGGGAAGCTACTCTCTAGAGAAGCGATACGACCAGATCACAATTTGTTATGGATACACGGAACATCTAACAGACTACATAAATCACGTGATTCTACCATACGATATTGAGATGTTGTTATTGGTGATGATGATGATGATGATATTAACTTCTAATAAATGCGCTCTGAATTTCGAAATAAGAAATACGATAACAGTCGATGGATGATATAAACTATAATCCTCACCTCCCTGTTCTCCGTCGAGTGTATACAGCGTACCGTAGCTGCCATTAGTAAACATAGCACTGACTACCAGCGATCCTATGTGTTGTCCGAACATGTGATAGTAGAATGTCAAACAGGAAGTGGTGCCAAGCTGGAAACTTGGTGTCTGGATCTGTGCCACCGATCCTGGCACTATTTGGGAGGCCTCGGCGTAGATGTACTGACCATTATCATTTTGCTGGGTGTGGTCATAATCGGGTCCCGTGGCGTCGCTGGGAGTCTTTCCATGCATCGGTGACCACTTGTAGCTGTCGGGACTGATCTCAGTTAGCTGACAGGGATTACTATCACAACGACACGGGAACGGTTTACGGTTAGACTCCGCATCGTCAAAATCGCACAGCAACACTGAAAATAAAAGTATTGTATTTTTTATTATTTCGTGCTCAAAGTACATCTTGGAAGAATTTCCAAACGCAGATAATTAGATAGATATCTAAGAATACGACGAAAACATTGAATTAAATACTTTACAAAAACTTTTAAAAGGTTAACAGTAGTGTTACACTACTGTTAACATTTTCAGGATTTTATAAATATATTATACAAAAACGTTGTCGATACCTATTACAGTTAATGTATATTTCTAAGATGTACGCAATTGATAGATAATGTCAATTTAATATAAATAAATAAAAAAGCCAAGTTCCTCCCATTGAATTTGCTACTTAGTACAGTGCCGCCATCTAGCGACAGGCCATCTTAACAAGTTACACTGAACGCTAATGATATTAAATCTTCAGTAATAATAATAATAATAATAATTTTTGGTCGACTTACCTTGAGATGAAACTCTCGCTGTCACGCATACACAGAGAAAAACAATTATTCTCTTCATGTTCATTCTGTATAAAGATAGAATATATATATATATATATATATATATATATATCATCAAATGGAAAAAATAATAATAAATAGATCAATTGATCATTTTATAGGTCGCAGCACCTGTTAGAAGCGCTGACATCAACAATACTGTGCAAACAGTTAATCTCACGGAAGCCTAACGTTTATAAACACTATGTTTTCCAAAATGTCATTGTTTTGTGTTTGTGATGATGATCGGGAATGAAACATCCCTTCCCTGTTGGTACACAGCTGAAATAACCGAGCCAGTTGTCATACGGGACACTAACACGACCTCATCCCATGATATACACTACATATGTCACTGTTCTGTATTATTCTTACAAAATGCCCGATGTGGCTTTTATTGATTTCAAACGATGCAGAAACAGCAGAACCTGTTACTGACTATATACAGTATGGGGGGGGGGGTGGTTGTGATGAGTAAACGTCAAGGTGACGCCGCCTCCTTTGATATAAACCGACGTTATAATGCAGAGATTATGGTCGAAGATTTGTTGGTTCCAGTATGTTACTGTCTATTTTAACATTACTCCATAATTATGACGTCATCTGTGTGATTATAACAATAAATGCTCAATAACATTATATAAACAAATAGTCAAAATAAATATCGCTGTTTATCACTTTGATTCATCTCCCTCCCCCCCTCTCTCTATATATATATATATATAGTATGTATAATTACGTACGTTCCTTCGTATTTATGCGTGTGCATATGCCGTGTTAGCATGCGTGTAATAAATACCGGCAGGTTTGATGCGAGTGTTTGCTGTATTTACAATTTCCAATTAACGCCAACATCCATCGTAACTGTCAACAATAGTTGACCACATAATGATCCGGAACTTGTTTGGGCGAGTCAGGTCTCAGCTTATGAACATAATCACCGATACATAGCCCTCACTGTACGGCGAAACCTATTATAATCCATATCTGTTGTTATCGCTAACACATACACCTCATCATACAGTACTGCCTCTTACTGTCCACATCGTCCTACATGTTACTGTGTCATTAGTTTAGATGAACACGTGACTTTGAGACGAAAACCTGCCGGTGTGTGACGAGGTTTGATATGAGATTGTATTATAATCTGCCTCGCGCCTTGTTTATAATCAATGAACTTATCGTATGTGTTAGCATTTCTAGGCCTATATGGGAATTAACTGGCCAGCTGTTTGGCCGTATGTCGGCTGTGAATAGCCCCCCCCCCCAAACACACACACGAACACACACACACACACACACACACACGAACACAATCGGCTGTATGAATCGTATATGAAATATGAGTATTGATAGCTAATTATAGAAGGTTACTGTTAATACCGAAGTGAAGTATTACGAAACTGCTCCTAGTCTAAACTGTAAGTATCATCGAGTGATGGTTCTCCTGTTTGTTAAAGGGTTCTTCTTTCATGGCCACTTTTATCCACAGGTTAAATGGCGCAGTTTAGCTGGAAAACTAACGAGTCAAACTGAACGATGAAACACTTGAAAATCCCGACTAGAGGTCTATGGCTAAGCGCGCTACTAGTTCTGTACCAACCAAGCGGCATCAGTGTCAACTGTCTGTCACAGTAACCCCCCCCCCCCCGAACCCATTATGGCTGAGTCAATCTCATGGCATGTAGCTGGTTAAACGATTGGAATCGAAGTACTTCCTGTCTCTTTTCAGTCGTTCTATTTGCTGAACGACTGGCAGCGCGAACTTTCGAAAACGTTCGCGCTGCGTCGTAAAAGGCAATCATATTACAGGCAAATTCCACTAAAATATTGAACGGAGTATCGTTCACATAACAACAAAAAGAAGATACTACCAAAAAAATAAATTAACGTAAACATATTTCAGCAAGTTATCAAACCTGTATTATGGTCTAAAAATCTACCCTTCTCCGTCAGATTTGTATTATTTACACATAAGCTGGAGTTTATTAGCGTTTTGTGGCAGCCATTGACGACTCGTTGGAGCGTAATTTGTAATTAAACAAACTGCCAAAACACTAAACCTTAATCGTTGACCGTAATTCCGGGAATCTAACACAGCTGAAGCCGCGGCTCTGTTACGAAGCGAAGCGGCAACGATAAGCTTCTAAGGACTTGCACGGATCATTCTTTCCCTTCACTTTATGGCTCATTGACATTTCGTCTAGAGCCTCTTGTTCTTGTCGAGTGTCGGGTTACGCCTTCGTAAACAAGTTAATTTCTTAGACTAATATTTGCGGAGATGTAGTCCCTAAGTGAAAGTGTTTGCGGTCACCACTTCTAATGTACAATGTACACAGGATCGAGTTGGTTCTGGTCATAGAGTTAGCCCGAGTTGAGAGCTCTGTGCTGGCGCCAAGTTACACAGGTCTGACGTAGACAACCAGGAATAGATCACGTTTATGGCAGAGCAAATAACCGACTCTACAGGCGGTGTCATCTCTCTATCATATCGTCATTAGACACGCTCTATGGAGCACAGTACAGAAGATGACGCTCTACATCGCCAAAGCAAATTTCTCCCATGTCAAACGCTCTCGTTGGGTCTAACCACGAACGAAAATGGGCGATCTTTCATGAATCGCGAATAGAACATTCTGAAGATTCATCTAATTTATGTTCTGCTTCGTTTCGCGACTAGAAGTATAATGTCTCATCAATTCCTAAATTAATGTGTAACAAGATCTATAAATGTAATTACTTACGGTGGTGTTACTTCATTTACCATTTCCAGGTAAAGGTATGACGGCTGCGAGTATTCGTGCGTGTGTGTGGTGTGTGTCTATGTGTGTCCATGCGTGCGTGCGCGCGTGCGCGTGGCTGCGTGCGCGTGCGTCAGCGATGTTAACAGCGATATGGTTGGAGGGAATGGATAGATTTGAGTTCGTAACCTTGTTTGTCGCCGGTTTCAGATGTGTCGATATACAACAAGCCAATCAGTAGGACTCTATACCTCCCCCTCCCCGCCCCGATCATCAATCTCTCCCTCCTTCTCACTGTCATCGATCTATTCGATCTGACGCTCTGGTCTCATATATTATTTGTGACCAATCTGGCTCTATATAATCCGCTTCTCCCCAACTCCCTCATGAATGCAATTAATAATACATTATTGATGTTATATTGATGTCTAGCAATGACGGATGCAGGCGAGCTAATTAGAGTGAAATATTCTCCAATAATTAATATAAATAATAGGTTACATTTTCTTGTATTCCACGAATGGTGACGTTCTGTTGTGACAACAGTCTCGATATAGCCCACTATCACACCTTAATAACCAAATAATCATCATCATCATCATCATCATCATCACCGGAATGACAGCTGTTAATATGACTGGCTGTGACAGTGGGGGATGTTTAACATAGTTTAATGATTCCTAACGAGGACTAATTCTACATTGTTTTAAAATTGGAAATATATGTCATATCACACACACACACACACACACACACACACACACAGAGAGAGAGAGAAGTCAGGAAGTCTCTCACCGTAATATAATATGACAATAACGATATTACTGAGCCGTTTTCGGATGCAAATTATTTATGAGATTCGATCTCGAATGGCGTGACTTGTGCTGAGATAAATCGATCTGACAATGTAAACAATGTAATGTGGAAATAATGTCACGTGGGTATATAATGGAGGTATTCAACACCTAGCTCTACATAATAACAAAATAGGAATAATAGTTAAATCTACATAAAAACACACATTTGAGTGCCTACTTTCGATGGCCTCGCTATAGAGGCCATTTGTTAAGGCAGATTTTTTAAATAGTTATAATGGCTGCATATAAGAATATTGCACAGATTACGTGAGAGATTGCTGAAGGCAGGCAAATTTAAGCACAAACTTGAGATGTTTCATTTTCATGCCAACAACATACTATATATATATATATATATATATATATATATGTGTGTGTGTGTGTGTGTGTGTGTTGATGATGATGAAGTAGTAAATTACAGACCATATGCCTTATTTCAGGTAACTAAGTCACGTAAAATAACCGCCATTTCGTCCATTCGTCCATTATGTATGTGCAAGACAGTTTAAATTATAATATTGTAATTCATTTGTTAACCTTTCCGAAATAAAACCTAAAAATTACATATTTTATTTTCTTGTTTTTCTCTCAGATTCAACTCTTAACACAAACACGTTTCAGATCAAGTTCACCCTTAGATAGTGGTTAATCTAATCCACCGTTAAACTTCTATTACCAGTGGATGAGGCGGGGGGGGGGTATTTGGAGTGCCTCACCGGATTCGGCTATGATATTCACCTCAAGGAGTGTGATACCGTAGATACCGCTTCGCCTCAAACACTCTCTCGATGTGAAAATGCAAACATAAACATGAAAAGTCCAACTTTTCTGGCGGTCTTTATATAAAAAGAAGAGGGTTGAAGTCTCTCTTTAAAAAACGGTTAGATAAAAGTATCTTGGTGCCAAATAGCTGAGGTCATATATATATATATATATATATATATATATATATATATATATATATATATATATATATATATATATATACAGTAAAAGTTGGTTAACTAGGCTATAACGAAATGGTATCTTAACTCGAAATGGTTAGCTGGTCCGGCCAAGCGTCCATTCACTTCCATAGTAAAGAAACTGGGATATAACGAAATTTATACAACGAAAACTTGCTTAGAGTGAAGTGATTTTTAGATCCCAGCAGCATTGAATCAATATAAATAACGAAATACGATACACATATATCAAAATTCCCAACAACAGAAAGATAGATCTAGAAAGTAGGTGTATTCTAAATGTTAATATATTCAGGTTAAACTAATATGTACATTTCGTCATCATCTCGTGTTTGTGGACACATATTTGCCATGAGAGCTTATTGTTAGTCTCATTGGATAGAGCTCTTTATAGGAGCTTTGCTGTATTTGAAGCTGTATTCCACACACCACACACACACCCACACACACACACACACACAGACGCACACGCACGCACGCATACTATACGACTGATCCACTTGATTGATTCGTTAATTAATTAATTAATTGATTTAAAATTACACAAACTCATGAATAACCACATAATATAATTATTCACGTTATTGGACAAGGAAATAAATGCTAATACAGCGACCCCTAACAACACAGGCCACCCCTCGGGGGGGGGGTTCCTGTAACATTAAGGAACCATATTTAAAATCCGTACTATAACCTTGTCCTCAGGTAGGCTTAATCCAACTATTTGGTGAGCTGACTGTATATTATAATAAATAACACATCCGTACCAATGATCGCAAAGAAACCAATATCTTTTCAAAGAATTTCGTTTTTCTTTGCTATATGGTGAAAATTTCCACGCCACCACTCGATCCACTTGTAATCGGCTTAAAATTAACATACAGTTATATGATCTGATAACTAATGTTAATTTGCTAACATCGGATTAGTTTGTATTGCATGTTAGCAGGTATGTTTCTGGCACATCGGAATCTATTGATTCCCATTCGTTATTCCCAGAACATCAACAAACCGTTCGCGGAAGTTGTCAGCCCGAGACAGCTGTTGCCAGCTGTAAATTATCACTTTATCATTTTGATATCCGATCCAGCTGTAGCGGACATTACGAAAAGCTAGATTTTGGGTTATTATTCTGATCGAACGACACTTACTTGTCTCGATTGGAAAGCTATCCAAGTCCTGACGTATTCTCCCTAACGGTGTATTGTTCAATGGAGTCCTACTACTATCTCCTAGGTAACGACAACACAGAGCCTGCGCCAGCGTTCTGTTACTACAATGAAGCACTGTCTCTCGCTCTCTCACATTATATAGACACAGATACGATCAAGGAGAAACGAGTGGTTTTTAATTTTTGCCGCAAGGGATGATCACTTCAAAAGAAAGACGGACAACATAAGATCCGCCAAATGAGTCATGTGTCTCTGTGTATATAATATAGTGAGTGACTTGTTGTACCTCTATAATATGTGTGTGTGTGTGTATACTGAGTGACTTGTAGTTCCGGTGTGTGTCGACCTCAGATTGAAGCGTCCATCCCGCAGGAGGGCGCTCTAGGCCTACCTGGTTACGCACGACTGACCACGGAAGACACTGCGTACCATGCGAGGCCGGAACGCGCTTTGCATAACAAAGGACCTCGTTCATGTTTCTGTTGTGGTGGTTGGTCGAGGTGGTACGTGGTGTGTTGGTGGGTGGTTATGGAGCCCATGAGTGGCTTATAGCGCCACGTGAACCATTCTGTCATTGGCCAGTTTTGCTGCGGGTGGAGTTTTCTTATATATATATATATATATATATATATATATAATAGCCAGAAAAACACAAGAGGTTTCGATCATGTCGGACACACCTTAATTTACGGAAATGAGCCGCTTCAATAAACGAGAAATATTTTGGAATCATTTGTGCGCGGTGAAGTGGTGAGGTTGTTATACGTCATCATTGCGTCACGGCGCTTCCGGCGTTCGTGACGTTAGATTTCAACGAGTGAGCAATCCGTTAGGCGAATCTGGGCATGGCATTAACCATACTACTAACAACTACTGGAGTGATACCACTCATATGCCATTCAGATACCACTCAATTAACAAAACATTTGATGTTCGTATATAAGGAACTCATCGCAGTAAAACCTAGGTAAATAAAAGCACAGGTTAAACGTGTTTAAAACAGTTATAATAATGTATAAACTATTAATATTTATAACAAATATATACTGGAGGTTTATAAATCCCGTTTTCTTTTATTTGGCCATTTGCTCACATACAAGGCATTTGGGCATATATATATATATATATATATATATATATATATATATTAGTCGTATTTAAATATTGGCTTGTGGTATTTTTCATGAATATACCTGCTATCATATACCACAAAGGTATAGTGTTTGATCGTGTTCCATCTTACTACCATACGCCATACATTAGTGTTATTGTTACTTTTGTAGCTGTAATATCGTTGAAGATGGACACACACACACACACACACACACACACACAAACACGCACGCACACAGACACACACGCGCGCGCACACACACACACAATCCACCTCTTAAGAAAACTCACCCCTCTCTGTGATATATATTTCTAATATAGCCACTCGAACTTGCAGCCTACACTGAAGAGTGGCATGTACGTAAACATGAAGAATTATTCTCAAACAATAAATACTACCCCCGAGTTATATATTTCCCTGACTGAAGCATACATTTTTCGTAATAATCATACGCCACTGTAACAAGTAATAGCGTTTACATAATGAATTGGCTTATTTCTCGCTTGGCGATGACTTCATAAATATTGATGAGTCGTCGAGTTTCTTCAAGATGTGTTAACTGAAGCGTGGCCAGTATCAGTATTCTTATTGACATATAAACAAGACCTGACGTATTATATTATGTTGTTTGTACGACATTGAAGGCTATAGGCTTAATTAAAATAGCTACTCTAGAAATATAACCACTGACGTAATCGTTTTTTGTCGTTGTCGTCATAATTATGCCACGTCACAGTATCATTATGGTAATGATCGTCGTCATCATCACCACCACCACCACCAATAATAATAATAATAATAATAGAGAAAACATGTTTCAACACACACGAACGCGTACACGCACGCACGAACGAACGCACGCACGCGCACGCACCCACGCACGAATACACATACGCACGCACTCATACACACTCACAAACACACTCACAAACACACGCACGCATACATACGCACGCACACACACACATACACCCCCCCCCCCAATATACATATAAAAAGACAATGGAAACGAACCTGAAGTAGAAGCACCTGTGATAGAACATCTGTGATAGTAGGACTCGTCTTAGTCAATCTTGTATCAGCGGCTTCTGTGTTAGCAGTACCCGTGTTAGCAGCAGCTGTATTAGCAGTATCTGTGTTAGCAGCAATAACTGTGTTAGCAGCAGCTGCCTTAGCAGCTACTGTGTTAGGAGCACTTATGCGAACCGTACCTGTATTAGTAGCAGTGGTGGATTAACCCTATAAGCAAAATAAGCACGTGCTTAGGGCATCAAGGGAAGGAGGGGCACCTCAGAAAAATTTCATAGCCGAATTTACCATTTAAGTTATTAAATTAATTAAATTTATAGCCATTTTCAAAATTTAATGAAAAATGAATATGTTCTGTTTATAAAGCATTCTCTCCTGTGTCATCATGTTTATCCTGCAAAATAAAGTACACTGTGCTCGCAGATTGGAAGTTATACAAGTTTTGAACAAGTCTAGTACGCGTGACGGGTAGTAGCTCGTAAGTTCTTAGTTTAGTTGCCAACTGTCACTGGTGTTAATAAGACTGAAGCATGATGACGTCAAAAACCAAAACGAACCAGCCGCGCTTTGCATTATGGGATTTATAGGGGGTCCGTTGAGCTGGATCTGTTATAATCATGCCAAAAACTAACTTCTGTCTAACGCTTAACTCTGCTTCGACACCGAAAAAGCCGGCACTGTTGAAAAATTGTATTCCAAAACTGAAAATCAGATTATTATAACTATATGCTAATCGTCGTCATTGCTACTTTATAAATGATAGTAAAGTGTAGTATTCAACATTGTAAACCATAGTTCAATAATATTCACTGCACATAACAAAGACTGTTAAAATGTGGTGTTCATAGTAAATCACACTAAAATTATATTTAACGAAAAGAAGAAGAGTCCAGTATATTGGTAAATTTAATTTATTATTTATGGATATAATAATATGGTAAATTACACTTTATTTACCAATATTATTATCTATGATCTGATGGATAATAATATTGGTAAATTACACTTTATTTGCGCCTTTCACTGTTTCAGTCAATCCTTACACTGACACTGTAATTATAAATTTGACTCGCAGATTGTCATTTTGAATTAAAACTACCCAACGCATTTCATTTCGCAGCCAACACATGCCAACTTAAATGTTTATATTGCTTGCTAGTGGCATGACAATATGGTACGCAGGAGTTAGTTTTTGGCATGATTATAACAGATCCGGAACATTGACGTTTAAGGTTAAAATGGCGGGATTATCACGGTATTATCGCTCAGCAGACCCCCTATAAATCCCACAATGCAAAGCGCACCTGGTTTGTTTTGGTTTTTGACGTCATCATGCAATGGGTCTTCATTACCTCATTCTTGCACCAAGTTGCTTAATGACTATTCCAATAGCACACTCAGCTCTGGCTGTTAAATCTATTAAAATGTGAACAGGGTTGACTGAACTACTTTTATTTTGTAGTTGAGTTGAAGTAAAAGTAAACTTGTAAAAATCTACTTGAGTAAAAAGTTAAACTATTTTCCTAAATTATTAAAGTAAAAGTAGAAGATAAAATTTATTGTAATACAAAATAATAATTAAAAATGTGCAAAGGAAGTGTTACCAGATGTTGATTACATGGCAGCTACAAGTCGCAAACGTATCACACTGAAGTTACCCAATGCCAGAGATAAATTTCGTATCACCACCTTTTACATAATTGTTGACAAACTTGCAACTGAGATGAAGAGAAGAGGAGAGACATACCAAGAAATAGCAGAGAGATTTTCTTTTCTAAGTGATGTGCCACATAATGTCACTTCATCATCTAATAACATTGAAAGATATTCTTAGTGCTGTCAAAAGCTGATTGATGCTTACCCAGAAGACTTGAACAATAATTTCTTATCTGAGCTTCAGCAGTTTTATTTATATGTGCACCATAACAGTGCAACAAAAAATGTAAAAACAAGATTCAGTCATTCTGAACTTTATCAAATAATTTTAGAAGACAATATTGAGTGTGCCTTTCCAAATGCAGACATTTCCTTTCGTATATTTTTAACATTAATTTGTCACAAATTGCTCAGCTGAGCGTTCATTTTCATGGTTGAAATATATTAAAATCCCCTTAGAACAACAATGCAACAAGATAGGCTGAATACCTAATCTCTATTATGTATAGAAACAGATATGTTACGTAAGATGGGTTATGAGGATATGATCAAAGACTTTACAAGGAAAAAAAGTAGGAGAAAATTATTCTACTATAAATAAAATGGAACCATAGAGAAATAAATATTATTTTCCTTCTTACTGTAAGTTTTGTTTAATTTCGAATTTTCGATAAATCAACTTATTTTATGGTTTATTATTGTTTATATTTTGAATTAGAAATGTATGGGGGCACCAGTGTTTAGTGCTTAGGGCCTCTGTGGGTCTTAATCCGGCCCTGGTTAGTAGTACCCGCGCCAGCAACACCTGTGTTAGCAGTATCTGTGTTAGCAGCACGTGTGCTAGTAGTACATGTATTAGCATCATTCATGCTCCGTAGATCACTCGATGTGCAAAATAGCATGTTTAGTGTCAACGGAATTATTTTGGACAGTGTAACTTGGTTGTCACAAATATATCTAATCAAGCATCGCCTGGAATGGTTGTCATAACGTATTATACTTTATGTTGAGTTATTTCTATTTCCTTTGTCAAAGCCCCTCTGGCTATAAACGACAAACCATCACATCATAATGCAAACATATTACTAAGGCTATTTATTGACGTCATCAAAACGTCCCCATAAGCCTTAATTTATTGGCCAATACCTTTTCGCCTAATTCTAATAATCATGACTTTTATTAGCACTTTTAGCCATTCTATCATTTCTATCTTTCAAATTAGACTTCAAATTCGTGCCTAGGTAGTAAGTTTGTGTTTACACGGATCACTTTCAGCTGGCCACTATGTGGCTAATTAATTATACAGCAGAATATGCATGCGTGCTCAGCGTTGGCGCGCAGAGAGTGGTGACGTTAAGAAAATATGCCGCCAAAACCTCGCCAACGCACACTCATCTTGATGACGTTAGTGCTGCTCGAGATCTGAATTTCCGCGCAGTTGCAATTAAAACATCAATATATATATATATATATATATATATATATATATATATATAATGACTAGGTTTAATTTTACATACAGTTTGAATAGACTTGTATATTTAAGAGCAGGATGAACATTTACAAAGAACTGCATTAAGGCTGACGTATTTCAAGCACTCCGCAAAACATTATACTCCAAGAGAGAATGAACTTTGTTCCTTAAAACTTCGGTGAAAGACTTAAATCTGTTCTTTGTAGACAAATAAATCTGGAATTAACATAGATCGAAGCCGCACACCGTATAGCACCCGAACTGAATAAAACGCCAGCAATTGATTGGTTCCATTAAGTGCCAATCAATCACTTCAGATTAAGTTAAATGGATAAAATAAATCTAAAGACTCTTGTTATTACCCTTATAGAGACTATTTCAATATAAGAGCTAATATAATTACTTAAATTGTCATCAACGAAAGTCCAGTCAGGTTAGACCGATTAATGATATATCCAAAATTAATCAACCATGCAGTATTTTTCACTATCAAAACGGAAAAAAATGGTTTGGGTATAAAAAAACCATCGTACCCGATAAGCCACCTGGCGGAAATCAGATTTCTTTAAGTAAATTATGTTTCACAACAATGGCGAGGTATTGATTATGCTCCTTATATAATGATGGCATTTCTTGAAAATTTTACTTTATCATCACCTAGGAGCATTGATTATTAGAAAATCAACATTCCGACTAGACGCCATCACCTCACTTCTCCTGAAAGACCCCTATAAACACCACCACCAACAATAAAGACACAACAGAAGTCAACACTAGATGGCTATACCCAACAGGCGACAGCCAGGGGTCTTTATCCCAAATTTCAACAAGTGATAAGTGAAAATTGATTTCTGTAATCCGTCCAATTTGTTATAAGATATTAAAAACAGCCCCGACCCAGGAAATTCCCGCTGGACAAGTAGGTTAAGTCATGAATCAAGGGTCGTTCAGCGTCTTGTGTGTACATGAGTGTATGCGTGTGTGTGCGCGCGTGCGTGTTTGTGTTAAAGCCATTTATCGTCCCGCCAATGGTGTGTGTGGCTGTAATCGTATGTACGTATATTATGGACGTTAATACGAGAATAGGTGGATCGAGCATCCAATGACAGGTTTGGAGAATGGCCGGAGCACGTGCGCGCGTACACAGATAGATAAAGAGAGAGAGATCAAGTCCCATACATTATCCCCGCAATTCTAGCTATCGATTGATTCATAGAGGGAGAAAGCCTGTCTCACTATAACACACACACACACACACACCGAGAACAGCCTGACTCGATGCTGGCGGTGTGTGTGTGTTGTCTCTCGTACTGAGATATCGGCTGGCTCTCGGCTCTCTCATCACTTGGTTCCTGGTCCTCGGCTCTCTCGGTCTACAAGGATACAGAGAAGCCGACTGTACCTAGATATGGTGCCGCTGTCGAACTGAGTACACGCACGCACACGTACACACTCGTGCGCGCGCTCACCGACACATACGCGGCCACACACGCACCCATAAGCGCGGCGGTGGACTGGGCTGTTGCCGCAGCTAATACAAGAACGATTGTATACGGTGAGGGGTTTGGAGCCTGTACTTGGAATAAACGAGCTTCTCTCTCCTCTCTGTTTATGTGTATGTCGAGTTCTGTGCTATAGATAGAGAGAGAGGGAGAGAGGGGCAGTGGTAGTTACCGTATCTTGTTGGGAGCGGGGGAGTGTGGTATTTATCATATAGTATTTGGAGACCGTGAGAGAAGAGAGTGTGGTATTTACCATAATCGTGTTTGGAGAGTGTGGTGTTGTTGCCGGTCTGTAGCAAGTCATCAGGATATACCGGCGCACTGTGGATATCTGGATATTGTTGTCATACTGGAGTTAGTTTATTGGTAGGTACACACACACACACACACACAACACACACGCATTTGGTATTGATTCTAACCAGTTGTGAGCGTTTTTGATATGAAATCTGTCGATCTATACAAATGTCGCTGTCCGTTATCTCTAGAATCATTCACAATCTCTGCTTTTTGTCTCCTTACTCTCGATGATGACGTGCGTATGTGTGTGTGTGTGTACGCGCATGTAATACTATTTCCGTACGGATCATGTGTAGTTCTCAAACACTGTGGCCTAATGCGTCAGCCATGATGGATATCAGGTGACATATGACGTTTGACGTGGACGTGAGATCGATCTGTTTTGATTGGTCAGCCATTAGTGATATACTGCGTAATATATCAGCAGTATATTAGTAATATATTAATATTATATCACCAATATATATATATATATATATATATATATATATATATAAGTAGATTAGCTACACACACGCACACACACACACACAAATTATGTGACCACGATCTAGTTCTGGCCTCAGATAAGTCTATGACGTATCCATTATGCCTGCTTTATATTAACCAAGTATGTCCTATACTTACCTGTGTGGACTGGCATATGCCATGTCTGTCATAAACTCAATATACCTGTGCTGACCATGTCTATTATGAATTCCAGACGTTTCTCCTGTACTCTTACTATCTGTAATACACTTACTCTGTCTGTCATATACTCATTATGTCTGTCCTAGACTCATCACGTTTGTCCTTCCTATATTTATCATGTTTGTTCTGTACTCACCTTGTCTACTCTGTATTCACCATATCTGTACTATGATCATCATCATAAACCAGGTATGTCGTATGCCCCGCAGTAACCATGACTTATTTATCATGTCACGTTTCTCCTGTATTAGTTTTAATGATTATAATCTGGTTAAGGTACCACATTTCTCTAGTACAATGTACTCCCCTGTGTTCGAAGCCTGTTTGTGATATATTTGTACAGTACTCATGCGGGTCGTCAGGGATCACGTAATATTTATGGTTACAGTACCATGTTTGTCCAGTACTCATCATTCACCCCGACATGGTTGTATTGTCATGTTTGTCTTGTACTCACTAAAGACAGGAAGTTGTTTATGGGAGCAGGCTATGTTGTACTCATTAAAGGCCGCGAGTTATAGTATATGACGCCAATGACCATGACCTTTTTTTATAACTTAACGTGTATCCTGTACTCGCCATATATAACCTACACTGATAACCTCCTGTCTTATCCTCAGCTTATCTAACCACATCTCTCAGATACTCAAAATTTCTATCCTACATTTATCACACCTGCGATGTACTAATTACGTTTGTTGTGTACTCACCATGTCCATCATATACTCATGACGACCATCGTATACTCATCATGTCGGTCATATAGTCACATTACGATTTTATAGTATATTACAGACACGATGAGTATAATTTATACTCATCATGTCCGTCATATACTCATCATGATCACGCTCTACTCACCATGTCTATCACATACTCATCATGACAATCCTATACTCACCATGTCTGCTATATAGTGATATACCTATCATGACTATCATATATTCACTATGTCTGTCACCATACTCATCATGTCCAATCCATATTCAACGTGTCTTTCATATACTGATCATGACTATCATATACTCATCATGTCTGTCATATACTCATCATAACCACCATGTACTAACCGTGTCTGTCATATATTCATCATAACCATCCTATGCTCACCATGTTTGTCATATACTCATCATGACCATCGTATACTCATTATGTGTGATATACTCATCGTGACGATCATATACTTATCATGTTTGTCAACTACTCACCATGACAATCAAATACTCATCATGTTGTCATCTACTCATCACGATCATTGTATACTCATTATGTTTGTCATATACTCATCATGATCATCGTATACTTATCACGATCATCGTATACTCATCGTGACCATTTTATTCGCCCCTCTCTATTATATACATATCATGACCATTCTATGTGTTTGTCATCATGTTTGTCACCATGTTTGTCACCATGTTTGTCATCAGGTACCGTTTAGTGACCATGACCTGTTTATGACACCTGGTCTTCTGTTACAGTCTTACTGACTATCTCACTGGATCTTGAGATAAAGAGGGTGGTGAGAGATGAGTGTGGGGGAGTGGGGGTAGTGTAGGATGGTAGATTATCTAGACTAATGGTGGTCTTACGGATTGTAGTAATACCTTGTTATTGTATCAAAGATGGCGGAAATATGGTGGTTAACCAAGGTACTAAATACCGAATGTAATTAATATTAATATAGCACGCACACACGCACGCACGCACACACACGCACGCACGCACGCACGCACACACACACACACACACACACACACACACACAGAGAGAGAGAGAGAGAGAGACTGTCTTTTTTGTACGTTGACAATTCTTAAGGATAACTAATATATATTGAAGCGTTGTTGTTGTTGTTGCTGTTATTGTTGTTATTGCGCCTGCGTGATGATCTTTATCGTTAAGCAATTTGCAGCTATCATGTGATTTGTTGCACATTGATTACCGCGAATATACGAAATTACTCTATCTACTTAATAAGTTACCATAACTAGATAAACCAATGTTTATCACTGTACAAACAAACAAACAAACAAACAAACAAACAAACAAACAAACAAACAAAAAGCAAACAAACAAACAAACGAAGGAAAAACAAAGCAGAACCAACACTAAACTGGATCAAATGGAGAATTTGGATTTGAAGTTTCTATCGTATACATATATCTGATGGTATAAAGTGATGATATGATGCAGTCAGAATGTTAATATCATACTTCCATCTAGAGTACACATGTTGAAGACTTCTCCTGGCACCATTTTAGGAAGTCTCCATGGCCTAACTGATGGCACGGTTGACCACATCCCTAGATAGTATATGGATTATAATCCAGACGTGATTATAATCCAGGCCTGATTGTAATCCAGGCCTAGGTGTTTCATCTTTCATTTCGTTTCATAATCTTTGGAGGTCGCTTGGCCTATTTATGTATTCGTGTACACAGCTGATCTGGACCTTGAACACGAAAGTGCTCCGTTAGGGTAGGTTTCGTTTGTATGCCAAATAAGTGGCTAATCAATAGCAAAGACCAGTTTCCACCGGGGTTTCTCAAGACAGGTGTTCGCTATAACAGGTTTTACCACCATCTCCTATTGTTATTGTCAGGGAATTAACGATGTTTTGTCTCAGGTAGCTAATTGGGTAATTGGCTTAAGCAAGCCAGGATTCTAGGTTACAGTAAATCTAAACACTTTATGGCCTTATGGTGCTAAATGGTGTTTAGAAGGCAATTAGTATTTCATAATACGGCCAGTGCACAATTATTGCTTACGTCAGCATTTTCTGTACGCGAGTAGATTATCTATAACCAGGTCGTGTCCTACCTGGATTTTGTTACTAGTCAGTTAGCGTACGAACCAGGTACAGACTCCAAATATCAGTTCTTTTGTTGGTTGAAATGCCGCTTTCACGTTTTATACGTTTCTGAACACACACGCACGCACACACGCACCCCATACACACGCACACACGCACGCACGCACGCGCGGTCAGCCAACCACAGATCCATATTTATATGAAATATTCCTCACTGAAACGATTAACTTATACTCTTAAGAAATCATCAGACAATTACCTTGATAATTATATAGAGAAATTGTTGCCTAATTTCGTCCATTCCATTCCTTTACCTGATAAACATTGACATGGTTACTCTAAGTGTAGATAGGTAAGTTGTGATGTAGAAAACGGCCATAAGAGCAGTTACTAGATACTTTGTCAAGTTTATTCGGGATCTATTGAATCACTTTTTTGGCCAAAATCCGACCCGAAATCACCACAGGAGCTACATCTCGAATACCCCATTCTAAATATTGTCCAAATTATTGGCCATCTAATAATAATAATAATAATAATAATAATAATAATAATAATAATGTTTAATATGTATACTAACACTGAACTGTTATTTTGGGATGTTTACATTATAATGAAGATTAAACGAAGTATTAGATGAATTATTAAACATCTAAGTGTGAGATTTACTTATAGATCCACGACTAATTATATTATTTGATTATATTTTGCTTCTCATAAAATGTTTCTCTGTTTAACAACAACATTTCTGGATTCGATAGTCTAAACGGGCCAACTAACACCCAAAGTAAATAAAGCCAAGTGGAAGACGGCTGGCTCATTAGTTAGATATAGCCAAACCGGGACTCGAACCTGGTTGTTATAGGTCTGTGGCCAACCGCACCATCACTTAGGCTTTTGATGTACCCTGTTAGATAAAGCTGAAAAGTCCCCGAATCTCTCATTGTTGAGCCTAATTTAAATAAATACATACATTTATATTGTCTGTTTTATATCATCCCCGATAGATTAGTTATCAAAGATGTAACTCTAGTACATCCGGGTTATCTACCTTGTTAAGTAATCTTCGTACCTATTATACAGGCCACTCCATAAAGTTAGTATAATATTATATAATATTTCACTATGATAAATGACGTGCCTTGTCGAAATATGGATATGTCCTAGACTTGGAAAGACAATAGTAGCTTGATCCGGTTATTATACCATTAAAGATACAAAAAATGTGACCTGTTGCTGTTTTACGGCAACATTTGCGCATACAGAAGGCCAAATGTAAAAGATGAAACACCCTGCAAACATAGCTAGGCTGGTATTTGAACTCAGATGCCAGATCTCTGTGAACAACGACGTTTACACAGTACCCCGGAGATGTGTATTACTTGGCCAGGTCTTAACGGGCTATTAAATATCAAATCAGTTTGTCAACAAATCGCTGTCGGTTGATATAATTCAGAATATTGATAACATTATCGTGTTAGTTGCTGATTTGTCTCTCGGTGTTGTCTAAAGCATCAGTGTGTGTGTGTGTGTGTGTGTGTGTGTGTGTGTTATCAGTTAGCGAAAGGGTTCTGGTGAGTAAATATTCGAGGGGAACTTAATCAAGAATGTCGACTTTTCCAACCAAGACATGTTATATCTCATCAGTGTGTGTGTGTGTGTGTGTATGTTTGTGACTATCACACAACAAGGTTATTGATTACTCGACGACCAAGTCCCAAGCTAAATACAACTCTAGTACCCAGCAGACGATACTTTCCTGTGTTATATTTGATTATTTTTCGTATCCAGCTCGATTAATTATTACCGTCTATACGGTTCATTATGGCGACAGAAAATGAGAGAGGCAGCCGATATCTGGTGCTCGTGTCTAGTGATAACCGATAACCACACCACTAATGTCCATATTGCCATATTGTCATATTACCATATTGCTGGCCGTCCCTGAAGCAGTCCGCCATTTTGGTCCGGAAGTCGGCCAACGTAATGACACTGTATGGCTCCAGTACAAAGTGACCCCCCACCACCACCACGCTGCAGTACACCGTGAGTAATATTGCCAGTTCGCCCTTTTATGGGTCCGTTCGTCGGATCTGGGATGGATCCGTTCAACTAATCTGATGATCTGCTTGGTCCATTTTGCTGATTTGACATCAATGCAATGATTGATCCAACCTGCGGATAAATCGCCGTTGATCTGATTGGTCCATTTTATGGATCTTGCATCAAAAGTTGGTCCATTCTGTTGACCCGTTTTCACAGATCTGATGGGTGTATTATGCAGATTCAATTGATCCAATCTGGAAAGTTTGTATTGATGCTTTGAATGATCCATTCTGTGGATCTGATGTTGATGCTGTGAATGATCAATTTTGTGTATTCGTTGCCGTTGACCGAATTGGTCCATTCTGTGGATTTGCTCTCAAAGTTAAGACACGATTGGCCCAATCCGTTGATCCTCGCCCAACGATTTGAGTGATTCATTTTGGACGGCATGGAAAAACTGTAGGGTGGCCACCATCAAGTGGCCACCCCTGTCAAGTGGCCACCATAAAATGGTGACCGCTGTCAAGTGGCCACTATAGGATAGTCACCATGGTGAAGTGGGCGTTTTGGAGTGGGATATGTTCGTGATCGGAAGGGGGTGGGCTTATAGAGGTCATCGTGACATTGGTCTATGTCTGCCTTTGTTTATCGGCTTCCCATGTCGCCTTGTTTTCCACTGTGCGACATCAGACAGACAGATAGATAGACGAGTAAGAAGATAGACAGACAGACAGACAGACAGACAAGTAGAAGACATAACAACACAGTGATGAAAAAACACAGATCAAGATGGCACATTTTCCCAGAAATGTCTTCATATCTAGTCAGCGTGTGGGCGTAATGAGGTGATAGAATTGGGTACATTACACTTACAGTACAGTCCATTTGCGGCCATTATTCTACACCACGATAAGGCTTAGTATAGAGCTCGCGTTATGCTGTATATCCGTTCCTTAACCTGACCTTTATATTCCGGATCAGGCATTCTGCGTTCTGGAACCACTGACCTATATGTTAACTGGACCGGCTGCGTCGTGTGCTTTAGTATGGAGAGAGAGGTGTAGCTGCCCGATGTATCCCCGGAAGTCGGCCATGTTTGTTTACATGCTAATTCGTATTCGCGGTAGGAGTGATTATTCGTGGCAGTATGTCGAATTTTGTGGTTGATATTTCTGTGACATTTGTAAGTTACATAATAACCATTAATTATTTGATAAACTAATCGACAAGGTGTATTTATGTTTACATTTTGGTAATTTTAAAATGAATTAAACTACATTATTTTACTGAATAATTAAATCCTTATAACCAGTTGTTGAAGCTCACTTCTGGCATTTTTTAGTGGTAGATCACTGGTCCAGCTATTATATAGGTCAATGTCTAGTTTTACGACATCTCCAACAAGTCATTATCTATCTGGAAGAAGATAAAAAAAATAGGATACCAGAATAAAATCAGTTTTAATGGATACTGCTTGGGAAACACGGTCGTAGAGGATATCTGTATTAATTGAGGATTTTCCAAACAGGAAATTTTATATGCTTTATATAGGGTGTTTCAGGGATGAGTTATGATGGTTCTGAAATGTGTATAGTTTGGTAGCAGTTTGGTCTAGAGGGTGTTTTACCAGAGAGTTACAAATTTTAACTCATCGTCTAGCTGATAGCGCGTTGGACTACAGATCACTACCACCTGAGTTCGAATCTCGGCGTGGGCATATATGAACGGTGTTTCATCTTTGACTTCGCTTCATTACCTTTGGGGGTCGCTCGGCCCATTTAGCCTACCCTGTGCACAAAAGCCGCCGTAAAACATCAATCATGATCATCATAGTCATAACAACCAAGTTGAGAAGATGGACTCTCTCTCTCTCTCTCTCTCTCTCTCTCTCTCTCTATATATATATATATATATATATATATATATATATATATGATAGCTAGTGAGGCATAGTGTATACTGTAATCAAAGCGATTGCATTCAGGGTCAGATGCATTCCGTGCGATGGTTCAAGGGCAACAAGGCAGTTGAGGGGAGGAATTATGGCTAATATACACTTAATGCACCTGCTTATGTGTATGTGGTACTCACACACTGTCTTATTGCCATTTAGTACAGTTATTATTACAGTCATTTAGAGTACAGTTTATAGATGTTTACATCATTAGTGTTTGATGTTAATGGTATAAGATGTCGCTTGATGATGCTAATCTGTTCTTACCGTCCTGTAAACACTCCGACATACATTAATATTAACATTTCTCTGTATTGTCTGTTTATACATCCAACCATCCATCCAACCAGCCATCTTTCCATCTATCCATCCTTCTTGAATCAGGCTTCACGGGGGCGCCTCCGTGGTCTAACGGTAGCGTGTTGGATCACAGATCACTACCACCAGTGTTCGAATTCCGGTGTGGGCATATCTGAAGGGTGTTTAATCTTTGACTTTGATTCATTATCTTTGGAGCTCCCTCGGCCCATTTAGCCTAGCATGTGCACAAAAGTGGCCGTAAAACATCAATAATCATCATCAATCATCATCATCATCAAGCAGGCTTCATTTGTTGTAAGTCTAGTTATTTATCTACTTATGTATATATTTATAGTTATACGTATGCATCTCACTCACCCCCCTCTCTCTTATATATATATATATATATATATATATATATATATATATATTTTGATAATAATCTTTACAGAACAAACCATATAGATAATAATGCTGTAAGCCGTATTATTGGGTGTACTAACTAAAGCGTATATAACTATCTAGACGGGGGACTCCATAATTCTATTATCATTCTGATTTACCAAATACTTTATTGCATCTAGATGCCAGAGACAATAGTATATCGTAATATGGCCGAGTCAGTGTAGGACTAACGACGTCATAAATCTCGCATTAAATCGCTCCCTCTCTTTATTCGTCGTTGCCATTTATATTGTTTTCACGATCTTATCGTCCACGCGAGTAGAAGAACGCAAATGTTTGGACTACCTGCTGCTGGCGAACGTTCGCCAAAGTTAGCCATCGCTGAATCATCATCGAATGAACGGAGATAAATAGCCGGAAGTAAAACGGTGTTGATCACGTGACATTGCAATATCTCTAATCTAGAAATATATGGAATATTTCCCCAGATTTTCAATATATATATATATATATATATATATATATATATATATATATATATATAACTACCTGTAACGCGATTACCTGTTACGGTCCCCCCATACTTGTTTGCAAAGTTCGTTTCGAAAGGTATATACTGTAGGTGTCGGGATGCTAGAGTATGTGCTGTTGAGTGCGTTCCCGTTTTAGGTTCTTAAATAAATTTCCGTTACTCGTAAAAAAACGTCTGAGTGCTTAGGCTACAAATTCTATGCCGTCCGCTACTGACCCGCAACCAAAAATATACTTCAATACTCAAGTGAAGTAGCTCATTGTTCGGAAACATGGATGCGTCCATTTGGGGGTGATGTAACATAAGATGTGACTTATATACGCACCCCCCCCCAATTATATTATTGTTATCTATATTTCGAAGAACCAGATAGTATCTCTTCAGCACATCGCGTTCCTGTTTTAATCTTGATACTGTAGATCGGATTAATTTCGCGGCAGGAAAATTTGTCGAAACGAAATGTAAAGCGTTTATGTTTTACTTTTGTGCACCTGGTAGGCAAATGGGCGGGCGACCTTCAAAGGTAATCGGGATAGGGAAGATAAAACACCTACCAGACATAACCAGGCCGGAATTTGAACTCACGTGCTAGATATCCATAACCAAACGCGCTACCCGTTATGCCACGGAGATGCCCTTAAATGTTTAGCGAAGTTTAGTTTACAAGAATTGATAATTTGTTAACCTTTTCCTGAAAAATCCACCGGAGAACATATTTCAAAGCACACCGTCCATCATCAGTCGTAACAACACGTACTCCAGATTGTGTTATCGCATCTGGATATCTGAATGAGGCGGATTGTTACCAATAAGTACTTGATAAAACATCTTGATAATGCGGTTGTAAGTGATGCTGTGCTTCTATAATATCGATGTCATGATTGAAAAAACGAGATTGTTATATATAATTATTTTTGCTTTATGCAATATTCATGGCCCAATTATTTTGATGCGGTCCTATGTACTACAAAAAAGAATGGATACTTCGGCGAGAGGAAGAATTGCCGGATTCTCTACTCTCATCTTTTGTTCTTGTTCACTAAATTAATACCTGATCTACAGTGTTTTGTTTCACCCGGGATCGTTCCTCCACATCTGTTGGCGGAATTGGTGTACACATCTTATGTACACATCTGTGTCTAATGAATGTTGGGAGGAGGAAGGTTTTGGAATAGGTTTATTTTCCGTGTGTTTGGCATTTGGCTGGGAGTAAAACATGTTCGGAAATGGAATGAGGAAGTGACTCTCTCTCTCTCTCTCTCTCTCTCTCTCTTCCTCTGTGTGTGTGTGCGTGCGCGCGCGCGCGGTTCCAGTCTGAGGTCCGCTCTGGTGTAGATCTTATGGTCAATCAACAAGTTTGACGGCAGACATTTAAAGCGTATTTTTGTTGACTTTTTGTTCCCACATTGAGGAGATGAGTACACATACGCTTGAATGGATACGCACGTATGAGAGTCATTGAACGTCTGAAACATATAAAAAGTGGTCGTTCAGCATTACGTCTAATCTTCTAATCACATTTTTGTACTTCTGTGGGAGTTTTCGGCCACATTTTTAATTCCTTTCTGACGTTATCTAAGTAATACTTTACTTCACTTGATGTTTCTGAGTGTTTCCGAAGGGTGTTACATCTTTCACCTCGCCTCATTACCCGTGGCGAATATTTGGCCCATTTACTAAACCAACTGCCCCAAAGTGGCTGTAATTTGTTCACTGATTACACTTTCCATTATATTATAGGTAGGTTTTAGATTTTAAGTGCATCCTCCATATTACCCTCCTCCACGAATAAAGACAATAAGAACCACGCACGCACGCACGCACACACGCACGCACGCACGCACACACGCACGCACGCACACACGCACGCACACACGCACGCACGATTGACACTTATATCCAAAGATTGGATGGAGGATTAAGGACTATCCCTACAGGCGAACGTTTATAGAAGTAAATGACGTCGTGTTCGTAATTATTTGGAATATAGACAACAGCTATTGCTCCCGGAGAACGAAAGCAATAAACTCCCCCGTGTTATATAATTACATGAAGGATTATATAGAGCTGAGAATGGCTTGATTGTTGATCATTGGTTTCAATGGCTGCGCACAAGATCAGCGATTAACGTCAAATTAAGGCAATTACTGGTTACTTTCGGTTTTCTGATGGCAAGCTGTAATTCCTAACAAACGGTGTTGCCAACATGACAACCACGTGGCCGAAATGACTAATTTATGGCGCTTTTGTTATTAGATATCAATGTGTATATTTAGTCTATCCCAGCTGTAGATGTTCTATTTCTGTGTAATAATTCAGCGGCTGATGGATGGCAAATGCCGAGACTAAGTATGAAGTAATATTACTGTTTTATGGATAGCTAGCTAAAGAAATTCATATGGAAATCGTCTGAGTATGGAGTGCTTTTAAAAGAATATATATATATATATATATATTCTGGACAGGCTGTTAGTCAGGATTTTTGCGACCAGTTTAGATATCTGCTCCGAAAATATTCCCAATAACTTAATTAAATATGAAATACAAATTTAACTCATCACCTCTATCAGATGTATTGTTGGGATTTTTTTTATCGTGATACTCTAAATAATAAACAATCGAGGTATTATTATAATATCAGATTTAAGATGAGATTGTATTGTTTGGTTTACATTAACTAGTTTATTTCTGTCATCTCATCAATAGATCTTTATTGAACTACTTATCAATATTTAAGACAAGTGTCATTTTGATTTTGGTTATTTGATGCTAGTGAGGTCGGCTCATTAAATATATAATATTATTTTAATGACCATCTGCCAACAGCGTTTCAATATACTGTCGCCAAGAAATAGCCTACAATACTTTAATAATTCGTCGTCTTAAAATTTACTATTCCCAGATGGATAGTTTGGGCATTAATAAGCCTGAAGCATGATGACGTCAAAAACCAAAACAAACCAGCCGGGCTTTGCCCTGTGGGATTTATAGGGGGTCCGCTGAGCAATAATACCGTGATAATCCCGCCATTTTAACCTTAAACGTCAATGTTCCGGATCTGTTATAATCATGCCAAAAACTGACTTCTCCGTACCGTTTAACTCTGCTTCGACACCGAAAAAGCCGGCACTGTTGAAAAATTGTATTCCAAAACTGAAAATCAGATTATAACTATATGCTAATCGTCCATCATTACTACTTTATAAATGATAGTAAAGTGTGGTATTCAACATTGTAAACCATAGTATAATAATATTCACTGCACATAACAAAGACTGTTAAAATGTAATGTTCATATTAAATCACACTAAAATTATATTTAACGAAAAGAAGAAGAATAAAGTCCAGTATATTGGTAAATTTAATTTATTATTTATGGATATAATAATATGGTAAATTACACTTTATTTACCAATATTATTATCTATGGTCTGATGGATAATAATATTGGTAAATTACACTTTATTTGCGCCTTTCACTGTTTCAATCGATCCTTACACTGACACTGTAATTATAAATTTGACTCGCAGATTGTCATTTCGAATTAAAACAACCCAACGCTTTCTCAGCATTTCATCCCACGGCCAACACATGCCAACTTAACTGTTTATATCGCTCACTAGTGGCATGACAATATGGTACGCAGGAGTTAGTTTTGGCATGATTATAACAGATCTGGAACATTGACGTTTAAGGTTAAAATGGCGGGATTATCACGGTGTTATAAATCCCACAATGCAAAGCGCACCTGGTTTGTTTTGGTTTTTGACGTCATCATGCAATGGGTCTATTGGATTAAATGAGATGCTGATACAAGTGTTTAAGTAATTTTGAAAATGGGTTTAAAATGACATCTAGCTCTCTGCTAGTTTTGTGTCAAGTTGATCACTTGTTTAGGGTAAGCGTCATCGACCTCTACAGAGTGTTTATAAAGTCACTCCGCAGTTTTAAATTTGGCCAAACGGGTCACGTGATTTAAGCCCGTTCGGTTATTTTTGTGGGGTCATGTTATACGTTGTATACATTTTCCCCCGATCAGTACCACAATCTTTGAGATCCAATCGAAGATACATATCGCGAGTGCAGTTCGCGAAGTTTTCCAAACTGTGCTCAGTATGGTAGAACGCTGCCTCATTTCAGAGGTCGATACTGTGTTAAAACCTAATTAATTTAGTTTCACTTTGGTGTAGAATATGCTTCTATCGTGTTTATCTGTAAGATTAGTGAAATTTAAATTTCCACATGCCTTTTATTTCCACCCCCTATAGGTCTAGCTGTAATAAAGAATTATAAATAATGTGAGCAACTGTTATTATTATTATATAAATACCTAATTTGCAAAACACATCTTATTAAATATATCTCGGTTTTGTTCCATTTCCAACGACAGATCGATATAACGTTGGACAATATTTCGTGTGACGTGACTGTCTGAACCAACTGACGTTTTATTAACACTATTGAATACGTTACACTCGCAAATGTTAGCGCTACCGAAGGCCCGTCTACCGAATGAATGTTGTCTGATGAGGCCATTTTATTATTACAAATGAGCATATAAAACGGTGTTAGAGCAGTGCAACATCAGTTGTCGTCACCAGGGTAAACAAAGACAGTCCCCACGGCAACGCTGTGAGATGTATGACATAAAAACCTTTCATGATGCTTCAGCAATATTGTATAATACGTTTTTGTGGTGGCTTTTCATGCCACAATAGACGCCGCACTGTATAGGCTAATTCAGTTTGGTTGGACGTGATATTTTCTGTGGTGGCATAAACCTGTAATTATTTTACCAATTAACCTGGTTTTTAGTGTGGTGGTTAAATAATACCAACTATATTGCGATATTGTTCGGGATAGTTCGGGAAAGGTGATATTGATTGTTATTATTGACTCTGATATCACTATCGCTGCCACCATCATCATCATCATCATCATCATCATATATGTATATATATAATATGCTGAGAGTTTATTAGTTTTTAATTTTATTCTTTTTGAGACATCTGAAATTTTTTCTTCTTCCAAGAAGTCACTTCTTTGTATCATTCAATATATAGTCTTCACTAATTCTGGTTTGTAATTAGAACTATAGACTTTGTTGAGTGAAAAGGAGCGCCTCCATGGTCTAACTGGTAGCGTGGTTGGCGATATATATATATATATATATATATATATATATATACAGTACCTGAGTTCAAACCCCGACCGGGCTATGTTAGAAGGGTGTTTCATCTTTTACTTTGCCTCTTTACCTTTGGAGGTCGCTCGGTCCATTTAGCCTACCCCCGTGCACAAAAGTGGCCGTAAAACAATTGTAACCTTTTATGTCCGTACCTAAATACGGAAATGACGAGTAAGGGCACGCGGTACTCATACCATTCGATTTGATCCTTAAGAGAGTACACATTACCAGCTCGTACGGTATCCAGTATTGTATTGACGTGGGTAGACTAGGCGTGATATAGGCGGGTCCTGGTACATACAGTCGTTATACATTGCCGCCTCGATAAGTCAGTTCTGGCCTGGATTCGAGCGCATCCAGGTTAGCAAAGGTACACGCCACCAAACTCCCCCCCCCGCCCAGATTATTCTACCATAATGGGTTTGGTCCATCATATACATGTGGCATCTGATCCGCCGCTTGTTTGCAAGCTGATGATGGCCTTTTATAAATGAAAGGGTCGCTTTTAACAGACAGTCGACTGTCAGAGGCCACCATCAAGCCATTATCGGGTCTGGCTATGTTAGTAGAGCTCATCATTAAACGATATTGATTTGGTCGTATTTTGAAACTCTGCTGAAGCATATTGATATGATATTTCAAGGTAACCTTGCTGTCGTGGCTGGCTGGCTGGCTGGCTTGATTTTGTTGTTGTTGTTGTTGTTGTTGTTACAGCTCGTTTCGGTTGGACTGATCGTTGCTCTTTTGGTTCTAAGTTACTGGCCGGAAGTCACGGGTATGCCACGGAATCTCGTTTTGGTACCGACATTAGGGTTTACACGGAACAGTTCGTTCTTCGTTTTCATCCACTGAATCTACAGAAACATGTTAAATAACAGTTAGTGCTCTCTCTCTCTCTCTCTCCCCCTCTCTCGTGTGTCTGTGTGTTTTAATAGTATGTAAAAAGCACTAACACGTAGAAACATGAATCCTGAATACAACTTCTGGACGATTTTTCGGGGGTAGGCGTGATTCCACATCGACACCAATGAAACCCTCTCTCTATACCTGATTTTCCCAGTAAACAGCCCGTGTTTTCTGTTGGTTTCAGATATAATGGGAAGATGTAAGGATGTTATTAAGTACAACTCTTCCGACACGCCCCGGATGTGATTGGCATGCTTCAACATGATGGACTATGTCCGCAAGTTTGACATAGAGTTAGAGAAAGAACATTACTATGCCGGCGAGAAGCTTAAAGGTTGGGTTATCATCGATAACTCGGAGAATCTCAAAGTTAGAGGTAGGTGTTGGTGTACTATTGAATCCGACTTCACGGACCACCTTTTTGGCAATAGGTCAGATCCAGTACGGCCGAGGGGTTAGGATTTGGGATTCTTTGTTCGCGGTTATGGTGCGCGAGAAGTAGGGCGTTCGAATCCCGACGGTGTTGCTATATTAGGGGATGTTTTTCGTCCAGCCAGATAACTGGGAACGTTTTCTCACACGAATATATCACCTATTCCACATTTTGTTTAGAACTCTTCCCGATGATGGAGAAATTAATTATACTATGGCTTTTGCTCATTTGAGGTAATCAGTCACCTAAATCAACTGTCATTTTTACGGTTATTGTTGTTATTATTATTATTACTACTACATGATGATGATTGATATTTTACGGCCACTTTTGTACACATGGTAGGCTAAATAGGCCGAGCGACCTTCAAAGGTAATGAAGCAAAGTCAAAGATGAAACAACCTTAAGATATGCCCACACCGAGATTCGAACACGGGTGGTAGTGATCTGTGGTCCAACACACTACGCTAGACTACGGAGGCGCATTAATAATAATAATATTATTATTATTATTATTATACAGGTGGGGGGTCCTTTTTAACGTAGGCTTTAGTGTCAGTAATCAAATAGAGACTGGTCAATCAAAGGAATGGCTCTTTAGACAGGTGGTACTTTAAGACAGTTCTCTACGGTAACAGTAATTGTATGTGTGATGTTTAGCGTAATTTTGTGCTAAGTTTTATGATTTAGTATGATTTGTGAAAACAGGTCAAGTTTATTTTGTATTTCGCCAAATGTTTTGGGTGTTTTTTCATTTTATTTGTCGGTTAGTTAGGGGGACAATATTTCTTCGGGTAAGTTGAAATTAAAGAGATGTAAGTGGTCCGATAATTTGTATTACCTAATTCCATATTTTCAACACACCGCAATAATCAGCCTACACATGTTAACTGTTGTGTTTGTTTGTTCATTTAATTTTGTTTGTTTGCTTAGCATAATATAAGTAAATAATGTCATGC
The DNA here is from genome assembly GCA_025642065.1 of Paralvinella palmiformis. Classification (NCBI taxonomy): domain Eukaryota; kingdom Metazoa; phylum Annelida; class Polychaeta; order Terebellida; family Alvinellidae; genus Paralvinella; species Paralvinella palmiformis. Next base: position 1,808,173 of record JAODUP010000013.1, on the reverse strand, counting down.
GGTTTATTTCTAAAAGGGACAACATATACAAAAACAGGAACTATGTTTTATCGTGTAAGCAGAAAATAGTAGTGAGGATTTTATGGCTGGTAACATCACCATATTGTTTTGCTGGATTCATGCGTAATTAAATTACTTCTATTTTATTTGAGCCGAAATAAAAGTAACTCTCTTCAAAACCACTCGATTAGAAGTAAAAATAACTTTGATAATAAATAATTCAGCTAAAAATTAAATTATTTCTAAAAGTAACCCAAGAACAATCAGAAGCTGTACAATGAACATTGTCAAGTAATTTACTCACAACTACAGGTGCCACGTGGGTGTTTTATAAATATAGTCCTCAAATGGACGTAAAGGTACTCTACGCCGTGTTATCGTAAATATCACGTATAGTCTAACTGGCGAGATCACGTGTCGATCCCCCCCACAAACACCAACAAACACACACGCATAGACACGCATACGTACACGCACGCACACACACACACACAAGAGAGAGAGAGAGAGAGAGAGACGCATACACCCACACTGATGAAGGCATCACATATTTCAGCACATAATTCAACGGGTGTAATCACGATTTCTGATTCCCAGTGCCAGTGCCCTTTTATGCCCTGCTAAAGAGACATAAAACCAAAACAGAACACAAGCCAGATGTTTGCTGGTAACTAGTTTCCATTTATATCGGTGTTAGGTGTACGAGTGTTTCTACGAGGTAAAGCTCATGTAGAATGGAGGATAACGAGAGGAGGCGAGAGACGGACGGTTAAAGAAGACCAATATTTTATGGACGAAAAGGCAGTCGTCTGGGGAAAAGGTAACGTGTCTATCTATATATAGCTTAAAACGTCTTTATAGTGACACTGTGGTGTTCGGAAATAGGTGTTAGTTCGTTTTTAAACAATAAGTACAAATATTATCCTATAAACAGTAACACACACGCACACCACACACACACGCGCGCGCGCACGCACGCACACACACAATTTATTGTGGATGTCGTTGTAGATATTATATCGATTGATTTTATTTTAAACACTGCGATAACGAAATACAATTAGAATATGAAAATGACATCTTGTTTCCATTATGGTGCCTCTGGCTATTAATATTTTATTTATAACCCTCTCAGTATATTTGAATGCTGATTACCATCCTTGTACGTGCATGTAGCCGTGCGTGTTCGTTTGTTTCTGAGATTAAAATGAGCCGACGCGAGAGAGGCCCGGATGTTTTTTGTTGATGATTTGAGTCGTTGACTTCAAACGTCACCTAACATGATCCAGTTAGCTATCTGATCCAGAAGAACTGTCCACATTAATCGACTGCTTAGTTAGTCAGTGAGAGTGATAACTGGGAAACCAAGCGTAACATCCCACAGATACAGATATGACTGGGATTCGAACCCTGACATAAAGGTTCGCAGTCGAGTGCTGTAAACATTGCACTGCTGGGGAGCTCCCCGTGTAACTCGTAATGATTAGCTACATCCGGCTGACAGCCGCGCGAGTCCGCTCACTTTGATGTGTACGGTGTGACTTGCATAAGCTGCCTTTAATGTCCATCCCATCTGATATGACACGGAAGTACATCCACGAGCTAATGTCAGATACTGGAGGTCACTTAAAACGAACGGATGCCCTATATCTGGGTCAGCACCCAGGTGTTATGTCGTCCTAAGCTGGCCAATGTTTGTTCACCAGCCTTAAGTCAGTTTTGTTTCTCTGCCAGATCATTGTCGGATCACACGTGAAGTAATTATTTAATTCCTCACCCGCGTTGGAACACTTGCTTAAGCGACTGCGCCAGTCGTAACAATGGTCAATGTGAAGGCCATTCTTCTTCTATATCTGCTAATGGACTGCTCGCGTACAAAACTAAACGCAAACATCCAGATGGTCCTTCATATTAACTGACTCGTTGCTGGCAATCGGCGAAATGGAATACATCAATATAATGATCCAACCTCGTATTAGAATAGTCGTTTTTTTGCTTGAGGATAATTTGCCCATTAGTTGACCATCGGGATAGGAACAGTTTGTGCCATGAAGTAAAAGACAAATTTCATGCCCACTAAAGCCGTTTTCATTCATCAGTTTCGGACAACTCGTATACTCGATGAAATCACACCTGTGCCATGTTTCATCGCGTATAGAAACTTCACCTTTCAGATTATTACCATCCGATATGGTTTTCTTTTTAACAAAGTGTAAAGATGTTAATTGCCCATAATTTGATGCTTTGATGAAGTCCGAATAGAAATAGGAGAAAAGAATGCCCGGTATTTAGTTGTCTTGCTGACAGTCTTCAACCTGTTTTCAGATGTTTCATTCAGTAAGCAAAGACCAACAGCTCGATATGATAACAGTAGTAAGAACTCGTACTCTAGTAGTAATTCGTTGATCATCTTTCTGAGATATTGCTAAGAAGTGTTTTGTTGACGTTTGTTGACGTACTGCCGCAGTACTGTTGCGTTGGTCTACTATAGTTCTTGGAATTAACCGAGTACCTTTTGAAATTACCTTCTGGAAGATGTGAATTGGCACGGTTTTATGGCCACCGTTGTGCCTACAATCGGCTAAGTGGGCCTAGCGGCCACCAACAGTAATGAGGCGAAGTGAGAGATGAAACATCCTTCATACGTAGTTAGGCCCGCTGCTGAACGACTGCGACCAATCATGATGCCGGTTAAGCCAGGAAGACGCCACATATTACCTTCTGGAATTACCCTTTAGGAGTTCCTTAATAACCGACAACAAATAACTCAGACAACAACCAATCCCTAGATGTAATGCGCTTTGTATTGTATTTCAGACAAGAATGACGATGGCTGTATTCCCATCATGCCTCGCGGTGACCACAAGTTTCCGTTCGAGTTCCAGCTGCCGGAGAGTGCTCTACCGTGCTCGTTTGAGAGTAAGATAGGAACGATTCGCTACTATTTACGCGTCATCATAGACATTCCCTACGCCTCTCCGCCACAAGGCCTTAAATATTTTACCATCATTGGACCACATATTGATTGTATGGACGAGCGGTACTTGGTGAGTGATGGAGCCCTTTCGATCTAAGTTGACAATTGCTTTCATTGAACTGTAATAAGAAATAATAATAATACTAATAATAATAATGTTAGTCCAATCTCATTTGTTGGCATAAAAGTTTTTCGTTTTCTCCTTTCACGTGTTTTTTTTACGATGGAAAATTTGTACTTAAACATTTGTTCAAATTTTGTTTGTTCGACGTCGCAAATTTCAACAGCTGATAAGCGAAGTCTATTATAATGTTGTAAAGGAAAGTATTGGAAACAAAGTTTATTATTAGTTATATAGTCAGTATATAATTTGCCATTATTATAATTTATTCCATCAATTAGGACGGCGTATGTCAATGTTTTAGTATTTAACCCGTTAATTGATTTTTGTACTTAGACTAGTATTTTTGTGCGATTGCGTCTAACTTTATTATCTACATTGTCTGTATATTCTTCTAGTCGCCAGTTAGCGCCTCCCAACAGTCGAAGAAATGCTGTCTCTGTTGTATGATTGGTCCTATATCACTGGAGGCGACCCTGGAGCGTAGTGCATACTGCTGCGGCGAGAATGTCAAGGTTAAATGTGAGATCCAGAACGGGAGTGACCAGAATGTATGGGTCATTTGTAGGCTGGTACAGGTGTGTTGGTGTACGTGAACAGTATTCTATCCCACCACTTTTGGTGTCGTTATTACTTTAAATCTACTTTTGTGTATTCCTAATATTATTGAGCTCTCTCTCTCTCTCTCTCTCTCTCTCACGCACACACAGACGCGCTCACACACACACACACACACACACACACACACACACACATTATCTCTAGACATAGGTTTTTAAAATGGCAAAATAGTAAACAAATATCCTTCATTTCCATGGTGATTTAAAAAAGGCTTTGCTACATCAAAAGCATTAAGCACACTTTATGGTACACAGATGTAATCGTAGGTGTAAAAAGACAGTGAAACAAAAGATAGATAGATAGATAGGTAGGTAGATAGATAGATAGCAGGTTTTGTATCCTGCATCTATAGCATCAGTTTAGGCTCCTAACTTTAAAACAGTGATGTTCATTAATATGTTCTTTTCATTTGCAGCACGTAGAATATCACATAAACAAAGGCGTGCTCGGTCTCAGCAAGGAAATGTCTCACAAAGTGTGGGAATTTAAAGGACCGACCGTTGGACCTCATACTACTCAAAGCTTCCACGATCTTCACAAACATCTCCAGGTCCCAGTGATGCCTCCGACGCTAGCGGAGATCTGTCGACTTATAGAACTATATTATGTTCTGAAGGTCAGTAGGTCATAGCCATCTGTGGATAACAGGATCACACTAATAATCGTTTTCCTGTTTGCTGTAATGATATTTAGCAATGTTAAGTTTAGTTCAGTTCCTTAGCCCCTAGAGCACTGGTTACGCCTGGGCCATATGATCGAGGGGCGAATACAGGCATGAGCCGTATTCGAACCCACAACCTGGAGGTTTGCAGCACAGTGCATTAACCTCTGTTATAGCGTTCCTTCTATACAATGGTCTGTGAGTTAGGACCTCGGACTCGTTGCACACGATCATGGTATATGGGACGTCGGGTTCGAACCCCAGCTATGGTATTACCAATAGTGGAGAATATTTCGTCAATACAACTGAGAAGACTTTTATTACAAACATTAAATTTATTTGTATAAAGTCACTGCTGGGAATCATAAAATATTGGTCATCTATAAGGCCATTAAGATGACACTGATGATGATTGCTGCTGCTGTTGTTGTTATTGTTGTTTTACATGGAAATGAACAGCCAAAAAACCATTCACTGTGTACAGTGATGTATTCTTCGTAACAACTAGATCCTATATATCTGGAGATACAATAAACAAAATTCGTGGATCTGTGTAAATACAATGTATATACATACAACTGTGTGAATGTAGGTAGGCGGATGCATGTATTTACGCAAGTACACACACACACACACACACACACACGTATATGTACCTACTTCATTTAGGTGAGTCTTGGAATGGAGAAATCTGGTGAAGATTTATGCATGGAATTTCCACTGGATGTCGCCACAGTTCCCTTCAGGATTTCTAACAGCCCGGGTCCAGAGCTTACCTACGGTAATATACATAATTTAAACATTCTGTAATTGGCGTTTGATTATATATATATATATATATATATATATATATATATATATGCACAGTTCTCTTAGTGTATAGAAGGCGCCTCCGTGTTCTAGCGGTAGCGTGCTGGACCACATATCACTACCACCCGTGTTCGAATCCCGGCGTGGGCATATCTGAAGGTTGTTTCGTCTTTCACTTCGTCTCATTACCTTTGGAAGTCGATCGGCCCATTTAGCCTAGCTTGTGCACAAAAGTGGCCGTAAAACATCAATCATCATCATCATCATCATCTTAGTGTATAGAACCCATTCTTAGCATTGAGATATTAAACTGTATAATCCCGCACACGGTGAAATACCGACGATTTATCTGTAATGCCATAAATAAATGTTATTGACCGATGTTTTTGTATTGTTCGCCAGAGGTCGCTGCCGACAATGTTGAAGGCGGTCTGTACATCAGCCCGGAGTTTCAGCTCGGTCAGGTCTACGACGGTACAATCGAGAACGAGGAAGACATCATCTTGTACAGGCCGGTCTACGTCTGTGTACCACATGAGCCACTGAACGTTACTAACATGAACAATGCCCACGGTTCGACATCTTCACCACGTCTGGTCTCGGGACACAAATCTAGAAAGGAGCTGACCTCGGAGAAGTGTACCAGTATATAATGTTCCCAGACCTCCGTCAATACGCCATACTGCCCCCACCCTCGTGAGTGTGCGTGCATTTGTGTGTGCGCACGCGTGTGTGTCGAGTTAATCAACATCGCAGCATGCACGCCATTATCGTCTATGATGCGCCCTTCGGCAACACATCAAAGCTGCCATGTCAGTGTGTGATATGACGCGCCGCTCCTCGTCTCCGATGCTAGCTTCTACCATCAGTCATCCCATATTGTGGGCAGTCTCTTCGGTTTGCTTCTTGTTTCGTCGTTCGTTGTCCAACAGCAGCTGTAGCGCACGTTTTGTTCGATAATTATTAGATATAATATTCCTCACAATCACCCAGCTAATCGCCACACGACGAGTGTAGTTCGAAATTAAGGCGTTCTCGTTTCGCTGTTGTCATCGGCTGCCGCTAGATGTCGGTAACGGCTTGGTACACGTTCTAACTGTTGACATAGGTGCCTGCAATATCGAGAATCTGGAATATTTGCTGGCCTGCAGCACTGACTGTATGCGTCTAACACCTGCTTGTAATATAGTAGTTTCTACATAACTTCCACGGTTTTCAAGTTACAATGGATATTGGTACTCAGTGCCATTCGTCGATGTACTAGCTGCCCCCATCAGTGGACTATGTAGATAACCGAGTACCAGTCTACTTCTCTCGCTGTTTCTGTTCGTGTGTGGTACCAAACTGAGAGATTTGTTCCAGCAGGCTTTGTTACCGAGTGGTGCTGAGTACTTGTACTTTCACAAACATACACTGGCCTCTCTCGTCATTACGTAGACGCGTCGCTGAAACATCCACTGGTGTACGCGATGAAGACGCTAGGTTACTAAGGAAAGCTACAGTCATGGCCAACTGCTGGATTAGCATAGAACTCATAGCCTATCCGGATGTCACGTGTCTCCCAGTTGATGCCTAACCAAATGTATACGATTAAAAGAAGACCAAACGAGTGGTCCAAAACCACTTGGGGACGATAGCTGCAGATGAATGAATGTTTGCTGGAATATATAATAGTCAATCATCCATTTCACTAATTGTGTACGTATTTGGCTGAAGTCAGAGTTGTGTCATTCGTTAATTAGCGCACTATTTTCTCCCTACTTATCTACGTGCTTCAAAGTGCAATGGAAAGAGAGGTCTCTCTCTCTCTCTTGTCGTATTTTTATATATGTATAATTTTGCCGTTTTACCAACTATATATATATATATATATATATATATATATATATTGTACCTGATGCAACATGGTGTCTAAACGTGGGATATATTAGCTTCGGTGTCATAATTTGCCTGTAGAATTTTAGACTGGACGTCCCAGAGTCAGTAAGTGTATTGTTGCCATTTTTGCGCACCATGAAAAATTTCATTAAAGCGTCACACCAACTCGTTGACACGGCCTCGCTGACACTCGTCCTTAACGCACCGCATTTTATTACACAAAGCACCGCGGTCTATTTACGATCTATCCGGCATATGTTCGCCGATTTGGTCATCAGGATACTAACTAACCGTCTACTGGATCACTGCTGATGACGTACTTGTTCGGTGTTAGAGTCGGTTTTCTCGTCGCCCATTGATTTGGCTAAATTACGAATGCGTAATAAATAGATCTGAAATGATTGCTAACAATCACGTGCTTGAACACCAAAGCTGCTTAATTCACCAATCATTAACCACTAACCACATTGTGGCCCACCTCATTGCTATACGTGTGGTCTGTCACTTGTAAAACCGAAACCAATTATCGCATTTGTTATGGATAATGATTTTAATTTATTTCTGTTATCCTTGTTAGAATTAATTAGCTGAACAAATATTGCTGAATTAATGTATGCTCCAATAAGTATATATATATATATATATATACTTTCGTGTTGTACTCGTCTTTATATTATAAATTATTATGTAATGTTGTTAACATACAACAGGAATAAAGATTTTTGTTTTGTTTTTGAGTTACTGCTATCTTTGTGAAGGGTCCAGGTATATTTTTTAGTCGTCCTTATCTTAACACATGGTTCTTGTGTGGTTTCGGTGTTTCTTCGAACTCGATGGTGAAAAGGAAGTTCACTAAAAGGGTAAATTCGATTTACTTCACCTTCAAAGGGCGATCATTAAGACAACGTGAAAATCAGCTCTAAATCGTCTTAAGGTTGCATTCAGGATATACAGATTATAAACGTATTGGCTAAACTGTCATCATCTGAAGCCATATTGTTGCATCGATCTTTTAAATAATAATGTTTAATGTAGACTTCTTTATAAATAAATAAATTTATTATATGATTTGATCTTTCTCCGATAAATATCGTATGCTTCTGGCTGACGACGGGAGGAATATGTTAAACATAAATAAACTGAATCTTGTAATGTACATTGAGGTTTTTCAGTTGGGTTCTTGGACGATTCGGATAAGTATGCAGGCTATCGTTGCTCGTAGTGCAGATGCTGTAATAGCACAGGACTGACAACTTGCTGTTTATACAGGCCACCGACTTGTGAAGTGCAAGTATCCCTGCTACATTATATTAGGATAATCAGGTGGCACAACACCCATATATCGTATCTTGTTTGGTTCTATCAGATTGGGGTTGAGAATTGGTCCTCTGTCTGTCGTAAGAGGCGCCATAAAATGATATTTCGTGCTAAATCAGCTTCCTCCATAAGACCCCGAACCACAGGCGAGCTGTATGAAAGTATAGAGCTAAAATTTCCTGTAGGTAATATCTGTCAGAGTGTTTAACTTCCTCGAGTGGTGTCATTTAACGTGGCCACTCAATAATGATGCTTTCAGTGAATACCTTAATATAAACTGAAAGATTTTGAGTCTTAAGAAGAAATTGTACCTTCTATCCTCAAGTCGAGATAAAATATTTTTCATCAAAACACAAACATTCTCCCTAAAGCTAGCATGAAATTTTAATTTGTGGATAAATTAGGGGGAAAACAAGGATATCTCTCTCTCTCTCTCTCTCTATATATATATATATATATATGCTTCGATGATTTTGCCATTATTAACTATTCCCGAAGCGTTGAAGATCTCGAGACTTAATTATCCCTTTCAACAACATTGGTACTGGCGTCACGTGAGGATCGCCATAGGGTCGAGGGTTGTGCTATCCAGTGAAACGGCATGAACATGCCGAAACCATTTACAGGCACAGACACCACTCGGATCCTATCCTGTGACCTGGAGATGTGCAGTATGCTACCAACTGTATCACATGACATCCGCGTTCTGTGCCGTAGACTTATATTCCGTATTAAAAAAATTAACATGGAAAGGGTAAAAAACCTCTTCAAACTACCAAGGAAACATCTACCACAGCTGAACATCTGGCAGACAAGTTCCGTCAGCAATATTTTCACGAGGAAAACAACGATCTTCAGGATTACGAAATTTACCTAATTCTCTATTCGAAGATTATTATCGATTATAAAGATTATATTTCGTAGACACGGAAAAAATTATATAACTCATATATTCTCACTTATTGCGTGGTGGGAACAGATTTATAATATCCAAGTTCAGTGAACTGCAACCAGTACAGGCAATTTTAACGTAGTTCATAAGATATATTTCACACCGTCTTGGCCATCAATCTATCATCATCATTTTATTGCAATTATCAACTGAACTAGCAGTTGGTAAATCCACAGAGAAAATGGCTGATTAAATAGGTGCCTCTAAAATTAAAGGTCAGGAAAAGGTTTCCTAAATTAGTCAAAATGTCAGTGCTATTTATTAAAATCAATTTCAGTCAGACACATAAGTTATTTTTTCCCTAGAAATAAAGTTACAGTGGTTTAAAAAAAGCGTTGCTAGCATCTCACATGGACAAATATGCCACAAATTTAATTGAGAATCTTCGGAATGTGACGTCATGTTTGACAAACATAGACGCCAAACATACCACGTGGCCTTGATTTACGTGGTCTATATTGTCTTTGTTAAACGTATCAAATGGTGTATTGTGCCGTATATAATTGTGCAAATGGATCTGCCAGTGAATGGAGTATGTATTAACTCCCCCAAAACAAGGCCTCGTTTGCACAATTGACTACGAAACATGAACAGAGCGGAAGCCAACTTACCACTTCGAGGAAAGTAGGTTCGTTATTTCGCTGTCTATGTCACGATCAGTTGGATATGACAAGAAGAGTGTCAGGCTCACAGAAAATGCCATTCCAACTATATTCGACAAACTAGGTAATGCTAAACCAAACAAATCAGCAGTTTGATGGAGAAACTGAATAGAAAACGGCTATGTATGAGCGATAATAGGGTAATCTTGGCGCAACTATTGGACATTCACCAGTTCACGCATTCGTGAATAAAGTAAAATTTCACTTATTCGCAAAAGAAAATACTTAGGCCTACTCAAAGCTTCTTATGGCTGTATATTGTAGACATTACTAAACTGTTAAACTAGTCTAGTAGTTGTTCCATCGAGGGCGGGACATTCCTGTATAGGCCACATATGTGAGAGGCCCATGCATCCACCGGACTCCTGTGTACCGATGAATATCACTATTTTAAATGACGTTATGTGATAGGAAGAGGGAAATATTCGCATTCAGACCCAGTATGTTGACTTATCAATTAAGTTTATACCAACACAAACAAATACACGCCAATCCAACTCTTGTTGTGGACCGGGGCCGGGTTTCGGCGGCACATGTGGCTGCTCTAGATGCACATCTGCCTGTGACCCTTTCGCGAGTGTTTCAAAGTTGTAGGGCTTGATATCTCTGAAAATGTCAAAACTTTGGTCGGAATCTACATTTTGTCTGTCAACTGATCAAGAGGCTTGTAAACAAAGCTGTGGCACTACGTGATTTTTTGGCAAACATGACGTCACACGATAATCCCTAGCGAGTGTAGTACACACTAGCAATGGCTCGTGAAAGTGCGGAAACTAATAGCTGGTGGTTAGAATACTTTTGATTCTGGTAGTGCATCTGATAGGGAATATAATAATTGTGTGTTACGTTATATTTACTTCGAAATGTGAAATTTATTTTCTCGTCACCTATAAAACCATCTCCATGTTGAGAACCAAAGTTACTACACCGAACATTACAAATTGGTGAGCCATTTGTTTTAAGTGCTCCAGGACATGAATGCTGCCTGTGGGTTACTCCAAAACAAATGACATTACAGATACAATGAAGTTTGGGACGCCATGCGCAACGAACTGTCGGACAATGAACTGGAACCTAAAAGACATTGACGTATCTTTAGATAAAAAAGGACACTCTTAGGAAAATGTTTCTTTATTTATTGAGCCAGTGCAGTCTAACTTACTACTAACAGACCATTGTCGTGGAATGTTCCAAGACACCGGCAATTCGCTTAGCTACAGCATCACGTATTTTGCATCAACGGATCAATGCTATCCTAAAATAAAATAGTTCACAACATAAACACACACAATGTGACAGATTGGATCTGTCAGGACTCAAGAGAAAATAAAACAATAAAATTAAATAACCGGTTATATACCAGCTGCTACTGTAACTGAGTTTCGTTAGCTGACATGTAGTTAGTTATTAAATACGATAAAAGGGTATGCATTAGACATTTCTACAGCAACAATTAATGTATGTCCAAACAAACAACAACAACAACGATGTATACAAAACAACGGGAAAAATAAACTATCGGAAATCCAGAAACATGAAGTAATTTTTCTCATCCTAAAGAATATTAACCATCTTCCCAAAAACAGTGGTATGCACAGCAAATAATAAATATATATTACAAGGAAGAAGGGAAACAATACTAACAGTAATGTGTACATGCATTTGACTATACACATACACATGCCACTCAAAGCTGGTAACTAAACACATGTAATACATTATGTCCTGGATAACAGTATGCTGTGGATGCATATTCTGAAAAGTTGACTTCAGCATGTGAATAGTTACGAGCTGAGCATAAACAGAAAACGGTGTGCGCTTATATAAATATTGATGAGAAACAAATGTGTTAAATAGAGCATACAGACTACTGATACCAATATATAAATAGCATAATAACAATCCCAACAGTAAATGAATCAGTACCCGCATATTTACAGATTGTCCGCAAAAATATATTCTAAAAACAAGTGCAACAATTATAAACAAGTGTTATCAGACAAACACTCAAAACTAACAGGTGTAGCACGTCTTCCAAACGAGCTAATACATTCGTTCATGCACACATGGGAATATTTGAATACACAGAGTGCATTCTTCTGTATTAATTAATATATGGCTCATAATCTGTTTTACAAACGAAACAGAAGACACACAGAACGTTGCCATTAACAATTAAGACGCTTCCAGTGTACAGTAAAGTAGCATATCAAGTAAACCACATAAACCACTTTTAGTTACAGTGTAGATGAAATAAACCATATGAAAATATCATTAGGAAATGCTTTTTACACGATGATATACAAGGTTTGTTCCCATACAAAAAAAAAACTGTATACGGTTTGTTCACATAAAACAATCGATCACAGTTTACATTAAGTAAAAATATACACCATTACAAAACGCTTATTATACATAAATGAATAACATATTGTAAAGAATACCTCGTTTTGTGTTTAATACAAACGAGAGTTCCGTTCTCTTTTCTATTATCATTGTTACAAAACAATATGCAATAACCTGATTTCGGGGGTTGAATGAATAGCAATATTTGTGCAAAATCTATGTCAATGGTGTTGGAACACACATGTTAAAATATGTTCTCCAGACGGTTCTATTAGAATACGACCCTGAAGTATATTAATGGACACTCAGGGCTCTTGATTCGGTCATCCTTAGATCAGATTCCATGACACAGTGAAGTCATCAGTGACAGTTAATATTTACTTTTATGCGCTTACAGTCAGGATCATCCTTTGGATTAGACGAACCTAGACCCCCATCCAGGGCCCCACATTTGTTTGGCCCAACTTCGATAAAAATTGTTTATGTTGACATATGGAGATTTGTGTGCGAGTGTGAGGTCCTTTGAATAGATACACCAGTTTCAGCTATTTGCCTTCAAAAATCTAATACTGCTTCTCTAAAAACAATTAGGATAACTGGTGGGTAGTCATAGTAACAAAACAAACAAAAAAGAGGAAACAACATAAAATTATTAATTATTATAAACCATTGCAACAGCATAATATTACCTGAAACATCTTAATGGATAACACAATACAGGGATGATCAAATATAAACCCAGATAGTTGTAACATTAAATAAAGTGCTAAAGCGTAAGTTTTTATTATGGTCATGAGTTTGGACTTGAATTGGTGAGTTTGTAAAAGCATAATTAATAAAACAATGGCCCAATAACACAGGTGCATGATTTTTACTTTTCCAGTTTGGTACCTCATTTATCACAATTGCATTCCCTGTTCCTCTGACATCTATATTGTTATTGCATTCTTTGGTTCCTGGTTTACTTCCTTTGTTTTGGCATCACTCCTTGGTTTGGTACTTGGTTTATCACTCCTTGGTTTGGTACTTGGTTTGGTACTTGGTTTATCACTCCTTGGTTTGGTACTTGGTTTATCACTCCTTGGTTTGGTACTTGGTTTATCACTCCTTGGTTTGGTACTTGGTTTATCACTCCTTGGTTTGGTACTTGGTTTGGTACTTGGTTTATCACTCCTTGGTTTGGTACTTGGTTTACCACTCCTTGGTTTGGTACTTGGTTTATCACTCCTTGATTTGGTACTTGGTTTGGTAACTGGCTCAGTACCTGATTTACTATCCGTTCTTGGTTTGGTAGGTGACTCTGTACCTGGTTTACCATGCCCTGGTTTACCACTGCCTGATTTGGTGCCTGGTTTGCCACCTGATTTACCACTGCCTGGTTTGGTAACTGGTTTACCAGTACTTGGTTTGGTACTCTATTTGGTACCTGATTTATGGCTATCCGGTTTGGTATTTGATTCACCAGTCTCTGATTCAATAATTGCTGCATGGCAACAGGGACTGGACTCTGGTTTGGTAGCTGGTTTATTAGTCCCTGGTTTTGTACATTATTTTGTATCTGGTTTACCACTGCTTGGTTTGGTAAATGGTTTACCACTGCCCGCTCTTCATGTATTGTTTGGTTTGGTGTCTGGTCTACTCTTCCCTGGTCTAGTATTTGGCTTAGTTGTACCTGGTTTGGTAACTGGTTTATCATTGCCTGGTTTGGTACCTGGTTTACCACTGCTTGGTTCGGTGTCTGGTTGACAAGTGCCTGGTTCATAGACAGTTTGGGGTTTATTATAGCAGCTTGGTTAGGATCTGGCTGATTGACGATGCTCTTATTGTGTTTTTTATCATCATTATCATCATTGTAATCATCATCATCATAATGACCAAAATCTGAAAACCTCTCCAATAATCCACTCAAAACATCAATAGACTCGATGCGACCATTTTTATGGGTCTCAGTAACACATTCCTGCAGTGAAGACTCCAAAATTTGAGCTATATCCTCTGGTGGGTTATGAAGTAATCCTTCTGTAAAACAAAAAGCAACAAAGGTGTGAAAATGAAGATGTATATATACCTGCTCTCTTTGTTTCTCTCTGTGCATGTGCGTCATTCAATAACACACACACACACACACACAGAGAGAGAGAGAGAGAGAGAGAATAATTAATATCTAATTGTTGAACCTACCATAAGGTGAATATTTATGATGTTCAGGGAGATAGGAAAATATCCGTTCACAAGCTAATGAGTACATAGCTTGTTCTGTCACTCTTGGTGTGTGTGGGCAGATGCTCTCTCTTGATACTTTGTCATAGTCAAATAATCTCATTGAAAACTGCTTAAAACAGTCAGCATTACATATCTCATTCAATTGACCTTTAGCTATAAGAAAGATAAAACTCATTCATGTCAAAACCTGTTACTCGAACAGAAAATATCTGACGAAGGAACAATAAAATTACAAAATTAATATTCATATCCCACAAAACAATTGCCATGGTAAATGACTCATTCATTGTCCAGTGTGAGTGAGCACCTGTCTTGTACAAAAGGCTCAAGGGCAAAACAAATAAAATTGACTAAATAAATCGTTTTAGCAAATGAAAGTTCTGAAACACATTTTTTTGCTGATGGTTATAGGTGTCATATTTTAAGGAAATTAAGGATAATATGAAGGTCAAAAATATATTATTATAAAAAACAAAAGAAAAACATTATGATAGTTTGTAAATCTTACTTTTTAGTACCCAAATAGAAAGTGAGCCAATGAAAATTACTATGGGAAGAGATAAAAATATTCAGATTTATTTATAGCAGATGGTAGATGTAAACAGCCAAATGATGTAAAGTGGGGTATTACTGTATGCAAGGTATTACAATAATAATAATAATATTAGTCAAAATTGTGGTATTTTTTATGTGGCTGGGTATTGGAAATAATTTGAAATGCACATAGTTTACCATAGAGATTAACTAACATAAACTTAAACTTTTAAATGGATGCCATATTCGGTGGAGAAATGTTGCCAGTTTCCTGTCTGGATGAAAAACTGTTTCTGCAACAGTGCACCAGCCATGATTCAAATCTCTAACCACCCACACATCATGACTACGGGGAAGGATATATATATATATATATATATATATATATATATATATATATATATCAGTCCTCATAATGGACTCTCCTTTGATGTGGGCATATTGCTACAATGGACAAAAGAAAATGGCTTAAAACGTTATCTCCTGTGCCTACATGGTACCGTATTCTTCGGTGTATTGTGCGCATTCGTGTATAACACACACACCCTATTGACAAGAAAGTGTCTGGAAAAACCTAGTTTTGGTGTATAATGCACAGGAGAAACCAGGAAAATCTGCAGCTGGATAAATTTGTGGAGGGAAAGAGGGAGGCACACCGATGGGGGTTGCTTTCTTAACAAAAGCTATGTCACCAAAATGGGAATATATATATATATATATATATATATATATATATATATATAAAAAGCAATTGTATATTCTAATTTAAATCACCCAGTTGTACACATTATTTATTTATCATAAATTTAAAAAAAAGTAGTTTCCCACATTTATCTTTCTCATACTTGTACATGGATCAACTTACGTTCAGGATAGAGTTCTGTGTCAGTTAGTAACATATCCTCAGCATCTATGATATAAATGTTGTCATCTTTAACATAGAAGTTATCAAAGTTGAAGTCGGAGAACACCAGAGACCATTTGGAGCTAAAATTCTGCACAAAAACAACATGCACAAATTGTATAACAGGGATGCTTATTGATGAGACAGGTAGAAAAGACAGTCAGCATCAGCTATGAGGCATATCAGCATGTAACATAAATACTAAAATTGTACAAATAATCCAGAAAGGCTGAGAGATGGGCATAATCTGTCAGTAATTACAACTATTACGGGGATACGGTGGCAAAAAAGGGTGTTATGGTAGTGGTAATAAATACTACTCTACTGATAAGGTACTCCACTACTGCATTAGCTAGAGCACTGTGCTGCAAATCACCTGGTCAGAGTTAAAATCAAATCAAGTTATCTCCATTTGTGGGCTGTGTCCCTAACTAGTTTGCTCATCAACCCTATGTCACTCCATCCCATCTACTATTTTTCCAGGTGGGCCAAAGTTATATTTATTTGGAAAATATGCTACCAGTACTGAGTATGGAAAAACATACATGACAGTGTTTAATATTAAATCTATTATTCCCCACAGTTAAAGTAATAACAATAACAAAATCTTAATAAAAATTATCACCCTTTCATTGGAAGATTTCAGACGAGTCCAAATTTATGGGTTTTAAAAACTGTCTAAAAAGTGAACTGTGGAACAGAAAAAACTATGATCTTCACAAATTTCCTGTGTGTCTGATGAAAGATAATACCATTACTCTATAAATATAGTTATGTTTGTTATTTTTTATACCATTTGCATGAGCCACTTAAGATATTTTAAACTGGGGATTGTTATATGCCATCATTGTAAATTTGGAGGTGGCATAATTTGGGAAAAAGGTATGCTTCTATATCATATAATGAACCTCTAGAAGAAACAAAAAGGCATTATTATAATTATTTTATTATTATCAACAGAAAGCTCAGTCACAAATGAATTATTATTGCAATGACACCTGTTGGTTTTGGTTATACACCAAAACCTATGACACTACAATGAAGTGACATCTCATAACATTTTATATACTTTGATCTACCATGACCATAATTAGTTGATCTAACCTGTAGGAAGAAGATCATGCCCAGTAGCATCATGCCAATATCAGCTCTTTTTTTGAAGTCTTCTTTCAGGAATGATGATAACGGCTGTCCTGCATGTTCAGTGACAACAATCCTGCCACAGTAGCCTAACACTTCTGGAAAGTGTATTCGAAGACCCTCTTTTTTGGTGAACTAAAACAAACAAAAATCATCCCGAAGTTTACAAAACAATCTTTAATGGATCACGGATTCTTTGGAGAGATAAAATAAAATTTAGTGTCAATAATTATTGTGTAGATATTACTAGGACTGACAAGGATAACAGAACAAGGTATGTATGTTCTCAGTAAACAAAGGTATAAATTACTGAGTTGTATTTACATTCTAATTTACCAAATAATAGTCATTTATTAACCATTTGCTTAACAGCTAAAAGTCAACTTGATTATTACAATGTTATAACCTACAAATTATTTATAGCACTAGATATAATCTATATGCAAATTAAATGGGAGTGGCTCGGTAAATTCTTCAAATATACACAGAACTGGCTCTATGATTTGAAGAAAAAACACTGAATTATCCAAGACAAAATCTATCAAGCCTTTTTGTATTTACAGCATGAGTGCAGTTGATATTTACAATAATTTAAAAAAGCATATCTAAAAAATATAGTTTGCACAATTTATATTATAATGGTATTCTTGTCCATCAGAATAAGGAGCTAATTTCTGCATGCATTCCAAATTTAGATATTCAGTTCAAGTAATAGTTTCTCTGACTAATACTGAGAAAAATAGTCATCAATATAAATATCCCAGATAAGAATTGATCTTTCTATTCTATCTGGAGTATTTCAGCAAATATTTGTGAGTATATTATTTTATTTAACAGTGTATTTTATTCCTATCTGTGTTATTGTTTAGTTCATTATATGTGAGTTTATTTTCCCATGTTGGTAAGTATGCCTTGATGTACAATGAATATAACAAATAAATTAATGAAAGAGTGTTAAAACTTGATTTTTACCTCAAGGAAAAGGGCCTCTGGGTTGAGCACTAATGACGTGAAGAAATATGCCTTCTCTTCAGGTGATAAACGCTCATCATTGTTGAGATCATAGTTTTCAGATAACATCTTAATTGCATCTTCTGACAAACAAGCGGCCACACTGAAAGAATAATATGGAGCATGAAATGATGAAAGAGTGGCTTACAAAAGAAGCAAACATATCTGAAGAAATACCTACGCTAACTGGTCACTGCGGTCATGGATAATTCCCCAGACACTCCTCAAGAAATCAGGGCTGAATGTCTTTTCATTCTGCACCAGTGACTTCTCACTGAGAATTGCTTTTGAAACATCACAGTTTAGCTCCATGCTGGCATTCTGACACAGAAAGCTATCTACCTTGGCATACTCTTTATGTCTGTTAAGACGCTTTAAGACGACTGGCTTCTGGTTCCAGTATCCATTATATACACCTTTAAGTTTCAGTTCATCATTTGCATCTGGCTCTATGATCCGGATGGCCCCGGACTTGATTTCAGGACACATGTCTGTGCCAAAACAAGCTGGACACTTGCTCATTTCTGTGAGATAATCTGGAACCCTGACGAGATTCAATCTATTGGAGCCAGCATCATCAGACTTCAATGAATACGACCTCATCGTCATCTGGTTCACACGAGGATTTAGATAGTAGGAGCCAGGCTGTGGGCTGAGCATGTAGGGCAGGTAGAAGTATACCATGAGCAGTATGCCGAGTATGAAGCTTATACTTGCACAGCTTTTCTTGCTGTAGTAGATAGTGATCAATATTCTGTATAATCCCATTTCTTCATTCATATTAGTTTCAACTCTAAGATGAATCATTCATTGAGTATATTAGTAGTAACCACTGTAAGAACAAAATATCATAGAACATTAAATAGGATAATATGAATGCAATATACAAGAGTGATGTAATGTTTTTTTCTCATAGTTAATTATCTCTTAGCATAAGTTTATTAATGTTTGGCACATGGTGAACTCAACTTGGTCTTTGGTTTGCATGTAAATAAACTTGTCTTTAAAAGTGTAAAAGCTACTGTTATAAGGCCACTTTATTGTATAATGTAGGCTAAATGAGTGTCTTCTGAGGGTAATGAGGCAAAGTGTAAGATGAAATACCGGTACTCATTTAGACATAACCTAACTAGGATTTGAGCCCTGGTGCTAGAGGTCTATGACTAAGTGCACTACATATTAGGTCACAGAGACACTCAAAGATTAGTGTATGTGATGGGGTTTGTGTACATCAAGTCAGATCAAGTCCTATACCAGGTACTATACTGTTTCTTAATGTTTAGTGACTGACATTACTTATATAACTCTTGTATACATACACATGTTTAGTGTAATTTATTGTGTGTGGAGAACCTGACTGCTTAACAAATTACTACAATACATTAATTATATTAAAAATTGATTATCCTCATTGTTCCTCACACTGACAATTATTAGATGGAAAATGAAACAAAACTTGGAACAAGAGTACCATTTTAAATTGTGCAAAATATATTTCTTAGAAAGGATTATTTTAAATTATCATCAATATTGAATGCTCTCGTGTTCCCAGTACGAGAAGGCATGGCAAATTTTCTCTTCAGAGCGATGAGTGCCAATTTCACCTTTTCTGGCAAATAAAATAGATTCAATTTAATTCTTTTAAGCTTAAAATACCAAGTTTCATCCATGACACTGATAGAAAATTGTGATATTAATAGCAAATCCCATCAAATAATACATGAGACTGCTTTCCTTCAACAACAAATATTTTTTTCCAGATTCATAACCCTCAAACTTAAAAGTAATTAATGATAAGTGTACCACTTTTCTGGTCATCCTATGATTAGTAAGAATACAGTCTGGATCTGTTATAACACAGTCCTGTATACTGTAGAAGCAGATATAACATTGGGTGGAGCTCCTTGTTATTTGAGTTGGATAATAAATATTTGGTGATTTTTCACAGGCTCTTTACTATTCATTTTGTATTCGTTATACTTTGTATTTGTCATATATTACCAAAATACTACCAACCCATGGTCACTAATTATTCAGTGTGTCAAATATTTTAATCTAAGTTACAGAATGATATATTGAATTGTAGCTTAATTCCATATCAGAACAAACAAGTTCATGTTGATGGTTTCTCTGGTCAGGTGACATTGAAAACGAAATTACCACTGTCTGATGCACATGGCCACACCCACACCAATAAAATTATTTCCATAACTTGGACCTTAATTCACAATGTTTCATACTGAACACACAACACAATCATGATATATCTCAAGCAAGAGGCTAAATAAGACTGGAAACAGTTATTATAATTATATCAAATTTGTCTCCGAACAGCATCCATTTAACATAAACAGCCATTAAATGACCAATATAACTGCGGCCTCTGATGGGATTTCCAGCATATGACTAAATTTGAAGTGGATTTAGTTAAACAACATGGCGGTGTCAGTATACATGAAAATATAACGAAATATTAATTGAATTTCCTAAATTATCCAATGTTGTGGTTATTATCATGCTATCAGATGAAGAAAACATGAGAAAATGGGCCACTAAAAAGTTGTATTATCACCCCCCCCCCCAGGACCAGTATGATAGGCTGTTGCTATCCATGGCCCACTTACAATGTGGTTCATGTCAATGGAACTAGAACATTATAATGTAGCCAGACTGTATATGGTTCATTTCTTTTCCCCATGAAAAACATGAAATGCTATTGTTTTACAGCCACTTTTTTAGATAGGGTAGAAACATGAAATGCCCTTCAGATATAGCTAATCAATGATTTGAACCCCAGTGCTAGATGGCTGTGCGCAAACTGCATGACCAGTTTGTCCATAGAAATGCCCCATTAAATGTGATCTTCAGATATTGTCAGCTACTTGTCCACAGAGTTATTAAAGGTCAAGATAGACTTATCGTTTTATGCTTTCAGATCAATCTTGATGAAATCTACACAGAGGGCACTACCATACTACCAATTACAGCTCACTCACATTGCATATTATCAGGGTTTTAGGGTGGGCTCTTCACGAGCCCTGAGAGTCTGCTTTCCTGTGTCGTTATTTTATATATCGGGGCTCCATTTAAAGTTCATGCTTCCGTCTAATACACACATCAGCGATTGAGACTTGATAGGTCATGATCCGTTTATTCACGATCCATTGTTAATGAATACCAATGATCCATTTCTGATATTCACATTTCCATTTTCAATAACATCACAAGTAACTTTTACAACAATTCACTTTTTGACTACATTCACCGTGAACCAAACAAAAACTGATTTAAATTTGGAAAAGGGTTGCCAGCTCTAAGCTGGGTCAGAAGTTACATGGATTACGAAACAGCCAATGAGAAATATTCAGGTCCCTCGCCAAATCCGAACAACAAAGCTAAGCCAATGACATTCGAATCTGGCATGGGACTTATGAGTTTTCAATTTCAGTTTTAAATATTTCCAAACCGTTACAACATTTTAAATGTACCCGAGTTTGAACAGCAATTAATCATTTCTCTCTCAAAGCACATCAGTGTATCAAACAAATAACATTTACAATCCATATACATAGATATATTAATATAACAAACTTCAATTATTCAAACTCTGATAATATTGTTGGTAAGAATGATAGGAAATTAACTGAATCACAGGCTATAGTATTCCTTTATTCTACTTATAACAATAAATTATGATTAGAGAAGAAGCTAATTCCACTTTACTATAATCAGAGATTGAAACCATTATTTAATGTTTGAACAGGTAGAATTTAATTATCAAACCGTGTTCAAAACAAATAATGTGTTGAGTAAATTCTTCAGATCAATGTGTGAAGCTATTGTAGAAAGCGTAAAGGCATGTAAATATTAAAAAATTTGATTTTGGAAAATTCAAATTTTCTCTTTAATAAACATGCCAAACAAAATATATCTGATGCATTATGATAACCATCTCTGAAACAGTATGAATACATTGTATTGATATGGCTAGGATTATATTTCACAAAATATGACAGACTATATTTAGATTTAGAATAAAATATATGCTCATTAAAATTCAGTTTGTTGACATTGTTTCAGCCCAGCTGACACAGTTTGTCTCTTACTAATATGTCTCACACTAGATATGGATTAGACCACTCCATGGGGTAGTTCACCACATGCAGGCCGCAGCCAATGGGCCTAAATGACATTTTAATTTGTGGGGTGGGGCCATCGCATATCTGATATTTATTCTGTGGTGTGATGGCAGATCCCTGCATTATTTTTTGGGTGGTGACAAGCAGTGATCTTTATTATAATGCAATGTACACACATACATGCATGGATGATTATTATGACCTGCAAGCTCTCCAAGATATACATCAGATAAATGGATCAGGTTTTATAATTGAAGTTCACACATAAGATATAGTATCAACACATGTATTATAATTACACAATCCAGGACACTCTAAGATAAAATAAGCTCACTGCAAGCATTTGATCAGCAGCCCTTTGTTTTAGAACAGTAAAAGATTATCTGTAATTAGCATAATGAAACAAGTTGATATGATCAAAAAGTCAATTTACAATTAGACTAGTGATGTCTGACATTGATCCCCCAAGTATATAATTAATATTTGTTATCTTATATTCCAGGCCCATTGATTTGTTTATATGTATGTATGAGTCTTTAGACAATATGACATTTCAACTGATTTTAATCAAAGTACTGGTATTTCTGCCATTAATTTGAATTGATGATACTTCATTGAAGCATTTACTATGTGAATGATGCAGTTATCTGATCATACCACTGTATTCTGTTATGCAAACAATGTTCAATGATTTTTGTAAATTTGGATATCAAATATATCTATTATAAAACAATACACACTAGGAACATGTGATTACTATAGTGCTCCTCAATGGGAAACACCATACGAATCCCTATACCAATTATTGATATACAAGCTGTATAAATAGTGGTTAAGGGATAGTGAAGTGGGGCAGTTTTGGCCCACTTCAATATGGGGTGGGGAGGCTGTGGGTCAGAAGTATCAGCATAGGGTAGGGTTGTTGTAGGCCACTTCAAGGAATTTAGCCTATCTGTAGAAACCTTACCCATAGCCCTGGTGCACAATCACCACACAATGGCTAAGTTGCCAGATCCAGACAAACATTCACTGGGGAGCTGTCCCAACTTCTGGGGAGGTCAATCTGTGGTGCTTCATCTCCCAGATTTACCCAGACACAAACTTGGCAATTTTATCGTGAAAAATCTCAAAACATCGAAAAGTTAAGTTAGAAAGGCATGTAAACAAGATAAGATACTTGACTTGACTAGACTAGCCTTCATTTGCAGCAACAAGTCGTGATAAATGGCATTGGCATACATCCATGTGTATGTGGGATCATATTTGTCATCTTCGCTGATCAATGTTGACAAGCAGGGAAAACATACCAGTACAGATGGAAATTATGTCTGAATATATATTTTTATACGACCCCTTCCTAAACTGCCTCGTACATGTGGCATGTGGTTTGACAGGTTGATGGATCAACAACACTGAAAACGCTTTGTAACAATCCACCAGTTACTCCCAATTATCAAATCTTCTTTGAGATTGACTATTGTTTTTGGATAGCATACCATTTAAGCTAATAGAAAATGTATTTCCTTTTAGTTTTAAGTGCAAGTCATTGATGTTAAGAGGTGATTAATAATGGTAAACAAATACAGTTGTCCACCATCTCCGAGATCTCCCATATATACTTTCCATTATAAACAGGGCCATGAGAATATTCTTAGAAAAACTCATAATCTGGTGAGAAAAAGGTAGATATATGCCTACATATTCCATACTAGATCTAAATCGTAGGATTTGTATGTTGTTTTCAAAGTCTCTCTTAGCCAACCTTACAGGATATTGCGAAAACGGTGCTGCACCTAGTGAACAGTTGAGAAAACTATCTAACTGACAACTGGTCTTAGTGTAATGTAGTGATACATAATTTATAATACATGATTGTATTAGTTCGATAACATCATAACACTCCATGTATTGTACCCTGTACTTAGCGTTCGTTGTAACGGCATTGCTGTATGTTGTCGAGTGGTTGAAAATAGTAATAAAGCAGTTGATATATAGTATTTCTGTGTTCAAGCGTGGTGGCAAAATAGTGTAAAACTTCAAATAAGGTATCAGACAGTTAATTTAAATACACAAATAATAAAACATTACACTTAGGATGACAACCATCTTTGTCTTGCAAATACTGTTCCAGAAAATAGCAGTGATTACTACCCTGTCTAATACACTTTGTTTTAGGAAATACCAGGAATAGTGGAAAATACTCATTATACCCTCAATATTAACAATTAGATTTTTTGTTGTGAATATTGAATTCAGTTATTGTTTTATTATAAAT
This sequence comes from Paralvinella palmiformis, assembly GCA_025642065.1. NCBI lineage: Eukaryota > Metazoa > Annelida > Polychaeta > Terebellida > Alvinellidae > Paralvinella > Paralvinella palmiformis. The sequence continues at coordinate 1,783,602 of JAODUP010000013.1, read as the reverse complement.
TTCAAGTACTAATCAAGCATTTAATTTATTGCAACATCTATGTATGCAATATTTATCATATAAGTATGATTATTTTTCATTTAACTGTCCATAACATAGACATATATAAATGTCATAAATTACTTACTCATGCAGAAACTGATGGAGCTACTGAGAACATAAAAGTTTAGCAGCATCAGAGCTTCCTAATCTTTTTCAAAGTTTGTCCTGGATGAAGCAAAAATTCAAAATAAGCATTTCTATAATGCTGAACTGGCTGACAGAGAAAACAAATTTAAGACTAAGGCAGTAATTCAGAACTCATGGTATATTTTGATGATAATTCATGACATGTATAAATTATACTGTGATATGGAATATAGAGACTTTGCCTGTTAGTAATGCCAGTCTTAATTGGGTCTAAATAAAAAACTTAATTAATTATGGTAGTCTGTATTTATCCTTATGCCAGAACTTATCAAGTTTAGCCTTAAATGTATTAAGTGTTGGGCTGTTCACCAAACAAGTGGGAATTAAGCTCTAATCATTACGATTCATTGACTGAACACACTTTGTCTCATACCTAGCCTTATACATAACTTGACCATCTTTTGGCTATGCCTTCTATTGCTCAAACCTGCCACCATTATGAAAAACATACAAGTAGCTATATGTTGATACAATTCTGGATCTTATATACTTTGAATATATTGTGCCTCCTCCTGCAGTGTTTAAGGGATGGCAGTGTCAGTCTTTCTTCATAGCCGAGTCTTTTCAGACTTGGTATCATTCATGTTACTCTATGCTGGATATTCTCTATCTCAAGTTTATTGTCTGTATCTAGGGTGCCAAATCACATTACCATACACTAAATGGGGTCTAACCATTGTGGTGAACAGTTTTGGCAAGATAGGAGCATTTATTGTAAGATTAATTGTAATACCCAGTTCTTCCTGGGAATTACCGGAGTTTTCCAATGTCTGGGCAAAAATATTCTGATTTCTTAGGAAGATGACAACCCCAATGACAAGTTATATAGAAACAGCCTGGATCTGGTTATAATTCTGACAGGGTCTACGTGGATAGCTTATCTCCGTCAACCTTTCAACAGAGGTTTCTTAACTCATCACTTATGGCTTATTAAGTTATTTTAAGTTAATCACTTAATGTATCTAAATACTTCAATTAATGTAGCCGATTGTCATTCTATCATTGTATTTTACTATTTATATGATCATAGTGTAGACTCTAGACAGTGATCGGATATTTAACCATCATTCATCAATTTCATGCCATCAAAATAGACTGTCTAGAGACTAGACCCTCTACTCAGACTACTCCTCGTCTCCTGGGGCTCTAGATAGAAAGTTCCGTCACACCCGTAAACATATAAACAAACCTGCGTCAATATGCATACAAATATATACTCAAACTGAAACAATCAGAACATAAACCTATCATAAATATATTATCACAAACAGAAATAGCGACAAAAACAAGTTTCACCCTGTTTATCTAGTGGGACGAATCTCTTTTAGTATCCAACCGAGTGTATGAAATGACTTCGTCCCACATTAGTTTCACACCTTTCGCACGGATCATGGATATTTCGTCCCACAATTGATTTGGAGACTTTATCAGTTTATAGTTGATTTGGAGATTTTAGATCTAGTTCTGGTTAAGTAGTAACGCTAACTCTGTGCAAATATTAACATTTAAAAGGGTACAGCACATTGGAAGAATTTAATTAAAACTCTTCAACTTTAAGTTCACCGTTATCGACCGTGTACTCCTTTGTTGCAAGCTATTTTTCAATTTCAACTGCAGCCCCGTGCACTATTTACAGCAAAATAAAATCTATCCATCCGCATAATTTATCGTATATATTTTGAAGGGTATTTCATTTTAGATTGTAAAACATAGCAGAGAGCATCAACACTGCTTAGCCTTGCAAAGTTAATGACTTCATCCCTAAGATCTCTGTATTGTTGTAATTAGGTATTATATAGTCTTTGTGTGGTAACAAACGCACACTAAATATGGTGACACATAATACATTTGATTGGACCAATAGAGCTGAAGTGGAGTGGGGATCTTTTCATGGTTATTTAGGTCACTATATATAAGTTTCAGAGTAGAGATCATAATGTTCTATAAGCCTTTGTAACATGTCACCTAACTATATTGGTGAGCTCCGGTGGCCTAGTGGCCTAGTGGTTGAGCACCCGGCACTTGGTGCCAACGGTCGCAGGTTCGAACCCCGTAAGAGGTCGAAACTTTTCCAGGGATTAATTTCTCGGCTCACTACATCGTGGGTGGCTGAGCACGTTAAATGGCGCTGCCGTCTCCACTGAATTATTTAAAATAAAGGGGGACGTTAAAAACCCCCTGAGGACGTAAAACACTCTGGCAGTGACCACCCTCAGGGTATTTCGGCTCCATCTTTCCGTACTGCTCCCCTGTGAGTGGTGGGGGAGGAGGTTTCTCAACCACTCCAACATAGAGGCTGTGCTGATTAAGCGACAGCCTGGGGATTCTCCCCGAACAACAAAACCAACCAACAGATCATAATGTTCTATAAGCCTTTGTAACATGTCACCTAACTATATTGGTAACCTAAATAAGATCAGATACGAATGCACACCTGCCAAAGTAAATATAAAATAGTAGAGGAAGTTTAATTGTTTCTTAATTGTTGTTGTGACGTACAGAATTAGATAATGTAGGGGCATACATGTTTTTTTTTCTCTCTCTGTGTGTGTCGTAAAATATTCTGACAAAATTAAGTAGCATATCATGCCATCTGTCAGGTGGACAACGCTGCTTTATAAAATTGGTGCAAATTTTAGCATTTTGTATTTGATCATATATATATATATATATATATATATATATATATCAGCCTTTTCAATAGCAGCCGACTTTATACGTCGTCTATTTTACAGTGCCTCGTCGTCCATTTTATCTGCAGAAAATCCGTTGAGGAAAAAGTAGCTTAGAATGCACCAAATACTCCATTTCCCCAACTTTTTCAGGGGAGAGCCCTCAACCTCCCTTCCAATGGAGAAGGATCATTAATGTGTTAGTTTGACTACCACTACCCCACGACCAGCCCTTCATAAGATCCACCCCTCCACATCCGTACCTCCCTCGAGCAACGCTGCGGCAATGGCGTCGCGGTGTTTTTACAGGCCATCACAAGGGAGCTGCTGTCTACTTTTTGTAAGGGATCGTCTACTCTATTCCCCACTGAAAAGGCTGTATATATATATATATATATATATATATATATATTTTCCGATGATGTATAGATAAGATAAAATACGAGGATATCCTTTCTTAGCAAGAGATAATTATTTGTCAATAACTTCTTCAATATGCCAGCTTCTTTAATTCCAGAATAATGGTCCTAGAAGTATAACTCAGTTTGAGCAAAAAATGGCATAGCCTCTGGAGTAGTCATTATGTAGAATCGAGAACATCTCTGATATCAAACACCCCCCCCCCTCACACACACACACACACACGCGCACACACAAACTAGTACGCAGTATCTAAGTTTGGATTTTGTACTTAATGGAAAGAGGAGAACAATTTTAATATCATGACATTATTCGATTATTGTTTTCGCCATGCCAACGGCCATTAAGGGATTGAATGTAGACCAGTATCATTGGAATAATCTCCATGTGATTTAGTGGCAAACATTTCTATATAAATAATTGAAATACTATAAATATAACAACGCATAGCCACAGGACACATGATATCTACTTCTGATATTCCCAGTTCATGTAGGCCTAGTTTTGTGACAAAAGAAGCAATAGTAAAAAATCAATGTTTGTAGAAAATTTCATTTATATAAATTGGTACATATCATTCTCTATCATTTATACGATTTATATGTGTATATGATTCTTTATTAATATATTTACATGGTGTACGGAATAAACCACGTTGAAATCACCACACCCTTACCACCACCACCGTGCAGATAAAGAACGATGCGAAAGGTTTTACCGGAAGTTGTCCTAAGTGAGGTTTATAATATTCTCGCTGCCAAGTGGAGGAGTGTAGTGTCAGGTCTAACAAATTGTGAGCTGTTGGAGGACAGAATGGTTGAATTAAGTGATCCGAAGGGTCCCGTCAAAGAGGGAATAGATAATACAATATTTATATTACCGGGTATTATCATTGTTACTTTAGTTAGTAAGTATATTTTATTTCGTCCGTCTGGTTGGGTTGTAATTAGATCTCCTATCATCCAGATAGTAGAAATGAGTAAATCTGTCTATATCTTTCTAAGCACCGATACCTAATCATGGCCAATGCCTTTCCCGGCTTTGAAACTAAATTTTCTAAATCAGTATATGATTATATAGGAAAGATATATTACTGGTATGTTTTGATATCCTGTATATTGTCTTTATTAAAGTGTCAGCTAGCTATTTATTGGATCGTTATGGGAATTAGATCTAGACCTACGTTTTGTATATTGGTTTAATAGGTAAGGCATTTGCCGAGTACTTCAGATCGTGACGTGGCGTTATGTTCTAGCAAATATAGTAGTATACTGTCAATATCTGGTATCAATTAGATTACCATTGTATTCAAGTATAATTTTAGATGTTAACTTGTTGGCAGTAATTGACTAGGATTATGACACAAATTAGAAACATAAATTTGTATTCACCAAGTTTACACTGTGACTGTTACAGTACCATATGTTTCCATGGCATATACTATGTAATGTTTCAAAACTTATCCAAAGTAACTGATTTCTGATGTTTGTTCCATAGTGAACTTTGTATTAGATAGTATCTAGCTAATAGTAGAGTTGGCAAGTGTTTTACACAGATATTATTAAAGCTGTTAATTAAAAACAGGTTTTTACACCGACTTTTGAAAAAATACAGCCCTGAAATAGTACAATAATAACAATATAACATCATCTACTACACCATGACTGTAATACTTAAACACCAATTGAGTTAACAGACTAATCCTCATTATTATTATCTAGTCTAGTTGTCCTTCATTGAGTTGACCACTTAACTATATCTGGCATGTGGGTTGGGTTTAAGGCTGCCTTAAACCAGTTTATGCCATGGCATGTGCCACGAACTGCCATAAAGTGGTAAAAACTGCCGCAAATTGCCTTTAAGCTACCCCTGTCCAAAGGCACACTGAAGATTCTGTTATTATTAAAAAACATGTACATTGTATATATTAAATTAAACTACAAACAAAAATTATACTTAGTTTTATTTCAGGATTTTTTGTACATAAATGATAGGAAGTCTTGAGACAATTTGACTAACCAGTATTCACAATTTACCAGTCCAAGTCCTTGATTCCAAGCAGCATGTGATAACAGAAAGCAAGCTTGCTTGCTTTCATTTTGGATACCCAGCTTATTCCTGATCTTGTTGTGTATGAAACTGAATGTACTGAACGCCCTCTCAATTGATGCTGGTGATGTAAGTTTTTGGTGTGCTGGTGGTGTGCAAGTTCCAACAGGAGGCCCAGCCAAGGTGCATGGGGAAGCTTTACCTTCGTAGACTTCAATAGCACACCTCTAACAGGTGTAAAGTCAATTGAGTTTATTTACAACCAACCTTAGTAGGCTTTAATACCACACCTACTAGAAATAATAGGTAAGCAAACTGCTTTATGCCTGTTTCTCATATCTGTAGCAGGTTTAATAATTGAGAAGGGAATTACAAAAACTATACTTCTTTTATACTTAGGTAAAGGACATACTTTTAATGTCTAAATATGTTTGAGGTCTTTCTACACCTTAAACCTGTTTCTTACATCTCTAACGCATATGTAACAGTTGAGAAGGGAATTATTAATATTTATGTCATACTTTACAGGCCATTACATTAAAAAAAAATTGGCACTTTCTCATCAGGCAAGTGGGCCCCAATGTTCACTTGCCCTGATTTTTGCATGTTTTTTGGTTGCAAATTGTTCGGTAAATTAACAAGTATTTATACATGTAGCCTATATAAATTTATGTTTTTATTGAAGTTTGATAATATATGCAAATTGTACATAAAAAGTGTCTACTAGTACTTGGCCTCTGAAAATCTATTTGCCAAGATAGAACAAATGATCGAACTCGCTTAGAGCTTTCTTATTTTGCTCTGTTTGTTTGCATTCTTGCTTGATGGCAGTAGTTTGCACTCTATTAAAGTGAGTAGTTCGGTCGAATGTGATGCTTTTTAAAAGCTATGACCCCAAGACAACAGTGCCACAATGTTGCCTAATCTGGCTCCATGGTTGGCTGATAAATATGATAGTAGTTAGTAGCAGTGTTCATGTATCTAAATGTACTGATAGACTGAATTAATTAAGACAGAGGTGGGCCTATGGGGATACAGATACTGACCAGCCTCCCAAGTTTAAAAGTAAACAATGATCATACCTTTGATGCCTGGTGGTCACTGCGGGATGAGTATTAATTTTACTGCTAAATGATCTGCCACCGGCCCACTTGCCCGAACTGAATATTGAATTACCCTAGGCAAGCAGGCAACCATTAAATAATGGCCTGTTTTAGGGTACCGGTATGTTTAATATAACAATTTTATTGGTTTCTTTATGAAATATGTTCAAGGCATTTTCTAAGCCTTAAACCTGGTTTTGGCAGAGTAGTTTTCACTGATTAAAACCACCCTGCCATAAACTTACCAGCCCTGTTACTACTCGTATAGACTGCAGATAATATACTAGTCTGAGAATAACTCTCTATCCAATGTTGAAACATACATGTATTGTGATGTTGTTAAGATGTGACTTCATTTCCCAGGCAACATATCATGGTGTTAAAATGTGACTTTATTTCCCTCGAGTACATAATGGCAGACTAAATTTAATTTGAAGCAGTGTTACACTTTCTTATACTGTAGAAAAGTTTGAAATAATACTGTGATTATTATTTGATATCCAGGATTTAGGCATGTATAAAGGTGGAAGGTCACAGAATTCAATATGGGAATTGTTTTACATGTTACCAGTGCAGAAGGTGTGTTCATCAGCAAGCTAATAGTGCTGCCAGAATGCAAGTTCACTGCCAAAACGTTCTATGGATTTAATTTAATTTTTCCATCCAGTCGTGATTGCCAGGGAGAAACGAGTATGATCCAGATCCTGTTGCCTACATGCTCCATCCCTCACACAAAGGTGTAATGTTTACTGCAAAGCAAGCTGGTATTCTGCTATAGGATTCTCAGGGGGAGTGTTGAGTTAGACTATTAACTGTTCGTATGAATGTTGTTCATATTGTGCGCAGAAGATTTTGTATTACTAGGTAAATTGCCTGCTTTTAACCATTTCCCCTCTAATCTAGAATAGAAGTCAAATGTCATTTCTACTTTTTATATTTATGTGTTGTCATCGTTTGTTGTATTTCTGATAGTCAGATATGGGTTCTTATTAATCATCCCAATATATAGTTTAAATATTGCTCTTTTTAACAAATGTATTATATATTTATATATATATATATATATATATATATACACACACAACCATTATAAAGCATCCAGCTTACTTGATGAGAAAGTAGTAATATATGTATAATGAACATTTATACTTACCTAAGTTAACTACTAATAATACAGGTCATCATATTGCCTTTGGATGGGTCCTAACATAAATGTTGTTGTTGGTGTGGAGAATGAAAGTGTAGTGTGGTGGTTGTCTCAACAAAAGGCAACCATTTGAAATATATTCTGATGGTTAATTGGACCAATAATCAATGTATATATAAAGGTTATCAGTTTAGGTACATAGGGAGACAAATATAGCTTATTCCATTGGGTGTACCAGATGGCGCTGCATACGTTCTTACCAATCAATGAACAGTGTGGTGCCACCTCATCACTGAGAATGAACGGCAAGGATAGATAATGATTTTGTCTGTGACTTTATGTAACCGGAAACTAAAGTTTGGGTCTACATAGAAACTCTTGTCATTAGTGTGTATTGTTTGAAATGTGTTTCCTGCTTTGATTTAGGCCGCAATTTCTGTATGCCAATTTAGACATATAACACATGGTCATCAACACAGTGAATGGCCATGTGACGTGATGGATAAATGTATACCAGTGTCTTTATTTTCACAAGATGTCAATGTAGACAAGAAGGAGTTGATTCCTGCTGCTAGAACTATTGATGTTACTAAGTCTTCTTTTAGTTGTACAGGAGTACTTTGGTTTTTAGCTGTCTTCTTTGTTCCTGGTGCTTTAATTGGTAAGGTATTAAATGTACATTGTTTGATTGGTGTAACATTTTATTGTCATGACTGAAATGGTTATAATTATATATTATAATATTTGAAGTTGTTTTAGTTTTTCACATATCGGTCCTGTTTGTCTTTAAAAAAATATATATAATTGAAGCTGTTATTCTCAGTATCCCATTTCATAAATTGTGATGGCCATACATATATGAATCATGTATTTAGTTTGCTTCTGAGAAATATTCAAGTATGACATTTGTTATTTCCATGCTATTAATAGTATTAAATATAAATTGTTCATATCAAAATTTGCTAAAAAAAATGGTTGATCCCTTTTTACATCTTTCATCAATACAAATGCCATGTAAAAGAATAGATATTAAATTACTATGGTAACTGGAAAGTTCATTCCCAGGATGGTTCACACACAAACAAATTATTATTAATTTTACCTCAAAAATTTATTATTAATCACATAAAAATTACATGGATATTTCAGAGCTGAAAGTTAAATAACGTTTATCAGAAAAACCACCGGTATGTATAATTATTGCCTTTTCACTTCAAAAACTTTATTATTATTATTGTAAAGATGAAATTACTTCATACTTGTACATGTTATCAATAAAGAGCATTAAACTATAGGATGTGCATTTTATATGCATTTTTTGAATTATGTTACTTATGAATATTGGGTGTTAACATAATATAAAGTGACATATTTCTGAAGGTTATATATGAGTTAATATTTGATGTTTCTGACGCTAAAACAGTTATTTATTTATATAAATGAGTTAGAGTTATGAGCAGTTGTCTAGTTTAGTTAATTGCTTGTAAGAATTCTAGATATACTCCCAGGAACATTGGCTTTTGATCTCTATCTCCCATAACCAAAATAAATGCATGATCTTTTATAAACAACTTTTTTAAATAACATGATGTCTGAATTGTCATGGTATAAATAAAGATATAAAATGAAGATAAACTGTATCTAGTCTATCATAAATGGACCAGCTTATTGATGATTTTGGTTTGAATAACTCCATTGTCAAACAGTACTCTTCTGTGGCAGCTTTGTTATATTGTCTTGACAGTTAGTAGTACACAGATTGTGGGCAAACATTAATAATAATGATGATCCCCCGTTTACATTGTGATACAATGTATCACTTGATAAGGCCATTGATTTACTCTTTGCCTTGTTAATTTCAGCCAACCTGTTGAACTTCTGATATCTATTCATTAAATGCTAATGGTGACAGATTGTCTAAAAGTTTATTTACCAAATAGAGTGTGGTCAGTATTGACCAGAAATATGAGCAATACTAGTCTTTTGATATGGATACACTGTCATTTAAGTAAGCTTATTCTGTGATAAACTTAGCTGCGCCCTGGTTAGATATGCTGCAGTGTCTGTCTTTATCAGAAAGAGCTTGCTACAACAGAATTTGAATTCATTTTTAATTGAATTATTTGAATTAAAAAAATTAAATCAACTTGTTTGATTTTTTTCAATATTCTCTACAAATCTTATAATAAATAATGTAGTTCTGAAAAATAAATGTGTGGAATATCATAATATACACAACATTTTATTCCTAGCCTTTCTAGAGTTATTGTGTACAAATTTAAGCTATTTTAAAATATGTACAGTTAAGTCAACTGGCAGTAGCATGCAAAAAGACAAACAATCAATATGTGATTATTGTTTTTTAATTAAATATGATTTAAAAAAGCAAGGAATGTTTTTATTATGTTTTATCTATGTCTAGATTAGCAAGGGCTGATCTGATTTATTTAGAAAATCTTATTTTAACTCTTGAAAATTGTAAACTAAACAAGAAAATGGCCTTTATGCCAGTTACTGTCTTGCATGAAGTTTCCCTGATTAGTGACCCCAATAGCCATATGTCCCTGATGTGATCAGCACCAAGGTTAAACAAGTCAATCAGCCAACCAAACTAGGAGTTCACCTCTCTGTAGTACCATAAATACTCGTGTATTAGGCAAGCCAATAGATAGGTAAATTTTTGACCCTGGAATGCTTTCCTCAGGTATATCCCCACTGTATAAGTCAAGGCTGACTTCTGAAGTATTGGCTTGCCAGTTTTTAAAGTGTTATCTGTCTATTAATATAATTAAAATCAGAATAATTCTCGTCATCTGTGAAAAAGTTAACCCAGTCATAGTCCGGAATTTAATGTGTAGCAGGAAAATTAGCATAGCCATCATTGTCTGCCATATCCTCAGTTTCAGCACCACCTTCCCCAAGAAAATCTTTATAAAGGGGATCATCTTCCATCCATCTTGTTAGAAATTCCACATTTTTAGACAGACTTATGCATCTCTTACAGAATATGTTCCCATCTCATTTTCAACTACCTGGTGACCAGGGGCATTGTTCCATTTGTTCCATAATATCAACATTTCACCCTCAAACGACTTGTTCTGGCATACATCCAATGGCTGTAGTAGTGACATACACCCTCCGGGTATGACAGCATGCTGCATGGTTTTCTTACTTTTCAACTGTTCTTTCACTGAATCCACAAGATGGGTCTTGAACATATCCCATCCCAACATAGAATTATTTTTTAATAAGGCACTGAGCCATCTGTTCCACATGCTTTCTAGCCATTGATGGAGAAGATTCTTGTTGGTCCACCTGTTTCTTGGATGGCAACAATGACATCAATGGTTAGTTTATTTTTGGGCATTGTCTTCCTCTTAAATATTGCCATTACAGGTAGCTTAATTTTGATTGTAACTTCAGTTGGCATGTGTTATTAATTAATTGTTTCGTGGCAATCAGTAAATAAGGTTTTAAGATGAAATTAAAAGATACTAGTTAATATTGATTGTAATAGTTTATTGAAAATTAATTATTTCTTGTATAATGATGGATTATTAGGCAGGGATATGGTGATTTTGTTCTGACCCTGGCTCTTGTTGGCTTGAATCTTATAGCGTTGTATGCCCAGAACAGTGTTCCTTCAGCTGGTAGGAAATGGGAGTCGTGAATTAGATAAGGTGCTTCTGAGAACATCCTTTATATAGAACAAATAAAACTGCGAGTTTTATGGTATATCCAAAGCACTCACTGAACAGGAAACTCAGCTTTTTCCCAGAGATTAACTATTTTTTCTACTGGTATCAGTTTTATAAAACATTCAAACTTGGTTTTTGTTAACATGTGTCAGCACAGAATGAAACAGTTCTAAATTTTTATCTCATGATTAAGTTACGTTAGGCCATTGTTTTTGGAATACTTGTTTTACAAACCCGCCAATCATAGCTGAAACCTGCTGCAGGGAAATAAAATCAATTTTTATTCTTTTTATTATTATTTTCATGCTGATCCGCATGAACACAATTTAGAAGCAGATTAGTCTACCATGCTGCCCAATTCAAGATGGTGACAGCTCGATTCTACTGATAAGGCTACTATGCACATATTCTTTTAGTGTCACTAGCCTTATCACAGTAGTATTTTAAGTAGATTTCCGCAAAGTTCGAACTATTTATTTGTTTCTTGATGAATGTGGAGTTATAATTAATTTAAATTTACAAGATCTCTAGACTTGAAGACCGATTTACTGTAGAAATAACTGAAATAATTTCAAAGTGGAACTGACCTGTCACCATCTTGGATTAGGCTGACAGTGACATGTCTATTGTTTACTTTTCACTCACTATCACAAGAAAATTATAGGCTCAAAAAAGCAAAACTATTGCAGACATTGTGAAATCCCAACTAAAGGAAGAATTTGTTATAGACAACATTGTCATGTGCCAGATGATCGTCGATGATGATTGTTGTTTTACAGCCACTTTTGTGCACATGATAGGCCAAAGGTAAGTCAAAAATGAAACATCCTTCAGATATGCCAACATCCTACTGCTAGACCACGGAAGCGCTCTCAAACAGTGGATATCATTGTCAAAGTGAATATCAATATAAAACATAAAACCAGAGTAATCCAGAATATGTGTCGTGGGGCATTTGTAAATGGTTAGGTGACAAATCTTTCAGAAACTAGAACCCTATGCTTTTGGAAAGGAAATTTTCCATAAAACAAGTATTAAAAAACAGGGGCCTTACATATTATTCTGTGTGAAAACTGCTTTTGCAATAGCATCATTGTAGCACAGTGCACAGTACACACATATATGTGTACATAAGAATTGAATATCAAAAGTATTGATTTTTGTCAGCTGTGATTTTCATTGCAATGTAATACTTGATGTCTGTTTGAAGTAAAAATAAACTTAGTTTCCAGAGAATATTAGTCATTTATCTAACAGTGGTGCTTCAATGTACCACCAACTGGCGTCTGTCAAAACATGCGTGTGCGTGTGTGATATTGAACATCGGTGAAAGGCATTATATCCAAGTTCAAGTGTAGCTTGCAAAAGCTTGATTAGAAAATGAATACAAATAGTACTTCGGGTAATAAAATTTTGGTTCATATCACAATATTTGTAGATGCTGCAGTCAGGAAAATCCTGGGATGAATGTTTGATACTAACTGATGTTGTTGAGAAAAACGTCCATGATAAACTGGCTTTGGGTGTCTGAAATCTGGCTTCTGCTTTTTTTCTAATCAGTTTGTTTTTGTGACTTTTGCAGGTTTCTTTGTTTATCGGCTGATACTGAGTCTTCGTGAGAAGGAGAAAGCCAAAGAAGAGAAAAAGAAATTAAAACAACAGCGCAAAGAGAAAGAAATGGCAAGAAAACAGAAGAAAAGATGAAACTTTTGAACTGTAGTTTTATAGTTCATTTATAGATCAGTCATCAGCATTATTCATGAAACCTATGAAGTGGCAGTCATTTTTGTGTGAAGTAAATGTTGTATCTGAGCTGTCTTTATAGCAGTGTTAGCTATATTTATAAATTAATTCAGTATCATACAAATGTTTCATGGCTTTTTTGTGTTAATGGGACCAACCAATAACACAAGCGTTCACTTACCCAAAAGTATATTATTTCACATACATAAACCTGGAAATCAAAATGATCATCCCCTGTTTGTTATTTATAATCCGATTAAACTCTCGGTATTTTAGGGGAAAGATAGTTAGCAAAAATGATTAACCTAAGGAATAGTCAATGTTTTTTATGCATCTGTAATAAAGCTGTAGGGCATGTTCAAACTCTGTGTGTGCCTTACCTTGTCTGTAATACAGACAGGCTGTAGGGCATGTTCAGACTTTATGTGTGCCTTACCTTGTCTGTAATACAGACAGGCTGTAGGGCATGTTCAAACTCTGTGTGTGCCTTACTGTGTCTGATAGAAATCATTTGGCAATTTGTTGTAGCGACAACAAATTATTTATGATCTCAGTATGAGTCAACAGGAAATAAGTGTTTAAGCCAGTCTCAGCAGAAGTCATAATGCAATTTGTAATGTACACCAAATATTAGTAAATACTTGACAATTGTGATTAAAACCACACTTTCTTCTAATTCCCAACTGGTTTTATAATGATCAAGAAAGGTGATGAATTGGAGAAGCTAATTTTAGTGGTCCACAAAGGCAGTAGATGTAATTCAGACTGGTTTTGTTATGTGTATTTATATTATTGTTTATCACTGTGGAGAATGTATTATTTACTGTTGAATATGGATGTAAGGATGAAAAATGACAGTGTTCTATGTGTTTGATAGGAAATGGTGAGGAATGTCTTGCTTAGGAATGTTTGGTTCTATCTAAAGCAAAGAAACACATTTGATGACTGAATCAGAATTTGTTGATGTGAATTTTACAATTGTTTACATAACATGACATGGTAACAGTATTTTTCATGCTGTTGAGCACTTTACCTTCTGATGTTAAGCCTAAAGCATTGTTGTGATATGAATTCTGCACCATGTTGGAATGCTCTCAGTAAGTGGTTTAGCTTGTGTTGTATAAATGTAAACCCACCTAAATTAAGGTACACATTTGTTTTAATGGCTTTCATAACAGTAATATGGTTTTCAACATGTATATCATGCAACAATTGACTTCATTATTTAAAAACTTCTAATGTGTTGAATTATCCAGTTTTATTTAGCTTAAATGTCCAAAGTGAGTGAAGAAATTTCTCATATATATAGTTTAAGTTGGCCCTAAGAATTCCTGTTTGGTCACCAGATGTTTTAGCTTGTATCAAATACTACAGTGTTTTATTATTGGCTACCCATATTTTTGTGTGGTGTACCTCGCGATTATGAAAAGCGAGCATCATTCTGGCCTCTCCTACTGATATGTGTATTATAATATTGTTGTTAAATGTAGGTGATTTGTATTGATAGTAGGTATACCAATGTCATTTTGTTATCCGTTAGTTTATAGTGCTGTTGCCAGGTCATGTTTGTGAATGAATGAGTTAACCATTGTTGTTGTCCATTTTCTATAAACTCACGATTACCAGAGTCATGCTATGTTTTGCCTGATTTACTGCATGAATGTGTCCTGTCACAATTTTGGGCTTTAAGTCACTTTATGATTTAGCATTTATGAGATATACGCATTTATTTTTTGTTGTTGTTAACTGACCTTTGTCTCCATCCTGTGTTTCAGCTTAAGTGTTAGTCATGATGTCAGAAATATATATATATATATATATATATCCTGCAACAACTGCATATGTATAAAATCCTCATTAGCCATTTTAATTATTGTGGAAATACTATTACATATAATTTACTGATTGAATCACTATTTTACATGTAAAATTGCAAGCTTCCTGTTGATGAAAGTATTAGAACTGTATTTCTGTTAGATGCGCTGTTATTTAGAATTTAAAAAAACCTTTGTTTACTAAAGTGATTTGTATCTATCTGTCCCCTGTGGCATACATTCAAGGATGATATATTATAAATCTGTTTGGTACGTGTGGTCAGTATTTGTTATTCAATTTTAAACCCATCAATTTTTTTTAATTCACCCTTTGCTTATTTGAATATGAAATTAAACATCCAGCAACATTTTCCTCCGGTAAATAACTTATTTTTTGCTGAGTTTAAATGAACAGTTATTTTAGAAGTCATTTCATTTTATACGTCGTAGGAATGCAACTATCCTCAAGCTAAAAAACGATGAATTCATGTTAATAGCAATGTGTCTGTTATACTTTGTGGTAGTTTTAGATGATTCCTCACTGGGTAATTTAAAAAAACTAATTCTATAACATCATAACAAATTGTGTTTCATGTATACACAACATAACTTTGATCATAGTTGTTAATGTTATTAGATTTTACCACACCTTTAAGTTTACGGTGGCTAGTTTTAAGACTTAGTTTCTTGTCACTGTTTAATTACGGTCTTCTGGTGGTAGACGTTCTGAATGATTTAAAAAGTCCGGATTAAAATTTTACCGATGAGATGCACGTGTCAAGAACTAACATCTTTTACAGAGAGCTTGCTGTAAAGGAACATTCCAAAATTTTGTGTCTTTCAGATGTTTTCTTTATGGTCTGTCATAGTTATGTATCTGTCTGTTGATGAATAAAATATATTTTAACTGGAATGTTTGTTATTGTTACAGTTGGGCAAAGAAGTGCATGTTCTTTCTGTAACAAAAGTGTAGCATATATTGATTGCTTAAAAAAGAAATTTAGTATTCATTAAATGAAGTGAAAGGTAAAATAGTATGAAAATTATTCGGAATTTTAATAGGATTAGACATTCTGGTAGCAGGGTTCTTGAGTTCATATCATCCATATGTGCTGGTATGAACTAGCGTGAATGGTGAAAAAATAATACATCATTTATTTACAAAATTATAAGCGGTCTTGAGAGATGAGAGGTCACATTTGGGAAGAGTCGGTATATGGAATAATAATAATACTGCATTAAAAACTTTGAAATCAAATTAGATTACTGAATATCTTTGTTTAATTAATTTCCTAAGGTGACTCTAAATTAATCTTGAACTTCTGTCACTTGTATGCTGATGATAGAAAACTGGATGTATGACTGGATCATGGCAATGAGGGCATCTCTGTGGTCTAACTGGTAGCATGTTGGATCATAGATCACTACCACCCGAGTTCAAATCTTGGCATGGGCATATATGAAGGGTGTTCAGTGTGTCCACAGGACTTGAGATGAAAATAAAGAAGTTATAGGCTTTATTTGTGGCCGCAACCCTGCCATAGGGATGAGTATGAGGAGGGGATGAAAGTTTTGAAGAAAAAAACAAGTGACATTAGATTAATTCTGACTGCATCCAGAGTCAACATTTCAGGGTTTGCCCAGAAGAAATCTGTCCACAATTTATAAGATTTTAACAAGATATTGTATTAAATTATATAATAACATACTATAAGTCAGATATTTTATTTTAGTGAATTGCCTCCTCCTTTTCCCCTCGTAGCCATTCCCTCCTCACCTACATGTACCTAATTAACACCTATATGCTACACAGTACATTATATTGCCTTTTATCATAGAACCAGACAATTTATCCAAAGTACACCAGCAAGTGAATTTTATCATATTATACAATGATAATTACCTTATTGCCCTATGTGACTACTTAATATTTACACTACTTATTGAAGGCCTAGTCATATGATTCTACATGCAAGTCTGCAATGAATTATAAATGGACTAATGTAAAGCTAATCGCAAAATTGGAAGAAAAGTATATTGTGTTATACTTGCATCTGCTGGAAAACAACGGATATGGCTCCTTTAATTTGGGATCATTTGTAACTTTTATTGTCAAAATGTACAACATTTTATATCCAATGTACAACTTTATACCTCCCCCTTTCTATTTCTTGTATGCAAATTCCACATGAATGGTGATACCCCAACCCTTATCTTTATCTAGAATACATACAGGCAGAGGGCCAGTACCATATGGAGGACCAGTTTAGCCAAAGGTAGACTGTACAGCTGTCTTCAAACTATTTAATGTTTTTTATGAAAAAAGCCAATGCTCTGTGTGATGTCTTAGGGCCCTATCGTTTTTTAAAAATATTTTACGTTTGGAACAATGTATTCTGCTAGAATAATGATACAAAGACTTGGAAAGAATAAAGTGGTATATGCTTAAAGGGTAGTTCCCCTCTTCATTAAAAGTTCAAAATATCAAAGCTAAACAAATTCTCACTCCTTTTATTATCTGTATTGGAAGGGAATAACTCCAGGTTAATTTGTTTCTAACTGGTAATTATTCATATTTCTATAATTTTCCATATGTTCAGTGATGACAAGGATGGGATAAGAATACATTTATTACTACTTGATCAGTAGCAGGATTAAATCTCAATCTTGCTCATGTCTGTGGGCTTTGTTACCCATCAATTCACCTTGTTTGTCTAGGTAGCATGCATTCAGCAATATATTCAGTCAGACCATTGCCAAACAAAAAAATCAGTCATTCACTTTGACAAACATCATTGAAGGGATTACTAATAATTAAAATCCCCACTCAAAATAACTAATGATTTTTTAAAATATTTTAATTGATAGTAAATTACACAAACTCACACACAGACATTTCTTGTTGTATTTGGGTGACTTAAAAGGATTAATACTTGCGATATTAATGAAGTAAAAGGAACTTTCATGAATATTTACAAAGGTAATTAGTCTAATTATTGTGAACACTGATTATGTTCTTTTCAAATCTTACTAGACATCACCACTTATGACTAGAAAACAATATTAGTACTATGTAAATAATGTAGTGCTTGAACTATGTGATCTTTTTCTTATAATAGTTGGATTGGGGGTATGAAGTTTTTAGACTATTTCTGAATACAATGAAATATTAATTGAAAAATAAAAATAATAGAAGTATTTATTTGTGTTGGGTTATAATATTTTTTACATTTATAAAATTTTCTTACTGATTATGAATTTTGTCTAGTGGAAACAGTTACAGCAAAAACAACAAGAGTACTCATCGTATTACTACTAATACATTTTTTATTATAAACATTTGAAAACTAAAATATTTATGTTCTTCAGGAAATAAAACATAGTATATTTATCAGCATAAAATACTGTACAAAATTATTCTTCAGATAACACCATCCCTATTCACTACTGATACAATACATATTCGTTACAGTATAAACATTTTACTTACAACAATAGAGCTGCTTATGACACACACACACACACACACACACACACACATTACACAGTTTAATTAGCTTTTATGTTTTCAGTAAACATATATGTTACTATGATTGAAAACAACATGATGACTCTGTGGAAAGCATGAACCAGAAAGATAGTTAAGGTAGAAACGTTATTGACGATGCTAGGAGCTGCCATACAGGAGAGAAACAAGGTCAGCATAAAGGAAACCTTAACGGCTTGTTGGAATTTCGTAACTGGGAAGTGCTCACTGTAGATAACAAGAAAACATGCGATAAGTAAATCTGAAACCACAAAATATTCCACTTCTGTTTGTATAACAAACTTTATAAAATCTGGCAACAAAGAACACGACCAATTAACTCGTCAAACACATTACATGTATCCCCAAAGATGCATTTGTATATTGCCTGAAATAAACTGACTATATTACATCCTAACCTGGAAGATAATTGCTACCAGTCCTTTTATCGGCGCATTAAAATTAAAGGTGCTGATTTTCTTATTCAAAACAGATCTGTTTTGGAACACTCACTCTACCTTAATGAACCTTTTCAACATTGTACTAATTTAAGTTTAGTTTATGAAATGGTACAGGTAGATGATGTTTATTAAACCTCTCTGGATATTCTACACTGCCTAACCTGACAACTGTTATGTTTATTTAACTATAGTACGATGTTGAAAAAGAGAATATCGGAATCACTATACTTATACTAAACATTACACTGTACCTTATGATGTGCCTTAGTATTATACACACAGGAATGTTACACAGGATGCCAGTAGGAAAGTATCGGTCGCCTGCGCCTAGGGCTAGGTTTGCCACAAAGCCATAATACAGCCACGACACTAGCTCTGCCACTAAGATGGCTAACACAACAGTTACGGGAAAGTTTGCCATATTTCACCTGGAACGATAACAATAAGGTAAACAAACAGCACGTGTTTATATAGTATCTACTTATGATCCGGAGTCAGTAAAGAGTACTGAGTAAATGAGTTGGTTTCTTTTTTTCTTTATGGAATTAGTAAATTAATCAATAGCAAGACAAACAATAACGATTATTTGTGGCTGAATAATAACAGGGAACAGCATAACTAATGTACGGCACCAGAGAGCGCTGTTCAAGCTAGGAACATCCATAAACAACACATAATATTGACAGAGCATACACAAGCTCAAAAATATATCTAACAATTTACATTAAAAAATGAATGTTGGCTAAATGTCCCCCCTGCAAATATTGGCTAAATGTCTGTTGGCTAACTGTCCGTTGCCCGGCGTTGGCTAAATGTCCGGATACCCGCTTTCATATGTCTGGATGCATCATACGATTTGTTCTGCGTCTGCGAATGGCTGCGTATGCGGACAACTGAACATTTAACAGTTAACATTTCATGCGTAAACTTGGTACAAAATAGGATCCCGAATCCAGTAGATCTGGATCTAGACTTTATATGTAATATGACGTCAAGCCTCAGTGACAATGTTTCCCGAATAGTTTACGAGATTTCACAACGAAAGGTAACAATGACAAGAAGCATAATATCAAGTGAAAAGACAGCTATGGGAAACCTATAGATCTATATGGAATCATACATGTATTCATTGTATGAATTCAACTGCATTCCGGAAAATGGATAATCATAATGCATGCCGCTTCCACTTAGATCTAGATCTAGACATTGACCTAAATAAATATAATACGGAATCTTAAGATTCCCACATCAAACCGCAGCGGGAAGACTTACCTTTACGATAACAGCGAACAACAGATGCCAACTTACTTACTGCCGGTGAAGTTAATATCACATAATATATATAGAGGCAAAATGGGGTGACTCAGCAATTTCAGACAAACATTTTGCTGGTAACATAAATTCGAACCATTTAACGCACTTGTCAACATCTTTTCCACAACTAGGCCTGAGTTATAAAGGCCAGAGAACGCGCCCTCAGTTGACACTATATGCAAATTGAAGGCATGTGATTGGCTAGAGCTGTAAGGTCAGATTTAGAATTGGGTCACATCTGTAGTTTCTCGTTGACAGTTGTTACTAGGATCCTTTCGAGATTTGTGTGATACGAAACTGGCAAATTAAGTGGCCGTGAAAAAGGACACACACACACACACACACACACACACACACATACACACACACACACACACATTGGATACCGTGGGCTCCACCACCACATGGCATGCCTGTAATCTATATAGAGATATTGCTATTTATGAATTTATCCCCGTTCAATGTTTAGAATGGACACAAAATTTTATCCACAAATTAATTTACCATTTAATTTTTTAATTCAGAAATATTTATTCTATGGCAATCCTACTTGGAATATAAACTACTCGGAGTAGGTATTCCAAGTAGGTACCCGGAGTACCTATTCACGGTAAAAAGTATTAGACAAAAAAGAGTCGGGAAAATACCGGAATTGGAATTGATAAATTTGGAATTGAATTGGAATTGATAAATTTGAAGTGGAATTGACCAAATGGAATTTAATGGAATTGGAATTGACAAAATGGAATTGACCCCATGTCTGGTATGATCTTAGATTTCTTCCATTGTGCTGGTAGACTATATTGTTGCCAAGAGTTATTATAGAGCCCCTGGACCTGGTGTAGTTCTTCTAAGGGCTTTAAGAGTGTTGTTGAGTTCATAAATAGAGAAATGTAGATCAGTGCTGGATTGTCTTTGGATAGCTTCCTGTAGTGGTAAAGAGCGTTCTTTATGTTTGTGAATAAGTACCTGTTGGATCCTTAGTGGTAGGGTGTAGGATGCAACTCAGACGGTAAGGTGTATCGCTAGAGTACCAGCTTCTTTTTCGGGTTTGTGATTGTCACTTGTGTATTGGAATCCTTCAGTTGATGTGTTTCAGACCTCAATGTACTAGAATTCACGGAGGAGAGTTTCTCACAACACTGGTGCCAAGGTTTGATCTAAAGTTTCGTAGTTCACACCATGACAATCTTCTTAGAAGACCCCGAGTTCCGTTTTTGTTTCGTCAGTTTTGAGTCACCTCAAGGCTTTGGTGGCCATGCTTAGTTGTATAATTTACCTTCTGATAGTAAGAAATTGATCCGTCTGTTCTAGTGGTTCCCAGTGTGTTTAGGCACTGAAAGTTCAGCTGCCCTTTGTACTGCTTCCAGAATGTTTCCAAGGTGGATGTCGATATCTGGGTTGTAGGATATGTCATGTGTCAGATCTGCGGGTGTTCCATTTCATGATGGAGGCCTGGGGTGCTAGAATGAACGAATTTTGAATTATGACATGAGAGACAATTTGATCAGATACCAGATCGTCAACTTGTGAACAACGTGAATTCCAAGTGAAATCTACGGAGAAGATGGCTAAATCAATGGTGGAGTCATATTCTATTATGCGGACCGTGGGTTCATTGATGATGGCAGAGTGGATGTCAATGGGCTGGTCCTGGTTTCACGTCGGGTTTTAGCTAGAGGTGTTGTTGTACATGGGTTGCTGCTATGAGGTAAGCCTGCTGGAAGCATAGCTTTGGACATCATTGTTACACCCAGTCGAACCTGAGCAACTTTGACTTTGAGGGACACCCTCTGTCGGGCGTGGTTGACTGCAATTCAGGTATACAATGCAGGCATTATCCAAAGTCTGAATCTTACTTTCACCGCCAACAGCTTAATCTTAGCATAGGCCACATCGATCAAAATGGCAGGCACAATGTTCTAGTGAGTGACGTTATCGTACTGAATTGAGTGCACTATTTTATGATGACAACACCTCCTCGCCAAATTGGTGCGTCATGTCACAAATGTATTGAACATTGACGAAAATGTTGCCAAGATGTGGCTGTATTTGATGATATGTCTGATGAATCCATTCTGGACATTGTGAAGTGGGATACATTATCTGAACAGCTGACGTGCGAGAACGAGGACCCATAGCTATTGAAACCAGAAACCACAGTTTCAGAAGCAAGGAATGCATCCAGTGTCTTATTACGATTCATGGAGGCCAAAGGTGGTGAATGTGAAGAACGTTTCCTCACTAACAGGCTGCCATGACTGCCTTTTTTTACCAAATGGTAATTTATGCTGGTGTGAATGAGAGTGCGAGTAGGATGGTTAATTAACATATATTGATATTCATATACATTGACATTCATATTCAACTAAGCAACGTAAATAAAAATATATGATGTGTTATGACTTGATCATTATTTTTCTAAGTTAGAACGCCATTTTTGTTTGATACCAAATATGGCTTTAGAAAGAGGGTGTACTGTATTCTAGTTTATTCTGATGTATAGGTTTCTATAGAACCACATCAAATTACTGCTGAATACAAACTGTGGTGACAAAGTAGTTATACGCGTATTAACTTATCAAGGAACTCATGCATGTGTTGCTTATTGCGATCTGTGGGGTAAAATGGTACTTGCATGTGCTTCCACTTTCTGTACGTAGTTCACATATAGCCGCTTCCCTGTGGGTTTGACATGTTTAGGTTCAAGTATGAATATTTTTATTTACGTATAGATTTATAAAGGTATATGTGTTAAAAGTTGTTTAGATTTTGATACTCTGAGCTAGTTCCAACGTCTCCCTCATTTGAGGTTGCCAGCCACGTTAAAAACTGCCGTTTATGCCATTTTATATATATATATATATATATATATATATATATATATATATATATATATATATATATATATATATAGCTAGCCTTAAAACACACACACCCTATTAAAATAATGACAACTCGAATAGAAAATATATTATACATAAAAAGTTAACCTTATTGAACTTCCATAGCACGGTACTGTTTTGGTACTAGCCCCTCCTGTCAAAAGTATTCTCAAAACAGGAGGAATATGACACATAACTTGACAGCATCACCCTAGGTGACTATCCCATAAGACAAACGAGGACGAAATATGCAGTTCTTAAATTATAGAACGGCAAAAAAGTTTAGTCGATTTATTGAGAAGATATGATTGCTTACTGTTAATGTAAGATTAATGAAATTCGCCGAAATAATGATTAATTAACATAGACACTAAGATATTTAGTTGTCGAATCATTATTTGTTACTTCTATTATTTTCTTTGTTATTCTAGCTTTGTTTATATCTCGTTGTTGTTTGATTGATATTTAGTTTTATTAGCGCCCAGTGCAAGTTTATCGACACAGAACCATTCAAATAAATCTTTCATTGCTTTATTTTCCTTTCAAAAGTATCTGAATTTCACTTACATTTCAGATACATTCTAGATACATGATTATTTTAAATACTCGTATAATGTAATTGCATATTTTAACACTAATAAATATTGTCATTATTATTATATATTATAATTATTATTATATATGACAATTAATTGAGTGACCTTTAAATATTATTAGGAGAGCTATGCTAATTGTCTCATCTTTCATGTTTTAAATTGCAATGGTGAACTGGGAAATATTATCAACATACTAACTTATGCTAATTATGAAAGCCATCTTGAAGCCATCAGGCAGATCATGTCATGACACTATTTCTCATAGAAACATAAATAGTTTGATGTGTTTTGGCCAAATCATTTCTAAACCTTGATTGCATCTTTCATGTTTTAAATCGCAATTGTGAATTTAAAAATATGATCAACATTAATAACTTATGCTAATCACCAAGGCATCAGTGAAGCCATTACAGTTCATGTCCTGACACTAATAGCCCACAGAAACACAATTAGTGTTTGTTTGATGTGTTCTGGCCAAATCATTTATAAACCAAGAATTTCAGGTCATGTCATCATAACCAGTTTTCAACGTGAACAACAGTTTTCAGCTTGAACAAATATATTATTATATCGGATAAACCTTCACTATGACTATTCTTGACCATTTCGACATTCCTGGGGATGTCACTGGAAACTTCAAGGCCTAATGTAGATAATGTCGAGCACTGATATCTGGTCACATGAAATCAACCGGGAACTTCCACACTCACATGAAGGTAATTATTATCTCTATAACATTTAATTGTATAGTATTATGAATTTGGTGCTTCATAGGCTAATGTTGGTCGGTCATATAAATCAATATTGTTCAACTAATTAACATAACACATAACATGGTTAGCTGCTAGGCTACTGAATAATACAGCAGATCTGGATCAATCCAAGGTTTTTATGTGGAATCGCAGGGTTCCCACAACAAGTTCATCAGCAGACAGTGAGATATCAGATTACTTTGTTCAGCAATGCATTGCAGAGGACACTAATGCATTATCTTATTGGCAGCAACAACAGCTGAATTTTCCGACACTCAGCAAGTTGGCTAAACAAAACCTCACTGTACCGCCCTGTTCCGCTCCAGTCGAGCGACTATTAAATATAGCTGGAAAGATCTTCCGCTCAGACAGATGCTCACTGAAAGACCACACATTCGAGACCCTTATGTTCATAGGAATGAACTCCAAGTAGTATGTTTATATTAAAGTTAACAATATGTGAATCAATATGACCATACAAATGCTATAATATTTGCTAGTCTTGTCTTTTCTTGCACACAAAAATATACACCCAATTACAACATACACCGCACTGAAAATACATTTGGAATGTAACTGTAATGTATCTAGATACATTCATAAATAATGTATCTAGATACGTAACTGTACCTAGATACATTTGGAATGTAACTGTAACTTATCTAGATACATTTGAAATATATCTGCCTCAGATCTGATAGAGAGTATTTAAATTATGATGGGATGTATAAAAGAAAAGATACACATTATGTATGCTAATATCATTGATAAAAATAAAGTATTTGACCCAAGATGGACCCTTGTGGCACATCAAACCTAATATTTCTCAAGGAAGACATGTAATTGTCTGGCTCAAGATATTGACATTTTATGGACACATAATTTTCGAACCATTTATATACTATATTTCGAATGCCATTATAATGTAATTTCTGAAGAAGAGTATTTTTACTTATCACTTTAAACTAGGGTATATTTGGACTTACATTTATTTATTACCAGTTTTAGTACCGTGAAACTAAACTGCAACTGATACATCTATTTATAATATCGGTGCTAGGTAAGGCAATGCTATTTATAGATTGCGTTAATATCTTAATTGTTATTCTGTTATGATTAAAGCTAAATTTAGATTTAAGTTTTTGTATAGCATCAAAAATAGTAGTCGTAATAACTGGTTAGAAAAAACATACTTTTCGGTAATAGGTTTAGCATATACTGTTTATGTGTCTATTTGAGAAAAGTAATCACTAAACAGTTGGTTAATTCTAATTTATTGTCATCCGCTTGACCATAATATATCGAAAATTATAAATCCGTTTTGTCATTTTGTGTTCCTGATGCGTATTTTATATTTTTCATATCAAATTGATTTCCCTCAATCAATGATTTGTAACATTGCAGTTTCAGATTGATTTTATACTTTTTAAATGTGTTAATGTTGTGCTCAGTATTTCGTTTGAAAAAGGTTTAGCCTTGTGCCTAGATGATGCGAAACGTCGACGTTGCCAGTGGGAATGAAATATACTGCTGAATGACACCATACAAATAAAATAAGATTGATATTTAGATCTGTGGGGTAAAACATCTTGTCGGTCGTTGCACATGAAGATCAATTCATGTAATGTTACCATGAGGTGGCGGAATCTGATAAACATGAA
Source organism: Paralvinella palmiformis (assembly GCA_025642065.1). NCBI lineage: Eukaryota > Metazoa > Annelida > Polychaeta > Terebellida > Alvinellidae > Paralvinella > Paralvinella palmiformis. The sequence goes on along the minus strand of JAODUP010000013.1, from coordinate 1,757,572 downwards.
TGATAATAGGCAAACACTCATTTCCCTCGACACGAGATAGACGATTCCTATTTTATATTTATGATTAAAGGAATGAACGCGACACGATTAAACGCATCGGATAATATCAAATGTAACTTGATATATGTCTACTAATACATTTATCATCATGCAATTCAAGGATATTTTGTAATACCTCGACTATTTTCTTCACAGAGCATTTAGTTGCTACGATACTGCAGTGTTCTCGGTGTGAATCAGTAAAGTGACTTAGCTAAAACAATTAAGTAGCAATACTGTATAATGGTTTATTACTGGACTAGAACGAAATATCGTCTCATTTCCGAATAAATACTATGATTTACTCAAACCTAACTAAAACCTTCATTCACGCCTAATTTAGTGTCCCTAAGTATTTGGAGTTAGGTGTGATATTAACGACATTACACTGGGATAATAAGGAATCTGGATCGAAATAGGTCTGATGTCTGACACGGGCAATGTGTGTTTTAGGATATGTATATATGGTGGCATTGGCTCAGAACATCAAAACGTATACATTCTTTAATACCCGTACCTCCATTAATCTATACATAATTAAATCAAAACATAGTTGAATTTATGCATAAAAAAGTACACATCTATACATTCGTAGACCTATATATATCTGGGCTACTCATCAGCCTGTGGAGACCAGATAATCCGCTTTTCGTACGTACGATTTGACACCACAGCTCGCAGTTAAAATACGTGCATGTAGTTCAGTAGTATGTTAACATATATACAAGATACACACTTTGACAACACAGTTTACATTCAGCAGTAATTTGCTGTGGCTCAAGAATAACCTATACCTAAAATTATTTCGATACCACAGATGCTGATCCCAGCTTCATTCTGTGTTCGAATAGTTAAATAATTCCTACTTATATCAACCATACGGATAGATGTCATATAGGTTCGCCGTAGCCAAGTTGTTGTTTGATCGGGGCGAGAAGGTGTGCCTTTTATGGGCTCTCGGTGCGTCAACCAAAATAATAGTTCCAGTTGAGCAAACGATAAAGGTGTGACGTGTACCATACCGGCGTCGCCAAGTTGTTAAATGTTTGCTTCTCAGCTAACCAACAGTTTTAGAACCGATCAGGTTGAAATATTTGATAAGACAAATGATAAGACCGAATTCATTGTTTTCTAATCCAAGAGACATGTGAAGAAAACTGAGAATCTTCGCATTAAGGTAGTATCAAGTAATATAAATTCTTCCGAGTATCAGCTCCCAGGCCATGGAGTAAGTTGCCAAACGATATTAAACTCCCAACAAGTAAAGAAATAATTTGTAATGTTCTTATAACCCACTTATTTAAATTAGCCTCTTTATAATATATAAGGAGCTCAGAATATGTTTTAGTTATGTTTTAAATGTAAAACGCGTTAAAGCAATTCGAGTTGAATAAGGCGCTATATGAAATATTATTATAATTATTTAAAAAGAAAGCTGTTCTTTTAAATAAAAATATTTTCAGGCGCGAATACTGGACTAAAGACTAGTTCTTGTAGTTGAAGAGTTATGCTAACTAGGAAGCGGAATATATTGTAGACTCTCATTTGATTAGCTAAGTCTTTCCATTTTAGTTCTATTTTACCGAAATTTTACATTTGTTACAGAGACAAAACTTTCGACGGACAAGTTCGGTAATTTCTTCATGCGAAAAACGATAATCATCACGAATCCCATCATTTCTGAATCCCCAAGTTATACCAGCAATGTCGCTATGAATGCCATGTTTAGAGGGGAGATGCTTCTGTGATTAATGTCCACGAGTAAGAGAGTACAATGTTTTATTTATAGTTGATAAAATGTAAATAGATAACATTAGTGACAAACACTAGTCAATCGACAACAATACGGGTAAGACAAAACAAGATGAATATAAAATAATGAGGTGAAAACGTATTGATATACAAGAAGCTATTCAACAAGTCTACGAACATTTCATAAGACTGATATGAACAGTTTATTTCGGTTTTGAAAAACCCAACTATCGTCCTACATCGAAACTTCTTGAAACGATAGTAGCAAGGAAGATATTTGGTAGATGGTAGATGTTCAACAAAGGTGAAATATGGTAGAGATTAATTTGAATGACTGTCTATCATTTTATTTGTTTACATGTATCTTTTAACAGTTAGAAGAGTTAGGCACCAGGTCATCTCTATTTTCCTCAGAGACTTTTGCATATAAAGGATGTATCAGCGAACAACAATAATTATCACACTGTCAATATGAAATATCTGGACGAACAAATATACACATTATGTGCTTCAAAATTACATCAGATTAACAAACAACAAAATGAAATACAAAATAACTGGTTGAGAAATTGGCCTATAAATGTTAATCGAACCGAATAATTTGTTAGAAATATTGCCAAGAACGTTTTGGGTGCCTCTGTGGTCTAACTGGTAACGCTTTGGATCACAGATTACTACCACCTGAGTTCGAATCTCGGCGTGGGCTTATCTGAAGGGTGTTTCATCTTTGACCTCGCTTCATTACCTTTGGAGGTCGCTCGGCCCATTTAGCCTACCATATGCAGAAAAGTGGCCGTAAAACATCAACCATCATGCCAAGAACCTTTTAGAAATTCGTAAGAAAGATCCGGTGCCACTGTCAACATCATTACAAACATTTTGAATGTTTATTGGAATTTCCAATCTCATAAGTATATAATCTCTGATTACATCATGTTTATTGAACAAATCTGGAGAGTAGATGTGGAACCGTTTTTCATAACAAATTGAGGTAAGATTTGTGGCGCATCACTGCACGGTGGTCAATTAAAATTCCAGGTCACGGGGTGTGTGTTTATTCAACAGTAGATTAGTCATAATGATCATAATGACCTTAATACTGACCTGTACATGACCGTACCTTGGCAGCAGTAAGCGGGTTTGGCTTTATTCGTCACCAAATAATCACTGCAATGGTAAGTATTATGGAAGAAGTCCAGTCATTATTAAAGTGATACTCTGGAATAAGAGAAAAGATATGCTAACAGTAATAACAACAAAGTTTTATTACATTAAATACAAAAGGTAGACAATTTTTAAACATATTTTTCTGAGGAATGTGGATTGAATTTCTACTTTTTACCAGAGGATGTTTGAGTAACTAAATCTAGTCATCATAATAATGCGTGAAGAAAACATTTTCTTCTAAACTCTGTGTGCTACACAATTCTTGGATAGCAGCGGACGGGGTTCCTTTAGCATAGCACAGTTGCTAGAGTACTGTGCTGCAAACCAGGGTATGAATCAGGGCCAGAAACGTATATTGTCAGTACAATTGCCCCATGGCAAGCAGATTCCTACGTAGAACAATAAATATCTTTGTATTGTAGATGGATGTTAGATACTGTATTTTGTTAGCCACGATATAGAATCTCCATGCGAAGACAGGTTTAAACCTGAGTAAGATATTGATATCAGCTTTACGGTAAATGATCCGTATCAAAAGATTAGGTAAATCCTGTTTTGTAAAGTGGAAAAATCGAATGTGATATTGATAGAAAAATGTGGATAAGGTCGTGTAATCAGCCAATGATGATTGCATCACCATTTCACACGTGCGCGCACGCACAGACAAAAAACAACAACACACAAACACACGAAAACATTATTCCACTTTAGATCAATAGGTAAATCGATCTACATTCAACGACTTTTAAATCGGCTTATAGTGGCACTGACACTAAGTTGTTTATCTCATAACGTGACTGTGCCGATTTACACGTGGGTGTTTCTAGAATAACTTTCAGCTCAAATCGATGAAATTTATGTAAAAACAATTCTCTTATTTTTCCAAAGAACAAATTGCTTGTAAAAAATTGTTTGAAAGTTTGACGAGTTCCGCAAGGCATCTGCTTCATGATTCACACTTCGCTCGTATTTAGGTTAGTGAAGGAAAGACAGCGAGATGCACGTTCAGATGCTATCAATATCAGTAACACTACTTCAATACTTAATTGTTGTTTGTTTTTATTGTGATAAGAGAACATTTAATCAACTGGATGGTTATTATTACAAGCAGAAGATTCTTCTCGGTCCTACATCAAGCGCAGTCCACGTTGATGAATGTAGAAGAACATGCAAACTAGACCCAAGATGTTTTGCTTTTCAGATGCTATGGACTGACAGTCAACGTGGCTATTGTGAGACAGTTGCTAAATTAGATGCTGACTTCAGTTCAGTTCAGCCTGGTGCAGTTTACACAATGTTTGGTAACTGTAGATCTTTTAAAATAGATTTGTATTTGCGATAAATTTGTTCTTTTAACTATTTGGTGGTTTAATGATTTTGCTTTAACTTTCTTTTAGTTTAGGCTGCTATCACCTTAATTTAATACGAAAAACATTCTATCCTTTATATTAATTTTGAATAACCTTGTTAATCTAACTGAAAAAAAAATCAAATTATAAAGCGCACAACTATTTATTTCTCTAGTTTTATGCCCCGAGCAAATGATCTTCTATCCAAGAACGGGAAATTGTTACCTTTTTATGGGAGAACAGACGTTTAACTGGAGTGATGGATGGGATTATTGCAAAACGTGTCATCCCGATGGCCACTTGATGGATATACAGAGTGAAGAAGAAGAGGAAATTGCTTTCATTTTAAAAGGTAAATCAAGCTAGCATTTTATTCTGGACCCTTTTACTGGGAATGATGAATGATTTTCTTATATTTGGTGCTGTCAAACTAGCTGTATTTATAAGATAGTTTTGTGTCTTATATCAATTCAATATTGTATAAATACAGATGAAGTATTATATTCTTGGCATAATTAATATATTTTAAAGAGCAGCCAAATGTTTGTTATGACCATACGATTAATTATGATAAATGACACCATTGATCTCTTGACAAATATATAAAACAGAAGGAAGAAATATAATTTTCTTATTATTTCTATAGGTGGATTACATAAATTATAAAATTTTGTTAATTTTATTAAACAGGAAATTCCACTGCATGGTTAGGAGGAAGACGGTTTACATCTGGTGTCTATGATCATGTCTGGGTTAGTACAAACACCAGCATACAAAATACATCATTCACTATATGGCACGAGGGTGAACCATCAAATAAGAGAAAAGTACATGAACCCGAAGATTGTGTAAGAATAATAGAAGATAATACGTGGAAAGGTAGCAAGTGTTCAATGATGCTTAATATTTTGTGTGAATATTGACATGTGAAAGTTTTAATTCTGGTACAAAACAACATAAATTATATGAGAGGCATCTGATTCTGTTGAGAACGATTTGTCATCAGAAATATTTTCGGATGATACCAACATTAAGTGATGGCTTTATTAGTTATTTGTATAATAATAATAATAACAACAACCAGTAAATATATTACTGCTACATTAGTAGGTTGCAAATTAGTTATCTTTATATGGTAAGATAATTTATTATACGACGCTTTCAACTATCTTATGTATAAGGTAATATGAATTACCTGTATCTCAATATTTTTAAATTGCACAAGAGACATTTAAAACATTGCCTTGGTGGCATGATGAATGAAAACATTCATAGAAAGAATGTATAAGTAACATTTCTTGAAAATTAGAATATGTTTGTACGTGTACGAGTAGGTACGTGTATACCTGTATGTGTGTGTGAGGATGTTTGTGTATGTTTATCTGCATGTATGTGTGCGTGCGTGTAATTATTAAATTGCAATATAGTACTATATTTATACTATTTTAACCCCTATCACCCACAATTTAAGTTTTTAATTTTTTATTACACCCAACCACCCATAATTTAAAATTTAGCTCGCATTGATATTCCCCGTTAAAATGACATTTGTATATGAAATGCTCCCGTTTTATCAAGTCTAATTTTGTGTGCCATGTACAAAGCTAGCTATAATACTTTTTTTCTTCAGATTAATACACTTTATGCAGCTTTGGTAATAAATATATCTTATGTGCATGATCTGTTAGCTTTCTAGAATTATGCATAATTTGTTATGATATTCATCCAAGATTGCATTTTAGTTAATGATTTGTTGTATGCCTACAAATCGAAGTATAAGGATATTTTGTCCCCTGGAAGAATGGCTTATTTCGGCATTCGACACATAGTGTCCCGCGGATAAATTATGATAGTACGCAGCATCCAAGTGGACATTACATGTGGCCCCTTAAAACATCAAGTTAAAAGGTTTGAATAGGAAAAACACTGTGGTCTTAATGAACGAAAAAACAATAGCACACGATAATAATTCATCACATAGCTGCAGTTAATTCCGAGATTATAAGTCTACATTAATTCCACCAGTGTATACTAAAGGACTGTTTCAAATTATACAACAATTATTTCACAGATTTTATCAATCCATTCACTGGCCATAACATACCACAAACATATATTGCATACACGTGAGATATCACTACCGTTCAAGATGATATTGACAAAGTTAAAACGATCTTATTCAGGGGTTAAACAGTGAAATTATCTCCGATGAGATTAATTTCTTCGTGATTCTATATAAAATATACACGGTGTTCAATTTCTGACCCCAATACAATACATCCAGGGCATCCAGTATCCTTGACCTAGATCACCAAATCAGTTGTATTTTATTTTAATAAATTTACAGATAATATTTCAATTTACTGAAATCCTTGTGTATTATACCAACCGTCTTCGTCACTGTTATTATATCAACCGTCGTCAACAGTGTTACTATATCTACCGTCTTCATCATTGTTATTATATCAACCGTCTTCATCACTGTTATTCTATCAACATTCGTCACCACTGTTATTATATCAACCGTCGTCATTACTGTTATTATATCAACAGTCGCCATCACTATTATTATATCAACCGTCGTCATTACTGTTATTATATCAACCGTCTTCATCACTGTTATTATATCAACAGACGTCACCACTGTTATTATATCAACCGTCGTCATTACTGTTATTATATCAACAGTCGCCATCACTATTATTATATCAACCGTCGTCATTACTGTTATTATATCAACCGTCTTCATCACTGTTATTATATCAACAGTCGTCACCACTGTTATTATATCAACCGTCGTCATTACTGTTATTATATCAACAGTCGTCATCACTATTATTATATCAACCGTCGTCGTTACTGTTATTATATCAACAGTCGTCATCACTATTATTATATCAACAGTTGTCACTACTGTTATTATTATCAACAATCGTCATCACTGTTATTATATCAACCGTCGTTATTACTGTTATTATATCAACCATCGTCATCACTGTTATTATATCAACAGTCGTCACCACTGTTATTAATATCAACAGTCGTCATCACTGTTATTATATCAATCGTCGTCATTAATGTTATTATATCAACCGTCGTCATCACTGTTATTATATTAACAGTCGTCACCACTGTTATTATATCAACAGTCGTCACCACTGTTATTAATATCAACAATCGTCGCCACTGTTATTATATTAACCGTCGTCATTACTGTTATTATATCAACCGTCTTCATCACTGTTAATATATCAACCGTCTTCATCACTGTTATTATATCTATCGTCTTCATCATTGTTATTATGGTGCCTCCGTGGTGTAACTGGTAGTGCGTTGGACAGCAGATCACTACCACCTGTTCGAAACTCCGCGTGGGCATAGCTGAAGGGTGTTTCATCTTTGACTTCGCTTCATTACCTTTGGAGGTCGTTCGGTCCATTTAGCCTACCATATGTCCAAAAGTAGCCGTACAACATCAGTCATCATCATCATCATCATCATCATCATCATCATCATTATTAGCGCTATTATAATTATATCTACCGTCTTTATCACTGTTATTATATCTACCGTCTTCATTACTGTTACTCCATCATTTATATAATATCATATTTGTTTCTACTAATCTTTACCAATTCATTTGTATTTACAATTATGTAAATCAGGTAATCCGATAACAAATAAACAACGCAAAATGCGAACTAAGAACAATTTTCTTTTCTTTACCATTCAAAGCTTTCATTACAGTCCATTTTATTCCATTTGACATCCGTTCAGCCAATCAGCGTCTTGCTATGAGAATAATTTAGCTGCAAAATAGAACTTATAGATCTACTGAGAGGCTAATAATACAGCCAAATATAGACCTAGTTACTAGAATTCTTGTAGTGATTTTTAGTTCAGCTTTCGCACCTGAGAATATCTTTATTTACAAGGAAGAGATCCTATAGCGTCTATGCTTTAAAAATAATAAATACAATTCCTCCAAACTGCAATTACAGCGTGTTTCTAGATAATTAATTATCGTTAGGTTATATATTTTATATATATATATATATATATATATATATATATATATATATATATATATATATATATATATATATATGAGCTCTCAGTCTGTGGGCCCAAGCTAAACTGCTTTTTGTAAGTGACAATTGTGTTAAGCCCACAGTGAAGCGGTTTTATATAGGCTACATACAAAAAGCGGAAACGTATACAAAAGGTTTCATTTGACGCCGCTGGTCACAGCAAATAACATGTGTGTGTAGTTCAATGGTAAGTTAATACATATACAAGACAAATACATTCACACCACATTTTACATTCAACAGTAATTTTATGTTGTCCAAAAGAAACCTATTAAACAGAACATTTCAACACCACAGATACTGATTTCATCTGCAATTCTGGGTTCGTATAGCTAAAGGTTTTTACCTATATCAACTGTACGGACAGAAGTTCGACAAGTTCGGAGTCGCAAGATGTTGTCTAGACAGATTGAAAGGTTACGCCTTTTATAGGCTCTCGGTAGGTCAACCAACATGAGAGTTCTTAAACACGTGACAAACTTATGTTACGTACACCTTATCTATTTAACGAAGCAGCGAAATGACTAAGCTAAATTTGTGTGTGTATGTGTCTATATATGTGTGTCTGTTTGTGCGTGCTCGCATGCGTGTGCGTGTGGGTATGTATACGGCTATATTCATGTCTATTGGTAAGATACAAATGGTCTAATTAGTCATCTGTGACCAACAGCGATAGGTCAGCTTTAGATAAAATATCTACACTGTCCTTATAATGAAAATGATATACTTCAACTCAACATAAATATACAGACTTATAGGAATGATCATGTACACAAAACATTTCATGAATTGGATAATATTTATATTTATACGAAGCGATAAATATAATTATCAAAGAAAGATGGGGGGGGAGGGTAATGAAAAACTGATTATAAGCAAACCTCCTGGGGAATTATTTAGTGACTACATTCAGGCTAATCAGAATAGCAGTTATTAATTCTAGTTAGATAAATATTTGCCGAATGCTATGGCTAATACCAAGGATAATGTTTCAGAAAGTCAGAAAAATCTTAATTTAATTAACTTTCCTGACCACATAATTGAAACAGAGTTATATATCATCTGTAAGCTGAGTATAATAAATCTGTTACCACTATCTTGTAATTAAGTTTAGGTATAAACTATAAACATTTCATTTTCATAATTATAATAAGATATATTGTTTAATATTATTTTGTATTATCGACCCCCCCCCGTTCCATTAGGTGTTCACAAGCTTAATGTATACACTTACTAATAAGTTACTATTAGTTTCATATTTCGTTAACATATTTTAATATTGTGATCATTCCCAATCCCTAGTGATTCTGTCAGTTTTATATGCCTTCATCATATTTTTAGGTTATTATTTATATGGTGACTGTACCTTTCAGTGTCATTGTGCTGTATACAGTGATTGTGATGGAGGTATGCGTGTTCCATCGGGTGTGATGCAGTACCGCTTGGATATATTTGGTGAGGACCAGCTTATCAGACAGGTAATACTATTAGTTATATTATGTAGTAGTCATTCTATTTACAACAATCATTTGGCTGAATATTAAGCTGAAATAAAACTTGGCTATTTTAAGCATCGATGTATTTAACTTAAACTTTGATTAGATAATATTCTTTATGCAAGTATTTATTAACATAGATATCTATTGATTTATAACATGCATCCTAGAAATATGTTATCTATCTTTTATTACTATTACTACTACTACTACTACTACTACTACTACTGATGCTACAACAACAACAACAACAACACTAAAAACAACACTAAAACAACAATAACAACAACAACTACTACTACTATTACTACTACTACTACGACTACTGCTGTTACTAATACTTCTACTTCTATAGCAATAATAATAATAATAATAATAATAATAATAATAATAATAATAATAATAATAATAATAATAATAATAATAATAATAATAATATAATTTCACTGATGTCTTAAAGCAAAAAATAAATAATTGTGAATATTCTAGTTATTATTCAGTCTATTTCAACGGGTCATGTAGGCTGACATAAATAAGCCAACATGATTCTTGAAGGTACGTATAGAGAGAAGTATCCAGAAACAACAGCTCTAGATGGTGTCAGTCCTAGTAAATATGAACTCATCTTGTACTTATCCTTCTAGTGGTGACTATAGACGAGCGAAATGGTGAACAGATATGGGAAATGTGTATAAAATAACCAATATTTGCTAAATATGGAAGAACTGATGGCAAGTTCTTAAGTGCGAAATGTATGATGATAAATATAACTTTTTCTAATATGTAACTATACTTTCAGCGTAAAAGAAGCATAAATTAACGTATTACATGTGCTCAATATAGATTACAACAGTTTGATCTAACCGTATATAACCCATCAGAAAATGAGATACTCAAAACATACAGTACTATAACATGTATTAGACCAGTGATAGGTAGATATATCCACATTAGGAGGAAAGGAGGTCGTGATATAGGTTTAATCGATTTACGTAAAGTGGTTATTATAGGACATACATATATAGGTAATGTTATAATTGATAGATTGATCGTAAGATGCTAATTATATTAAAATATATCATTTTAAAGTCTGTGGTGATTAGCTGACTTGTTGTTAAAGATTAATTAAAAACAATTTGTTATTAAGACAACAGTTTGATATTAAATGTTTTGTAAATAACAAATATCAGATAATTTTTATTATGAGGTTATATTAATATTTCCTAAATATATAATTATTGTACCGATTATTCTCATTGTCCTGTTGGTGTTAGTTGGAATGACGTCATGTTTACTCTCTTTATATATTTGTTTTTGTTCTATGATGATATATTAAGTACATTGCTCACTTGGTAATATGACATATTGTGATAATATAAGCTATTAATTACAGAGTGCGGAGCAACATGGGATAGCAAGATTGGTAGATGTTATAATGGCTGTCAGTTGTGTTGGACTGGTTCCGTGTGTCATAAATATAGGTATGTCTGTCAGGATCTCTTTTTGTTTATCGGTCTATATGACTGTCTGTCTGTCTGTCTGTGAGTCGTTTGAATATCTGATGGGTGAAAATGGTACGCTGAAGCATAAAGTACCCCCCCTCCCCCACACATATACACACGATATTTCGTTTTAGTCCAGTAATAATCCATTGTGCATTATTGCTACTTTGTTTTTATTTTAGCTAAATCACTTCACTGATTCCATACGGAGTTGGTGTACATAGTCTCATGTGGTCAACAAACTGTAATGTTTGTTAACACGCCGAGTGTCCATAAAAAAGTCTTTCATTTAGGTTAGAGAACTTGCGACGCCAGACTAGTCGGACGTGTATCGATATATACCGTTTATATAGGTAGGATGTATTTAGTTATTCGAACCCAGAATAAAGCTGAGGTCAGCATCTGAGGTGCTGAAATGGTTTTAATACAGGTATATTTTTGACCACAGAAAATCACGGTTGAATGTAAACTGTGGTCTCAAAGTAGTTATCATGTGTATGTAGTAAGTCACCAATGAACCACACGCACGTCTCGTTTACTGCGAGCGGTGGTGTCAAATGGTATGTTTGACGTGCTTCCGCCTTTGTACGTAGCCTGCATGAAGCCGGATTTTCTGTGAGCGTGACAGATTTGTGGCGTACGAAAAGCAAATTAGCTGGTTCCCACAGGCTGATGAGTAGCCCAGACATATGCTTAGGTATACGCATATATGTATTGATATGTGGAGGTATAGGTTTTATATTTAGGTTGATGTATGCATAGGTGTATTTATATTTAGATTTATGGAGGTAGGTCTCAAAGGATGTTTAGATATGTTGATGCTCTGTGCCTGTTGCCTCTCTACATGCATCCTAAAACACGCACGCGCGCGCGCGCAGACACACACACACACACACACACACACACCTATGTGATGACAATTAAAGGAGATAAGAACACACCATTATCTACTCTATGTTCTGAGTTAGATATTTAGAGTAGAACCTCTGACGTCCCACTATTCTGACCTTCCAAAGATCCTTAAATGTGTATTTATTTATTCAGAGATCATGATATTTCAGTAGCCTACTTTTGTTGAAAATATGTGCGTTCCACTGAATTACCCTTCCTCTCAAAAACAGCAACTTCCTGGCTAAAGATAGATGACACACTGGGCGGTTGAAGTCACATTAATCTACAACATGCCGTCGACACAATCTAAAAAAAGTGGGTCGAAACGAAACGCTGAATATCTAAAAAATTGTTTTATTAGGGCTATTCTATCCCACGCATAGGATCGCTTTACTGTTGGGTCAAAGCTAAAAGTGTCGGAACATTCATATTCCAGACCATACATACAAGAAATATCATATTTGTTTCGATATATCAGGAACTGAATTATAATAAATTATTATATCGATTAACAAAAAGTATTGTTCCAGTTTGTATTGTTCTTAATAATAATAATAATAATAATAATAATAATAATAATAATAATAATATATTAGTATCAGACATGGGGTCAATTCAATTCCGGAATTGGAATTGATTGTTAAAAAAATTTAATTGGAATTGAGAAATTTGGAATTGGAATTTGGAATTGAAGTTTCCTACAAAAATATTTAATCCAGAAATTAATTTACCATTTTTACAATGTTAACACTTACATGTGGTGTTACCAATATACTGGAATCATAATGATCTAGAACTTTGGTTCCTTATATATATATATATATATATATATATATATATATATATATATATATATATATATATATCAGATAGACACTGAGCGTGGCACCCCAAGTGAGCATTTAACCAATTAAAGTGTTCTGGAAACCATGAGCTCCGCCGCCCCTCCCACTGTGACACCACCATATAGCATACCTGTAATATATATAGAGATATTGCTATTTAGGAATTAATTAATTTTATCATCTCACCAGGAGTGCCAATCCGGAGCCAAACCTTACCCCTCCTCTCCTCAAACTCTGACTACTATAGCCTGTCCCCAGACCTAACTGTTTAATAATCATTTGAGAGATTTTGTAAACTTACCATATGCCATTGGTTTAGTACCCAGCAGGGTTGTGAAAGTAAATACAGGGTCTGACCCCTGCTGGGCGGAGCTAAGCAAATACATTCATTTCAAGGCTCCTACTGGGCAGTGTAATATAAACACATATTTGATGATTAGAAAATATACTCTTACATGCACAAAAGACTATGATTCACCACTTGATATAATCAAATACCTCTTTAGCTAAAAGAGCCTTGTGGTTAGGCTTGCGCTAATTTTACCGCGTTAACACTTACATGTGGTGTTACCAATATACTGGAACCAAATTGATCCTGGTTTGGTTTTGTTGTTCGGGGAGAATCCCCAGGCTGTCGCTTAATCAGCACAGTCTCTATGTTTGAGTGGTTGAGAAACCTCCTCCCCCACCACTCACAGGGGAGCAGTACGGAAAGATGGAGCCGAAATACCCTGAGGGTGGTCACTGCCAGAGTGTTTTACGTCCTCAGGGGGTTTTTAACGTCCCCCTTTATTTTAAATAATTCAGTGGAGACGGCAGCGCCATTTAACGTGGTCAGCCACCCACGATGTAGTGAGCCGAGAAATTAATCTCTGGAAAAGTTTCGACCTCTTACGGGGTTCGAACCTGCGACCGTTGGCACCAAGTGCCGGGTGCTTAACCGCTAGGCCACCGGAGCTCACTATTGATCCTGAACTTTGGTTCCTTATATATATATATATATATATATATATATATATATATATATATATATATATATATCAGATATGCACACTGACTGTTGCACCGCACGTGAGCATTTAACCAATTAAAATGGTCTGGATCCCATTGGCTCCACCCACAACACGGTGACACCACCACATAGCATGCCTGTAATCTATATAGGGATATTGCTATTTAGGAATTTACCCTCGTTCAATGTTTAGAACGGGCAAATTAAAATTAAATCCAGAAATTAATTTACCATTTAATTTTTTAATTCAGAAATATTTCTTCTATAATAATCCTACTTGGAATATAAACTACTCGGAGTATGTATTCCATGTAGGTACTCGGAGTACCTACTCATGGTAAAAACAATTAGGCAAAAAGAGTCGGAAAAAACGGAATTGGAATTGGAATTGATAAATTTGAGGTGGAATTGACCAAATGGAATTGAGTGGAATTGGAATTGACAAAATGGAATTGACCCCATCTCTGATTAGTATTATTATTTTATCATTGTCATTGTTATAATAATAATACTAATTTTATTTACTTATTTATATACCATATTTATACAGGACTCTCTTAATAAAATATATGTTCAAAAGTGTTTTAGAAAGCAAGACATATCAAAGTGAAAATGACATGTTAAAATATACATTTCCTGTAAAATGAAAGTTTACGATATAGTATTATGACGTAATAATATAAGAAGAACAAAAAAATAAAAATAGATAGAAACAAAACATAGCCAATGAAGTTAAATCACTGTACTATTCTGTTATAAGTTTATCTCGAACTAATATTGACTAGAAGACAAAATAATATATAAACATTTTCACATTATTGAGAATAACTAGATTTATTCAATGGCCACAGTGGACTAGAAAATAATGGGTTTTATTATTTTTAAATGTCTCCATTGTCTTACTTTCTCTGATGATGGCAGACAGTGCATTCCAGAGACTAGGTGCTGCATATATTTTGATGTAAACAGTATGACCTCAGTTTTGTCATTATTTAGCTTCAGCTTGTTGTGATGCACCCAGGCCTCGATTCCGATGAAGCAGTAATCAATGCATGTCAATGCTTCAGTCTGGATGATAGCATCTTTGGGTTTGAAAGACAGGTACAGTTGTGTGTCATCCGCGTAGAAGTGATGCTGCAGTCCATGAAGCCTGATGACGTCGCCAAAGGGCTTTGTATAGAGTACTCAATGTTTCGGACCAGAACGGAGCCTTGGAGAACTCTACCCCACCAATGATGGCAATAACAGTTCACCATCAACACAAACAGTTTGGAATCGATCACATAGATATGATGTCATCCAAGCTTGCGGTGTACCTGTGATACCGAACTGTTGCTCCAATCGTTGCAGTGGTGTTTGGTGGTCAATAGTGTCAAGTGCTGCTAACATGTGGAGTAATCCTAATCCAGAGACGGTAGGCAGATTGAAGTGGTTCGTGGGGGCAGTTTTACACGAGGTGATGCTCTATACTAATTCTTCTATATATCTGGGTTCAGAACACATTTCTTCAGCGGTGTTCTTATCCGAGCACCTTTGAAGCACATTGGCACACTGCCTGTTTCTAGAGAGGTGAGATCATCCAGGCAGTGTTTGAGAAGCCATGTTGGAATCGGATCAAGTTCATATGACTTATCCGGAGCTTTCCGTGTGACACTTCGCACTTCCTCTGGTGTGGCAGGTTCAAAATCAATGAGTACATCAGGCATGGCAGTGAGTACACCAGGCACAACATCAGAACTGTAGTTGTCTTGTTTGAAGGTCACCTCTGATGTTACCAACCTTTTTGATGCAAAAATCGCTAAAACACTGCTAGTTCGTTTGCAGGTACAACACCAATACCCATGAAATGCTTTGATATTTTATAAATGCCTTTCTGATCATGCCCACAAGATTTAATCTTCTCTGAGTAGTAAGAAA
Source organism: Paralvinella palmiformis (assembly GCA_025642065.1). Classification (NCBI taxonomy): domain Eukaryota; kingdom Metazoa; phylum Annelida; class Polychaeta; order Terebellida; family Alvinellidae; genus Paralvinella; species Paralvinella palmiformis. The sequence continues at coordinate 1,741,511 of JAODUP010000013.1, read as the reverse complement.
ACCGTGTTTGTTGTAAAAGCTTATTCATAGTTGCATACTGGTTCCCATATATATTTTACGATCTACGATCAATTTGAAGCAATACCATTTACGTTCCAGTTTTTGTCGTAGATGATTTGCTTCGTGAAGTTAGTTAGAGTACCATGGATATGAACGCCTTAATACAATTCTCTTTGTGCAAAGTGGAGCATGTTTATCTATAAGTGAATGAAGTTCGTTATTGTAGGTATTTGCTAGTTCATCCACATAACCATTGAAGGGGTGTAGTATAGTGAAGTATGTTATGTCTCGCTTTAATGTTTCCAAAAATCAATGAAGCGTAGTGTCCTGAAAGACACTGTCTTGTGGATGGGTGCAGATCTAATGATGGCTGCTGTGAGATTCAGAGCAAAATGGTCACGTGATGATCACATAACCAAGAGTCTGTGACTCCGACATCTGACAACATCCAATGTCTGACCATAAACATGTGCGGACATATTGTTGTAAGCCACACACATCCAGGACGCTAATAGGGGCGCCTCCGTGGTCTAGCGGTAGCGTGTTGGACCACAGATCACTACCACCCGTGTTCGAATCCCGGCATGGGCATATCTGAAGGTTGTTTCGTCTTTCACTTCGCCTCATTACTTTTGGAGGTCGCTCGGCCCATTTAGCCTACCTTGTGCACAAAAGTGGCCGTAAAACATCAATCATCATCATCATCATCATCATCATCATACAGGACGCTAATAAAACGCTGTGCATCACGATCATCCACAACATTCAAATGGAAATTCATGTCTCCTACAATAACAATGTCATTTGGGGTGATAGCATAATTGGGTAGAAATGCTGGTCATTCGTTCTTCAGAAACACAGTGGTCCTCAACACGACAGCGAGACGAATAGGTAAACCACTGACTTCCTGACCGCAATCCATATGTTCAAAATGCGTGAAGTTCCCATCATAACTAGAAGTGATGAAACGGAGTTATATATCATATTTGTAAATAAGGGTTAGACCACCACCACCTTTTCTACCACGGCAGGGAATATGCTTCATCACATAATCAGTGGAAAGCAGTTCACCAATACATGTATCAATCGTACTCCCCAACCATGCTTCAGTGAGGGCCACTATATCAAAGTCATTGGCGGGTATATAATCGCCCAGAGATAGTTTTATTCTTGACAGATCTAGGATTGAAACAGCAGATCCGGAGATGCTTTTCACGGCTGGTTTACAATCAAATACTCTCTTTACCTTCAAAAGATTATCTGTAGTCATGTGTAGGGTGGTTTTATACGATAATCTTCGAATCGGATGTAATATATCTTGCAGACGCACAATAGAGGGAATATTTATCGACCAACTAGCATTATAGAAGAGTTGCATCGATAATATAAAGTGCAGATTTGGTCTCGGGCACAATCAACAGTTTGAGATTTTCAAAATTAACTCCAGTTTGTTTGTTGGTACAACAGTTGAACTTAGCCGCATCGTAGAATCTACTCACAACACTGTGAATGGGCATGATTAACAGTTTACCTGTCTTTGTTCTCCTCCTTGTGTCTGGCCTACCTATATGTAGATTCTGTAGTGTGTTGTGCCATGGCTGACTGGCTGTGGTGTACACACAATACCTCAGGTCAAGCAGAAAGGATCTTGCGTAGGTTGTCATGCTTCATTGAACACAAAAACTTGTTCAAATACAGTTATCAAGGTCGATATATATACAGATCGAAACTAATTATAATATCCAGAACGATGGTTATGTTCTGTGACCATTTAGACACATGTCTTCCAAAGTATAGAGATATTGTCAACAAATAAACAACACATAAATAGATGTTCCCAAGAGCTGTTTGAAGCTGGCCATTTCAGAGCGCTCACAATGTCACATTATAATTATTAAATAGTCAATGATATTAACAATCTCTGAACTGCAATTTTATTTCATGCATGTGATATTTATTTACTGTGGAAGTTTATAACATAAATAACTATCAGCACCTTTTATGATATTGACTGGGTTTATTATAGTAAGTTTTCTGATTGGATCATCAATCGTCCCAGATATAATTTAGAATAGTACCATACGTGGAATGACAAATATCCGAAAATATAATCACATAATCCCAAGACTGCGTCCTAAACCTCCAGATATAGCCTATGATCTGGCTCATATCTTTGTATGCGAGAACGTTTTCCTTGGGATTTGGCTCTCGGGCCGATATACCATATATGACCAACTTTGAGGTTAAATAATTCAAATAAAATAGACACAATATGTGTGTGTGCGTGCTTCTGTTTTAGGATATATATAAATGGTTGCACTAGTTCAGAACATCAGCACCTAAATATCCTTTGAATCCTATACCTCCATAAATCTATACAGAAATCTATATGTATGAAACTAACTACACAAAAATCTACATCTCCACGCATTAAAACACAGATAGTCCAATATATATACATATCTAGGATACTCATCGGTCTGTGGGCACCAGCTAATATGCTTTTCATACGTGACAAATATGTCACGCCCACAGGGAAGCGGTTGTATGTAGGGTAAGTACCAAAGCGGAAGCACATACCATTTGACACAATAGCTCGCAGTAAACAAGTGCTTGTATGAGGGTTAGCTGTTAGGTTCGAGTAAATCATAGTATTTACTCAGGTTTGAGACGATATTTCGTTCTAGTCCAGTAATAATCCATTGTGCAGTATTGCTACTTTGTTTATATTTTAGTTAAATCGCTTCAGTGAGTCCATACTGAGTTAGTGTACATTCTCTTTGTTTTGAACAAACTGTAATGTTTGTTAACACGCTGAGGCTATATATAGGGCTTGAATTTTCACTCAGGTTAGAGAAGAACTTCGACGCCAGACCAGTCGGACGTGTATTGATACATGGTTCATATAGGTAGGATTTATTCAGTTATTCGAACCCAGAATAAAGCTGAGGTCAGCATCTGAGGTATCGAAATGCTTTATATACAGGTTCCTTTTGGACCACAGAAAATTACTGTTGAATGTAAACTGTGGTGTCAAAATAGTTTATGATATGTATGTAGCAAGTCACCATTGAACCACACGCACGTGTTGTTTGTTGCGAGCTGTGGTATCAAATGGTATGTTTTTACCTGCTTCCGCTTTTTGTACGTAGCCTGCATGTAGCCGCTTTCCTGTGGGCGTGACATATTTGTCGCGTACGAAAAGCGAATTAGCTGGTTCCCACAGGCTGATGAGTAGACCAGACACATGCTTAGGTATACGCACACATTTATCAATATGTGGAGGTATGGAACATTTTAATTTTAGATTAATGTATGTATAGTTGTATTTAGATTTATGGAGGTAGGTTTCGAAGGGTGTTTAGATATGTTGATGCTCTGTGCCTGTTGCCTCTTACTATGTACCATAAACACACACACACACACACACACACACACACACACACACCCAAGATAACTACTTTGACACCACAGTTTAATTTAATAGATTTTAGGCATATTCACCAACATAATAGTTTGTTGAACACATGGACAAAATTGTGTTGTATACATTACCTACACATGGAAGCATAGAAGTGTGTGTGCATGTGTGCGTGCGTGCGTGTGTGTGAGTATGTGTGATGGATTATTAATTTTCCATTTGAGAACAGTTTTGCGAACAATAAGTCGACATAGAATAACATATATAATTAAAAAATGCGTACGAAAATGATACATATAGGTCTATATATGAATGAATAAAACACGTATGTACTTGTACTTACATTTATCACTGATTTGGTTCAATTTGTACTTTGCTAAAAAAGAGTTTACCTACCTTCAAAAGAGTAGTATTTCCTCGACTTTCTTAGACATTATTATTATTATTATTATTATTATTATTATTATTATTATTATTATTATTACTAGTAGTAGTAGTAGTACTTCTATTGTAATATTACTGCATTCAAATTGACTCCATTACCTGGGCATTCCTTATGACATCGACAGCGGTAACTTCCCGGTAAGTTAAGGCATTCCTCATTTTCGGTACATTTGTGTAAAGAAAGGGCGCACTCATCAATATCTGTATAAGTACATCATTAAAACAATATAGAGAATAGTATTTAGTTTTCCTTTGTATATGTTAAAATCATAAACTCATAACTATAAACACTAATTATAGGTATTATAAGTAAACCTTTGGCTCGGTTAATACATTTCTATGCAATGAATTAATCTTATCTCCAGACACAAGCAGGCAGGAGCACATGTCATATGTTCCTTGGAAAACATCTTAAAGAGAATTGGTTATCTCTGTTTTCAGAGAAAACGAAAGAGACTTAAAATTACAACTGGATATATACAACAACAATTATTTTCCAAGGCAACTCAATTAGTACTAAGTCTTCATACATACAAATCTATTTCACATTTCAAATACGGAATGAATAAATTGCGTATTATGTACTGATAACATTATGTCTAATTATAATCCTACATATAAACACTGACTCATTTATATGTGCCTATTACCATCTTACCATGACATCCTCCTCTGAACCCATTTCCTTGGTATCCAGACTTGCAGGTACATCTATAGGATCTCATTGTGTTAGTACATATACCAAGATCAACATCACATTTGCTGAGGCCCTCTTTACATTCATCAATATCTGGTGAATAACATAAACAATTAAGAGGAAACGTTTACCAGCGTTCTACTTAGTAAAGTGATGTTGTGCTATTTGATGACATTATGGAGAACAAATCACGATCAGTTCTAGTCCTAGTAATATGGCAGACGCGATGACTGCATCTATCTAGCATATGAAATCTATTCAGAATGTATTTCCATTTAATATCGTCCCAACGAGGCCAGTGAATATGATTAATACTCTTAAACAGAGGTCTACTTCTCGACATCCGACAGAGGGCGTGGTAACATGAATTTCGTATCATAATTAGCGGTATGACAATCCAAGTGCACTTTTCGAACCAAAACTAAAAATGGAATCCAACATTAATAATTTAAACTAATCAAATGTTGCTCGTCTTTGTGAATGGTCTCAGTAATAATACATAAGGTATTGTACTCATTATTAAAATTGAAATTTGAGTTACCTCGCCTGCGATAGGGAAATAGGTTTGTGTGATTATTCAAACTTCATTACACAACATGCACGCATATATGCACACATGCACATGCACGCACGCACGCACGCATGCAAGCACACCCATCTTAGGAGACATGGCTCAGAATTATATTACCCGTTCTAAACATTGAACGAAGGAAACTAATAAATAGCTATCATAATAACCTTTTTCCTTGTCTCTATAAATGGTTTATATTCCTACATGTATGATATAAGGTATTGTCAGTGTTTTGGGCTGTCCTTACTATATACATTATGTTTTAAGTGGTTGGACTCTCTCAGGCGTTGTTCCCCGGTCGGTGTGTGTGTATCTTGTGTGTGTATAATTTACCATAGCTCTGGATCATTTGGTTCCAGTGTATCAGTAACACCAGACAGCAGTGTTAACGTGGTTAAAGTTTAGTAGAAACAATATATGGCGGAAAGAAACTATTTAAAGATCAAGGAAACAATGAGGACACATAAATAATATTAGCAGACCAGTGATTTGTTATTGAGGAGACAATTAGTGTTATTCCATCATTAAAGATAAAGCAGCTGGCACAAAGGAATTTACTGGAATAAATGATCAATAAACTGAGCCAGATGTTGGAAAAAGATACCGGAATCGATATGAGGGAGACGGAAATGGGTAAAATAGATCCAGAGACAGTGCCATCTAGAAGATTAGATATCAACTCTTAATTTTCTCACAGATAATACATACTCGGACGATCTAGATGTTACTGATTATGTCGCTTCTCTGTGCTACGAGTCGGGGGACATGTTTTATTCTCACAAGATCAATCAGAAATTGTATTAAAAACGGGACCCAAAATACATGGAGAAGAAATATTAAACCGGATGAACTACTACTACTACTACTACTACTACTACTGATGATGATGTTTGATGTTTTACGGCCACGTTTGTGCACATGGTAGGCTAAATGGGCCGAGCGACTTCCAAAGGTAATGAGGCGAAGTGAAAGACGAAACAACCTTCAGCTATGCCACACCGGGATTCGAACACGGGTGGTAGTGATCTGTGGTCCAGCACGCTACTGCTAGACCACGGAGACGCCCCCTACTACTACTACTACTACTACTACTACTACTACTACTACTACTAATAATAATAATAATCGCCGAAATGGCAGTTATTTTACGAGGTTGCCAATCTCAAAAGAGGGAGAAGGACATGGTTTGTACAGCTTCACCACGGGAACTAATTCTAAATAACTTTATAAGTTATAATACATGGCATATTCGGTGGAGAAAAGCATGTCAGTTGTTTGGCTGGATGACAAACTCCTCCTACTATATGTATAGTGCCTACGACCATGATTACAACCTTTGATCTACCGCACAGCAAGACCATAATCATAGGTAAATAGTTCCACACTCTACCCATTAGGCAACAGAGGTGGTATATGTGTATGTATGTGTCTATCTATCTATTTATCTATCTGTCTAGCTATGGATCAATCAGCCGATCAGTCGATCTACCTATCTGTGATGAGTCTATACAATAAATGTGGTTTGGCTTCAACTGGCATGTAAATTTCACGTATTTCACATAAAGTAGAAGGATTCTACTATAATAGATACAAAACCCACCAAATTATTCGTTTTATATTCCAATATATATTCGATTTAGCCAATCAATAAGTAGATTTCATAATTGTTATTTTAAAGTTAATTTGTCACTTATAAATTTATATGGATGTTAAACAAAAAATGATGTGTTCACAAAGCATCGCCGATTTTCATCTATTAATTTTGATTATAATACTGAAAGTGACAATAATATTGCATAGAGATGTTCAAAGAAAGTGAAAAATAACATTAAATGAGGTCGATGGAATTATTTTTCCGAATTAGTTTTCTTTAACTTATAATATACCAGTTTAGTAATCGTTAGCATGCTCATTTCTTATACCATTTGTATTATTTTTCATAAACCTGTGGAAATACCCGATAAAATTTCTAATATATAATCTATAAATTAATTAATGTCATATTTCCAGACATTCAACCTACTAATTGGTAAACGATTAGTTTTCTCATACATAGACAATAATGAGATCAACGAATCTTACCTTTACTATTCAGATAAGAAAAGGTTATATTTTGTCCCTATGACATTGACCCTTCATAATGTATAATGAACAATAAAAATAAATCTCATTGTATTTCGTAGTCACTGTTAATTAGACCAGTTTTTATTATTACAATATATTTAATAAAATTACAACATTTTGCGCCTGTGAAAATGCATCGAATTATCGAAAGATCTCTTTTTCTGTTTCTTTTTAGACACATACTGATAATCTGTATATTGTACATTTAAAATAAAGGATCATTAGAAGTAAAACTAATCATCATGTATGTGCTTACGTTTTAAAGTAAAGACATTTATTTGTATTAATTATATCAAAACCCCTGCTTAAGATTGATTTTGTGGAACTGAAATGTTGAATTATCTAGACAGTGTCTCCTCATTGTCAAGGGTCCGTGGAATGGCGTTTTAACAAATTTATACCCAGCGAAAACTTACGTTGCAATTTGGAAATGGGAAAGCCACCCATTGATATATTCCTAGTCCTCTATATACATATCTGACCTCGAGCTTATATGTCTTGCTGGTATATGTGACCCTGAGTTCCTAGAGTCTAACATAATAACTTCAATTTTCTTGTATCTTTATATCAACTAAGATTCTCCAATTTTTATTTATCAGAATAGATCGACTATAATATATTATAGATAACGTATAGAGTCGTGTAATCATTTGAGCATAATCCAATGCGTATTAATGCCAAATATAACTGCTATTCCTCATGTATCAAGATAAGGATTACATCCAGAACTTAAATAGCGAACGTAGCCAGTAGATGGATACTAATGACTGTTTGCTTGTATAGAGGATAACTGAGTTACATAAAAAGAGCACATGGTGACTTAAATTCTGGAGACAAATTCAGAATGAGTTCCATTAAGTGCACTGAGTGTCAGAGTTTTGTCACAATATAGCATGACTAAAGCATGTGAATTAACAGTGACGCCTTTAATTGACGATAAAAACATGGTTTTGGGGGAAACATTAACAACCTTATAGACATACATATACACCATACATAAAATGCTACACGTGTGGGCTCTGAGGCATACATGAATGAATACAGACAGCCATTCTTTGACTTATTTTTCTTTAAATGTTTTCATTTGGTTGTTTATTCATTCTTTCGCTAACATGTTAACTTAATCATAGTCCTAATAATCCATCCACTTACATATGGACACACGCGCGCGCGCACCCGTACGTGCCCGCACCGGGAGAGAGAGCGAGAGAGAGAGAGAGAGAGAGAGAGATGTCATATGTATATATTAAGACAGACACGGAATCTATGAGATGACATATTTGTCGTGTACATATAGGTGTGTGTGTGTGTGTGCCTAAGCATGTAGAAGTATGTGCGTCTATTTATATATCTATCTATCTGATTATCTATTGATCCATCTACCGTTCATTCAATCTACATATCTATTCAAATACTGTCTTTGGCGTATAACACATCACATAAATAGTTCACTTAAAGTAGAAGGATTCTCCTACACCAAAGAAAAAGAGACATCAAACACTCACGGCGACGGATACTTGATTTACTTTCACGATCAATATTTGTGAGCCTCAGTTTTATCAATATATTACTTTTACACGGAAATGAATGCATTTTTCATAATCTTGTCCTTACCTTGGCATTCATTTGGCAAACCACTCCCTGTAAAACCTCGGTAGAAATCAATGTGTTGTATGCTATCACACTCAGTTATACTTTCACACTTCACTTTTTGGTTATTGTAACAGATCTATATCAACAAATTATGTATAAAATGCAAGTACCTAACCCTAGTACTAAAGGTCTCAGTCCATTTCAGCCGAGAATTGAACCAGGTTCTGAGCGAGTGATAGAGCAGATGAGTGAGTGATTGAGTGAGTGAGTGAGTCAACAAAGGAGGGATGAAATAAATGAGTAAGCTCATTAACCATGACGGTGGTAATGAGAAACATCATTTAACTAGAATTATCTGGATACCGTAATCATTATTTTTGTGTACTATGTATAATGAGTGGATGATTTATGAGGATTACATTTAAACAGAGAGATAGATATACAAACCTAACATAGAAACAGGGGTGGGTTGGGTGGGGGTGGGGCCGAGTGACCTATTCAGATAAGAAAAATGTTATATTATCTACTCATGATATTGACCCTTCATTCCAGATCCTGTTTACCCTTCTAACACAACCATATCATTATCAAACTCATTTAGATCCATGTCATATTCATTAATGTTTGATGAACAATAAAAAGAAATAACATTATATTTGCCATTAACTGTTAATTAGGGCACTTTTAAAAATCCGCATTATTGTTACATTATAATTATATTAATTACACCATTTTGTGCCTTTGAAATCGTATCGATTCTCTAAAGTTACATTCTTTTGTTTCTTTTTAGTTTTAGACACATATTGATAATCTGCACATTTAAAATAAAGGATAATAGGAAATAAGACGACTCAGTGTCAACTTACATTTAAGGTAAAGACAATTTCTTTGTACATGTGTTTTATATATAACAAAAGCCTTGCTTTAGATTGACTTTCTGGAATTTAAATGTTGAATTGTCTAAGCTGTGTATCCACTGTCAAGGATTCGTGGAATTGATGGTATCAGAAGCCCTCTTATAAAACTTGGCATCTATCGCTATATACCCAGTCTTCTATACCCATATCTGACCATGACCTTATATGTCTTTTTCGTGTTTGTGGTCCCAAGTTCCTAGAGTATAATTTAATAATATAAATGCTCTGGTAATTTGATTTCCCTTTAATTAAGGTTAAAGATAATATTAGAATAAATCAACAGTAATATACAGAACCGTGTAATCATTTGATCGTATACCAATGCGTATTAAGATCAAATATAACTGATATCCTTCATCTCATCTATCAAGCGTACGATTACATTCAGAAAATAAATAACGAACTTAGGGAGGAGATGGATACCAATGACTGTTTTTTGTTGTATAGAGGGTAATTGAGCTTAACTAAAACAAAGTACAGAATGTGTCAAATTCTGGAGATAAGATAATGGTTTTAGCTTAGAACGAGTTCTATTAATCCAATGTGTACTGAGTGTCAATGTATGGTCCCGGTACATCGTGACTAGGACATGTAAATTAACGCTGACACTTGTAATTCACGTTACAGTGCAAACATATGTGTTGTTGTACAGGAAATACACACAGCCATAGACACAGACATAGGTATGTAAAATGGAATAATAGGTGTGACACCTCATATATAAAAGAACGAATGAACGCATCCAATCTTTTATTCATTCAGAGTTTATTCTAAACACCAAATTCTAGCTAGTTCCTTGATTTCTAGCAAAATGTAGGAAAACGTTATATTAAACAATGTATGCTAGAGCTGCTTGTTTTTGTTTTTCGGTGAGAATCCTCAGGCTGTCGCGTATTCAGTACAGTCTCTATGTTAGAGGTGTTGATAATTTTCCTCCCCTACCACTTACATTGGAGCAGTATGGAAAGATTTAGCCGAAATATCCTGATGGTGGCCAGTGCCAGAGTGTTTTACGTCATCAGGGGGGTCTTTAACGTCTCCCTTTATTTTTAATCATTCAGTGGAGACGGAAACGCCACCCGCGATGTTGTGAGCCGATAAATTAATCGGATAGAATCTTTGACAAGCCTCTTAGGTACCCTTGTTTCTAGAGAAAGCCCAGCGTTTTTGACGGAATATCGTGGATTAGGTCCTATTCTTTTGTGAGATAAAAAAAGATACCCTTGTACTTGCAGGTAGTCGAGTTGAAGGAACAGTTTACACTCAGATAATATGATTTAAATGTGTAATGTTTACTAAAAGGAAGGGGGGGGGGTAGCCATTACGGCTTCCCCGAGTGATAGATTGTATGGCGAGAAGGAAAATGGTCTTCTGTTCTGACCTCAGATGGCACAAGGATTATGTGGGATATCTGGATCCCGTTTAAGTTAGGTCAGAGATACTCTGGCTTAGCCATTCTGGTGACCTTGTGATCTGTCGTCGTGCTCAATCTAACTGTTACTAGCTGACGCCGTTGTGGTTTCATTTAAATAAACCGAACAGCTCGGTAAATGCTTCTTGTTACAATTGTATTATGAGAAGGAAAAATGTCTCTTATGCTGACCCCCGACATTATAATTGGAATATGTCAGCAGACATACCAAAATTATCCCATCAAATTGTGTTAAAAGTATATGACAAAGTGACTGGATAATTTTTATATGAATGGATTTGTGAATACTCACTGATTACTTTGAAGCAGTTTCTGTTCTGGCAATCTTTATGAAATATCTATGAGGTTATATATAAACATTGCAGAAAAGAAAGCAACTCGTCCTGCCAGAGCGCAAGTGAGTCATTCCGATTAAGCAAATAATACAGCTCAGCCATTGGCAATTTGTTCAAGCCACCAGCTGTGAAAACAGCCATGACTGTAGTTATAATAATTAGGCAAAATACGAGCCTGTAAATGTTACGGTCGAGTCGAGTCTGGGTGGATTACCGTAGATGGAGTGTACATGTAAATTGTAGCAGTAGGAGGCATTCCTGGGATATACAGGTTATGATCTTAATGTCACGAATAGACCGATAGTTTTCCAAGCGAGTGAAAAGGGGGATTTCCTACTATGCAAGAATATGAATATGTGGCTTCCTTACTTAGTGATATGATAAGGATCACAGACTTGAATGGCCTAAACGATATTTCACATGACAACTATGCTGCTTTATTTTCTGAATCTCTCAAATTTATCTACCACTATGGTGTTGACGACATTACTAACTGTGTTTTAAAGGATGAAATGAGCACATTATTTGAAATCCATCGCCTATTGTGTCGGAAGGCAATTGAAGATGAGTTATTAGCCCACGAAGAGGTTCTTCGTGCACAGCAGTTAGAGCAAGCTCTACATATATCTGCAAAGCAGGGAGTGTAGCAGCAGTTGCCGGCAAGAGCTCTAACAAGCAAATTTTCTCATCCAAGATGAACATTGAGGTGTACATCGACAACGCAGCGCGTAATACCACTACGAATGACATTTTTGTACACCTGAAGGGTCTAGCCATCTATATATCAACCTCAGTTAAGCTGCTGACTGATAAAGCTGACTAGACGTCCTTCCAGATTACATCACCGAAGGAGCACCAGGATGTCATTCTGGACAGTAGAAATTGGCCGAGCAATCTTCGCATACGCCTTTTTCGTGCTCCGCATAACCTCAAAGACAACAACAAGCCAACTAAGAAAAGAAGCGTCTTCCAATGCTGCACGCGACGACAACCAATAACAACCGATCAAATCGACATAATGGCGGGCATAATAGGCAGTACCTCTCTAAGCAGTATCAGCGATACTTCACGGATGAGGATTAGAAATCAAGCTCTATGTCCTATGATGACCCAGATTGGCTCGCCGACAGAATGACTGGGAGTGGCAGAGTGAAGCCAACTATCAATAATACCAGCCATCTTCCTCACGGTGGTGAACCACGTACTACGTAGTCAGTTGAAGGGATCTTGCGTGTGAGCATTGGATGAAAGTGTCTGATATAAAAGTATTGCGAAATATTAATATTGACAAAGAATCAGTCCAATCAACGTTGAATGTGATATAATTAGTGAGATTAAAATACAAAGTAATGGTGAGCATATACTCACACTGTTCGGAGTGTACTTGCCTTGTTTTAATGGGAAAACTGACCAAATCCAATGCTATAGTGAGGTACTCGACATATTACAAGGTTGTATCGATAGCTGCGATCAGTCAGCAGTAATGGTGGTAGGATATATGAATGCATCTCTTCCTACACACTCATTGCTAATGAGCAATTGGAACAGAAACCACCCGTTTACTGTCCACAGCTTTCTTTTCTATGATTTCATCGTACAAAATGACTTGCTTGTGAGAAAATGTTAACCATACATACTCCAAAGGTCATAGCATGTCTTATATGAATAATGTGTTGGTCTCATAGAGAACTGTGTAATCGTATACGTCAGCCAGAACAGCATCAGTCATTCAGTGATAGCTTACCATTGTGGACCAGTGTGACCGTCACACAGAAACAATATGGCCATGTCTCCGATCAAAGTACGCACTTGTCACGGTATCCACGGATAAATTGGTCTGCTAGTTCTATGTGTAATGCCTACACGATACCTATCCCTGCACAAGATCTGAAACCTATATCAATTCCCTGCCTGGATAATTTGGACTAGGCTAAATCTGCTGTGAATACTGTGTGTTTTCAAATGAACAGTGTGTTTCACAGTACTGTGTGTTATCAACTGCACAGTGTATTTTACAATACCGTGCAGAAGGCTTGTGATGAAAAACACTCTATATATGGTGGTCTAATGATTGCTATACGGCAAGGAATAGTCAACAATTTTGGTTTGGAATATGGAAGTCCTGTGATAGGTCACGCCATGGATATATTTACGAGTGTCATAAACTTGCTAAGAAAACATATAAATATAGTTGCAGACTTTCTATGAATCGCCAAAACACAAACATATTTACCAGAATAAACAATAATCTTTCGTGTGTGCGTTTCAAACAATTCTAGAACCTTATGTGAAGGTGCAAAACTGACAACGGTAATCTACAAATTGACATATTTATTAATTCCCTCTCTGCATATTTTAATTCAGTTTGAATGACTATTCAAGATACATCGTTTCTTACCAAAAAAGTGAGGAACCTTCGAAGAAAGCTATTGACAAACATTACAGTTGATGACGTTATGCTTACTCTCTACTTAAAAAAAACGAAACTAGGATGTGCACAGGGGATAGATGGCGTAATGACTGAGCACTTAAAATACGCATTTGGCACTGATGCTATCACAGTGATCATCTCTATTTAAAATGTTAAACCAATAGTAATTCAAAGAATAACCGCCCAGTAAATATTTCGCATACGCTCTTTAATTATTGGAAACTATCATTTTATCAAGCACCGATCACAAGTTTCATGGCACACAGTTTGGATGTATACAATGTCGTGCAACGCAGATGGCAATAATGGTAGCAAACGATGTAATTAGATGCTGTAAATCCTTGCTATCAAATTTATATTCATTGGATGCCGAAGGTACTTTTGACTCAATTCCACACAGCATATGATTTCGAGAGCTGTAGATATAATCCCAGACCCACTGTGGAGACTCTTATATTGCTGTTACAGTGGTCTTAGTGTTAATACCAAATGGAACAATGGTCTTAATGAATGTATACCTGTTTTAAAAAGGAACACGCCAAGGTGGACTGTCTTCACCATTTCTTTTAAATCTATTTTACCAAGATCTTATTGATATATTAACTTGTACCACTGAGGGTATTTTAATCAACGAAGTGCCATTTAACGTTTTCTGTTATACTAATGATTTGCTTTCAACTAGTACTAGTGCCATAGGACTGCTAACACTGATAGACAAATATGAATATATAGTATCACACGGAATTAGATTTTATCAAACAAAGAACTAGTGTGCCGTTTTGTTCATAAGCAAAGATACAAAGTTTGCCTCTAGTGGATTAACTCGTCAGTTAGCAATTACATATATTAATATTAAGGAAAGGGATATTATATGAAATTACTCCTACACCTTTCCTTAAAAGCATAATGTAGAATCTGTTTTGTTGTATATTTTATGCGATGAATATTCCACCCAGTGCTGACATATGGCATCGCATGGCTACATACATCCCAACATGTAATGGACTTGTTGAAAAAATGCCAGACTACATTTCACAAAGCAGCTTTATCACTAACAATATTATGCCGAAATACGCCATTGTTACAAGGTATGGACACCAAGCGTATTTAACAAAAGGTCAGTGCCATCCAGAAAAATATATTAAAATATGTTATGAGGAGTAGCACAAAAGGTTTATTCATATATTTTGGTTAACGATTTTAATAGTAGTGACAATCTTGTGGGAAGAACAATTCTTCAATGTCTTCATGATGGAACTTCAATACTCAAATATATATTTGATGACCACTATTCCTATGTGATCAAATGCAACATATTTCTTGCAGATGGCATTGGCTTATTCGATAGGGTAAAGAAAGTACTAGTCAACTAATTTTATAATCCTTATTTAATAGATTTACTTTTAAGTCCTTTTTGATACTCTACTGCAATTCTGTATTTTAATGTCTTACTTAGTGTGTATGTTTATATTTTACTCTGCTGTTTGGAGACTGTAATTAATAAATAAATAATAAATTTATATAGTTATAACTGGGTAATAGAAACAGCTTGTGGTAAATGACGTCAGATTTCCAGAGCATCCGGTCTGTGTCTGTCTTCAAAATGGCGGCCTTCACAGACCATTAATAATCAATTAACAAACACTTTGAACTAGATTATTCAATATGAGGTTAATCGTGTTCATATTATGACATCATTTATAATTATTTTGTATTAACCCTGAAAATGTGAAATAAAGGTGAACTGTCCCTATAAGATCACAAACCGTATGACTGGTGTACTTGTCGGGAGATTAGTTAGCACTATTACTTTGATAAATATGTATACTAGAATCACATGCGAACTTCGTTTCATGTATGTAATGTGAGCAAATACACAACAATTAGCAAACATGCATACAATCAAACAACCAAACAAAGAACGCGTGTCCTGAGAGAGATAGAGAAGAGATACTGGAGAGAAGAAAAATATATAATATCTCACCCCAACATCCATTCTTCTTTCCAGGTCCGGTATAACCTTTGATACATCTACACACATACGATCCAATAGTGTTTATACACGTAGCTCTCTCATCACAATCATATTGATCCAGTTTACATTCATTAACGTCTGGTAAACAATACAAAATTAATATAAATAAATAATATCAAAGAACCTGTTTAAAATTACTAACATATATAATTATCTGCAGATCGATGTACCAATTGAGTCCTAATAGATTATTCCATCTAATATGAACACCATATATTTGAAATAAAGGAACATCTGAAATAAAGGTATTCATCAACCATATGAATTTCTGTTTTAAGTTAATATTGATTTTAAATGTAGCACGAATATTACCTAACGCTTGATTACAGGGACTAATATTACATAAATGTCATGTCATCTTCTCCAGATTAAATCTTGTCAATTCTCATATTACACAATGCTACGCTCTTTACGCTTTACTCTTTACCCTCATCCTAGTATAATGCCACGGATAGGATTAGATCTCAAACATGGCTCACATTATGACCACGAGCGAGGAATCACACGACAAAACACAAATGGTCACACAGAGTTAGTTAACATTATCTGTTGTAGCAAAATACTCAAAGACATCAAAGTACCCCACCAATAAGAAATAGAAAAACAGCCTTGAAGGCGGTTACCCTGACAGATTTTCTGTCTATTATGAATTCCTATATTTCATGGAAATACATACGAAATAAAGTTTTATTCGTGAAAACTAATTTGATTCATAATAATCGTACCCGTTCTATTTCCCAGAACAAAATTGTGTACCCAGTGTTACTTTACCTTCAACTGATTTCCAACTGGACGGATCCAGTTACTAGATTTAGATGTCAAACTTTATATTTTCCTGATGGTGGAAACATTACACCAATGTGCAAGTTATTATCAGTTTCATTGATACCATGTCTAGAAGATTATTACTGATAGCTATTATGTTTACAAAATTCACAAAAATCAGGAATCACTTCTCCATAAACATATATTTAAATCAATATTCATGATATGTATGTATGTGTATGTATGTATGTGTATGTATGTATGTATTGTGTGTGTGTGTATTAACCAGTTATTAATATTTGATACGTCAATAGTCATACAGCTACACCTTATTGGTTTCTTTCGACAAATTAACGTTTTAACTACAGCTGCAAACGATCCTGATTGGTCATCAGGCGGATGACAAGTAGCCAATCAAATTAACTCATGGGAAAGTGAACATAAACACAATATTAAGGCTCTGATCGATATATCGGATGATAAACGTGCGCTTAGACGATCAGTCGTCATGGAGGTTGGAGGTGCTGAGTTGGTAGAAGAAAAAATAGAATTTAAAGATAGTAACACTTAAGACTGAAACGTGGTCCATTTACAGAAAGTCGGTTACAGACGGTGTTGGAGGTTGATGATTTGATCATATTCTAATCATCCTATATGTCGAGACTCACTCGTTATATACCTCTTTATTTATAATTTAAGTTTACACTAAATCTGTGTATTTACAACACCATTCAAGTAAAATGCAATGATGGTCTTTGCTCTATGGTGAATGATCTCAGATAATAAAACATTAACGGGACACATTACACCAAAAGTCCTGCATATTGTCAAGAACATACCATAAAGTGTGCATGGTTCTTGCGCAACAGCGCGTAAACACCATATCGTATGCACGCATGCGTAACTGTAAATATTGATAACTAATCGCATTCATGTTTGTGTTATATACATTGTAATCATGATTGTAATCATAATTACTTTACAATGTAATCGTAATCATAATCGATTATATTCAGAATGAATGTAATCTTAATCAAGGTATTTCTCAAGTAATCGTAATCGTAATCGCTTACCTTGGTCCTGTAATCGCCCCAAACCCTGATACATTCGCTCACTCGTTCGCGTAATCACTCATTTGCGTATTTGGGAGTTTCGTTTCACTTATACTCACCATAATTTAATTTATAAATATATAAGTGAGTTAACTTTCCATACCAACTTAACGTAAACTGTACAGAAAACAAAAGTTAAGTTACAAGAGTTTACCAAAACATGTTTCTTTCCTTCCAGGTCCAGTGAAACCATCTCTACAGCTACAGGTATAGCTTCCTATTGTGTTGATACAAACTGCCAAGTCATCGTCACAGTCATCTAGATCACGTTCACATTCGTTAATATCTGTTAAACAATAAAAAGGAAATGATTTATGTAAGGATGTGTAATTGGAATGTTTATTTATAATACAGATACAATACATATGTGTGTGTGAATGAGTGTGTGTGTGTGTGTGTGTGTGAATGCGTCTGCCCAGTCTTTGAGATCCTTTAACCCTATACCTCCATAAATCTATACAAAAACAAAACCTAAATGGATTAAACTAACTACACACACACACACACACACACACACACACACACACACACAAACACACATATCTATATCAACTGTACAGACAGAGGTCCGACAGGTGTTGTCTGACCTGAGTCAAAAGTTAGGCTTTTCATAGGCTCTAGGCATATTAAACAACATAATAGTTTGTTGAACACGTGACAAAATTGTGTTGTGGACACTACCTACATATCGAAATAGCGAAGTGACTAAGCTAAAACCAAAATAGTAAAACCAAAGACCATATAAAATAAGACTAGATAGCGGGAAATTGTATAAAATAAACAGTTAGCAACGCCGCCTTCCGGAAAACATGGTATATAGTTTCAGTTTCAGAAGTCGGCATTTGAACAGGGAGAGGAGTAATATTGCCATTTATAATTTAGGAAATGAGTGGGCTGGTAGTATGAACTGAATTAGAAAGTTTATATAAACATGTGTTATTTAGGTATTTATTAGCCTGTGGATTTTGGTTATAAATGGGCAGTAAGTGGTAATAGTGTTAGTCTTTTCACATAATCATGATGGTAAGAATATGTTGGCCAATACGGAAATGTATTCTGGAAATAAAATAACGCAGTGATTTAAATCAGTGCACGTTATTATGTGTATATGTTATCACATGAAATAAATGTAGTTTGAGACCAAAATAATACACGTTTTCATATACAAGACCCACAACAGCAATCCAGTTAATGTAATTCTGAAATATTCAACAAATGAGTTGTTCTGCTTTATATTATTTACTGATAAGACTGTGATTCATATCCTACTGCAATGTCACATCATATATGATAAACTAAAATATTAGGATTAAATACATGAATTTGTAATTTCAAAATAGTAATTACAAGATTTTACATGTGCACAGAAATACACTATAAATAATAATGTATGCGTATTAAAATAGTATAAGAAACTCTTTAAACTTGCCATAAAAATCGAACGGGGAGTGTTCACAATGTTTATTTGAGTACCATATCGTAGTTTTCTTAGTTTTTCATGACAGTATTCTACATATTAATAATGCCATTGCAACATATGCAGCAGAAACATGGGGAAAGTGTTCATGATTGAACACATAAGCAGAAATAAACACATGGGAAAGGTTTGCTTTATTTAAAACACCGACTAAACCAGCAGCACATTTACTACAGACCTTTGTATAATTTTGTGACAAATATATTCCGCTATATGAATGAGGATGTTTTCTTACCAACTGTAAATAAAATACTTGTGATTTAATTATGATTAATCTCCAAGACTAAATCAAATAACGTGGATTAAACATTCATTGATCAAACTCGTGATAATCAAAATCATAGTCATTTATTCAGCATCAAAGGACTTGTGATCCGTGATATAATTCATTAATTGTATTTCAATATTAATATGAAATGGTTTCAGAATTCCAAGGATTAGTGATTGTCTATCAGCAGGCGATAACATAGATATTTCGATTATTTCACTCGGTTACTCTTTCTCAAATATATTTGGCATATTACATACCTCTTTTGATCCCTTGTAAATTTGAAACATTATAGGCCTGAGACATTTCCCTCGACTGATGTGGGAATGAGGGGCCCCACAATAATTGCTTATCTTCAATTTTCTATTCATTTTCGTACCATGTCTACCCTAAGGTTGCAGCACATCATATTTATTACAGGCCAAATAGCTCGCTGTCCCATCTTCTCCTTTATGATCTTTAGGAATACTACATAATGGATTGTTACTGGGCTAGAATGAAATATCGGCTCAGTTCTGAGTGAATACTATGATTTACTCAAACCTAACACTAATATTCATATGTTTAGGTTATTCACTTAGTGAACATTCGTCCACCCCTAATTTAATGTCCTTACGATTATGCAGTTAGGTGTGGTAGGATCTAAGTTAAAGCGATTATCGGCTTGATCCATTTGACCTATTATTGAGAACATCGGATTTTAGGCAGATCTTCGATACTGCTTATGACCAGTCGAGATTATATTAGTTATACATTTAAGACATTTCCCAGACGAGTCTAATTTAATTACTCTCAATATGGAGAAAAAAGCTCTGCCTGGAGCTTGCTATCCAAGAGGAATATCCTGCGAGTTTAAAACACGCCACCTGGAGTATAAATCGATCAAACAGTATTGCATGAATTAATAGAAGGTAATTTTACACCACTACATACAAAGAAAACATTACACATTGTAGACATAGCAAAGCTGATACAATAAAACATGTTATAATACCTGTTCATTTGTTTATGTATGCATATATGCATGTATGTGAGTATAATAATAATAAAGATGATGATGATGATGATGATGATGTTGATGATGATTAAAATGATGATGACGTTAATAATAATAATAATAATAATAATAATGGCCGAAATAGCAGTTATTTTACGTGGTTGCAACCTACCGCACAGCATGACTATAACATAAGTAAATAGTTCCACACTCTACCCATTAGGCCACAGAGGTGCCATATGTGTATGTATGTGTCTGTATACCTATCTATATATTTATCTATTATCTATCAGTCTAGCTATGGATCAATCGACCGATCAGTCGATCTACGTATCTGTGAATCAGTCTATACAAAAATGTATTTTGGTTTCAACTGGCATGCAAATTTCACGTATTTCACATCAAGTAATAAGATTCTACTATAATAGATACAAAACCCACCAAATTATTCGTTTTATATTCCAATATATATTCGATTTAGCCAATCAATAAGTAGATTTCATAATTGTTATTTTAAAGTTAATTTGTCACTTATAAATTTCCCAATAGAACACGCAACAATATATTTCATTAATGGACATCAATTCTATATGGATGTTAAACAAAACATGATGTGTTCACAAAACATCGCCGATTTTCATCTATTAATTTTGATTATAATACTGAAAGTGACAATAATATTGCATAGAGATGTTCAAAGAAAGTGAAAAATAACATTAAATGAGGTCGATGGAATTATTTTTCCGAATTAGTTTTCTTTAACTTATAATAGACCAGTTTAGTAATCGTTGTGATGAATGAACCAAGTTAGCATGCTCATTTCTTATACCATTTGTATTATTTTTCATAAACCTGTGGAAATACCCGATAAAATCTCTAATATATAATCTATAAATTAATTAATGTCATATTTCTAGACATTCAACCTACTAATTGGTAAAATATTAGTTTTTTTACATACAGACAATAATGAGATTCACCAATCTTACCTTTACATGTATCATTGACACCAGGTCCTGTGTATCCATCGTTACAGGTACAAGTATAAGAACCGACCACATTAGTGCAGGTAGCATTCATATCACAATCATCTGTCTTTTCTTTACATTCGTTGATATCTATTTGAAAAGGGGAAAATATTGTTTAAATAATATAAGATTTATAAAAAATAATAATAATGTATACTTAATAAAACGCCTTTACTTGCAGTAGCCATTCAAAGGCGCTGTACAAATAATATGTAATATAATAATACCCCAAATAATATGTCTGTAAAAACCCGATAAGTGATTTAAAAGATAATAATTCGAAAGCGACCTTGAACAGGTGTGTTTATAGAACAGATTAAACATTTCAAGAGACGACGCATTTCTAATATCTGCCGGCAACTTATTCCACAGAATGGGGCTGCTACACTAAACGCACAATCACCATATGACTTGAGCCGAGACACTGGCACCTGCAATAGTATCTCACTATGCGAGCTGCACTATTCTGAATTCGCTGAAGGCAATTGATGTTATAATCAGATATGCCATATAACATGGAGTTACAATAGTCTATACGAGATGTAACAAAGGCATGAACTATAGTTACAAGTTCTTCTTGCGTGAAGAATGCTTTTAAACAATGGATGTTCTTAAGATGATAGTAGGCAGCTCGGCATACTGATGTGACGTGTTCATACGTGTTAATACATTGTTCAAAAATAACATCTAGATTTTTGATCGAAGATGCACCCATTTGTAACGCTGGTGTCTTTAGCGATTTAACACAATGTGTTGATGCCAAATATAAAATATTTGTTTTATTTCTTTTAGTTTTAGAAATCTATTCTCTCTAATAGTTGTCAGATTGCTAATTTCACGCTCATAGATGTCATTCTCATTTTGATCAATAAATCATTTTTATCTGGACTGAATGCATTAAAAATAATTTTGTTCCGACTTTGACTTTCTAATCCATCTCACATTTATTAATGAATAATAAACATTAAAAAGAAATATAATTGTATATGGCAGTCACTGTTAATTAAGGGCACTTTTAAAAATCTGGATTATTTTTTCATTATATTTGTATTAATTACACCATTTTGCGCTTGTGAAAACGCATCGAATTATCTAATGATCTCTTCTTATGTTTCTGTTTAAACACATACTGATAATCTGTATATTGTACATCTAAAGTAAAGGATCATTGGAAGTAAAACTACTCATCGTGTATGTGAATTCACGTTTTAAAGTAAAGACCATTACTTTGTATTATATATAACAAAGCCTTGCTTTAGATTAATTTTCTGGAACTTAAATGTTGAATTATCTAGACAGTGTCTTGTCATTGTCAAGAATCCGCGGAATGGCTGGTATCAGAACCCGTCTTATAAAAATTAGCACCCAGCGATAGCTTACGTGGAAATTTGTAAAGGGAAAGTCACCTATCGCTATATTCCCAGCCCTCCATACCTATATCTGACCTTGAGCTTATATGTCTCGCTCATATATGCGACCCTCAGGTTCTAGGTTCTAACATAATAACATTAATGTTTTTGTAGCTTTATATCAACCAAGATTATCCCGTGTTTATTTCTGTTTAACCAGGCTTATATATAATATTAAAATAGATCGACAGTAATATATTATAGATAGCATACAGGATCGTGTAATAATTTGAGAGTAAACATGCGTACTGAGGCCAAAATATAACTTCCTCGTGTATCAAAATCAAATTCAGAAAATAAATAGCGAATTTAATCAATGGGTTGATACCAATGACTATTTAAATTTTTTTTAATCAAGTTCATTAAAAACGAGCACAGAGTGCCTTAAATCCTGGACACAAGATAACATTTTCGGCTTAGAACGAGTTCGATTAATCCGATGTGTTCTGAGTGTTAATGTAAAGTTGCAATTTAGCATGACTAGGACGTGTGAATTAACGATGACGATTGTAATTGACGGCACCAATGTTATTTTGGAGGAAGCACAGATAGCCTTTCAGACATACATGTAGGCGACAAATACAATATTACACACATGTGACCCTTCAGAAATACTCGAATAAATGTCACCTAGTCATTGATTGATTTATTTCTTTATTCGATTATTCATTCATTAATTCGCTTACGTGTTAACTTGCTCAGATATATGATAACCCATTAACTCACATATGGACACATACACGCGGGTGTCCACTCATACAAACACACACATGCAGAAACTAACTAACTAAGAAAGATACAAACAAACAAACAACACCTGCCCTGAGAGAGAGAGAGAGAGAGAGAGAGAGAGAGAGAGAAGATAGAATGAAGAGAAATAATTATATAATATCTCACCAAAACATCCTTTCTTCGTTCCAGATCCGGTATAACCTTTATTACACTTACAAGTATACGATCCCTCAGTGTTCGTACATGTAGCTAACTCATCACACACATCTCGATCCAGTTCACATTCATTAACGTCTGGTAAATATTAAAAAATTTATAATTAATAATTTCAAAACAAATTAATTATCTGCAGATATGTGTATCAATCGGGTTGCCTATCGTAAGCGTTTTGGGTTAATTATTATAATAAGGACCCCGTATATTTGAAATAAAGGAACATCTGTAAGATGGCTAACGTTAAGGTGGATAACGTTTTCCCCTGTGTTATTTGAGTTCTAATTGCTCTCAGTTAAGTTTCCTTATAATGAACGGACACGCGGTCAAATACACACAAATGTGTGTGGATTTGTTTGTCTGTGTATTAGCAAACAATTCTGACAAAAGACTCTTAAACGGTGATTTAAAAAAAAACTTAAACCCTTTGTTATAAGGGTCGAAGGCCCAAGTAATCCTCCGATGAGCAAACCTTTAAAGACAGCACGGAGTTTGGATTAAAGGTACTCATCAAGTAGATGAATTAATTCTCTGACTGCAACAATCTCCATTCTACTCTCATCCTAGTATAATGTCACGGATAGGATTAGACCTCAAACATCGCTCACATTATGACCACGAGCAAGAGTCCCACGGCAAAATTCAAATGGTCACACAGAGCTAACATTATCTATTGTAGCAAAATACATCAACATCAAAGTACCCCACCAATAAGAAATAGAACAACAGCCTTGAAGGTGGTTACACTGACAGATTTTATGTCTATTATGAATTCCTATATTTGATGGAAGTAAATACGAAATAGAGTTTTAATTGTGAAAACTTATTTCATTAATAAAGATTGCACCTGTTCTATTTCCCAGAACAAAACGTTGTACCCAGTGTAACTTTAACTTCAATTGATTTCCAACTGGACGGATCCAGTTATTAGATTCAGTCATAATTTATATTTTCCTGATAGTGTAAGAATGAGACAAATGTGCAAATTGTCCAGCTTATGATTACAGGTTAATAACCAACTAGGTTGAAATTCTTCATAGCATTCACACTCATTTTTAATCAATACAGGTAACCATTACGTTGACAAAATGCACAAAACCTAGAATAAAATATTTTTTATATCAATCGTCAAGAATACGAAGCTTTCAATGAAATTGGTCTAAATTCAAATTGAAATAAAACAAACACACACCAAGTATTAGGGTAAAATTCAATGACAAATTATGTGAAAATTGAATATCGTATTTATAACGTAGGAAGGTGACAAAGGAAGCTTTGAACAATCTATCAGCACAATCTATCAATATAGGCGTCGAGAGAAATGGCTCCTCATCATAGAATGACATAGACAACGGAATTGAATAACAAATAAAGAAAAAAATAGACAACGATTAGAGACAA
This sequence comes from Paralvinella palmiformis, assembly GCA_025642065.1. Classification (NCBI taxonomy): domain Eukaryota; kingdom Metazoa; phylum Annelida; class Polychaeta; order Terebellida; family Alvinellidae; genus Paralvinella; species Paralvinella palmiformis. The sequence continues at coordinate 1,716,109 of JAODUP010000013.1, read as the reverse complement.
AGACAGAGATATTATATATATCTTGGTGTTTGTTAATGTTATGCGATTTTACGTATAATGCGTGAAATTTCCTTATTTACGTGGGATTTGTTAATTGTTACCATAACAGTCGTCAATCAATCCAGATCCGGTATATCCAGTGTCACAGATGCAAGTCACAGAGTATTCAGTGTTTACACAACGAGCGTCATCATCACAGATATGTACCCAAATTTTACAAAGATCTATGTCTTAAAAAGAGAGAAAATCCATTAATCATATGATATATATATATATATATATATATATATATATATATATATATATATATATCAGCGTCATGGCGGCTATACAAAATTAACCTTCATAAAATATGTATGAAACGGAAAGCGTTTAAGGTAACTCCGGGTCTGATGGCATTTGGCTAAAATCGTATGGCGCACAACATTTAGTACTTTTTAATGTCATGATAATGGACATTGGTCCAGTTTAAGATACGATCAAATGTGCCTCAATATTTAACCAGTGACTGGTCTATGAACAATGAGTAGGAGGTGGTATATTCAGCCAATGAGAACGTTAACATCGTGAAAACACTCAAAATGCAGAGACTATATCATCTTAAAGCCGATACTTTAAAGCTTTGAATCAAATACTGTTGCAGATAAGTGATGGTTGAGGTGCGGCCTCATCTGATGTGAACTATATGGTATTATGGGAGATATAGTGATATAAGACTATGGACTTTAGTCATTGTACTAAATCAGACAAGAAAACAGGAATTACACCTCTAAGAGCTCAGCGGGCTTTGTTATATAAACGCTATATGATAAAAATGTGTTTATCACTAAGAACAAGAACATCAACAACAATATCAAAGGTGATAATTATAATAATAATAATAATAATAATCTTAATGTGAGTGAGTGAGTGAGTGTGTGTGTGTATGTGTGTATGTGTATGTGTGTGTGTGTGTATGTGTGTGTGTGTGTGTGTGTGTGAATGAGAGAGAGCGAGAGCGAGAGCGAGAGAGAGAGAGAGAGAGAGAGAGAGCGAGAGAGCGAGAGCGAGAGAGAGAGAGAGAGAGAGAGAGAGAATGACTTACCAAGATCAAGATGTCCAAGACCATTACACTTATTAGAATGACAACAATAAACACAGGTTTTGTTATCATCTCGGCAGTAATCCTTGTTTAATGTTGGAGGACACTCATTGGAGCCACCACAGCCTCTTGTAATATACTTCATCTGACTGATGGTGTCGTACTCTACCAGAACCATACAGTACTACACACACACACACACACCACACACACACACACACACACACACACACGCTCACACAGACACACGCTCACAGAGAGAGATAGAGAGAGAGATGAGTAATGGTCTTCATGACATATCATATCTTGCTTGACAAGATATATTGTGGAATTTTGTATACATACATACATATATATATATATATATATATATATTAAAAATTTTAAATTTTAAATTTTAATTTTTAATTTTTTTTTATATATATATATATATATATATATAAAATATATTGTTTTTTTTTGTGTGTGTGTGTGGGGCGTGTGGTGTGTGTGTGTGTGTGGGGCACACAGAGCATCAACATATCTAAACCCCCTTCGAAACCCCCCATAAATTAAATACAACTATACATACATTAATCTAAAAATAAAATGTACCATACCTCCACATATTGATAAATGTGTGCGTATACCTAAGCATGTGTCTGTCCCCATCAGCCTGGGGGAACCAGCAAATTTTGCTTTTCGTACGCGACAAATATGTCACCCCACAGGAAAGGGCTACATCAGGCTACTACAAAAAGGGAACAGTAAAAACATACCATTTGATACCAAGCTCCAACAAATAACACGTGCGTGTGGTTCAATGGTGACTTGCTACATACATATCATAAACTATTTTGACGCCACAGTTTACATTCAACAGTAATTTTCTGTGGTCCAAAAAAAACCTGTATATAAAACATTTCGACACCTCAGATGCTGCCTCAGGTTTATTTGGGTTCGAATAACTAAATAAATCCTACCTATATGAAACAGATCAATACAGTCCGCGGGTTGGCGTCGAAGTTCTTCTCTAACCTAAGTGAAAAATTTTTCCATACCCCCGCGTGTTAACAAACATTACAGTTTGTTCATAACAAAAGAATGTCCACTAACTCAGTATGGACTCACTGAAGCGATTTAAAAAATTAAACAAAATAGCAATATTAAAAGGATTATTACTGGACTAGAACGAAATATCGTCTCAAACCTGAGTAAATACTATGATTTACTCGAACCTAAACTAATCCTCATACGTTTCCGTTCATCACAAAGTGAACGTTCATTCACCCTAATTTGCGTCCCTAAATATATGCATTAGGTGTGGTGGGATCTAAATTAAACCCCATCCCCTTACTATTTAATGAGAACAGGGGTTTCAGGCAGATCTCCGATACTGCGAATGACACGTCGGGATTATAATAGCTATACATTTAACAAATTTCCTATATCAGTGTAACCTAATTACTCATAATATGGGAAAAACTCTGTCCGCAGCTTAATACCCCTGGAGATGCCTGCCGGAGTAACAAACGACTCCAGGAGTATAAATCCATCAAACAGCATTGTATGAATTAGTAGGTCGTTTCGCCAGACCACATAAGAGGACAACAATATAGATTCTACATTATACATAACAAAGCTAATAGACTCAAACGTGTGTGTGTGTCTATAAAGCAAACTATCCAGAATATATCAGAAGATATGATGAGTACATATTTGCGCATTGTTTAATTACTTTATCATCATGGTATTATCACCATCATCATCACCATCATTATAAAGGTATTTCTTATTATTATTATTATTATTATTATACCGGCGTAAGAGGCTACCACAATACAGACCGGAGACAGTGTATTACATTCTTCTGTACAGCTGTCGTCAACATCTTCGCTGCTACACGTATAACAATCAATGTCTGAAAGTATATAAACATTGAGTTCTAAGACAACTACAGCTGTAAAAAGGGTGTCATTTAAAAATATAGGATATATAAGTTATTTTTAACCACAGTCAAATTAGTATCTATGACAACTAAAGTTTAAAAATTAAATAAACCCATCTCAATATATCTCTTATAAGTTATAAATATTTGAACAGAGCGATGAAGTCATTCTACAGACATGAAAATGTATATGGAATATATCTTTTATCCGTTGCATTATTTTGTGGAACAGCGTATTAAGAACCAGATGGTTAGTGTTTATGATCTATTCAGTGGTATCAGCGTAATCATTGATACATAACAAGTATTTTGGCATATGTTTTCAACACGTGATATTGTTTTGAGTGAGTGGCTGACCAATAAAACACCCAAGGTCCGTATACCGTGATATCTGAGGTTCTATAAATAAGGGGGTAGAGCTATTGATATTTCTAGTTGTACTCGGGCGTGCCGGCGGAATTTGCTGAAATATTTTGGCAACTTTCTTGACATCATGGCCCATCATTTTAATTAAGGAATTTATCGACGAGTTCTTGCCATGTGGCCTATGGGTTCCAAACAGAAGGTCATTGCCCAAACTCTTGGGATAGTACAGGGAAAAGTCTCAAATGTGCTTAAGAAAAATCGTGAGACGGGCGTACCCACACCTAGAGCTAGACCCGGACCTTCTCGTAAGACAACAGAAAGAGAAGACCGTTATCTTTCTACGTTTGTGCCGAAATGGGCGTACCAAGTCAGCAAACGCCCTTCGTGCTGAGTTGTTACGGTTCACTAATACCCCTACATCCATAATGCTAGTGAATCTGCGATTGATCCGTGCAGTTTACTTCACCAGGAAACATTTATTATTGCAAAGACATCGACAGGTGTGTTTGGATTGGGTGGAAAATATTACCTTCACATCATCGATGGAAACCTGGTTCAGTACCAGTACCTACAGTTCCTGGAGGATCAGTTATTGCAATTTGTTTGTCTGACCTTTCGGCATACTTTTGTGTACCAGGATGACAAATTCCTGCTTTATTTAATGCATTGCTTAACGGCCCCTTATGTCGCATATTTAGCATTTTGGCAATAATAATCATATTGCATTATATTCACCATGATCCAGAATACCCATAGTCTTTCAAATCCATCAATATATTCCTCACAGGCTAATTATATTGATAAATACATAAAATTCACATATCCTGATACTTTCGCTTTAAAAACATAATTTTAAGTAAGAAATAATAAACAATAATGTACTTTGAGAACGTTGCAATATGACACAACTCAAATGGACCATTACCATTACGAGATAAACAATATAATGACTTACTTTTGGCAAAGTGAAAGCCATAAAGTGTTTCTATGGAGACCATAAACAAACAAATGGCCACCAACTTGCCTTGATTACCCATCTGAGACGATTCCGAAATAATTTCGATTAACTAAAGATTAAAAAAGTAATTAAAAGAAGTGGAAATGTGGCAACGGATGTGCATAAGATGATTCGGAAATTCGATGATATGCAAATGTGACAGTTGTCATGACAAAGGTATATAGTTCTGAATTTAATTACTAGTATCTCCACCTAAGAGTAAACTTTTGTACTTCTGTTAGTTATTTATCAAATTAATTAAATGCAATACTCTCTTTTTAAGTGTATTCAATATCAACCAACTGCGGTAAATAACCCGTCTCTTTTTTACACGAACTATATAGAAATTTATTTATTAAGAGTAGAAATTCGATTACCTTGCCTTTCCTAGTAGTACCGTCGTCGTATTAATTAAATAAACGGGAATATCGAGAAACAGATTTAGTGATTTAAGCCAGGAAGAAAATCTTCATATGGTATTTATACCTGGTTTTTACCTTTAAAAGAGTTTACCATCTGCTCGTGTAACAGATAGTCGAGTCAGGTGAGGCAAGTAATGAACATTAAATATCAAAATCATCGGATAAACATTAGTTACCTCCAAGTCTAACATGTAAACAATCGTTTATGGACGTATGTATACAGCTGTGTGCTAAAACGAATTACTATCATAAATATAACTAACGTTTCAGAAAAGGTTGATCATGTCCCTTCCATATTTATGTTATGGGAGTATCCGTCTTTGGTTTAAAAAGTCCGAGTGCTACTTAGACTTTGATCCGGACGTTGCCGATGTCCTTGGTTATATGTGATGCAGGAACCCGACCGGCAAAGGTTCTTCTGACGAGGTTCTCCATTTGTTATCATTATTTATAATGTTGGTTTAACACTTATTTGACATTTTCTTTGTTTCTATTTATTTATTTTCAGTAGTCAGATTATAATTTTCGCATGTTCTGTGTTTCAAAGGCAATTGAGCAGTCAAAGATTACCTATCGGATCCAGAATACCGACATAAACTGTTAATTCCGCTTAAAATAAACAAGCCCCCTTCAGACGCCTCAAAACAAAAAGAAGTGGAAACAATTACTTGATAATTAAATACATTACATTTGGTATAGTTAATACAGAAGCTAATGTTCGCAATTATGATTTTTTAAATTGATGGATATCGCCTGAATTGATTAAATAAAATACTAATAAACTTTAAATTATAATATTGTGTCAAAGATACACTTCCATCCAATAACAATTTACCGTAAAATATATTATTATACCGTTATTGTCATCCCTAACCCGAAGCCCAAATATTACTGGGTCTTTGCATACATCAAAGAAGAAGTCGATTTATTATTACCGATCCAATACTTTGTTTCTATTAATTCCTTACTTATTTACAGCGACAGGTGCTTCTGGTGACTTATAGAATGACCGTAAATGCCACCAGGCATGCCTTCTCATTGGACGTAATTGGAGCAGTGACATTCACTGTGTACCTAATCAGCGTAAGCTCGGCGTCACCTGGAAGTTACCTTAACGCGAAAATTAGGTTAATAAAAACAACAAACAGCGAACTGTTTAATGGTTAAACGGAGTTATAAAACAAATATTAGATAATGTAGTATTACACTCTGAATAAAAGCCTAATTTACAGCAAATAAATTTTAAACCTGACGGCCGAAGAAAGAAACAAAGGTTGGGTACAGTTCACGTTGTGTACATATCGAATGTGTATTGAAAATGTTTTCAAAGTAACTGAATTTAAAATCGAAAACTAAATGTTGTAAAGCAATAGTATTAAAAGACTGAACACTATATATATATATATATATATATATATATATATATATATATGTGTGTGTGTGTGTGTGTGTGTGTGTTTTATGTTACATATAATAAAGGCGTGGGCTCAGGTTTTCGTGATGTTTATAATTCTTACAGAATTATGATCAAACGACTACTACCTAAATAGAAAACACATTTTATATATTAGTACATATATAACGCAGCTATAACTGGAAATAAAGCATATATATCAGTACATATAATATATATTATGATAATAATTCTAATAGCAGAAATAATAGTATTTTCACTCAGCCCAAAATAGCACAACTAGTTTCGGTTATAAGAAACCTTTATCAAGTGCAAGTATATGTGTGTGTGTGTGTGTTAGATATGTCATATAACAGAGAGTCAAATAATTGTAACTCTAACATCTAGAGTGGAATAGGTATATTTTTTTGCTAAAAGTTAGGTATGTTTATAAAACAGTAGTTGATAACTCCATATGAGCCGAGACATTGGCACCTGCAATAGTATCTGCATGGATGACCTGAGTTTTCGGAATGACTTTCTAATCGAAACCAGTTCACACAGGTATTCTGGCGCCATATCATTAATAGATTTATAAGTTATTAATAAAATCTGGAAATGGATACGCTGTCTAACAGGTAACCAATGTAATATTTGAAGCATTGGGTTGATATGATCATATTTTTTTAGTATTTGTCACTATGTAAGCTCCCCTATTCTGAATTCGCTGAAGGCGATTAATGTTATAATCAGATATGCCATATTACAGGGAGTTACAATAGTCTATACGAGATGTAACAAAGGCATGGACTACAGCTACAAGTGATTCTTGTGTCAAGAATACTTTTAAACAGTGGATGTTCTTAAGATGGTAGTAGGCAGCTCGGCATACTGATGTGACATGTTCATACATTTTAATACATTGGTCAAAAATAACCCCTAGATTTTTACTGACCCATTAGGGGTAATCGAAGACTCCTCTGTAACAGTGGTGTCTTTAGCTATTTAACACAATGTGGTGATGCCAAATATATAATATTTATTTTATTATCATTTACTTTTAGAAGGTTTTAGGTCATCCATAGCCGAATATCAGCATTACAATGTTCTAAATTATTCAAGGAAGAAGAGATTTAGCTCATTGTCAGGATCCAGTGATATATACTGCTGTGTGTCATCAGCATACAAGTAATATTTAACCCAATATCGCTGCACAATTATTCCAAGAGGACGCGTATACACTGTGAAAGCCGGAAGAGCAAGAACTAAACTCTCTGCTACACCAGATAACAAAAACTGAACCTCAGATAAAATACCATGAACAGACACTCTCTGGGAGCGTTGTTCAAGATAGAATCGAAATCATTCAAGTACTTTACCTGACAGACCAAACATGTTTTTTAACCTAGAGAAAATTACATTATGGCCAACTGTATCAAATGTAGCAGACAGGTCCAGAAGAACAAGTATTACTGGCTTACCTTGAACAATTGACATCATAATATAATTGTTCACCCGAATCAAGGCTGTTTCATTGCTGTGATTACTTTTATAGACAGACTCTAGTGATTCATTAAGGTTATTATTGATTAAATATTTGTTTAGATGGAAAGCGTAAGATTTGAAACAGGTCTGTAATTGTTTCGAATATTACAGCCCATTAGTTTTTTGTTTATGTTAATGGTTTTACAAGGGCAGCATTCGTGGATCTTGAGAAAACACTCAAAGAAATGATTTATTAACTATATTTCTAATTGGGCTTATCAGAACATCCACACAATCTTTCACAAGCCATGTAGGCATAGGGTCAACTGCACAGAAAGCATTAGATGACCTTTTCAGCAACTGTCGGATATCAGTCTCTGTAAAAGGATCAAAGTATCTATCATGGATATGCACGACTCTTCAACCAATGACTTCCCCTATGATAAGGTGTTGGAATGGAACCCACTATGTATATTTAATATAACTTGACAATAGAAGTTATTAAAACAATGGGCTATATCTTTATCTAAGTTGATATTATTTGGAAGGGAGTAGGTAATACTTCATTCACAACACTGAAAACAGTTCTTTTATTTCCCTTGAATGCTTTAATTCATAATGAACACAGACACTGGTCTTGATGCACAGGCGCTCACAATACATTCTTGGTCTCTTTGCAGCTTGTATGTTCTTATTGTACCATGGAAGCATTGGTCTTCTTAGCATTTCCTTTGTCCTTAAAGCTGCATGCTCATCTATAATGTCTCTCAATCTACTATTATAGATATCCCCCAGATGATCCACATCATCCGGTGACTCCAATACCAGAGAAGAGACTCGCAGATCAGCAAGAAACGCCTCATTGTCAATAGACCTTTCTTAATATTTATGCATGCGGGGATATCCATTTATGGTTGCTTTCTATACTGGCTTTTCATCACAAAAAGCCCTCATTGCCTTCTTCAAATGGGTGGAACCAACAGCCAAAAATGCACATAGTCCATATTATACACCACCCAGGTGTATGCCACTTGTAGACGAACTGTTCATGTTTCTGTGTAGGTTGCGATTAGGCCTGCTAGAACAGGACCTAAGCTCACGCTTCAACTGTTCCATCCCAACCATCAGCCGGATATTTCTGACATGGGTCAACTTGCTCTACTTCGTTCTGGGGTGCATTCTTATCTGGCTGCCACGAGACAAGATAGACTTCTACATGCCAGACAGTTTCCGGAAATCATATCCATCCACATGTGTTATCATTGATTGTACTGAACTATATACAGAGAAACCTTCATCATTAATACTTAATTCACAACTATATAGCAGATACAAAAGCAATCACACGTTCAAGTCACTGATTGGTATATCTCCACATGGGGCAGTAACATTTGTATCACCGTTATACACAGGGGGAATGTCAGATGTTGAGATTACTTGTTTATCTGGTTTAGTTGATCTGTGTGAGGCTGGTGAGAAGGTGATGGCAGACAACGGATTCACCATCAAATATCTCCTGGAAGCCAAAGGTGTTGGTCTTAATATACCCCCCCCCCTCTTACAGGATAAAGGGTGGTTCAGCTTAGCTGAAGTTGAAAAAACCGAGTTGATCGCCATGTAAGAATACACGTGGAGCGAGTAATAAGAAGAGCAAAGGAAAATCATCTCTTTGATTCCATCATCCCTATGACAATGACAGAGTCTCTCAAAATAAATTGACTGTTGCATGTCTCTTTGCTAATTTCAAGGGTCCTGTGATTGCAAAGGGTTAAACAATATCTCTGTAGAAACTCTAATTAACCCTCAATCTCCTCCTCATCCTCACCATTCAATATGCCATTGCCCAGAAAAAATTCAAAGAAGAATATGTCCACCTTGTCCTTGACGATTTGCCAGAAATCCTGATCAAACCATATCTCCTCTCGATGATCATCCCCCTCACACTACACATAGAAATCGCACCATTCGAGCCCAGTTATTGCCAGCTGTGCCTGGACCTGAGTGTAATATTGGTGACTTCTCTTTAATTGAAGTCTCCCATCTGAAGTTCGCTGTAGAAATTTGGCATCTAACACAGTTGATACTTGTGGACATTTGATCTCCAGAAGCCCAAACACTTGATACCTAGATGGGTCATAAACCTTTCTATCTGGACTAACAGCTAGCCAGGGTGACCATTGACTGATGACAAGGCCACATTGACTGGAGAAGTGAGCCCATTGTTGTATGCATTAGCGGCCCTCGGTTCACTGATTCTGTCTGTACTCGCCTTGTTGACTTCAATCTGGCGACCAGTGTTTCTTGATTCTTACGTCTCACGTATATACTGTGCATCCTAGATGCAGTGAGGTGAAACTTGCGCAACTTATGCCACAACTTTGAATCAGACTGTAAACTTGTCTGCTCTTCAAAGTTGTATATTTCCGATATTTTCAGGTTTAGACCCTCCAACTCTACTATTTCATACAAACTAGGCACAAAGTTGTAGTGGTTATCCATTTTGCACATAACTGGAAGGTGTGCAAATTCCACATCATCGTACACATTGAATATATAATGTGAGTGGAGTTTCTGCTGCACAGCTAGTACAGAACCAAAAGGAGCAATGCCATACTTGGTCTGCACAATAATATTATCATCCACTAACATTGGCAGTATGAGAGCATTTGGGGTGATCTCATTCAATGTGATTTTGAAGCTTGCCAAATCAGGTAATTCACCACGGCATGGATTGTACAATTTTGATGTAATTGTTGGTCTGGGATCTGTCCTCTCAGATACACCTTTGTATTTGCCATATCCAACTACAGTTAACGATTGTACTTCATCTGCAGCAATCTTTTCTCGTCTTAGCTGATGCAATGTTTTTGGGTGAGATGTCTTTGCTACATCTTCTGGGATAGCTCTCAGTTTCATCATCTTGAACTTGGCCACCTGATACAGCAGTTCTGCAACATGGCCACAACTCCCTCCAGCACCCTTAGCACATGAACGTGATGCACTGATGACACTTGGTCCTTACCAATCACTTGTTGCTTGACGATCGGTGTCTCCAGGGCTTGTTAATGAAACAACTGGACTACCAAGTTCAACCTGATAAAAAGAAATACATAGTCATTACCAAGAGTATAGTATCCTTAGTAATTTGTTAATAATTAAATTGAACTTTGTAAACACTATAGGCATTCTGCTCAGATTATATATAATCATTAAATGGTTTGGCTAACATGTATTAATAGAAACATTACATATATACTGTATATGTATCCATAATAAAAACAATATTTATGTCCATGTTTTTCTGTTATATATTAGAATACGTACACTGACATGATGTGGTTCTAGATTTTCTTCATGGACCTGTAACACCGTCCCTCAATGTGGCATCCAATAGTACTAGACAATACTGTATCAGATAAAAGATAACTTAAAATTAGTTTTGAATTATCTTTAAGGGATAACATATTAAATAACAATGTGATCTCTTTATTTGAAAAGATATATACACATGCGGGTGATAGCCTAATCATAATGGTAGGTATTTCATTCAACTGGTACCCTACATTTGTGTAGATATATGATGTGGCCCCCGGGCCCAGACATTGACCTGAAGAGGTTGAACGCACACGTATATAATCCAGTTTATGTACATGTGTATGAGGGAAAGGAACATTCACTGTAATATATGTAAATCACTTTTAAACATTGTCAGATACTAAACTTAATAGCGAAGGATTGGATTAATTAGACTAGATCTAGTACTAGACTGACACTAGATCTAGTAAATCTAGTAGTATTACTATTAGTAATAGAATAACAATAACACAATACACTCTACATACCTTTTATGCCAAAAATGTAACTTTCGCTGAAACATCTCCAGAAGCTTTGTTCCAGTTCCTGATGTAATTTTCAACAAAAGTATACCTACATTCTGGAACTATAAACAAATCACGATCACTGTATGTCACTGTACTGGATTCCGCTATGTTGATATTTTGCGCGAAGCCCCCTTAGCCTCGATCTGGATCTACTCATGAATACTCAGTAGGGAATATTGAGAAAGGTCTATTGACTTACATTTTCTGTATGAAATAACTTTAGCTAAAACAGATTGTCTCTGTAAAGATACAATAATTTTAATCAGGAAATGATCAGATAGCATAGAAGACAGTCACGCCATTAATTATATATAATTATTAATTATATTATTATAAATTAAATCTATATTACATAAAATACAAAATACATAAGTGTAACTTATCTAATAGCTGAACTATCCGTGCAATATTCCGGTGCCTTTACATCGAGAGCCGGTCATATTTCCCGCCACAATAAGTCATAATGAGAGAGAATGTTCGGTTGTTCTTAAAATAATTGTTGATAACTGTTCATGGTGATATGGCATGTTCATTCCATATTTATATATTTATAAATAAAATAGACTGATTTATTATATTGGCCCGCTAGAGGTTGTCAAATTATCAATGTATTTTGGGAATACAAAATGACTTGTTAACATTTTGAGTAACCAGATGGCATAGGTGTGAAAGACACCAGATTTCAAGTATGATCAAAACTAGTTAAAAACAATAGTAACTTACATCAGTAGGCATAGTGATGATTAGATATAGTGAACGAATCATTTCGCTGATTTAAATATTAATGTTCGCAAATAAGCAATTGGTTCTAGATCCTTAGACCTTGGGAATGAAACATTACTTCAAAATGTAAAATATCATATGAGTGGAACTGATGAAAAGTTTCCTTAGGAAAAGAGGTTCGGTTTTTATTTTGATTGTAGATGTCGATATGTGTCTGTGCCTGTATGTATTGATTGAAAGCATGAAAGATAAATATATGGATGGATAGATGGATAGATAGATATATAGATAGATAGATAGATAGATAGATAGATAGATAGAGAGGGAAAGATAAATAGATAGATATATAGAAAGATATATATCTATCTATCTATCTATCTATCTATCTAAATATATGTATATCAATCCATCTATCTATCTTTCATGTTTTCCCTTCCAATCAATCAATCTATCTATCTATCTATCTTATCTATCTATCTATCTATCTATCTTCTATATATATATTATATATATATATATATATATATATAATATATATAGATATATAATAATAGATAGATATATATATATATATATATATAAATATATATATATATATATATATATATATATCTATTATATATTATATATCTATCTATTATATATATATATATCTATATATCTATCTATCTATCTATATATATATTATATATATATATTATATATATATATATATATATATATATATATATATATATATTATATATATATATATATAGCTGACTGTCTATTTGTCTATCTGTTTCCTGTTTGAATGTATATGAGTGATGTTAGAATGTCGCTAAATATATAAATAACAAAGCATGGATGGTCATAGCTAGATATAGATATATAGATATATATCACTATTTTTGACCGTGTCATCAATCATTATTGTCTATATATGTAGATTGATCTGTCCTTAGTGTGTCTATGAGATAACACTTATTTCTCTCTCTCTTCTCTCTCTCTATCTACCTATCTATCTATTTATATATCCATGTAGCTAGCTAGCTAGCTAGTTAGTAGAGATATGCCTAGTTATTCTGACTATACGTGTGAATGTATCTGAGTGATTCAGTGAATGGTTTTGTGAGTGACTGAGTGAGTGAGTGAGTGAGTGACCCAGTGAGTGACTGAGTGATTGAGTCAGGGAGTCAGTGAGTCAGACAATTAGTCAGTCAGTCAGTCAGTCAATTTGTCACTGACTCAGTCAGTCAGTTAGTTAGTCAGTTAAAGTGCTTGCTGATGCTTAACCAAATAAGAACATTTCTGTGTCTACTATTTTATTTGCGATTTGTTGACTATTAACACATATACGAGGAGGATGTTCTTACGTAATGTTTATAACAAACCAATATATGCTAGGTCTATATTACCTTTTAAGAAATAATATTTTATATCCCCTGTTATATCATAGGTGAGTGGATTAAAGTGACCGAAACAGTTTAGAAATATGCAAAGACACAAGGCAAGAACATGCCAAAATGTGACCGCAAAATTGGTTCTCAACTCTCTTCATATCCTATATCAAAAGAGCATATAATGAATCAGCCATATATCTACCACCTATGCATAAGGTGAGCGGGGTCATTCCCAATTCATATATCACATAACTGGACGTTATAGGATTTAGAGTATCACATCCAACCTAAACATGGCTGCTTATGGTTTCTAACATCAAAAGTGTCATAACATTGGTACAGTATCATACACCCTTTAAGCTCATCTGTTTGAACTTGGCTTTTAGGAGTTTTTCTTGTCGATTGGTAATTTACAAACATAAGAATTTTGTAAGTTTTGATCAATATGTAAACCACTAGACACTAGCTTCAGTGAGATTTCAAGTATTCTAAATATACATTGTTATAAATATCATTAAACAATATTTTAAAATGGGTTTGTAGATTTGATGTCCTACATTAAAAATATCACTTGGTTTTGAAACACAACAGCGAAATAATAAATCGTTTCTCAATCTTGTCATGATAGTTTATTCACATTAAGACAGCCGGATGTAGTAAGAAACAATGTAATAAAAAATGAATGATAATATGAAAATAACATATATCAGCTAGAATCCAGCAGGTAACGTTGAATCCACGTCTCGCCCTGGTGTTATTTCCACATGAAAATTAGTTCCGATTATGACTAAATCCTTGTAATGATTTACTTTAAAATCCATGACATGATTTCCACGTTGAATGTATGCCATAATTTCAATCTTTAATCCATTTCATGATTTCATTTCTGAATATACGTTGATATTTCAGTATACTATATCTGTATGGCCTAGGTTGTAATCGATTTGTTCTGGATATGCAAAAACTATTAGCCGTGGTTAAGGTTTGCTTGGTCAAATCCATTAAGTGGAAACGTTAACCAACCAGTAATCCAGACAAACCTTTACACGCTAATATCTTTATCTTGACAACAACAAAAAACAACAACAGTTGATTCAATTAATAGATATGCCTCAATTCGACCAAAGAATGTTATTTTCATAAACAACCTTATATATATAATGCGTAATGGTACACAGCTAATTGTTTCACCCCATACGAACAATGTCATCAACGCCACATGTGATGCAATACCCTAACTAATACCACATTATGACTGATAACATTGTCAGGACTAGATTATTCATCAGTTCATAACAAATAGACAACACCTCAATATACAATAATTAATAAATATAATTAATACTAAGATTGTTATTCCTAGGCTGTTTTAAATCTTGCAATATATATATATATATATATATATATATATATATATATATATATATATATATATATATATATATATATAGACCTATCGATAAATGATGAAACTTATTAAACTAAAACTTTGTCATTAATTTACATTCGGAATAGCATTAAGTCTTCAAAATGAGAACATCATAGCCGGATATTTTTAAATGATAACATTACATATATGTGTTGTACCTCCTAAAAGAAATTATTACTTGGTGAAACTCCAAGGTAAAACTACGTATATATCAGTTTAATTGCTATCCCAATTTTCTTAACGTTTACATTCTGTAATTAATTCCCCCTTTTTCGTCAAATGTACAGCAATTTCTAATAATGCGATATAACTGAAGTGTGTATACATATCGTAATTGTATTACATTTTGATGAACCATCAATAATACCTTTATAGATCAGTGAGTGCCAAAGCCATCAATGTGGCACTCAATCTAGCATTATTAAAAGCAGTAGACATGTGGCTTCTAAAAATCGACTACAATGTTTTTAACAAAAAGCCATACGGTTTCCGCTAAATGAGGACAGGCCACCATGTTGAACGTTCTCACACTGTTTATTGCTAGGCACAAATGCATTGATTATATAAGTTTATATGAGTAACTTCACTGATATTAAACTTCCACACAAACAGGAATTATAGTTGAGTATATTATAACCAGATTAAGTAGATGCAATATACAAGATGGTTTAGACTTCGTGAAGTTTCATCAAAAAGGTATCCACATAATCATAAACCAAAGACTACGTATGCCTAGAATCTACAGTTAGAGTTCAGTGTGCATATCTGAACTGTACCGGATTCAGATTGTCTGTATGTCGTATTCAGTCGTGGATGTCTAGAAAAGAAATATCCAACCAGTGCTGGTTCAAAATACGTCCAATTTTAAATTTAATAAACTGAAAAGCAATGCTATCGATGTAATATGAAATGATCGACAACGTCTCTTGTTTAGGTGGCTTTCCCTTTTTTCCTTTTCCTTCTGACGATATAATTGTGTTCGCTTGTGCTAATTTCTGCTCCAAAGATGTTTCTTTCTTGGCCTATCTTCAAATGTTAGATCGAGTACACCAGCTGCGTTTGAAAGAGATGAACAAATTAATAGCGACACCGAAAAGCATTTAAATACTTTATTATCGAAAATGCATTATTTTTATTTCTTTTATAAACAACACTGTTTTGTAGTCTTGAAGCGCAGATGGTTGCTTCGGTCAACCACCATCCCTTTCTTTACTTCTAAGATGTCAATATTAAGGTTCAATGTTATTTAAATAATTTAAATTTATTCTGATTTAAAATATGTCCTAGTTTTAAACCGCTTCAACTCAAACAATAGAATACATAAATAGCATGTAGCAACAAAATACTATATATTTAATATAACCTTCTGGTGGCAGCATAGTTGGAGGGATTCTAGCATAATCCAATAGGGAAAACATCTTAAGTATTTCTGAAAAACATAATGATTCTTACTACAAGATAAGGAATCAAAATTAGTATTTAAAAAGTTGCAATATAATCATGATGTACTAGTTTAAAATATATATATTGCTCATGATTATATCTGTTTGATTCATCCTTTAATTCAGATTACTTCCATCTAGGTAAATATGGGTCCACATATTTAACTGTATAGTTAAACATTCACACCCGTTTCATATTAACTGTTTGTCATGTTTGACTATATTCCAAATGTTGTCATCAAAATTATTTGCATGCAGTTAATTTTCTTAAGAGTGATTGAATTGAATATCCTCAAAATGTAAAGCACATACTTTGTTGTGTTACAACTGATATGGCTTTCTCTCCGGTAAATTAGTTAGATAAATATTCTGTATCGGTGTGGTGCATCCATGGAAAATGAATTTCATTTTTATAAAAAATATCAGACATCATTAGCGATGTATGTACGGAAATCTCCTCCGTATACACCCTAATATTCTAATGCATCATAAAAACACACAGCCAGGTGATAGAATGCTGTCAACAATATATCAAAATAACTTTCTAAATACAAATGTACTTGATATGCGAGTATGAGTGGAAAATATTTGTTTGATTGGTATGTTTTTATTACCTGTTATCTTTTGGGGGAATCTGAAACAAACCTATTTCTGCTGTTGCTACAGGATAATCAATTAAATAAGCCACTGAACATATTATGACATAGCCAAGTTCCATCAACTTCATCATTTGTTACTTCGTTTGTTTCCCACAATTAACCTTCTAGCTTGTTCAACAATTACTTATGTTGACGTTATGATCTGGATTCCAAATGAACTTCACCCACTATTTCTACTAAGATATCAACAGAATGCAACGACGTGGAAAGGGCAATGAAATCCTATATTTTAATTTCAGACAAGCATCTGGGATGATCGTTTAATTTTCAGTACCATTCTGGAGTCTAGTACTCTCTAGCCGAACTGTCTACGCTACCAGTTGATAGGATAATGGTGCAGCATTTGATGTCATCAACGTGTACGAATTGATTTCGCAATTCAGTATTAACCTGTAACGAAGTTCTTAGAATATTACGTACCAGGCGTCAGTTTTTCATACATTTATGCTATAATATTAGGTAATACAGCCCCCCCCCCCAACCGAGTACTAATCTGTCACTGTTCACTTAACCATAGAATGAGTATTTGTTTGGATGATGATAAATAAATATCGATAGTTTGTAGAGTTCCAACTTGGGGGGGGGGGCAATGTAGATCTTAGTGGTCCTTACAATACCTTACCTGACTTCGTATAACACACTTTAAGATTAATGATTAAATGGCGTGGTTCTTACAAAGGTTCATCTTAATAGTTCAGGTTCGGTCTTATTTTGTGACCATTGCCATAATAGCAATAATTCAATGGTTATTATCGACTATTGATGCTGATCATGTTCTATTCAATGTTGTGAGCGTCGATATTTTGGCAGAACTTCAGGATGAATTGCTATAATGTAGTCTGATTCAATTATCTGGTTTTAACAGCCAAGTGTTACAAATACACCATTAGCTCATTGGAGTTAGGACTATCACATCAACAAATATTGTTATTCTGGAACGACAGTTGAACGTCAGCTAATCTTTACAACAAATTTTATCAGTTATCGTAATAGAATAAAAACTCCCTAGAAAAACCAAACCTGGTTTCGTACTATAAACCTATCAATACATTATTAAAAAGGGTATTTCTTTTCAACATATACCGCATTATTCCCAATTAATAGACCAACCCGTTATTTATTTTGTGCCCACGGTGGAATGACTTCCCCCAAATCATGTATGTATGTTCTGTTTAAATATAATTTACAGCGCGCCATGTGTTGATAGGCTTATTACTACCCACACGTGAAGGTGGGCTTAGTCTGCCAGGTGCTGAATTCCGCATTTATCAAATAGCTGAAAACCATATTTATAGATTTCCACACCTGTTAATAGTTTTATATATTTGCCTGCTCTCTACTAGCGACAGCACATTATGAATGAGTTTTCTATCAGATCATTTTATGTTTTGTGAACTTATGTTTGATACAGTTTTGTGATCAGTAATAAAACGTTTTGACTCAAATTTCTGAACAAAAGAAATGTCTTAGTATTGTTTCAATTTATTTTATAACAACAACAACAGCAGCAGCAACAACAACAACAAAAACAACAACAATAATAATAATAATAATAATAATAAACATCTATAGCGCCAATATCCTCCTTATCTGGATGTATCTAAATAATGAAATATGTTTTGTGTGTATTGTCTGTCCAAGAACATGGGAACTACCTCTGAAACTACCATTTCTTGTTTTAATTGATTGAGACTTATTCGTTAAGAATGAGTGGATCCAGGTGAGTGCTGTCCCCGATATACCATGCCAATCAGAGAGGCGATCTATAACCGAATAATCAATGGTATCAAGAGCTGCAGATGAATTTAATAGTGTCAGTGTTGTGGCTTTCCCTGTGTCCCTGTTTAGTGATATGTCGTTGTGAAATATCAGGAGAGTGGTTTCTGTAGAATGAAATTATTTGTTAGCAAAATGATTAAAGTTTAAGTTACCATTCAAACGACTGGATACGACATTTTCAAATTTTTTAGATATGATAAATATATTAGAAATAGATCTATAGATGTTTAGGTCATTAGCTGGTGAAGATGTTTTTAAGAAGAGGGTTTACATTGGCATGTTTAAAATGAGAAGGGAACATTCCGGAGCTTAGTCATACATTTATTATCTTGGTAATTGGAATAATTAGTGTGTGAAGACAGGATTTTAGCAGAAATGTAGGGATAGAATCAAGTTCACAGGACTTATTGGGGATGATAAAATCAGTTTAGAAACCTCAGTAAGTGAGGCTGGTTTAAACACTGTGCAAGGATAATGTACAACTGGAAAACCAATATTACAATTGGAACCAAGACCTGGGAAAGAAGCCAGACATTTGATGATTGTATCTTGAAATATCGATATACAATAACTTTTGTTAGTGACGGATTAATAACATTTGTCATAACTAACTGCGAACACAAAAATGGACAATAAACTGTTCCAGAAATCTTTTTTATTTTTCTACAATTTAACCTGTTATTTTTACAATAATATTTTATCGGTATAATAATTATACTTTAAATCAATATTTGAATAGACCTTAGAATAACAGAGTATCACTGAATTAGCACAAATCTGCTTTTCACGCCGTTTCTATGTTCGTATCCTTACGAATTTCATAATTAATAAAGAAGCTTGATTGAAACTTAAATTGACAAATAGTAAAATTGACTTGTACTATAGTTGATAAATCCAGTTTATATTAATTCTAAAATAAAATACAAAAACGGATGTGACTCACGATATGATGATAAACCGATTTATAGACAACTCTATCTTACTCAATCAATTTTGTTTTAAATATTTCAAAAGACTTGTGCATGTCAATAATTTGTTTTGCTTAAAATGTGTTTGTAAATT
Organism: Paralvinella palmiformis; assembly: GCA_025642065.1. NCBI lineage: Eukaryota > Metazoa > Annelida > Polychaeta > Terebellida > Alvinellidae > Paralvinella > Paralvinella palmiformis. The sequence continues at coordinate 1,696,081 of JAODUP010000013.1, read as the reverse complement.
TCACATGCTGAGATTCTTACACAAGCATTATTAAATATATAATGTCAATTATATTACTTGACCAAACTTAAGTCTAGCCATTGAGTTGGTCACAAAATGGCCAGTTTTTACTGAGTGACGTAATTCATTATGATTTGTTAGATACTTCATTAGATGATTAATTTATGTAAGTGCAGAATCACACACTCACAAAGAAAACGATAACAAGTTGAATATATATATATATATATATATATATATATATATATATATATATTCTTTGTTTAGATATTCAACGCTGGACTGCAATTTACATTGAGTAGCATTTTGTCCAGAAGTCAAACAGGAGCAAATAATAGTGTTCTTTCTTTGGCTTTATACGAGAGCACAGATTACAATTCTGTTCTAGAAAACGGTAGATTCATTTATGAGCTTAAGTAGACAAACACGATTTACAGTAAAACAGACTTTGAATATAGACGACCTATTATGTCTGACAATAGCTACTGCAATAACGCATAGTCGAGACTTCTGTGCCATTCGTGGAACCTTATCAGAGAGTAATGGCTGGGAAATTCCGGTCTCACTCAGATGCATTATGACGATATGCCAGTTTGTCCGTTTGTCCATGGCAGAGTGTCATACGGTGTAGAATGGGTGATACTTCCGTTGATGCTGGAGATGCAGTTATTGTTCGGTGTACTCAATGGTAAACGGAAAGCCGGCTTATGAAGTTATGGAAATTGACAGGAATGGTTAACGAGACACATTATCCAACACACTAGGAAGCCAATCATTCCGATTATGAAGATTTAGAAGCTACAGTTTATATCTAGTCTAGTAACATCAGATACCACAGACTAGTAACTCATCTTGGCTTTCCAAATATATTTTGCTGACGACCCTATCTGTTAAATGTCGATCAAAGGCAACGCAGAACAACGCAGAAGAACCCAAAAATCTGTTTATTTGAATGAAACACATAAAAGCATTTTAGGTTAGTATATGTTTGTGTGTGTGTTTGTGTTTTGTGTGTCTATGTGTGTGTTAGTGTGTATTGGTATGTGTGTGTGTGTGTGTGTGTGTGTGTGTATTTGTGAGTATGTGTGCGGGCGCGCACGGAGTCCTGTTATCCGTAATAAATGGATGAATAGGTCATACCAACACGCCTACAATTTCATTCCATTCCCGAAGTTTTGTCATTCACTGGCAAGAAGCAGTAAAGCCCTGTGGGTAAACGTTTCTTCCAAGCAAAGAACCAAACGCAAACGTAATCTACATGCGGCGAAACTATAAAAAATTGTGATCGAATATAATAAAATAAATGCTATTCCGAGTTCTATCCCCAATCGCTCAGAACATCATTAACGTGTTCTAATCAGTTTTCTAATATTCTCTAAATATAGCTGATCGATCTACGCATTTGATTAGAAACCCTATTATCTCAATGCCATCCACAGACTACGGCAAGTGTGAGATAAGTCGTGCAAATTAGTGGCATTATAATACCGTCAAGATTTAGTCCTCAATCACGGAAGATGTACAAAGGTAAACTTCTTTCATTATCTAGGTAATTCGAGTCTCATCCAGATCCTATAAACATATTAATGTTATGTGTCCCTTTATCTGGTTCAGGAGATAATGATAGAGACAACATATGACTCTCCTGGTAAGTTTCCGATAACGGATGGTTTGAGGTACTGAGTGGCATACCGTCAGATTAAGGTTCTAATCCGAATGATAGTTGTGTTTGGGGGATGTTTCACTACAGAATGGTCTCCTCAGCTACATTTTTTTAAGAGCCTACCCAAACCACTTACTCACTCAAGGCTGATACTGATTTACTACTTCCATTACAATAGGAGAGTGTCTTAAATTGAGTGAGTGAGTGAGTAAGTGAATGAGTGAGAGAGTGAATGAGTGGGTATTTTATTTAGCTTAGGCGTTGAGGATATAGCTGAGGGGAAACGTGATAGTCATGCCATACGCCCGAAATACTGTGCTTTGTCGGAGGATCTGGACTTGCTTCCCAGTACTCCAACAACTGCACTTCCTGTAAGATGCAGTATTATAGAAGGTAAACGTTTGGCGATTTTTTTCACAAACTTTCAGAGTAGTGAACATAAATATCCTTTCATACTAAATGTGCAACAAATATCAAGAACATTTCCTTTTCTTTAGCTTAACGGGGTCATCAAACCTCTTTCGAGATCATTCCGTCTTGACGAAGGTGATGTCATCTTTCGTCCAAAATGGCTTTTATCTGATCTGATATGTTTATTTATTTATGTGACTTCGGCTTCGTGTTTAGCCATTAGCGAGACTTCCAAGTACTGGCACATTACTTTTTTGACATCTTACTCGTCCAGCACAATGACGGCGCACATTTTCAAACATCTGACAGAACGTAAACAATAATTATCACAGTTTTCCCAAGTGTGTCACATACTCCATTAATGGCACCATTCATAACCTTTTTTTGTAATTGTTTCTGAAAGATGTACGACAGTACACATTATCCTCATTCGTCTACGCCAGTCTTTAACCCCTTATCCTAGACGTATCCGTCCTTAACCCTTGTCCCTGTTTAAACATCTTCACCTAGTGTATGGCAGGCCATGCTCGTCGGTCTAGCGAACAATACTTATCGTTCTCTTTCTTATTGTATCGTATTCCATGCTTCCTCCCTCACGCGGTATATGACAGTCCATACCTGTCAGTCCTGTATATATGAGTCATTCTCTTACTTGATAATCCAGTGTATGCCAGTCCACATCTATCAGTTCAGTATAAAATAGTTTTTATTCCTCTTCTCATATATATATATATATATATATATATATATATATATATATATTTCCTGCTCCCAGTCTTTATATAACCCGTTAGACAGTTTATAAGCTCAACATATTACTAGGAACTAAAGATGTTTCCTTAAAATGCCAAGTCCAATGAGCTGACGTCACAAAAATCTTTTGAGGAAGTAATCTATCTAATATATGTCTTTGTTACCGAACAGACATATATAATATACGAACAGACACTTACATATACTTTTAAACAAGGAGAGGTTCGAATAACGGCTCCACACTGACACACACACACACACACAGAGAGAGGGAGAGAGAGAGAGAGAGAGCCACATCCCGGTCATAAGTCCCAAGTATGATCAGTGCCGAGGCTAAACAATTCAACACAACACACACACAAAGACACACACTAACACACAGATAAACAGAAAAACACACACACACTAACCCCCCCACACACACACACACACACACACACACAAACACACACACACACACACACACACCCCCCCCCCCCACACACTAACACACACTAACACATACACCATCACTTACCATTAACACGAACATTAACCAGTAAACGTCCTTTAACAAATCCTTTTAGTTAATTAAGGGATAGATCTTAATATCGTGGCTCTTCAATTAACCTTCTCGACGTGCATAAGATCTAGTCCGTGACAACAAGAAGACGACACCTAGTTATGATTAATTTATTAATCAGAAGCTAAACACGTTCTATACACGACAAGATATGTGTCAACGTTAATTAATCGTGGATTGATCGCAATAAATATCAGTACAGTAACAATAAATGACAACAGCTTCAGCTAAGCATCGTATAAAAAGACTGAACAATGCTATATTTAGGTAAACGACTCGTAGAAAATGGAAAAATCTTTGTATTATTGCGAGTGTTTATTTATTCTTAAAATCTCTAAAGGTGGCGTAACCATGGCGACATTAATTATGTACACACTTGACGTATAAGACACGGGACTGTCCGACCAATCCGGAACGTAGCGCCGCCTAGAGGTTATAACCCAGCCATAATTAGTGGTTACTAGAGCTGTGTATGTCAGATTTCCTGGTCGTGGGATCGAATCCTATGTCCGGTGATGTCCGCCTATGGGTGACATATCTCGACGTTTCGGCCCAAATAGGAATGTACACGCAGACGATAGATCCAGAAATGGTGTCCGTCCGGAACAGGGTTGTAGTTTTCCTGGTTTTAATTTTAGCTGTCGTTGGGGTCCCTGGGGTCGCTATGACGGCCATTTTTATTATTATTATTATTGTTATCATTTTCACCTCCTCAGGTTGATCATTATTATTATCATCGACTTGATTATAAATAATACAAAATAATTTTCAATTATAATTGACATATTACAAATAACAATTATATTAATGACAAACTAACTACCAGCTCCCATGGTCAAGCTAAGCGCTTCTTAATACAAATAAATACGGAAGAAGTATAATAATAATAATAATAATAATAATAATAGGACTAATGATATGTGAACAGATTGCGAAAACTCGTATAAAAAGACACCGAGATTTATATTAGGAAGAAGAACGTTATATTAACGTTGTATTAACGTTGTATTGACATTATATTAACGGTGATATAAAAAACCGCATATTTTTGCAGTAGTATATGTGGAAAATAGACATGAATATTAATGAAGAACAATTGGAATGATGATTAGAAATGCTTAAGAAATGCTTAAGACATGCTCAAGGAATGCTTAAGGTTAATTGGACATACAAAAAGAACAATGTTTAATCCCGTGAAGGTGTTATGTGTGGCTCGAAGAAACGCTCTTGCATGACAACTGTACGCACATATACACGGGCGATCGCGCACGCAGGCACGCACGCGTGCACGGACCCCACACGCACAAGGACACACACGCTCGCTAGCACGCCGTTAATTGACTAGCTGATAGTGGCAGCTAGGAGCTCTGCGAGTCGCTCCGGAATGGTCCCATCTTCTTTCGCTTAATCCGGAAGAAGATGAGGTTTGTACACAAGGCACAGCCACCGAGGATCCCGAAACATGTTCCTATAGCCGCCAAAGCGTGGATCCAGATGTTAACACCTTCATGTACGTCGACTGAAAAGGAAGAATTTAGATTAGCTTAATGGATACTATGGAAAATGTTTCTTATTAGCATAATTATTACAGATTAATATATATATATATATATATATATATATAGAGAGAGAGAGAGAGAGAGAGAGAGCGCGAGACAGGAGGGGGGGTGCAGTAGGTAATTAGAGACAGGTAGGCTAATATCTGACTCTTATTACATTATAACATATTGCCACCTTGTACGTCTGTATTATACTCTAGGTGTAAAATGTCTTTATATTAACCCTATTTAGCTGTATTTGTGTTATTGCTCCATCGTTGATATACTAAGTGTAAGAGGACGGAATACAGCTGACTGACTACATGTACTGTGACTTTGTGTGTACGCTTTATAAAGATAATTCACACACTGACACAGGTGTTATATTTTGTATTTAAAAGGCTATTACCACTGGATACTAGTGAACGATGCATTAAAATATATGTATAATTGTGCGCATATGTGTGTGTGTATGTGGGTGTGTATGTGTGTGTGTGTGGGGGGGTGATTAGTAATGGCCTAAAACACTACGATATACACATCCGAAACAACGCATACTACCACAAACCTATATATCTATGAATTTGTACATCAGTAAATAAACACACACACACTCATACACACACACAGAAAGAGAGAGAGAGGGGGGGGTGAGAGAAGAGAAAACACAGGCAGAAACTCAAATTGAGAGATACAAGAGGTATTACTACATTATAATGGTACCAGAGTGGTGTGAGGATGTCGTTAAAATATGTAGATAACAAGGCTTTGGTGATCATATCTAGATCTAGATATATATCAAGATATGGCTATCTTTGATCGCGGAATCAATCATTAGTGTCTATATTTGTAGATTAATCAGTCAGCTATAGTGTGTCTATGTATATATATATATATATATATATATGTGTGTGTGTGTGTGTGTATATGTGTGTGAGAGAATATGTTTACAGTGTGGAATAAGGTACTGTCACAGAGAATCTCAGATCGCGAATTTAAATTATGGACGATTCATCAGAGGACTGTTCTAGAAAATCGATATTCTCACAGGTTAGCTTGATATTGTGTGAAACTTCACTGGCAGAGAAAATAAATACAAATCATGATTATAGCATTTGGGGGTGGCACACTGAATATTATTTCTTCATGCTGTAATTGTGCTGTTTGTCTCGACGTGTACAACTTCTAGACCTAAAATCTACCTCTTTACGTACCATACCCCCGACAACACAACACACACCACACACACACACATATATATATATATATATATATATATATATAACTCCAACTATGTACTTACTGCTTTCCTGGGCGGTAGTGTACATCAATGTTACGAGCGCCGACAAAATCCGTAATAAGTATTCCATTTTGTCCGCAAAATAGTTGACAGTACAACTGGTCTCATCAGAATTTCCCTGTATCTCTCTCTCTCTCTCTCTCTCTCTCTGTGTGTATGTATTGTGTGTGTGTGTGTGTGTGTATGTTTCTACGGCAAGTCCCTACTATTACTACACACTGTCTATATGAGAAGCGACAGACGTGTTAGAGATGCCTTAAAGCCAATGTTTGGTGGCTGTTATCCATTTTGCCATAACCCGACAGCAGGTTGTTGTTGTTGCTGTTGAGATAGGAGGCTGGTAGGCTGTGGTGTGCCACAGCTTAGCTGGGAGACAGAGTCTGGGAGCTAGATGATGGACCCAAGAGGACTGGCTGTATAACAACGACGGGCCGACAGCCTCATCGTTACTGGGCAACTCATATATAAATATATATATATATATATATATATATATAGTGTACTATTGCGGAATGGCGGTATTACTGGGTAAGCAAGGACAGTATAGTAAACACATTTCTCAGTTCTGGATTCTAAGCCTGTTGACTCATCCTAATATGGGTATATCTGTACAAGTAACGTTTTACTATTGACAGTAGAGATATTCCGAGAAAAGCGTGTTTGTGTGTGGAGGGAGGGAGGGGGAAGAGAGAGAGAGAGCCAAGAATGTGATCAAATAAGACAATTATATGTTTATATTCGGAGCTGCTATAAAACGCTGACAACTCCCTCAAGTACAAGGCGGTGAAGATTTCTGACGTTGATTCTACCATACCATGTCGCTGTATTTACGAATACAAAAACCTTCTATGGACATCTAGTACTGCTTTTTGGCTGAATGTTCCCATCAAATGTCCCCCAGCCAGTCTAATCTATCTTTTATTACAAACTCGTAGTGGTATTCTAAATAATAACCACAGAACGCCCCCCGCCCTGTTCATGCCGATATGCGAGTATTATGGACGACGTAATAATAGGTCCGTACGTTCTCCCATAGTTCTATGCCAAGAAACCCTTACAATGTCGGCTCTTGGGACAAAATGAGAACATCGCGATCAGTCAGAAATTTGTACCCTGAGTATTTCGTAAATATTGCATATTATCAGTACAACGAACTGTAGCCATGTTCGCTTACCTTTCTGCCACATTTTGTTTGTGAATAAGAGCGATATATATATATATATATATATATATATATCAATGATGAATGTTAGGATGTTAAGTGTTCGCGTTTGTCTAATTGCTAGATTACATTAACACGCATATTCATCAGGGAGTTGCAAAAATATTGGACCATTTTTATGCTCAAGCACGTGATGACTCATTTGTCTCCACGTCGAGGTGTATCATCACTACAAAAGCCCTTTTCAGGCGTAAAACACCCAAATATATGAACAATCACAAACACACACACACAATATATATATATATATATATATATATATTGGGAGAGACAGCGCGGGAGAGTTACGCCAAACAAACATCGTATATACTCAAACAATCAGAATAGTTTGTTCAGCTATCTGACTGCCTTCCTGTCCGTATGTCTAGCCATCTGTCTGCCTTCCTGTCTGTATGTATAGCTATCTGTCTGCCTTCCTGTCTGTATGTCTAGCCATCTTTCCTGTCTATATGTCTAGCTATCTGTTTGCCTTCCTGTCTGTATGTCTAGCTAAATGTCAGCCATCTTGTCTGTATGTCTAGTTATCTGTCTGACTTCCTGTCTGCATGTCTAGCTATCTGTCTGACTTTCTGTATGCGGGTCTAGCTAGCTGTCTGACTTCCTGTCTGTATGACTAGCCATATGTCTGCCTTCCTGTCTGTATGTCTAGCTATCTGTCTGCCTTCGTGTCTGTATGTTTAGCTAACTGTCTGCCTTTCTGTCTGTATGTCTAGCTAGCTGTCAGCCATCCTATCTGTATGTCTAGCTATCTGTCTGACTTCCTGTCTGTGTGTCTAGCTATCTGTCTGACTTCCTGTCTGTATGTTTAACTATATGTCTAACTTCCTGTCTGTATGTCTAGCCATATGTCTGACTTCCTGTCTGTATGTCTAGCTATCTGTCTGACTTCCTGTCTGTATGTCTAGATATATGTCTGCCTTCTTGTCTGTATGTCTAGCTATCTGTCTGACTTCCTGTCTGTATGTCTAGCTATCTGTCTGCCTTCCTGTATGCGTGTCTAGCTATCTGTCTGCCTTCCTATCTGTATGTCTAGGTATCTATCTGCCTTACTGTCATTCAATCTCTTACTCTTTCTGGTGATCTCTTTCTCTCTCTCCCATCCGTCCCATCTATATCTATGTTTGTCTGTCACCCCATTTATCTGTTTATTTGTCTGTCTGTCTCTCCATCGCCTATCTGTCTATCTGCCCGTTGAGTTTTATACTTTTCTGTTGGTGATTTATAAAACAAAATATCAACAATCGGTTATATTTAATCCGGTGACAGAAGGATGCTGGATGTGGTTGGTGATTGTGTGTTTGTGTGTGTATGGGGGGGGGTTAGTCAGCTAAAGGACCCTCTGCTTGATATGTATGTCTTTAGTATAATAATAATAATAATAATAATAATAACACCTGTGCCATCCTCATAAGATACACACAAACAAACAAACACACACACAGAGAGAGATACATACATATACACACACAAGCACACATCTTTTGGTTTCTTTGTTTTTATACCAATTTAGGATGGATGAAGTGTGGGGGTCCTCCTATCCTGGCATCACTTCAAGCTACTTTATTTTTCATGAGCCCCAAGTTCCGTTGGCAATTAATGATCAGGCGAGTCAGTGATCAGGTAAGTCAGTAGTCAGATGAATCAGTAATCAGTCGAGTCATTGGTCACCTTACTCTAAGTTACAACGGAAATAAAACGATCATGAAAGTAATCGTAATGTTCGCGGGGGGGGGGTTATGGCAGGGTACTCCCACCATCATCTGTTTGTGACAGAGAAAGAACCAACAATTGACAGATTCCGGATCTGTCCGGCACAGATGATCAGTATCATAAAATTAAATATCATCACCATCATCACCGGGTTCATAAACATAAATGTTTTATCACCATCACCATCGCCAGTATCGTCTTCAGTATCACCATCTTCATGGTCGTCGTCATCATCATCATCATCTTCATCATCTTCATCATCACTCCGAACACTACCACCATCATAATTATTAACATCGTCAGTATCACATCCACCAATACCATCACTACCATCATAGTCATCGTTACCACCACCACTACCACCATCAGCAGCAACACCACCACTACCACCAGCATCATCATCATCACTCTCTCTACCACCTGGTTCATCATCAGAACCACCAGTACCCCCATCATTATCATCACCACCACCAGTACCACCCTCTTCATCATCACCGCCACCAGTACCACCACCATCATTACCACCATGACTACCACCATCATCATCATCATCATCTTCATCACCACCACCACCACCACCACAATCTGCACAATCATTATCAGCACCACAACTACCACCATCATCTTCTTCACCACCACCACTACTATCATCATCACCACCACCATTACCACCATCATCAGCACCACAACCATTACCACTATCATCATCAACACCACCACTACCACCACCACTAGCACCACCACTACCAGCACAATCATCATCACAACCACCACTACGACAATCATCATCATCATCTCCACTATCACCACTATCAACAGCAGCACCACAACCATTACCACCACCATCATCATTGACAATCACTACTACCACCATCATCATCACCACCACCACTTTTACCATCAATTATCACCACCACCAGTATATCACACGCATCATCATCACCACCATCACTACCATCATCATCATCATCATCATATTTTCATCACCACCAGTACCATCATGATCCTGAGCATCATTAACATCATCACCTATACCAGTAGCAACATAGTTATCACAATCACTACCACCATCATCATCACCACAACTACTACCACCAGCATCATCATCACCGCCACCTATACCACCATCGTCGTCATCTCCATCACCACCACCACCACCACCACCACCACCATCATCATCACCACTACCACCAATACTACCACCACCAATATCACCATCACCATCACCATTTCCACCATCATCATCATCACCATCACTACCACCATCGTCATCATCACCATTACCTCTACTATCATCATCACCATCATCACCACCTCCATTACCAACATTATCATCATCACCACAACCATTACCACCACAATCATCATCACCTTCATAATCATCACCATCTTAATAACCACCAACACTACCAGCACAATCATTATCATCACCACCACCACTACCACCGTCATAATCACCACCACCACTACCATCATCATTATCAACCCCACCACTACCAACAGAATTATCATCATCACCACAGCCATTACCCCATCATCATCATCACCATCAGTACCACCATCATCATCACCATCATCAGCATCATTATGATCATCTCCACTAACACTATCATCAACATCACCACCACCATTACCACCACCATCATCACCACCACTACCACTATTATCATCACCACCACCACCACCAATCATCATCATCATCATCACCATAATCATCACCACAACCATTACCATTATCATCAGCACCTCCACAACTACCATTATCATCATCATCACCATCACCACTACCAGTATCATCACCATAAACACTAACACCACCATCATCATCATCACCACATCATTATTAGCTCCCAGTCTCTTATACAATGCCTCATCAACTAACTCACCTGAAGAGGATTGGTTTATCTTCTAAAGAGAGAAGCTTAGCTGTTAGAAACTCGCAGACTCAGCCGATGATGTATTGGCCTTCATCACCCATTTGTCTCCCAGAAAGCTGCTCTCTGATGTCATTGGCTCGTTGTAAGTGATGAGGCTCGTGGTGTCTTTGGAACACGGGCGTCCATTGACCTTTCCATCTTTGAACTTTTCTCTACCTGGAATATTCCGTTGTAGGACCTTTTCTATCTCTGGACCTTTTAAAATAGGGAGCGTCCCGTCTTTCAACCAACCTCTCTTGTCATCTTCCCATAACCCGACCTTCCCATCTTTGCGCCTTATTATTTTAACAACTTCCCGTGATTAGGCATTCCCATGTCAGAAGCCACCCCTTTTCTCTGTGTGTGATAAGTGTCTTAGCAACGCATAAAACCGCATAGACACAGAAAATCACGAATCGTGGATATAACCTATTGGATATAAGGATTGATCGGTGGATAAATCAACGAAGACGCATTTTCATGCTGAAAAGTGTAATGTCTCATCAGCCAGGCTGTGTGTGTATGTGTGTATTTGTTTGTGTGTGCGTACACACACACACATATACACAAACACACACACACAAAACATACATACACAAACACACAATCACACAAACAGACACACACTCACACACACAAAGTAACCAAGATGACAGAAGGCCTTATGTTATATTATGTTCACTATGCCACTCCCATTATGACACAGACCATTAATCCCTTTCTTATGCCTCCCTTGCATTTTTCAATTCACAACCCCCCTTCCATCCAACCCGATCTCTATGACGTCATACCGTAGCTGAGACATCGACACATGAGACGGCATAAAAACGTGACTTAGTATGACGTCATCTGGCGGTGACGTATTTATCTAACAGAATGCTGCCTTAGGCTTAGGCATACGCAAGCACACAATCCCCCCAAAAACATACACACACACACAGAGAGAGATGAGAGAGAGAGAGAGAGAGACACACACACACACACAGTCTGGGAAATTATATTTTTATTCAACTGTTGTAGACAACAATAGATAGATACATAGATAGATAGATAGATAGATAGATAGATAGTCATCTGGCGGTGACGTATTTATCTAACAGAATGCTGCCTTAGGCTTAGGCATACGCAAGCACACAATCCCCCCAAAAACATACACACACAGAGAGAGAGAGAGAGAGAGAGACACACACACACACACACACAGTCTGGGAAATTATATTTTTATTCAACTGTTGTAGACAACAATAGATATATACATAGTTAGATAGATAGATAGATAGATAGATAGATACGGGAGGGGAACACTTATATGGACAACATATAATTAAAATGGACATTCCTGTGACATCTAACCGGGGGTAAACGTCCCACAAAAACGGGAAACAATATTTAAAACACTGAGCTGCAGTTTTCCAGTAATTTGCTTTAATCAGTCAGCTATTCAGGCGTTCTACATCGAGACGGTGCTTTATACCCAACGCTCTGGATGTCTAGAACCTACCTGTAATGATCACCTGCGGCATGAAAGAGAGGAGGTCGTTATCTGGCATGTCTCATCATCTCTCGCCCAATTATTGCAGCACTTCAATAGCTCAGTTAATAGAATTCTGCGTTACGGTTAAAATCCACGCGTTACCTGTCTTTGGGCGATTTTTATCTAGAAAGGACAACCGCAATGTTGTGAAGTGGAAATGCGGAGGTCAGGGGTTCGGAACCATCAAATGGGTACTAATCTTTCGTGTACTTATTGATTGGCTGTCAGCCTTCATATTATAACTTCATTTTAGACGATGATGTATTATTGTGATTAGTTGGGCTGTAACTGGTTGATAGAGCCGGTATACTACCTGGTGGAGCTGAAGATTTGGAGGATCGCACAGGTGGAGTGGAAAGATTGCATTCTAGCCAGAACAAAGATTTGGCTAATTCGCAAAGTTGTTCAGCATATCCGAAATGATTATGTAAAAATAAATTAAAATAAATAATAAATATAAATAAATATTAAAATAATAATAATACAAAGAAATAGTACTTTATTATATAAAAATAATAAGATGCTACTTAAAAACAAACCATTAATTAATATAAACAATGAGGAGTCTTGTACACTAGACATATCCCTTGTTACGGTGCTAAAGGTTGGTAGATCTCGAATACTATAGATATACGACACTAAAACCTGACTTTATGTCATCTATTGTAGAATATTAATAAATTGTACTTCTATCTGATCTCATTAAAATAAAAATGATACCGAACTGACACATGTCAAGGTACTGGAGCTACAGTCAGAACTAAACTTCACTCGTTTCTTCTCAATACTGAGGATATAGATAATTTGGTGGAGATTGCCATTTATTCAGAAATAGCAATGTTTATTTCTTTGTTTGTTTATGTTAAAGGGATCTGCCTTTGTTCAGATTGGATAACACTAAAATAAGAAGATGATACATAGTCTTTATTGCATCTTTATGGCAATTGATTCATGTCTAAAATATAGATCAAGTTAGCGTGTCAATAATACGTTAATCGTGGATAAATGAAAGAGAGGAGAGATTGGTATATACAAAAGGAGAGAGAGAGAGAGAGGGTGTGTGTGATAGGGATATATATATATATATATATATATATATATATATATATAGAGAGAGAGAGAGAGAGAGAGAGAGAGATAGATAGAATACGATATTTTCCTGTTATCTCATTAAGTATTGGTGAGGGTTATTGTCTGTATATCCCCAAAGGAGTTTGTGAATCTGGAAATACAGGAACTTGCCTTGAGAATAATAGCAAATTATCAGGGGAACCCCCACCACACAGCAACAGCAGCTGCAACAGCATCTACAGCATCACTTCCAATTGTGGCTGCTTGTTCAGAAGTAGTGCCAGTAATAGTTGTTGTGGTTGTTGGGATTTTTATTATTGTTTTGTTGTTGTTGTTGTTGTTATAGCTGTTTTTCCTAGAGTAGTATTACTAGTTGCTGTTGGCTTTGTTGTTCTTGTTGACGTTGGGGTTGTTGTATTGGTAGTTAATGTAACTGAGCAATTCGGAAAAGTAGTAGTAATAGTAAATGTACTAGTGGTAGTAATTGAATGATCAATAACCGTGATAGAAATAGTAGTAATAGTTGTTGTTGTTGTTGTTGTTGGTTTTATTGTAGTTGTAGTAAACATAGTACTAATAGTTGTTGTAGGTGTAGGAGCATTAATAGTAGTTGTTGTTATTGTTCTTGTTCTGTTTGTTGTTGATCCGGTAGTAGTTGTTTTGTTTTTGTTGTTGTTGCTGCTGTTCTTGTTGTTATTGTTGTACGAAGAGTCATGTATGATTAAGACCATTTATCTTCTTATGCCACATTATGCCCAGTCATTATGGTAATCTTTCTTAATAAACCGCCTCTTGTCTTATAGGATTTCCTTCAAATAATCCATTCATTCTTCCTCTAATACTCCATTATAAACAAACCATTAGTTATATATGATAATCCATTTGATAAATCAGATATGAGGACTATCTTTTGAAAGACCATACACACCCACTCACATACGAACACACACACACACACAAACACACACACAGACATATATATATATATATATATATATATATAGAGAGAGAGAGAGAGAGAGAGAGAGAGAGAACTAAACTCTTTTCGGCAGCCTAAGTGTTAAATGGAATCTTTGATAATATTTATTTTATATTGTTATTATATTATTGACTCATAATAACAACACAAAGTTACCATGACAACATGAAAACAATCATCACTATTTTCAGCAAACATGATTTTTAGTTAGGTTTTGTGGATACTAATATCAATTACGAATCTGTCATACCGTTAATCTCCAAATGAATTGTTTCAAAGAGAACTTTCCCTGTTGTCTGTCGTGTCTGTTATATTCTCCTTGACTAAGACACTAATACGATTTAAGTGGTAGGTCGAATACTTGGGATGTTCCGAATATAGAGAATTAGCAGCTATCACTACAAGAGTTCTACAAGAGTTCGCATCGGTTTCCCAAATATTTTAATAAGAATTTGTACCTTTAAGTTAATTACCACATACCCGCATTGAACAATGTTTCATTCGTCAATTACAATCACATAACACAGGTGTACTGACCTTTATTTATAGTTATTTAAATCATTCAAGATTTGTGTTTTTTCGGTTTTATATTTCAGAATCTCGTCTCTCAGCCACGACGACTGATTGTCACTGGATGAAAAGAAAAGTGTTTATCACTGACACCATATACAAATAGACAAACAAAGGGAGAAGATGCATATATTGATTGACAGAAAGGCGGAAAGGAAGATAGAAACACATTCACGTACAATCAAAGATAGAAAGAAAGGTTTTTTCTCTCTTTCTCTCTCTCCCTCTCTCTCTCTCTCACTCTCTCTGTCTGTGTGTTTGTATATGTGTGTGTGTGTGTGTGTGTGTGTGTGTGGCCAGACGTACAGCCAGACAAAAGGACATGACCCAGACAGATCCAGTTCCTGTGCCAGTAAGTCATCGATCCGATGTCAGTGTCAGCCATCTCCAGCTACTGATCAAGCAACAAGTCAGTGACCCTCTCACAGTCCCCCCCCCCTTTCTATGGATCTGTAGGAGATTACTGTATCCAGTATTAAAATGATTTATCACTCCAATGTGCTACTTCGAGAACACTGTTTCAGGGCTTTATGAAGACACCTCTATTAAGGTAGTCAGTTGCCAGAATATATATATATATATATATATATATATATATATATATATATTAGTTACTTATACTGAATAAGATTGGAAGCAACGTAGATCTAACATAAACGGAAGACACAAAGGCAGTGAGAGGAGGGTGTCAGACATACAGACAGACAGACAGACAGACAGACATAGATACAGACAGACAGACAGACTGACTGACTGACTGACAGATAGATAGACAGACAGACAGACAGACAAACAGACAGACAGACACAAAGCGGCAGAAAAAGTAAATGATTGCTCTGTTTAGCAGCCGCACTGATTTCATCAGGGAGGGATGGCCGAGAGGATTCTCCCTGGGTAATTGAGATGTTAAAGTAGAGGAAGCAAATGAGGAGATAGGTAGATAGATAGATAGATAGGTAGAGAGAGAGAGACAGAGATAGATAGATAGATAGATAGATAGATAGATAGATAGATAGAGAAAGAGATAGGTAGATAGATAGATACATATATAGATAGATAGATAGATAGATAGATAAATAGATAGATAGATAGATAGATAGATAAATAGATAGATAGATAGATAAATAGATAGATAGATAGATATATAGAGAAATAGCTAGATAGATAGATAGATAGATAGATAAATAGATAGATAGATAGATAAATAGATAGATAGATAGATAGATAGATAGATAGAGATAGATGGATGAATAGATAGATAGATAGATAGATAGATAGACAGATAGATAGATAGATAGATAGATAAATAGACAGATAGATAGATAGATAGATAGATAGATAGATAGATAGATAGATAGATAGAAAGGGCGAGATTCAATACGCATATAAAGAGAGAGTGAGATGAAATATAAAGGCCTTTTTTTAGTTTTTCATAAATATTTCATGTCGTCGACCAACCTCGGTACACATTGCTAATCATTATAATGTCAATAAACCCAGACGACGAGGGTACAATGGCATCCAATTAAACCAGAAAATTAATCAGCTTTCAGTCGAGAGAATATGGCCAAGTATTCAAAACGCCACAAACCTAATATAGTCCAGTGTTGGATACCAGAGGGAATTCTTGATTCGTAAATTCACTAACTTTAAAAGGGACTGAATATTTCTCGTTTAAAATAATTGTTCACGCCTAACAGTACAATAACATAAACAGAATATCACAACTGAGATAAAAAAAATATTGCGTGCGTGCGTAGGTGCGTGCGTGCGTAGGTGCGTGCGTGCGTGCGTGCGTGCGTGGGAATATAACTACTAACCTGTCGCGGTTTATCTGTCGATCAAAGTTTTACATTTTTATAAGGATCCAGACACCCTATCGATTTAATATTTAATATTAATTTTACCAAAGATGACTTCACTCATACGGAAGCCCTCTCAGTCTCGCTGTTGTATCCTGTTTACGTTTTCACTGGCTTTATGCTCATATTAATTTATTTGCAGCACTTAATTGTAAAACATTCCAACCCAGTAACATATAAAGAATTCTTCCCGTTCATCACTTTCCACCCAAAGGATTTCCGTCAGCCGATTTGCGAGGAAAGGATTATATGCGACAAATTCCCCATATAATTTTAGTCTGCACATAAACATAAATAAAACATCTGAAAAGAAAAACACGCTACGTAAATAAATATGGACTGATGATGATGACATGAAACACTAAATATATCTCGATGGCTTGGTTACAAATTTCATGCGTGAATGTGTGGATTATTGCAAATATTTACTTGCATATAATTTAGAGTAGACGAAAAGGATTCACATAGATTTGGTATATATCTCTTTAAAAACCTCTTCTAGTGACAATCTATATTTACATCTGTATCTCTCCAATGGCTGAGTTTATCCGCCCGTCACAGTCAAATGTCCAGATTGCTGTTTAGATAACATCACCGAAGGAAGTGTTCTTCATTTAGTTCAGCACAATATTCTAGATATTTTTTGTTTGTGACACTATACATTCCCAAATATAGCTAAGTGTTCACGTTAATAGGATTCTGGGTACACGACCAGTTTCTAGGCAGTGCCCGAGTACAACAATGTATCCAGTAATTCCGCCTGTTGACACTAATATCGCTCAGATAAAACTGCGGGAGAAAGCCTGGATTAATGTCATCGTTGATCCAGATGGATCGTTGCTAGTCATTGAGGAAAACCCAGCCGCTAACAGTTTCGCTTAATGCCAAACGACTGTAACCAAATTCTCCAGAGCGCAAGAGAATCTGAACAAAAATCACAAACAATATCCAGCTGATGGGAAAAAAATGAATGGGATAAGCTAAAAATTGTAACCAAAATGTTGTTATGATAATTAGTTGATTCTCCTCTTGCCACAATCAATATGGCGTCGTGTCTCTCGCGGACTCTTCATCTGATATTCGACGGCGAGCGTCATTTTCTCGGAGAATCCATCAAATTAATTTATTCATACACTAGATTCTGTATGTTGAAGAAAAAAATGGCGCCGATAATTACTTCCTGTATTAGGTGTTAATCAGAACGCCATATAGTTTTGTGTTTCGGATTGCCTCGACTCTGTACAGATAATGAACGAGCGATTTACTTGCGTGGCGTCAGTGATGTCCAGCTTAGAGTGAGGTGGCGCTACCTAGCGGGTGGTGGGTTAATAGATCTTCATTTTTGCCACCGTACAATCCAATGTTTACATGTGGTCATTAGAGAATTATTTTCAACAAGATAATCTTATGTTTATACACTAGATGTCTTATACGTGTGTACTGCTCCTGGACAACGCCAGGGAGTACTGCCATGCCACAGATATGGATTGTGTTATTAAGTAGATGTACCATATAATACTGTTAAACACCCTGACAGTGACCATTCTCATGGGACTTTGATACCAATTCTAGTTAGCGTACTCCACTCGATGGTCAGATTGATGGTTATTAGAGCTGTTTACTACACGAACTTAATCTCCAACAATCCACCACCACCCCCCTTCATCACGAACACATTAGCTAACTGATGGATATAAATAAATTAATGTTTAACAATGATGTTAGGAGAAATATTAAATGCGGTGGGAGTAGTGGGAGTTTGAATAATAGTACATGTAGTAGAATTATTAATAATCGTGTGGTAGTAAAAGCAGTAGTAGTAGTAAATATAGTAGTAGTGAAGTGGTGATGGTAGTAGTGGTAGTGGTAGTAGCGGTAGAAGATGTATAATAATTAGTGTATTCGTAATAGATTTGGAATGTAGCAGTAATAGTCGTAGTAGTAGTAGTAGTAATAGAAATAGTGAAGTGGTAGTGATAGTAGCTTTATTATTAGCTATTTTCGCAGTAGTAGTAGTAGTAGTTGTTGTTGTTGTTGTTGTAGAATTAGTGTATTGGTAGTAGTAGTAGTAGTAGTAGTAGTAGTAGTGTAGCAGTAAAAGTAGTAGTAATAGCAGTAATAGTACTACTAATAATATGGAAGTAGAAGTAGTTGTTGTTATTGTTGCTGTGGTGGTGGTGGCGGTGGAGTAATATTAGTAGTATTAGTGTAGTAGCAGAATTAGTAGTAGTAGTAGTACTAGCAGTACTAGAAATAATAGTAGTAGTAATAGTAATAATGTAGCAGTAGTAGAGATAGTAGAAATATTAGCAACAGCGATAGCAGTAGTAGTAGTACTAATATAAGTACATGTAGAAGTACTAGTTGTAATAGTGTAATAGTAGTTGTTATTATTAATGTTGTTGTTATTGTTGTTATATTAATAGTAGTAGTAGAAGTACTACTACTAATACTAATACTAGTAGTAGTAGTAAAAATAGTAGTATGGTAGTAGTAGTAATAGTATTAACAGTAGTAGAAGTAGGAGTGAGAGTGAAAGCAGTAGCATTAGTAGTAGTAGTAGTACTTGTATTAGTAGTAGTAATAGTAGTAATTGTAGTAGTAGTAGTAGTGATAGATTTTGGTAGTAATAGTAATAGCAGTAGTAGCAGCAATAGCAGTAAAAGTAGTAGTAGTAGTAGTAGTAATAATAATAGTAGTAGTAGTAGTAGTAGTAGTAATAGAAGTAATAGTAATAGTAGTAATACTAGCAGTAGTAGAAGTAATAATAGTAGTAATAGTAATAATGTAGCTATAGTAGAGATAGTAGAAGTACCAACAGCAGCAGTAGTAGTGTTACTACAACAACTACTACTATTACTAGTAGTAGTAGTAGTAGTAATACTAGTGGCAGTAGTAAGCTAGCATTAGTATTAGTAATAGTGTAGAAATAATAGTGGTAGTATTTATAGTAGTAGGTTTTTTACTATGATAATAATAGTATAGTTGCAGTGTTCGCAGTAGCAGCGGTAGTAGTGGTAGAAATATTGTGGTACTAGTCGTTATGGTAATAGTAACTGTATTACTTGTGCGGGCGTACTAGTAGTAACATTAGTAGTAAGAGTGTAGTAGTAGCTTTCGTAGTGCATGTTGTTGTAGTGGTAGCAGTAGTATTAGTAAATGTTATTGTTGTTATTATTGATGTTAATTACATTGTTGTTTTAACATCAACGACTCTCAAACTCCACACAACAAGATAACTCAACCAACTTGTATTCTGACAGTAACTGTCACTTGTTATAATCATAATGGTGTCTTTATACAAATGTGTTTGAATAGTTCGTGTAAATTGTCATAGTGTAAACATTCTGTCAGTCAGTCAGACGGTCAGTCAGTCCGTCAATCGGTCAGACAACCCATGAATCAGTCAGTGAGTTAACGAGACAGTGAGTTAGTGAGTTAAGGAGTTAGTTAGTCAGTCTATCAGTCATTTAATCAATCAGCCAGACAGTCAAACAGTCAGTAGGCCAGTCAAGCAAGCAATTAGTCAGTTCATCAGTCAAATAATCAGTAAGTTGGTCAGTCAGTCAGTCAGTCAGTCAGTAAGTCTGTCCCTCAAGTCAGTCAGTCACTCACTCAATCAATCAATCAATCAGTCATTCAGTCAGACAGTCAATCAGTCAGTCAGTCAGTAAAGTTTAATGACACATCACCAAAAATAAAGATTTTTTAATATTTCCTTTTAATTGTTTAATATTATTATTATTATTATCGTTGTACAAATCTTTGTCATCGATATTGTTGTTGTTATTGTCGTCATTGTTTTGTTGTTGTTGTTATTGACGTCATAGTTGTTGTTATCGTTGTAATTGTTTTTGTTGTTATAGTTGTTGTCATCGTCATTGGTTTTGTTGTTGTTATTGTCGTCGTCATAATTGTTGTTGTTGTTCTGATCTTCGTCAATGTTTTTGTTGTTGTTGTTATCGTCGTCTTTATATTGTTGTTGTTGTT